>CM040129.1:1787047-2387047 GCA_022559845.1 Amorphophallus konjac
GTAGACCACGCTATTCCTGACGTCTCCTGAGAAAGTCTCATATCACTATACAACGCCCCGCGACGGCTTACGCGTTTTGAATCACTTGAGTGCTTCCTTTTCTTGAGTCTTCTTCCGCCCTTTTCGACATCCGGAATCGTCTCGTCACGGCATTCGGACGGCATCAACACCAGTCAGACGCATCAGGAGGTTCTGGAACCAAGAAGGGTGTCTGCCGGGCGGCCGCCAACACCTTGTCCGAGGACCCGGGTGGGTCTTTTTGGGGGCGTCCAGGCCCCTGGACGCCCCCATTCTTTTAATTTATTTTTCACAGCCCAAATTAAAATAAAAAATAATATATTAATGGAGGCGTCCAGGACCCTGGACGCCTCCATAAAAACAAGTATAAAAAATTAAAATGCCAGCTTTGATATAAAAACAAAACACAAAAATAAAAAATATATTAATGGAGGCGTCCAGGACCCTGGACCCCTCCATAAAAATAAGTAAAAAAATATAAAATGCCAGCTTTGGCATAAAAAAAACAAAATAATAAAAATAATATATTTATGGCGGCGTCCAGGCCCCTGGACGCCTCCATCAACTCCCTCACGGGCGCCGCCCACCGAATGACAGTTTGTCGTGTGTGAAAAAATCCAAATTATGGAGACGTCCATGCAACTGGACGCGCCCATTTCTGAATCACGAGGCGCCGCTCACAAAATCACGCGTTGTGCCAAACCGCGTGCGGCCGTCGGTTGGGTTCGGTGGACCTATTGGAGGCGTCCGTGGCCCTGGACGCCTCCACAAAAATATTCCAAAAAAAATAAATAAATATAGAATAAAATATTAGTTTAGCCCTGATGGAGGTGTCCAGGGTCATGGACGCCTCCACCCTCCGGAGCTCTATAAATAGAGGCCCACCCCCTCAGTTCTGCAGGAGCTTCTAAGAGATCCGATAGGATGCCGGAGTCCAGAGGCTACCGGAGTCATTTCTAACCCGTGGGGTCTTTTGTAGGTTGAGGTTCTACCGACTTCTCGGGTGCCCACGCTCGCGAGAGGAAGGTTGTCTTCATCCACTGCGCTTCCATGTTGTCCCTACGCTGCCGGAGCTCCGTCGGATCTCACCCTCGGCTCCTCCAATAAGCCTTTTCTTCCCCTTTTTCTCCATAGTTCTTTACATTCATCATACTGCATCCTCTATCTCTCTACATAAGGGCGCCGTCTCTTGCATACTTTTTACATTCATCATCGCATTTTCCTCCTACTCGAGTCTGAGAGGGGTTTAAAACCACACCAACCAGGTGTGTGTCAGGTCACGATCTCGTTACTTTTATTGTAAGGAATTGTTACTACACTGCTATTTTCTAATTTCGTTCGTTTATTATCTACTGTTTTGTAAGGGTAACCAAGGAAAGCCCTCTCCGTCGGTCGGCCGAAGGGGGAGGAAGAAGCAACCCGCCATCTCCCGCTCTTGAGGTAGGCGTGATCACTTTCTTTATTTTGGGGGCTTTTGGCCTCTGGCGATCACATCTTGTTCTCGAGGCCGCGGCGAGTCACTTCCCCAATGGCCGTTTAAATTTCCGTTCTTATATTCTCTTTATATTCTGCTCATATTCTCGAGGCCGCAGTGAGTCACTTCCCCAATGGCCGTTTAAATTCCCGTTCTTATATGTTATATTCTTATCTATTCATATTCTCGAGGCCGCGGTGAGTCACTTCCCCAATGGCTGTTTAAATTTCCATTCTTATATTCTCTTTATATTCTGTTATATTCTACTCATATTCTCGAGGCCGCGGCGAGTCACTTCCCCAATGGCCGTTTAAATTCCCATTCTTATATGTTATATTCTTATCTATTCATATTCTCGAGGCCGCGGCGAGTCACTTCCCCAATGGCCGTTTCAATTCTTGCTATTTAATTTCTACACCATTCCCGTCCCCCCGAGGCCGCGGCGAGTCACTTCCCGCTATGGCCGTTTAACCCCCATATCTTGCTATATTACATTTGTCCCGCTCGCCCCGTCGGAGCAATCTCCCGTGGTGGCCTCTTCTCTCTTCTCTTATTTCTGTGTTGCAGCAAACAAAAGAGGAGCCCGCGCGCTCCGCGTCTTCTCCGTTTCCCCGAACCACGTGACGTCGCTCACAGATTGGCGATCACGGTGGGACCTCTACTGCTTCCTTTTGGCTACCCTTGCAAGTTCGGCACCGTCCGTGCCTCTCCACCTTGGCGCCCTCGCGCGCCCCCGTTGTGCTCACGGCAGCACTGTGAGTTGTGATTGGTTGGGTGTTTGTTATATGTTTGTTATTTCTGTTGTTTTCTTACTCTATATCTCTGTCAGCATTCCATAGCATACATCCATCCCTCTTTTATATCCTTTTTTCATTTTTTCTAAGGATCACCCTTTCCCGGTGAAGGAAGGACTCTCCGTTTGAGAATTCCTCTCAACGGACTATAATCTCCTCCACTGGGACCTCCGTAAGTCCCCGACATCGAAGAATCTCCTCTTCGTTCACTGGGCTGGTTGTACCATTGAAGTTCCCCGGAGTTAGTCATCCCATTCGTGGTGAGACGAGAGACCTTAGCTGACATGGCGGTGAAACAAAAATAAACTAGGGTCCCTATTTTGTGTAAACTTCGGATCTCGCTAAAAACATAAAAAAAATCATCAAAATCAAAACACAAAAAAGACGTAAAGGCATCCACTTATTTGATAATCTCTGCTACCTGCTTGCTAGTGTATGTTTTTGCGTTCTGGGAAAACTGTGAGCATGGCTCACGAGTCTTTTGAGGAGAACCACCCTAGTCGTGGTTTGTCAGCCGACCCGCGAGTCTATGCTATGGACTCGGGTCCTTCTCATGAGCCCTCGCATGAGGCGCAGGTTATTGCCGGGGACACGTCCCCACCACAGGATATCTCTTCCTTACTGGGCGTCCTCGCCAACACGGAGCTTACCTCTGAACAGCTCCGGGCCTTCCAGGCCATTCTAAAGGGGAAATCTATTTCCCCCACGCCCCAGGAATCAACTCCGGCCATCGCACCTCTCCAAGAGTCCGTGCAGGCCATTCCATCTCCTTCATTGGCGCAAGCCATCCAGTCTCCCTCGCTTCAAGGACAAGCGAGCCAACAACCACCCTCATTCCAGTTCCCGTCACAATCTCAAACTCCCATTGTTCCCCACATACCGCTTCAGCCAGGGCCAATTGTCGGCGGTCCGACAGCTCCCTCTCATTCGGGGTTCCCCCCTCAAGTCTCCAGGAGACAATTTCTCCCCCAGTGGCAAGTGCCACCTTCACCTCCAGAGGAGCTTGCCCAATCGCTCCTCAATAGGTTCAATTGTATGGATGAGCAGTTTCAAAATCTGAGAAGAATGGTGGACGTGAAAGCCACCCCGGAGGTTGCTATGCCATCCTTCCCGTCATTCATCTTCCTCCCTCCGAAATGCCCACGTACCGCAGATACAATGGTACCGGCAACCCCTTCATTCACCTCAAGGATTTCATGTATGAATCCTCCTATTGGCAAAACGATCAGAGGTCTCTGGCATACCTCTTTCGGAGATCATTGGATGGTCCCGCGCTAGAGTGGTTCTATTCTTTGGAGCACCGCGAGGCCGAGAATTTTGAAATAGTCCAGAGAAGGTTCTTGCAGAAATATAAGGATAGGGTCGGTCCCTCACTCTCCATTACCGACCTAGTGGCCGAAAAGATGAAACCCGACGAGGATTTTGTCCGCTATGCTGATAGATGGAGGTCTCTGGTGGAAAGAATAAGGGATACCCTCTCCGAGCCCGAACAAGTGAAGATGATTGTGTCTAATGCAACCCCATAGTTCAGACACGTCCTGGCTATGAATAAACTTACTACAATGGAGGAACTCTATGAAAGGGCCCGGTACATCCAAACCCAGTTAAAAGACTCCCCCATTATGAACATGTTTGAGTCACCGAAGCCCAAAGTGGTCAGAAAGTCAGGCACTGGTGTCCCGGGCGGAGCCACAGAAGGTGTCGTGACAAATGAGTAAGTGGGTGCGGTCAACAATGCCAATTATGCAGTCAACCCAAGGCCTCCAAAAATGCCCCGACTTCCCCTCCAACCAGGTCCTTTCCCTCTTCGTCCTCCACCCCAAAATAATCCACCCCAGGATAATATGCCTCCATTACGTCAACCCCGGCAACAACAACCACAACCTCAGTAACAACAACCACCGCTTCAGTACAACCAAGTTCCACCCCCGGGGAACTATGGTCCCCAATAGCAACAAAGGAGGCCGGTCGGTCCCAAGAGAGCCTACTATCCACCATTGCCAGAAACCTTAGCAGACATTTTTAATGCCCTCATGGCATCAAACCAACTCGCCCTACCTCGAGAAAGGCCCGTGTGGCCCCCGAATGTTGATACCTCCAAATACTGCGTCTACCACAGGCAGCCAGGACACACAGTAGATTATTGCTTCCATTTCAAAGATTACATCCACGATATGAATGATGAACATCAAATAGATTGGGATAAAATGAGACGATACGTCGCCGCTCTCAAGGCTAGGAGACCTCCTCATAGGCCACAGCAGCAGTTACAACAGCAGCAGCAACAGCAACCACAACATCAACAACAGCTTCAGCACGCCCCACAACAACAGCCTGACATGGGCATAATCCAGAATCCATTACCGGAGCACCAACAGCCCAGTCATCAGGTTAACCCCATCTTCTCCTTCCCGGAAGTCAGGAGAGAGCAGGTGTGGCACCAGGAAAGAACCTCCATTCTTTCTACCGCCAATCCTATCATCACGCAACACCCTTGCCTTGCCCGGGTAGGACCTCTCTCTCATCAACCCGTGTCAGTATCACCTTCACCATTTCCACTACCATTACGCCCTCTCATCCGTACCCCGATCCCCTATCAACCGACACTCTCCACTACGCCTTCACACCCTCTCATCTTCTCCCACTCCCCCACTTTACCATCCACCTCTATCACATTTACCCCTACACCTTCTAAACCCCTTATCATCCGTCAACCATACATAACCCCGTCTTTCTCCACCGTATCACCACTAATGCCTTCAAAACCACTCATTAACCATCACCCACCTCAAAATCATTGCTCGCTTCAAGCCCTACCCACTTCTACTTCGTCTCCACCTCCACCTTCCAGACCCCTTATTTTTCATAATCTGCGCGATATCCCCTCTACCTCCACCATGCCTCCACCTAACAAATCCCTCATCAGAATCCCTACTCCCGTCATCACCCCTGCTTCATCAACCATTCCTCCACCACTACCCCTCAAATCCCTGTTAAAACCCACTGCTACCCCCACAGAGGTACAAAAGCCGCAGGCAATGGTGCTCCGGAGTGGAAGAATTTTCCACAGGGTTTTCCCCCACAACAGTCAGAATCCTGAGCGATCTCAGCCAGAGAAGGATGATGGAGAACAACCAGAAAGAGCTATCCCTGGAACACAGTATGATCTATTGAAACATTTGGACAAGACGCCTGCTCGGATCTCCATCCTGGAGCTTCTTCAAAGATCCACATCCCACCAGGCAGCCTTAATGGAGTACCTTCAAAGGGTCATGGTGAATGAGGACCTCCCTGTAGAAAAGATCTCTACCGTCCTGACCCCAACGGACACACAACCGGCCATCATGTTCCACAACTACGAGCTCGCTCCCAAGGAGGCTCGAAAATATGCACTGTGCATTTTAATAAAAATCAATGGGGTATCCATAAACCCGTGTCTTGTGGACACGGGTGCATCCATAAATGTGATCTCCATGAGTACTCTTCAGTTGTGTGGGGTCGACGAGGAACAAATAAGACCTTCCTCGATCACGGTCACGGCTTATGACAATAGCAAAAGGCCGCCACAGGGGATGATTATTCTGAAGGCAGAACTAGGCCCCATGTTAATTCCCACAGAATTCCATGTCCTCGACATGGACCCCACATTCAAGGCTATACTGGGTCGCCCTTACATCGAAGCCATGGACGCTGTGCCTTCCACCAACCATCAGTGCCTGAAGTTTCCTTACAATGGGAGAATTATTAAAGTGGTCAGTACACTTGTCCTTCACACAGTGGATGCTATCAACACCTCTCTGCCCTCTGTTTGGCCGTCTCATCGACCCATATTGTCACTACTGGACGTACGTGATTCATCTCACGTTCCACTAGCACCAAAGGAGCCGGTCAGGACAACCGCAACATCATATCTCCCTTTTCACTCCAAAGGGTGGGAGATTATGAGGAACATCGGCTACCAATAGTGTAAAGGTCTGGGCGCACAGTTACAAGGTAGGCTCAAACCACCAAAGGAAATTAGGCCGAACCGCAGGTTTGGCCTAGGCTTCAAAGGACCGTTCAAGGCGGATTGGAAGCCCCTCACATGGACTCTATCAAACCACTTCAACAGAGGGCCCGTTGTTCAGATGGGAGATTACCCACGAGAAGCATATGGGAGATCACATGCTGTATATTTGGCTGAAAAATGTCCGAGGATCACCAAAAGAGGCAAGATCAAAGATCCGGAATGCGAGTGGAACAAATGGTTCGACATACGGGACATTTCCGTTGCACTGGAAAGGATGTTCTCGTCTCCGCAGCTTGAAGGACCACCATTGATCTCTGAAATACTAGAGAATATTACCACTCTTGCCAAGGTTCCAAACTATCCTCTTCCTCACCAGAAGGACCCTGTCATCGACGGATCTTCATCCGTCCTCAACATTGCCGTCAACGGCTCATTAGCCGCCATCTTCTCCATCCACTCGTCTCAGCCTTTGCTGATATCATCTTCCTGGGCCAGACAATTATCTGATGATCTTCCCAGATCCCCTTCTCTGCTTACATACCTACGCGGGCTTTTCAACCCGCGCCAGGTCTTCAACCATGATCTGCTCTATGAGCCTCACAATCCTCTAGCCATAACCACTTTTCTCTCTCCTCCAATCTCTTTTCACTGCTTTGTCATTCAAAATGAAAACGAAAAAAAAATGTCAATTTTCAAACTCCCCAACAACACATCTTCGTTGAGGAAACCTCCTACATCTCCCACGGGTGCGTACCGCCCTGCGGACCACCCGTCCAAGGTCCGATGAGCGACCTTTTCTACCCCTCCTCTGAGGGGTCTTCTCCTGTACATTCTACACCATCCTCTTCGTCTTCCTCTTCTTCTGTAAATATTGTCAGTCAATCTAGGAATGATAGGCCAAGGGTAGTACCTAGAAAGAAATCCAAGGGTAGGCAGATCCCTCGTCGATTCCTTCTGGATTTGGCCGCCAGGTGTCAGGCCCTTCTTGCCATCCCCCAGTTGTTAGAAAATCCCATCCAGCTACCGAAAATAGAATGTGAGGACGACTGTGCATTTGATGAAGGGTATGGAGTCTACGAGATCAAGGATGAAGAATGCCCCACTGAAGATGAGGGTGAAGAATATGAGGATGCGGCGGGCGCATACGCAAGTGGAATGAGGAGATTCGCCGAGCCGTCAACCGCCGTAGAAGAATCCACCAAAGAAGTCAACTTGGGAACTGAGGAAGACCCTAGGATCATCCTCATAAGTGACAACCTACCACCCTCTGAAGAAGAGGCATTAATTGAAGTTCTCAAGGAATATAAGGACACATTTGCATGGAGCTACGAGGATATGTCGGGTCTAGATTCAACCTTGGTCGAACACTGTTTAACCCTAAAACCAGGGTCCGTCTCGGTAAAACAAATGTTAAGGCATTTTCACCCTCAGATGGATTTGAAAATGAAAGAAGAGGTCGATAAGCTCCATAAAGTCAGGTTCATTAGAGTCGTCCTTTATCCTCAATGGGTGGCGAACATTGTCCCGGTCATGAAGAAAGATGGGAAAGTCAGGATTTGCATCGACTTTCGGGACCTTAACCGCGCGTGTCCAAAGGACGATTTTCCCTTGCCTCACATTGATGTGTTGATCGATAACACGGTAGGATATGAAACCCTCACATTCATGGATGGATTTTCAGGATACAATCAAATTCGTTTGGCAGAAGAAGATCAGGAAAAGACGTCATTCACTACCCCTTGGGGAACATATTGTTACGTGGTCATGCCGTTTGGGTTAAAGAATGCTGGAGCTACTTACCAAAGAGCTATGATGGCCATATTTCATGACATGATGCACATATACCTGGAAGTGTATGTGGATGACTTATTGGTGAAATCAAGGACCAGGATGGAATATCCAGAAGTTTTGGCTAAGGTCTTGCAGAGGTCAAGGGAGTTCCAATTGAAAATGAACCCGAAGAAGTGTGTGTTTCGTGTGTCATCGGGTAAATTGCTGGGGTTCATTATGAGTAAAAGAGGGATCGAGATAGATCCCGACAAAGCTAAGGCTATCAGGGATATGCCGCCTCCCAAGAATTTGAGGGAAGTCCGAGGTTTAATCGGGAGGTTACAGTTTATTCATCGGTTTGTGTCCCAACATTCACAAAGGTAGACCTCTCTACGACTTGACCAAGCCAGGAGCAGAATTCCACTGGAATTCTAAATGTCAGAAAGCTTTTGAAGGGTTGAAGGAATATCTGGCTAGTCCACCCGTTCTCATTCCACCCAAACCAGAAAAACCTCTGATCCTTTACGTCTCAGTCTTGAATGACTCCGTGGGAGCCGTCCTCGCACAAGCTGATGAAGAAGGCAAGGAACGGACAACCTATTACTTGTCCAAACTTCTCAATCCCTGTGAGCAGAAGTACACCGTCATGGAGAAAACCTGTGCTGCCCTCGTTTGGGTAGTGCAGAAATTGAAGCACTACTTCTTGGCTCATGAGGTCCACTTGATTGCTCGAATGAATCCTATCAAATTCCTTCTGGAGAAAGCCGTCCTTACGGATAGGCTAGCACGCTGGCAAAGTTTTCTCTCTCAGTTTGACATCACCTACATCCAGCAAAAGGTGATTAAAGGCTATGCCATAGCCGAGCATCTCGCTCACCATCCTCTTCCCAAGTTCGATCCCGTCCAATCAGAGTTTTCAGATGAAGAACTAATGTCCGTCAACCAATCAGATGAGCCAATGTGGACGCTATATTTTGATGGAACTCTAAATTCTCAAGGGAGAGGAATCGGCGTCGCCCTCTTGTCGCCTGAAGGCCTCACATTCCCATTGGCATACCAGCTCAAATTTCCAATTACCAACAATATAGCCGAATATGAAGCTCTTCTAGCTGGCCTAGAACTTGCCCATTCTTTTCATATCACTGAGTTGCGAGTCATAGGTGATAGTCAACTCATCCTTTGCCAGGTGCTCACTAAATATCGCACTCGCGATCCCAAACTCAAGCTATACCAAGAACTCACTGCTGCTTTTGCCAAACTGTTCACCGAACTGATCTTTGTTCATGTCCCTCGTCATCAGAATATTCTCGCCAATGCCCTCGCCTCATTGGCATCATCCATAAGGTTCCCTCTAGGAAGATGATTTGAGTCCATTTCCATCTACAAACTTCACGCCCCTGCAATCGATGATGCTTCCTACGTAAACATCAAAGACATGATAGCAAGGAAGATCCTGCAGGAAGATATCCTTGAGAAGAGGGAAATCATGTTGGCAGAGGCCGAAGAAGAACTGGCTGATGAAGAGAAACCATGGTTCTATGAAATCGTCAAATACTGCCAAGATCAGTCTTATCCTGAAGGGGCCACCATAGAGGACAAGAAAGCCATAAGAAGGGTGGCTCAGAAATATACATTGGTTGGAGGTCTACTCTATAGGAGGAGCCTTACTGGTATTCTGTTAAGATGTCTTGGTGACGATGAGATTTGGAAATGTGTAGAGGAGACGCACTCGGGTGTGTGCGGTGGCCACGTGAATAGTCAGATGCTCGCCAAGAAGATCATTCGCCAAGGCTTTTATTGGCCCACTATGGAAGAGGATTGTGCTATCTATGTCCGTAGGTGTGTCAAGTGTCAACTTCACGCCGATAAAATCCATTCACCATCTTCCTCACTTCATCCAATATCCTCCCCGTGGCCTTTCTCCATGTGGGCATTCGACATCATTGGTCCCCTAGGTGATCCCAATTCCCTCACCAAGTAGAAATCTTTCATCCTTACTGCGACGGAATACTTCACCAAATGGGCCGAAGCCGAAGCTTACGCGAAAATCAAGGCGTCAACAGTCTGCAAGTTCATCATGAAGAACATCCTCGCCAGATTCGGCGTCCCAAGTACAATCGTCACCGACAATGGGCCACAGTTCATTTCTCAGGACCTATACGACCTCTGCAAAAGGTACGCAATTGCATTGCATCATTCATCGCCTTATTACCCACAAGGTAACGGCCAAGCGGAGGCCACCAATAAAACATTGCTCAAAATCATCAAAAAAACCTGCGAGTCTAGTAAGTTTTCAGACTGGCCAGAAAAGCTTATCGAAGCTCTATGGGCCTATCGCACTTCAATCCGTACCCCCACCGGGCAGACTCCATTTGCCCTTACTTATGGTATGGAAGCGGTAGTCCCGTACGAGACTCTGATCCCTTCTCTCATGGTACAATTGGATGAGGAATTTCCCCTCGACGATCCTCGTAATTCACTCCTCGCCCAGTTGGAACTCTTGGATGAGAAGCGACTGGCCGCTGCCGAACACACGCGTGTGTATCAAAATAGACTCGCTCGCTTTTACCAAAAGAAAGTCGTTGAGTGAAAATTCAAAGTCGGTGAGATGGTTGTAAAAAGAATTTTTGTCAAACCTGGAGGGCCGCGTTCTAAGCTCCAACCCAATTGGGAAGGACCATTTATAATTCAAGCCGTGTACCCTGGCAACGCCTACAAGCTAGTCAACGCCGAAGGGACCGAGTTATCCCACCATTGGAATGGGCTTTATCTTAAGAAATACTACCCTTAGCATAAAACAAACAAAAAAAATGATGAAAAGATAAAAAACATCAAAAATAAAGAAATATTGAAAACCACTAAAAATATGGAAAATTCAAAATGCCGATGCCTGGCAGTCACCATGTAGTTAAGTCCCTGCATCTAACCTTCATGTTAGGATAGGGCCCATTAAGGCTTGGTAGGCACCGGGTCTTGGTTTGCCAGAACCGTGGAGATCCCTGTCCGGCCACGTCGGCCTATGCTCGCTCGAAGGAAGCTAACATGTGCTCACTTATGTATTTTATTCAAAAAAAAAGTCGATAGCATCACCTACGGTGGGGCCCCACCCAGAAGATCTCCGGAAGCTGTAATCTTTATTCTTTTCTCTTCGACCAAATAAGACAGTCGGCGCCCTTAAAACGCTGAGCATGAGAAATCGAAACTCAAAACCCAAAGGCAAGAGTAGGATCCATTTCCTCGAGCATCGATCAGAGAACGAGAAGAGGGCAGTGTCCCCGCAGGCATACAAAAAGGGAGCCCACAAACGTCAAACGACTATATCTCCCTCACAAAAAGAAATACAAAATCAAAATCAAGAGAAAAGCCTGGTCGTGACCGTGCCTGATGCGATAAATGGAACCCCTCAAAGCAAAAGTTTGAATCCACAAAAGGGGGGGGGCTATGGAATGTAAATCCTCGAGATTTGGTCCGAAGTTGTCCGAAAGGAAAGAGTTAATGGGCCCTTATTCGCTCACCGAGTTAACGGTTTTGCCGATCCTCTCAGGAGGTTTATCCCCCACGCTCTTCCTTCTCCCTCTAAAGATGAAGGTTCGATGGAGTTTCTGAAGGGTGAAAACTGCCCAGGGTCTACGACCTTATTTTAATATACACGTTTGGTTGCCTACTTTGAAAAGCAAAAGCTATCGCTGCGAAGGAGTCTCTGTGTTTCTAGCTGGTCAAGACCCCTGTTTACCACCTTGATGTCTTCTTGTTTAACCTCGGGCTTAGGCCAATGCAAGCGCGTCACCTATGGGTGCGACGGCGTCTTATTCCGGGTCAGTGTCGTGCGGTTGGTCATTGGGGTTCCAGGGTGTTCCATCATATACCATCTAGAGTTGTGAGGAAACAGACCCGGGTCGGGCAAATCTCTTACCTCAAACACCTTTTGGGTGAATCCCTGTGGTCGGAAGCGACTGGGAGCCTAAGCATGGCATGACGGTATTGTCATCAGGGTAAGTCTTAGTCGGCGGGATCATCATTCGAGGGGTCTAGAGGCCCAAATCAACCTAGATGTGCACTTAGGATACCTGGGAGGTCAGTAAGAAACCCCTGTTCTCATGTAGGTTAGGCGCCATTTGGGTGCTTGCCAGGCGTTAGCAACAAAAAATTGAAATGATAAAAACAACAAAAATGGAAAAGAGAAAATGTACATATTTGCAAACAAAAAAATCTTTTTTATGATAAAATGAAAAAATGCCAAATATAAAAAAGAAAACAAATCACATTTACATGATTGCATTTGCGTGCAGCATCTCACTTTTAATACCGCTTGCATTCATGTGCTTGCCTGTCGCATTTATCATCACCGCATCTTTCCCTTGCCTTCGTTAAATAAAGGCTTGGCCCCTTGACCAGTTATCAAGGACAGTCACAGTGACCATTTGCTGATTGAGCAAGGGGCCAAGTCAGAATAGAAATTCTGATTTGTTTGTTTCCGTGATGTGTGCAGCGATTCAGGTAACAGAAGCAAAGGTGAAAAAATAAACAAACCGAACCTTGTATTTTATTCCAAAAATCAAAAAAATTACATCAAGTTCCGCCCTCTCTCTCTGCATTACTCGTCCCACTACTCTCCGGATAAAACGCTTTCAAAGGTGCCACCCAACTACGAAAAGCGGTACTCCTACCGCTCTGTACTCCCCTTCCTATTCCCACATCCCGGCGTTGATCCACGGAAGCAGCAGAGAAGCTACCAACACGAAAGCCACACTCTCGTGCTCTTCGGTAGCGCTCCTCACGATCTCTCAGCCACTATTCAGCAAGACTAAGGCTGATTCGGAGTTCGAATAGTTGGACCTCTATGGCCCTTCGTTCCTCCCTTTTAGTCAATATGTTGGCTCTTTCTCTCTCTGCGTCTCTTTCTTTCTCTGCACGTTCTCTCTCGCGGTCTTCCCTCTCCAACTGGAGAGTGATCCTCAGTTCCACGGCATCCCTAGAGGAGTCGTCATCAGGATGACGCCGCAGTTCCCTCTCCAGTTCTGCTATCCTAGCCTCCTTCTGCGCAGCTTGGGCAAGCGCTTCTTCCGTCTCCTTTTCCTGCCTAGTGTACCATCTCAGATACGCGATAAGGCGTAAACAAAGAGAACTCAACACTGAAACTTTTACCTGTACACAGAGCATCCCTTCTGCCTCCGCAGCACGCTGCGTGGCGTGAGCAAGTTGCTCATGAAGCAAGTCAAGTTCTGAGGTGGGAATCCACAAGTTGGAAGAGGCACCACCTACTCCCATTGCTGGGGAAGCCGCGCCAATCTGAGCATGCTACGACCACGTGAATTAGCAGCCAACATCTGGAATCTGCGGTTCTAATTAGGAACGCACTGTACACCTACCAAGGCGCTCGTAGCTCCACGGGCATCGCCCAACCGTTGCTCCATCTCTGCCAAGCGAGTTCGTAAAGTCGCTATCATGGTATCACGGATATCCTGCAGCCATACGAGTTAGCATTTCCACCAGAAAACCAAAAAGGGAGAAAGAAGAAAAGATAAAGGGGAAACCTACCTCCACAAATCCCCGGGGTTGGAACCGCTCTGAGTACCTTGTCTTGTATAGGCGCAGGTAATCCTCGCTATCCCGTGCCTGCGATTCTACAATCGTGCCACCCCGTTGCCAGTCTTCATACTGTTCAGGGAACCGCACGCGCCAGTCAATGCAGGTCGCCGGTCCTCGCGTCTTTCTCCTGACACTAGGTGGCGCAGCCGTATCCACCCATTCCTGAACCAGTCCTAAAGTCCTCATAACCAATCGTAGCCGAAGCGGCTCGATTTCATTCAGGCAGTGCATCCACAGTTCCCGTCCAAATCGGGCACGACTTGTTAGAACCCACGGCTGGTCGGCATCGACCATGTCTGAGTAGGGTCTCCAGTTTACCATCGCTGCAGGAAACTCCTGTAGCTCCCGCCTTAGCACCATCAGTTGGTAGGTTAGGGGTGCCGCACTCATGATGGGTTCCCACCGCCTGGCTAGCGGCACCATCGCGGGTCGCCAATTTCGAGCTCTCCCCATGGGGAGGTAATAATAGCTCCACAGCTGCTCGGCGTAGGTCATCAATACCTTGCAAAAACACACCAAAATATATACAAAACAAGCAAAATCAAAAATACCTGGATGAATGGTGTGAAACTACTCACAGCCATCTCACGATCCGCTTCTTGGAACAGGCCTGCAAACAAGTGTGCCAGCATGGCAGCTCCCCAGGCATAGTACCCTACTGTTTCAAGGTCTGACAGCAGCTCCAGGAAGTGACATTGGATACCATTCCCTTTCGAGCTCAGTACCAATCTCCCCAAAAGGAAGAGGAGAAATCTCCTCAAATCTATGTTGCATCTTTCCCAGTTACCAAAATCTGTGCAGTACATGGCACGGCATCCTATTTCTATCCTTTCCATGAACTATTCTGAGGATTCATCATCCCACCGACGAGTGTCCATGAGCCCTAATACATCCATGAGGGACGCCCTAGCTACCGACCTATTTTTACGACCATCTAGGTCCAAACCCAGTAGCTTCCGAGCACCTTCTCGGTAGTCCGCGTAAGTAACTCCGGTCACTACCTCGCCATCCACCTTGAGGCTCGTAATTTGGACCACATCCTCTAAGCTGGGCACCATGTGGCCCCAGGGCATCAGGAATGCCCGACTCACTGGGTCCCATCTCTCACACAAGGCTTGGATCAGGACCAGGTCGAGCTCGAGCGGCTCGATCCGAAGAAAGGTGCCAAATCCCATCACGTCTAGCCTCACCTTCTGAAAATCTGGGAGACCTCGGTATGCTGCCACTACCAACTCCCATGAAATGTGTGATTTCATCACACTCTACGCATGCAGGGAATGGAGAGGAGGTTTGGTCAAAAAGAAAGGAAGAAAAAAGAATGAGAAAAGGGCAAGAAAGCTCAGCTTACGAGATGTGATTGGGCCCTTTCGCTGAAGTGCCCTTCGAGGTCCGAAAGCCTCCTGGAACTACTACCACTGGATCTGCTTCTCTTCGAGGAGTGGGAAGATTCGCCCTCCATCCAACTCTCGGAATTTTGAACTCCTCCTCTCCCGTGAGAACTTGTGCTCCTCGAGTTAGCTCTCGATATACCTGGGAGGATAAAAGGGACAAGAATTTATAGAAATGGAAGGAGTGTGGGCCAAGATTACCTCCATCACCTTTTAATGATAGCCCTCGCAATGAGGCACCTGCCATGCGGTCCCGTGTGTCACTTCACCGCTCGCACAGGGTGATTGATTGGATGAAGAATATGACGACTAGCCCCCCTATGTTGTCTAAGGATACCCTATCATGTTTTGGAGGACGTCCGCAAAATTTGACACAACATCCGGGAAAAGGGACTAGGGCCATCATTATTGACTTCGACGGCATATTCCCATGGAAAATGGTCACAACAAGACGCGATTCTCCGCTTGGGGTGGAGTCTCGGCAGACCTATCACATGGGAACAGTGCAAAGGAGAAGAAGTGTAGGGAAGAAGGAATGCGCAAGAGAACAAACAAGCAGCAGAAAATCAAATCACTCCATTCATCATTCTACATAAGCTGTCATAAACACTACAATCATAGAGAGGTGGCGGGTCCACTAGCTCACCAACTCTTGCCATTATTTTCATGATCGTCCCTCTAGGCGTCCCTCTCCTCTCCCCTTAGGTGAGGGTCCCTCAGAAGCCTCCGGGATCCCCGTGCAGTAGCACCCACCTCGCCTCGTGGCGCCGGCTCCACAGCAATGACTCGCTGCTCCTCCCCTGGCGTGGCAAAGAAGCCACTAGCGGCAAAGCGACCAGACTGGCACAGTCGCTCCCCGAACTCTCGCGCTCTCTTGTAGCGCGTCTCCATCCCTCCTAGCCTCTGCACGACGGCCTAAAGGCCTAGCTGGAGCTCCCTCACTTGGGCCTCCAAGGCCCTCCTCTCGGTCTGATCCCGCTGTTGCGCGGACCTTCTCTCGGCTTTCTCTTTCTCTGCCTCTCTCCTCATCATCTGCAGAAGAACCCTTAACTCCAGGATGTCTGGAGAAGGTCTCTCCTCACCGCGATGTCGCAGCTCTGCTACAGTCGCCACCCAGGCATCACGCTCCTCTTCTGCCCGGGTAGCCTGAGCCACCGCACCAGCAAGTTGCTCCCGAAGGGAGGCAATCTCAAGAAAAGGGGCCGAGGAACTGGAAGATGCGCCGCCAGTCACTCCCACCGTCGCTGTCTACTGGGCACGTTGGAACGAACAAACAACAGCCGTCAGCTAAGCTCCACATTTAAAAATAGAAAATGCAGCACTTAGCTTACCAAGAGCGACAGTTCCTGTTGAGTGGCGGCCAGCTGCCGCCTGACCTCGGCTAATTGGGCGCGCGACCCGTCGACGTCGCACGTATCCCCGACTTGGGGAAGCCCCGCATAACTCTCTCTCTGCCGTCGCAGGAAGTCGACACTATCCTGCACCAGTACGCTCCCTTGCTGCCCAGGGAGACGTATGCGCCAATCTTCAAGCTTCGCCTTGCCGTGACTCTCCTTCCTGACGCAGCTCGGCTCGTCTGCACTCGCCCACTCATCGGCCAGGCCGAGGGTCCTCGCCATGTCCTGCACCAAGAAAGAAGGACTTCGCATCATAACAAAGAACGCATCCCCTGTCTAGGACGCGTCCATCATTTGAGTACAACACTCGCCGAACCCTTTCCCCCCTCGCACGGCTTGCTTCAAAACTCAAAATGGATCAAAGAGGGGGAAAACCAAGCACTCACCGAGCCGTGTTCACCTCCTTCCGCGCCATTGGGCCCCCCGGGTCCCTCGGGGGCCCGAAGAGGCCCTTCCTCCTCCATGGACGCCGTTTCGTGCTCTTGCGTGTCCCTCCTCGGACGAGGGGTCCCGCGTCCCTCTCCACCTTCGTCGTGGTCTAGACCACCGAACTCCATCGATCCAGAGAGGAAGGAGACGAAAAGGGGGACAAGCCAGTTTCGGCGGAAGGCGGGCTCGTTTGCGGGTAAGGCACGGGAGAAGAAAGGCCACCCGGTGCTTTAAATTTGAATTCAAGGATTAAGACGCGTCCTCGCGCCTAGACGTGCCCCAAAAGGGGAGAAAGGAAACAGAATCCCCCCGTGCAAAGTGTAGTTCCCCGCTGTTCAGGATAAGGTCTCGTGGAGCGTGTCTCGAAGGACAACTCAGTGTAAAGAAGAATGTGTGGGAGAGAGAAAAGTACACACAACATAAGAAAGTCATTTTCATTTCATATAATAGCCGAAAGTACATCATGCAGCAAGGAGGGTGGAGTGTACAAGCAACTCTCTAACTCTCACCATCACCCTCCTGGTCATCTCTCTCCTCCCTCCTCTGACGGGGATCCCTAGGGGGCCTCTGCGACCTCTGCGAACCCTGAGAAGCCGTGCTCGCCTCGCCCTGCGGTGGCACCCCAGCCTTGAAGGCACGACGACGCTCCTCGGCCGAAGAAACCAGATAGCTGCCCATGGAAAAAGAACCAGACTGACGAAGTCGCGCCCCGCGTTCCTTCACCCTCTGGTACCGCTCCTCGCTCTCTCAAAGCCTCCCCTCCGCCGTGCGGAGACTCAATCGGAGCTCCATCAGCTGGGCCTCCAGAGCCCTCCTCTCGTCCCAGTCTTGCAGTCGCTCCGCCCTCCTGTCCTCTCTCTCTCTCTCTGTCCTCTCTCTCTCTCTCTGCCCTCTCTCTCCCTCTCCCTCTCCTCTCTCTCTCGCGTCGCCTCCCTCCTCAACAGTTCGAAGGTGATCCGTAAATCCAGCACGTCACGAGGGAGCTCCTCAGCCTCCCGTCGACGCTCCTCTTCCAGCTCCACAATCCGGGCGTCACGCTCCGCCACCCGAGCGTCACACTCCTGCTCGGCAAGAACAGCACGCGCCAGGGCCTCTCGGATCTCGGCCACCTGTTAAAGTACGCGTGCATCGTGAGAGAGAGGTGAAGGATGAAAGAGTAGCTAGAGGAGGGTCAGGGCCAAGTAGGCACTCACTCGAGCCTCGCTGTCACGACCTGAGAATCCGATTACCGGGAAGGCCCGATAACCCGAGACTCATACCGCCACCCACGAGCCCGAAGACTCAGAAGGGTTAAAAGGATGGTGTGGAAACTACACAAGCATCACATATAATTGCAGAAATTAATAGTTATAATATTAAGCAGGAAGTAAATTAACATTTTACATGGTCCACAATAGAAATAACAACAGCAGCAACAGTAGTCCATGACTAGTATAGTGACAAGAAAGGAAAGTACAGCTACACGGGGCATACCCCGGCTCTGACCTCTGGCACTACCTCTGGGCACCCGCACCACGCTGTGCTCCTGACGCGCTCCCCGAAGGTGGCGCCTCACCTGAAACACGGTGAAAACACGTAGGGAATGAGTCTCGGGACAAGACTCAGTAGGGATCACTCGGACCCTACCTCGTAAAACGAGAAACCACTACTCTAGCGGTAGGAAAGTACCTCGGAAAGTAAAGCCATGTACTCTACAGAACAAGACCCTACGGCACGCAAATCGACACACGTGCCACGGTACGAGAAGATCAAAACTCAACGGTCGAACCGCCAAAACCCGAAGGTCGGAAACACACGACTGACAGTCTGTCACTCCGTACTCGACAGGAGTACCACCCACTAGAAGCACAGCCGGTAGCGTCCCCTGACGTCTGACACCGCGCCGCAGGTGAGCCGCCTGACGTGGTAGGTCCTACCCGAGGCGCAAACACCGAATAAGTAACCACAACAAGTGACTAGCTGGGGTCATACCCGTCGACGTGGGTCCAACCGCCCCCAACCACGTGTGCACACACAGACCACGCGTCCTAGGTCTGGCCCTCTGACCGGTTTTCCCCCGCAGCTGGACTCTGGCTAAGACGAGAGGCCTACGGTAACCGGTCCATAAACTGTCTCGAAAGGTGGGTGCCCGTACACCACTCCCAGGTGAGACCAGCACCTCGTACTGGTGGGCTACGACTAGTGGAGGGTCATTGAAGGAGTAGACTCTCAAGTCAACGAAAAACAACGCCCGAAACTGACGGAGTACGAGGACCGTCCCACGTATCATCACCATCGCACGGTGACCGCAGTCGGAAGAAAACGGACACACTGCCTATGGCCAAACACATGACCAAGGCAACCGAAATCTCCGGACGCCCGAAGACACGGTCACGGAACTCCACGGGGTGCCCAGGACACACACGGCCCAAGGGGAACACCCGACAACGGACAAGATCGCGCTAGGGATACCTAGCGCGACAAGGAAGAACGCGCTAGGGTCCCCTAGCGCGACTTGGAAGATCACGCTAGGACTCCCTAGCGCGACAGGGAAGATCGCGCTAGGGAACGCTAGCGCGACAAGGACCATCGCGCTAGGTCCTCCTAGCGCGACAAGGCTAATCGCGCTAGGACCCCATAGCGCGACATGAACTGCCCTACTGTTCATCTTCTCCGATGAACGCGCCCCATCGGGGCAGCGCGACACTCAAGAACGCGCTACTGAAGTATAGCGCGTTCTCAGTCCGCGCCCGAAAATGGTAGAAACGCCCAAAAATTCCAACCACGCCCCCATGCCTCCACAAGAGAGGGGGAAATCAAAGGGGAAGACCCCTGGGGACCCCTAGCATGATTCTAGGCCACCAAAACACGAATCCAAGCATCAAATCCATAGATCGGGCGAGCTCTCCCCAAATCATGGAAAAACCCCAAAATGCTCAAACGATCCCCTCTCGGCCTCCCCGCGGCCTACAAATCACCGGAATTGAACGGCAAGAGGCTAAGGCACATCACCCTACCTCAATGGAGCGAATGCTCCGCCGAATCACCCACGAATCACGAAGGACGCTCGAAGCTTCACGAACTCCCCACGCTTCCCACGCTTGCCGCACGCCCACGAGCTCGCCTCGCCGCCTCCCACACGTCCGCGCCGTCACCCCGCCGCCGTCCGTAGCCGGGGAGGGGTCCGCCGCGCCCGAATGGGAGAGAGGGAGAGAGAGGAGTGCGGTCACGGTTGGGGAAGGAAGGAGAAAGAAGAAGAAGAAAGAGAAAGATGAAAAGAAAAAGAAAAAGAATTAGGGCTATATAGAAAATCCGAATTTTCAGAAAAATACTGAAAAATAGAAAAATACATTTCCGAAATCCTCGGAACGCACCGATCGCAATGGTACCACTCATGCCTGGGGGAACCGCCCAATTCGTCCGCAGCGAGCTTCCGAAGAGAAAGCCGAATCCCACGCCGGGAATCGGAAAACACGCGCGGAAAAGCCGCGGAACGCCTCCGGACCTCCGAAACGACTCCGGATCGCGCCGATCCGAACACGAAAGATGTCTGAAATGAAATTTCGGACACAACAGAGCTGGACGCTCAGAAAACCAGATCCGGGACCCATGAGGAAGGATCTGAAAGGTCTGGGATATTACAGCCCTCCCCCCTTAAGGAATTACGTCCTCGAAATTGAGAACAACCCAAGGGGAAAGAAGAGGAAGACTCACTCAAACAGGTATGGGAACTGCTGACGCATCTCATCCTCACGTTCCCACGAAGCCTCACCACCAGAGTGTCGTTGCCACACGACCTTCACCAAGGGAATGACCTTGTTCCGTAGGCGCTGCTCTCGCCTATCCTCCACGCGGATCGAAAACTTCGGGAGAGAAAGATCTGGAGTCACCTCAGGCCAAACCGAAAACTCGAGCACATGAGAGTCATCGGGCATATACTTCCGCAACATCGAGACATGGAACACGTCATGCACCGACGCCAACTTAGGAGGTAACCGCAACCGGTAAGCAACCTCACCGATGCGCTCCACAATCACGAAAGGACCAATGTAGCGGGGACTCAGCTTCCCACGCCGTCCAAAACGCATCACCCCCTTCATCGGAGAAACTCTCAAGAACACATGATCGCCCACGGCAAACTCGAGGGGCTGCCTCCTACGGTCAGCATAGCTCTTCTGCCGACTCTGGGCCGCCAACATGTTCTGACGAACCAGGTGCACAACGTCCACACATTCCTGCACCAACTCCGGTCCCGTCAAAACACGCTCACTCACCTCAAACCAATCAAGCGGAGTCCTACATGGATGCCCATGCATAGCCTCATATGGAACCATGCCGATGCTCGAATGATAGCTGGTGTTATAGGCAAACTCCACCAACGGTAGGTGATGAATCCAACTCCCCTACCACTCCAGGCAGCAGGACCTCAGCATGTCCTCCAAAGTCTGAATGGTCCTCTCAGACTGACCATCTGACTGAGGATGATACGCCGAGCTAAACGCCAACTCCATGCCAAGAGCTCGCTGGAAACTCCTCCAGAACCCCGAAGTGAAGCGCGGATCCCGATCCGACATGATCGAAATGGGAACCCCATGCAACGGCACGATCCGCTCCACATAAAGATGATCCAACTTAGGCACGCTCCAGCTGACCTTGACCGGTAGCAACCGAGTCACCTTCGTCAGCCGATCCACCAGCAACCAAATACTGTCCTGTCCACTCGGGGTCCTCGGCAATCCCACCACGAAGTCCATGGTCACATGGTCCCACTTCCAAGCAGGAACATCCAAGGGCTGGAGAGTACCTCCTGGTCGCTGATGCTTCACCTTCACCTGCTGACAGATCAGGCACCTGGCCACAAATTTGGCAACATCTCTCTTCATGCCAGGCCACCAGAACTGCCTCCGCAAGTTCCGATACATCTTCGTCGCACCCGGGTGTACGGTGTACCTACTTCCATGAGCCTCGCGCAGCACCGCACGACGAATCTGCTCCTCAGCTGGGACGTACAACCTGCCACGAAACCTCGCAGCACCGTCCTCGCCGAGCTCCACATCAGCCATCGCAAGAATCCGGGGCAACTCAGGGTCCGCATGCTGAGCCTCTGTCACTTGACAACAGATAGCAGGAGTGACAGTCAGACTAGCAAGCACCGCCAACCCTGGCTCCTGGGGAATCTTGAGCCTAAAAGATACTTCGGGCACTTGTTCCCAGAGCCTCCACCTTCTCAACATCAAGGCACTGACCGCAACCTTCTGACTCAAGGCAACCGCAACGACATTCATCCTGCCCGGCTGATAAGACAGGGTGAAGTCGTAGTCCTTCATGAACTCCATCCAACGCCTTTGCCTAAGGTTCAGATCTCTCTGCGAGAACACATACCTCAAACTCTGATGGTCAGTGAACACCTCGAACTTCTCGCCGTATAGATAATGCCTCCAGATCTTCAGCGCGAAGATCACCGCCGCCAAATCAAGGTCATGGGTGGGGTAGTTCTCCTCATGGGGCTTTAGCTGCCGAGATGCATAAGCCACCACTCTACCATGCTGCATCAGAACAGCACCCAATCCGACGCCGGAAGCATCTGTACACACCACAAAACCTCCCGATCCAGAAGGCAAAACCAACACCGGAGCCGAGGTGAGCAATCTCTTCAGTTCGCTGAAGCTCCGCTCACACTCCTCGGACCAAACGAAAGGCACATCCTTCCGCGTGAGTCTAGTCATCGGGGTCGCAATGCGGGAAAAATCCTGGATAAACCGACGATAATAACCCGCAAGCCCCAAGAAACTCCGGATCTCTGTTACCGACCTCGGCCTCGGCCATTGCATCACAGCCTCGACCTTGGCGGGATCCACGAAAATGCCATCACCAGAAATCACATGCCCCAAAAAGTGCACCTCGCTGAGCCAAAACTCGCACTTGCTGAGCTTCGCATACAACTGGTGATCTCGCAACGTCTGCAGCACCACACCCAAATGGTACGCATGCTCCTCGGCAGACTGCGAATAAACAAGGATGTCGTCCACGAAGATGACCATGAACTGGTCCAAATACGGATGAAACACCCTCTGCATCAAGTCCATGAAGGCTGCAGGGGCATTGGTGAGCCCAAACGGCATCACCAGAAACTCATAATGCCCGTACCGCGTACTGAATGCAATCTTCTCCACATCGGACTCACGAATTCTCAGCTGATAGTAACCGGACCGCAAATCAATCCGCGAGAACACTCGCGCAGACTGCAGCTGGTCGAACAAATCATCAATCCGCGGCAACGGATACTTGTTCTTAATGGTCACTTCATTCAGCTGTCGATAGTCAATGCACAACCGCAGACTACCGTCCTTCTTCTTCACAAACAACACGGGCGCACCCCAAGGGGAAAAACTAGGACGAATATACCCCTTGGCCAACAGTTCCTGCAACTGCACCCTCAACTCCCTCAACTCAGCGGGGGCCATACGGTAGGGAGCCTTTGCCAAAGGTCCCGTACCAGGCACAACCTCGATCATGAAATCGATCTCCCGCTGGGGAGGTAATCTAGGCAACTCCTCGGGAAAAACGTCGGAAAACTCGCATACCACCGCAATGTCCTCGACATCCGGCTCCATCCGGTCAGACACAACCACTGACGCGAGAAAACCCTGACAACCTGACTCAAGCAATCGACGGGCTCGAATAGTAGAGATAAGGAATCGAGAAGAGGTGGAACGGATACCCTGGAAATAGAAGGTCCGCTTGCTCGGATGCTGGAAGTAGACCCTCTTCATCCCACAATCCACCACCGCTCCATGAGTCTCGAGCCAATCCATGCCTAAAATCACATCGTAATCCCGAAGCTGCAATGCATACAACATGCCTGGCATACTCCGCCCATCGATCCAAACCGAAACCTGATCGAAGCAATACGGAGTGATCATAAAATCACCCGAAGGCAACTCCACTGCCAAATCACAGGACAACTGGGTCACCGGCTCCTCGACGCTCGACGCGAAATCCTCCGAAATAAACGAATGAGACGGGCCAGAATCGAACAAAACCCGAGCCGCACAACCCAAAATCTGAACGGTACCTTCCACGAGCTGCGACGCCACTGCCTCTGCCCTGGTCAAGTGCGTGATCTGGCCTCGAGCCCTCTGCTTGCCTCCCACGCTGGCTGACCTGGGTAGCGGCGGATACTGTCCCTGCTGCTGCTGCTGCTGCCTCTGCTGCTGGGGAACCTGCTGCTGCTGAGGAAACTGCTACTGCGGCGGTCTCTGAGGACAGTCACGTGCCATGTGCCCTGGCTGGTCACACCGAAAATAGATGATCGGCGCCGTGCACTGCCTGCCTGGGTGGGTCCCACCACACCGTGGACAAAGTCCCCACGATCCACCCACTGATCCCTAACGCTGCAAAGGAATCGACTGTTGTACACTGCCCGATGAAGCCTGCCCCTGATCCTTGTGCTTCTTACGGAAATTCTTCTTCAAGAACTTCTTGACCTTCGAGCCAAAGGACGCAGATCCTGTCACCGAAGCTGCCGATACCGGTACTCCTGAACCACCCGACGCATGCTGGAAGAAACCCTGCTGCTGGGTAGCCGACTGCTGGGTGCGACCTGACAAGGACTGCCCCTGGCTGACCGGTCCTCGAGTCCTCTGCATATCCATCTCCAAAGAAATCGCAACACGAGACGCTGTCTCTAGATCAGTGGCCCCGTTCGCGATCAAATAGTGCCTCAACTCCAGCCTCAAGCCCTACACAAACTGCGCGGTCCTCACCCTCTCATGCTCCATGATGTGAGGTGCATACCGACCCAGCTCGACAAATCGGGCCCTATACTGCAACACGGACATGTCACCCTGCACCAGCTCCAGAAACTCCCGCATCCGCTGCGTAGCAACAATATCTGGACAATACGTACGCTCGAAAGCACTAACAAAGTCATCCCACTCGATCTGCTCAAGTGGACGAAGCTGAAAGGACGTCTTCCACTCGGAAGACCACCACCTCTGAGCCATACCCTGCAACTGGTTGTAGGCCAACACCACTCTATCCTCGGCAGCACTCTTCGCAGAACTGAACACCCGCTCCATCTCATCAAGCCAATCAAGAGCCGCATCAGGGTCTGCCTGGCCGCTAAAATAAGGTGGATGGAACTGCATGAAGTCTCTCACCGCTCGGCCTGGCCCACCCTTGACAAACGAGCCTTCACCAGCCTCTCCGCCGAACTACTGAGACATGAGATGGTACATGCCACGGAAGAAATCCTTGGCCCCCGGAGCTCTCGCAGCATCCGCGGCCTCGGTAGCCCCCGGAACTCTACTATGCTCCTCCTGGTCCCTCTGGACCCCCTGCTGGATCTTCTGACCTCCAGCCGACTGCCCATGCTGAGAGCGAGAACTCCTCCTCGGCGCCATACTCGCTCCTGAAGCAAAAGACAGAAAACACGAAAACGGCAAGGTCAAAATAAACATACGGTGCCCAATGCCAGCGTCACCTGTACATCATCGTTGTGGACTAGTGGACCACTACAATTACCTATGATTCTCATGTAATTCCACAACCGCGCTCTGATACCAGCTGTAACGACCCGAGAATCCGATTACAGGGAAGGCCCGATAACCCGAGACTCGTACCGCCACCCACGAGCCCGAAGACTCGGAAGGGTTAAAAGGATGGTGTGGAAACTACACAAGCATCACAGATAATTGCAGAAATTAACAGTTATAATATTAAGCAGGAAGTAAATTAACATTTTACATGGTCCACAATAGAAATAACAACAGCAGCAACAGTAGTCCACGACTAGTACAGTGACAAGAAAGGAAAGTACAGCTACACGGGGCATACCCCGGCTCTGACCTCTGGCACTACCTCTGGGCACCCGCACCACGCTGTGCTCCTGACACGCTCCCCGAAGGTGGCGCCTCACCTGAAACACGGTGAAAACACGCAGGGAATGAGTCTCGGGACAAGACTCAGTAGGGATCACTCGGACCCTACCTCGTAAAATGAGAAACCACTACTCTAGCGGTAGGAAAGTACCTCAGAAAGGAAAGCCCTGTACTCTACAGAACTAGACCCTACGACACGCAAATCGACACACGTGCCACGGTACGAGAAGACCGAAACTCAACGGTCAAACCGCCAAAACCCGAAGGTCGGAAACACACGACTGACAGTCTGTCACTCCGTACTCGACAGGAGTACCACCCACTAGAAGCACAGCCGGTAGCGTCCCCTGACGTCTGACACCGCGCCGCAGGTGAGCCGCCTGACGTGGTAGGTCCTACCCGAGGCGCAAACACCGAACAAGTAACCACAACAAGTGACTAGCTGGGGTCACGCCCGTCGACGTGGGTCCAACCGCCCCCAACCACGTGTGCACACACAGACCACGTGTCCTAGGTCTGGCCCTCTGACCGGTTTTCCCCCATAGCCAGACTCTGGCTAAGACGAGAGGCCTACAGTAACCGGTCCACAAACCGTCCCGAAAGGTGGGTGCCCGTACACCACTCCCAGGTGAGACCAGCACCTCGTACTGGTGGGCTACGACTAGTGGAGGGTCATTGAAGGAGTAGACTCTCAAGTCAACGAAAAACAACGCCCGAAACTGACGGAGTACGAGGACCGTCCCACGTATCATCACCATCGCACGGTGACCGCAGTCGGAAGAAAACGGACACACTGCCTATGGCCAAACACATGACCAAGGCAACCGAAATCTCCGGACGCCCGAAGACACGGTCACGGAACTCCACGGGGTGCCCAGGACACACACGGCCCAAGGGGAACACCCGACAATGGACAAGATCGCGCTAGGGATACCTAGCGCGATAAGGAAGAACGCGCTAGGGATACCTAGCGTGACAAGGAAGAACTCGCTAGGACTCCCTAGCGCGATAGGGAAGATCGCGCTAGGGAACCCTAGCGCGACAAGGACCATCGCGCTAGGTCCTCCTAGCGCGACAAGGCTAATCGCGCTAGGACCCCATAGCGCGACACGAACCGCCCTACTGTTCATCTTCTCCGATGAACGCGACCCGTCGGGGCAGCGCGACACTCAAGAACGCGCTACTGGAGTATAGCGCGTTCTCAGTCCGCGCCCGAAAACGGTAGAAACGCCCAAAAATTCCAACCAAGCCCCCATGCCTCCACAGGAGAGGGGGAAATCAAAGGGGAAGACCCCTGGGGACCCCTAGCATGATTCTAGGCCACCAAAACACGAATCCAAGCATCAAATCCATAGATCGGGCGAGCTCTCGCCAAATCATGGAAAAATCCCAAAATGCTCAAACGATCCCCTCTCGGCCTCCCCGCGGCCTACAAATCACCGGAATTGAATGGCAAGAGGCTAAGGCACGTCACCCTACCTCAATGGAGCGAATGCTCCGCCGAATCACCCACGAATCACGAAGGACGCTCGTAGCTTCACGAACTCCCCATGCTTCCCACGCTTGCCGCACGCCCACGAGCTCGCCTCGCCGCCGCCCACACGTCCGCGCCGTCACCCCGCCGCCGTCCGTAGCCGGGGAGGGGTCCGCCACGCCCGAATGGGAGAGAGGGAGAGAGAGGAGTGCGGTCACGGTTGGGGAAGGAAGGAGAAAGAAGAAGAAGAAAGAGAAAGAGGAAAAGAAAAAGAAAAAGAATTAGGGCTATATAGAAAATCCGAATTTTTGGAAAAATACCAAAAAATAGAAAAATATATTTCCGGAATCCTCGGAACGCACCGATCGCAATGGTACCACTCGTGCCTGGGGGAACTGCCCGATTCGCCCGCAGCGAGCTTCCGAAGAGAAAGCCGAATCCCGCGCCGGGAATCGGAAAACACGAGCGAAAAAGCCGCGGAACGCCTCCGGGCCTCCGAAACGACTCCGGATCGCGCCGATCCGAACACGAAAGATGTCCGAAACGAAATTTCAGACACAACAGAGCCGAACGCTCTGAAAACCAGATCCGGGACCCACGAAGAAGGATCTGAAAGTTCCGGGATATTACACTCGCGATCGTGCTCGGCCTCCTCAGCCCGGGCCACCGCGTAGGCCAGCTGCTCCTGAAGAGCAGAAATCTCCGGAGGAGGGCCTCGCGAACTGGAACCCGCTCCACCAGCCATCCCGACTGCCGCTGTCTGGTGGGCCCGCTAAAACACGGGGCAAACGTCGGTCAAAGGTTAAGCATCAAAAATCCAGGTCACAAAAAAATGCATTGCATAGACTCACCAGGATCTCCAACTCCTGTCGGATGGTCACTAACTGCCGCCTGGCGTCCGCCAACTGGGCCCGCAGGTCGGCGATCATGTTGTCACGAGCATCCTGCATTACACATAAGTTAGTGCCACAAGCATATACATATAGAAGGGTGAAGTATTTTCATTTCACTTACCCCTGCCATACCACCAAGGAAGAGGCGGTCCATGTACGTAGCCCGGTACCGTCTCAGGTAATCAGTACTGTCCTATACATGGGACACCACTGGGACCCCGCCCTGCTGCCAGTCCTGGTACTGTACTGGGAAGCGCGTACGCTAGTCCACAATCTTCACCTTCCCCTTGGTCTTCCGCCCGATGCGGGCCGGCTCATCTACATCAACCCACTCCTGGACTAGCCCCAACGTCCTCATAACCAGCCTCAGCCGACGCGGCTCGATCTCGTTCAGGCAATGGACCCACACGTCCCGCCTGAAACGAGGAAGACCCGCTACAACCGAAGGCTGGCCAGCGTCGCCCATGCCCAGGTAGGGTCTCCACACCACCTACATCATCATACATGCATCATATTAGTTGCCATTCAGTCACATAAGAAAACACAAAAAATCATACGCATCATACCATGGCCTCAGGATACTCGCTCAGCTCCCGACGAAGTTGGGCTAGCTGGTAGCTGTGTGGTGCCGCTACCACGACCGGCCTCCACCGCCGCGCCAGAGGCACGGCCCTCCTGTTCCCATGCCTAGCCCTCCCCATCGGGAAATAGTAATAGCTCCACACCTGCATCCATCATACAACATTAGTACAATAATTACATATTTAACTGTGGGAATGCATAAATAAAATGTTTACCTGGACAAAAAGTGCGAAGCCACTGACTGTCGTCTCCTTCTCCGAAGTATGGGAGAGATTGGCAATCAAATGGGCAAGCAGAGCCACCCCCCACGCGTAGTGCCCCACTCTGTCAAGGTCCACCAGGATCCCGAGGAAGCGGCAGTGGATGCCATCCCCCTTTGTCCCCAGCAGAAGGCGGCCCAGGAAGAAGAAAAGAAACCTCCGGAGGTCTAGATCCACCAGCTCCCGCTCACTCGGGTCCTGGGTGAAAGCTGCACGAGCGTCTCCCTCGAGTCGTGCCAGAAACTCCGCTCCAGTCTCGCTAACCCGCTGGCGCGGGTCGACGAATCCGAGCACCTCCATGATCTCCACTCGGCCAACTACCCTGCTGTCCCTATCAGTCACGCTCGTCTCTAACCACAGCAGGTCCAGGGCACACTCTCGGTAGTCGGGGTAGGTGACCCCGCTCACCGCCTCTCCGTCAACTCGTAGCCCAGTGACCCGAGCCACGTCCTCTAGTGTCGGCACCATGTGCCCCCAGGGCATCAGAAACGCCCGACTCGGCGCATGCCACCGCTCCCTCAATGCCTGGATAAGAGGAAGGTCGAGCCGAAAGGGCTCGATCCAAAGGAAAGCTCCGAAGCCCATGGCGTCCACACGCGCCCTCTGAAAGTCTGGCAGCCCACGGTATGCTGCCACCACTAGGGACCAGCTGATCCGGCCCTTCATCACGCCCTGCACACCACAAAACCAACAAAGAACACATCAGCATCATGAATAGTAATAAACAATAACACTGTATATACTACTTATTTATTTTATTTTATTTTTTTTAAAAAAAAATTTGTGTTTTTTTGGAGGCGTCCAACACCTTGGACGCCTCCTTTACATTTTTTTATTTTATTTTTAAAAAAAAAAACAAAAACCAAAACAAAAATAAATAAAAAATATATATATACTCTCATGGAGGCGTCCCCAGCCCTGGACGCCTCCTTATTTTTAATTCTATTTTTATTATTTACGTAAATAAATAAATAAAAAAGAAAAAAAGAAAATGTGGAGGCGTCCAGGCCCCTGGACGCCTCCTTTCCTCACTCACCGTCCCTCACCACACGGCCTCTCGTTCGCCTATCCAGCCTATTAAACCAACAGATTGAAGTTCCGAGGGGCTTACCGGGTCGTGATCGTCATCTCCCACGTCGCCAGCACCCGCAGCAGCCTCCACGGCCAAAGGAGGAGCCTCCTCCTCCACGGCAATCTCCTCCGCCGCAGCAGCCTCCTCGGCATCATCCCTCAGCCTCCTCGGACGACGAGCCCGTCGTTTCCGCTTCTCTCCACCCTGGCTCGGGCCTCCTTGCTCCATTGGGACTAAGAATGGGTCGTCTGGTTTGACTGGGTCGTCTGAATGAACAGTAAATGAGCAAGGGGGGGGAGGCCCCCCCACATATATAGAATCCAACTTCTTTGGGGCGTCCAGGCGCCTGGACGCCCCCACGTTTTTTATTTTTTTTTCAAAATTCAAAAAATTAGGGGCGTCCAGGCGCCTGGACGCCCCCAAAACAAAACTAAAAAAAATTAAAATAAAAAAATTAGGGGCGTCCAGGACCTCGGACGCTCCCAAAAAAAATATAATAAAAATTTTAAAATAAAAATGTAGGGGCGTCCAGGCCCCTGGACGCCCCCATAATAAAAATTTCCAAAAAAATTATAATAAATAAGAGAAGAGTATGTATATAATCCAAACAAAAGCACAAAATAAAAAGACAAAGAAAAAGAAAAATCACCAAAAAAATAATAATTAAGGGGACAAGGGTCCAAAACTTCCAAATGCCAGATTTTATTCCATCAGAAAAGCAGAATGAGCTACATCAGGGGCTTAGGCGCCTTAGGCCTTAACTTCCCCAGTTCGGTTACATAAGCCCTCCACAGCTCACATTCTTCCCCCACGTGCGTTAAGGCCTTTCCCGCAACACTTGTCTTCCAGGGAGCTTTAATGGTTTTCGCTTTCCTCGCATCCGCCTCCGTGCCCAACTCCCCCTTCTTCAAAGGGACGATGCCAGTCGGTAGTGGGAACGAATGACGTGGAATGCCGATCTAGAGACAGCACCGATGCGCGTTGTAAAGGACAAACTCGGTCGCACCAATCAGTTGGAGATCAACTTCACAAGAAGACCTCATGAGGAGCTCAAGCGAAAGCAAAAATGCCGGTGCGCAAGTAAAGAAGCCTTGTGTCACGGTGCGAAAGTGAGACCGCCAGTCTTCATGTTTCTTCAGCCACGGAACGCGATTCACTACAGTACCACCGAAGCCTAACACGTCGGCTATGTGATGAAGAGGGCTTTGTTGGAAGAGCTTCGAAGCAGTTGGCATTCCCTCGCGGTGGTCGAATTTGAAGTGCAAATCAAGCCAGCAATTCAAGACAAGTGCGCAACCAAAAGGAGGCTTACCCATGCTCGAGGCAGTAAGGCCACTATATAGGTAGGCAAGGACAGCGGGTCCCACCCTTTTTCCACGCCAGATCCCGTAGATAGCACTCAGTTGGTCTTCCTCGACCATGTTGTCGGTATAAGGAAACAAGAGAGCACCCGCCAGACAAATGGTGAAACCTTTCATGATTCCCTCCAAATAGTCATCGTCTGGTAACCCTCTCAAGGCCTCCATGACCCACTCCGCGAGCTTTTGCAAATCAATTCCCTTTTGAGTATGAACCTTTCGGGCTGCGTCGGGCGGCATGAAGCTTCCAAGGACGCTTTCGGAAGTCCCCCGTGTCAGCATCCGCATAGCCTTCACCTTCCCGTCACTCTTGAATTTCTTCAATCCGAGCAGAAGTTCCACCTCCTCGAGGAGGATGGTCACCTCGAAGGTCGGGAAGATAAAAGTGTGGGTCTGGGGATGCCAGATCTCCACTAGTGCGCCCATAGCCGCCCAGTCCATACGAATCTTCTCGTAGTGTTTGGCGTGAATAAGGAGTCCCTGCAGATGCCACTTCGAGAGTATGGCCCTCATGCCGATGGAGATATTGGAAGTTAGCTTTGAAAGCCATGGCAGTTTGGAAAACTTCCTCAGGCCTGGGAAGAGTGGATATGGCTGGAAGAGAAAAGAAAGAAGAAGAAATAAAGGAAGTAAGAAGAAGGCTCACGTGGAGAAATTTGAAAAGAATCAGCTTACCATATGCGACATGATCGTCCCACTCAGATGACCCTCAAGGTCGGAGAGTCGCCTGATCTCGCCGCTAGGCCTGCTCCTCTTCATAACGCGGGAAGACTCTCCTTCCATCCTGAAATCTCTAGATTCTCCTCTCCTTCCTCTCCTGAGCTTCCAAAACCCACCTTGGTGCATTTGAATGAACTAGCCTAAGGGGAGTTCTTATAGGAAGGGTAGGGCGCTATAGGACGGAACATGTCACATCAGCAGTCAATGCCAGGATTTTGGCTAGATCTCCTTTCTATTGTGGTGCGATTCTGTTACGATTCTGTTACTTTCTGATATTATTAACCTTTGCTAGTTTGTGCAGGTTTTACTAACGGATGTCTTTGTCCTGTCTCCTGTCCCACCTTTCAATGGTTGGTCCCACCATGTCATGCATCATAGTATATGATACCTACGCTACTAGAACATGTCAAGGACCTTGCGGCCCGAACGAATCCGGGATTTGAGTTCCCCTTCAACAAAAACAGTGATGATCCCGAAGAATTTGGGTTGTACGGATAGGCCGTTAACTTGTGGTAGCATGGGGACGACGGTTCCATTCAGTGAGTTGGTGCGCGGATAAATGGGCCCCAGCCCAGTGTCGGCTCACCGGATCGGTATCCTGACCCGTTTTTAACAAGTTGACAATATTATCCTTGGCTATTTTCTATTTTAGTTTGTTTTAAATTTTTCTTTAAGCCCAGCATGCATTCATATAGGACTTTGATTTATTGCGGAAGATCATTCAAGTGATTCGATTGTGAAAGCCGCTGTGCTTCAATTCTTACAAATATGAGATATTCCACTCCGAATGAAATACTGAGTTTCCTTGAAACGGCCCTACGTTGCTCTTCCAAAGGAGACCCTTGTTTGGACAGACTCTCAGATATTTCTTACTTTTTACCTTGTTTGACCCACCTTGGCTGCAGCACTTCCACATTGACTGGTAACCGCTCCCCAAAGGTGAAACCTGCAGGTTTATGACCCAGGTACTTCCACACCGAGAAGTTGGTCTCCTTTATTTTCCATGCCTGAGTGCACATTTCACCCTCCCTTATTTGATCTCCGTCCAAGCAACCGTCAAGACTTGAAAGACCTCCTTCAAGGTCGCCTCATTGAAACTTCAGGAAAGATTCTAGACAGTAACGTCAAAAGCGTGTCTCATCGCACCTTGGCATCAACTTATCACTCTGCTCCCACTTCATTTCACTCCACATCAAAACCATTCCACTACGTGTCGCTCCCTTGCAAAGCAGACGCCAAGGCGGGGCAGCTGTAGACACGCTATTCCTGACGTCTCCTGAGAAAGTCTCATATCACTATACAACGCCCCGCGACGGCTTACGCGTTTTGAATCACTTGAGTCTTCTTCCGCCCTTTTCGGCATCCGGAATCGTCTCGTCACGGTATTCGGACGGCATCAACACCAGTCAGACGCATCAGGAGGTTCCGGAATCAAGAAGGGTGTCTGCCGGGCGGCCGCCAGCACCTTGTCCAAGGACCCGGGTGGGTCTTTTTGGGGGCGTCCAGGCCCTTGGACGCCCCCATTCTTTTAATTTATTTTTCACAGCCCAAAATCAAATAAAAAATAATATATTAATGGAGGCGTCCAGGACCCTGGACGCCTCCATAAAAATAAGTATAAAAAATTAAAATGCCAGCTTTGGCATAAAAACAAAACACAAAAATAAAAAATATATTAATGGAGGCGTCCAGGACCCTGGACGCCTCCATAAAAACAAGTAAAAAAATATAAAATGCCAGCTTTGGCATAAAAACAAAACAAAATAATAAAAATAATATATTTATGGAGGCGTCCAGGCCCCTGGACGCCACCATCAACTCCCTCACGAGCGCCGCCCACCGAACGACAGTTTGTCGTGTGTGAAAAAATCTAAATTATGGAGACGTCCATGCAACTGGACGCGCCCATTTCTGAATCACGAGGCGCCGCTCACAAAACCACGCGTTGTGCCAAACCGCGTGCGGCCGTCGGTGGGGTTCGGTGGACCTGTTGGAGGCGTCCGGGGCCCTGGACGCCTCCACAAAAATATTCTGAAAAAAATAAATAAAAATAGAATAAAATATTAGTTCGACCCTGATGGAGGTGTCCAGGGTCCTGGACGCCTCCACCCTCCGGAGCTCTATAAATAGAGGCCCACCCCCTCAGTTCTGCAGGAGCTTCTAAGAGATCCGATAGGCTGCCGGAGCCCAGAGGCTACCGGAGTCATTTCTAACCCGTGGGGTCTTTTGTAGGTGGAGGTTCTACCGGCTTCTCGGGTGCCCACGCTCGCGAGAGGAAGGTCGTCTTCATCCACCGCGCTTCCACGTCGTCCCTACGCTGCCGGAGCTCCGCCGGATCTCACCCTCGGCTCCTCCAATAAGCCTTTTCTTCCCCTTTTTCTCCATAGTTCTTTACATTCATCATACTGCATCCTCTATCTCCCTACATAAGGGCGCCGTCTCTTGCATACTTTTTGCATTCATCATCGCATTTTCCTCCTACTCGAGTCCGAGAGGGGTTTAAAACCACACCAAGCAGGTGTGTGTCAGGTCACGATCTCGTTACTTTTATTGCAAGGAATTGTTACTACACTGCCATTTTTTAATTTCGTTCGTTTATTGTCTACTGTTTTACAAGGGTAACCAAGGAAAGCCCTCTCCGTCGGCCGACCAAAGGGGGAGGAAGAAGCAACCCGCCATCTCCCGCTCTTGAGGTAGGCGCGATCACTTTCTTTATTTTGGGGGCTTTTGGCCCCTGGCGATCATATCTTGTTCTCGAGGCCGTGGCGAGTCACTTCCCCAATGGCCGTTTAAATTTCCGTTCTTATATTCTCTTTATATTCTGTTATATTCTGCTCATATTCTCGAGGCTGCGGTGAGTCACTTCCCCAATGGCCGTTTAAATTCCCGTTCTTATATGTTATATTCTTATCTATTCATATTCTCGAGGCCGCAGCGAGTCACTTCCCCAATGGTCGTTTAAATTTCCGTTCTTATATTCTCTTTATATTCTGTTATATTCTGCTCATATTCTCGAGGCCGCGGCGAGTCACTTCCCCAATGGCCGTTTAAATTCCCGTTCTTATATGTTATATTCTTATCTATTCATATTCTCGAGGCCGCGGCGAGTCACTTCCCCAATGGCCGTTTCAATTCTTGCTATTTAATTTCTGCACCATTCCCGTCCCCCCGAGGCCGCGGCGAGTCACTTCCCGCTATGGCCGTTTAACCCCCATATCTTGCTATATTACATTTGTCCCGCTCGCCCCGCCGGAGCAATCTCCCGTGGTGGCCCCTTCTCTCTTCTCTTATTTCTGTGTTGCAGCAAACAAAAGAGGAGCCCGCACGCTCCGCGTCTTCTCTGCTTCCCCGAACCGCGTGACGTCGCTCACAACGGGGTGTGCCGGAGAGACACACACGGGGGGTGTGCTGGGTGAAGTGGCATGGGGTGTGTCGGGTGAGCGGGCACGGAGTGTGCAGGATGAAGCGGGGCACAGAGTGTGCCGGGTGACGGCACTAGCATGAGTGTACCGACGCAGGGAGATCAACTCGATCCGAAGGATCCTCCGGTGTCACCCTTGGGGCACACCGTGATTTTGTTGGGGCCATCACTCCTTGTGGACGCGCACCCGTGTGTTCCCCTTATGCCTCCGATCTAAGGGAGACTCTGTCGAAATTTTGTCAAAATTTCTGGCGTCCCGTTCATTTTAATTGTAGTGTAGTCCCTTTATAGTCTTTTCTTCTTGTCTTTGCTCAGGACTTATTCTGACTCTAAACCTTTGCACCTTGTAGATAAATGGCTGCTCCTAGTGGTTCTTCTGTTCCTGCTGCCGCTGGTGCCAAGTCTGGTCTCTCACTGGCCGTCCCTATCGTCACATGGCATAACGTGGAAGACCTCGACCGTGAACACACTGAAGTGGCAAAGTTGGCTGAGTCCTCGGATTCTGAGACTGACACTATGGAACTCAGCCGTATTGGACTGACTGGCGGCGGTTTCACATTTGACCGAGCCAGTGACCTTCGGGACGATCATCCGAAGGACAGGCACCTTCTTCATTTCTTGAAATATCTTCGCCACCATGACAAGAGGGATTTCAGAACAATCTGGGGCGCTGAACGCGCCATCCTGCAGGTCCGGGATAGCTTGCTATACAGCATCCGTCGGAGTGTACCGATGTATTTGGTGGGCGAGTCGAGGGAGTGGAACCCGGTGCTGGGTCTGGAGGTAGTGACCCCAATGGAAGGCAAGCTAGTGCAGGCGTCGGAGTTTACCCCCGCCCGTTGGGATAATGCAGCAGGACGGGTGCATAATGATCAACCCCGTTTTGGTCTATTTCTAGCGCCACTGAAGTGGGGGTACCAGGAGGAGCCCTACCTCCTGGACTGTCTGGCCATCCGGTTCAAGCATGAGCTCGCCTTAGGCTGGTTCGGGGAGCTCAAGGTTCAAGATGCACACTCTTTCCGGGAGGGAGCGGTGGAGTTCATCGAGTATGTACTATTCAACTATGATCCCTTGCTGATCTGGGCCGGCGTCTACCACAGTGTCTATGCTTCCCGATATGGCTACCCGATCTCCAAAGGCCTTTACTGCGGGATGATGGAGGTCTTCAATGCTGAGCTGAACACATTTTACACCGCGGAAGGCGAGACTTCGCTGGACTTGTGGAGTCTGCATCAGCTGAGTGGCCTGCCCATTGACGGGGAGCCGTATGAAGAGGTGTGCCTCCCCGACATCATCAAGGATGAGACAGATGGGGATGGCATCTATGCACTGGGATACTCTCATCGATTCCTCATGAAGGCATACCAGGAGTTATACCAATCATCCCATGGCGGGAAGCACCATCCCTTCGGGGACCGCAAGAGGGTCCGGCTAAGCCTGTGGCTGAAGTATTTTTTCGACAGGCCGCAGAAGTATGAAGAATTCCCTTGCATCGGCGCTGCTGTGGCTAGGAAGAAGCGCAGCAAGAGCAGAGCTAAGGTGACACTCCCAGCTTCAAAAGGGTGTCGGAGTGGTGCTAACCCAGCAGGGGTTGACCCGATGACCCACTGCGCAGCCTTCCTCGCATACTGGCTCTGCTCCTTCGCTCTGCCATACGGGGATGAAATTGTCATCCGGCCAAACGTCATTTACCTGCTTGCCAAATGGCATGGGGCATCAAGTTGTCACTGTGCCCGGCCGCACTACACCTTATATTCAAGACGCTGGGGGACGTCAGTGTTCATCAGTTCCCGCACCAGGCTCGCTTCATTGGCCCAATGTATTTTTTCAACGCCTGGGTCTGTTCCTTGTTCCCGGAGTACACCCCCCGCGCCATACAGTCTTGGGGGCTGTTTTCGCGTATGTTGGAATTTGCGAATGCCGAGGCGGGCTTGACAACATTGCAGTTATTCAACATCTGGGCTAGGCTCACAGCATTCCCCCAGGACTCACTGGGCAGCATCCACTTCTAGACCTTGGCCGCCCATTCCAGTCCCCTGGTAAATAGTAAGAGAGAATGGCGGGATGACTAGGTGGAGAAGTATCCTCATCCAATTAACCAGCAGACCGTGGTTCGCCTGTTGATAGAGCTGGAGCTTCGCGATTGGGTGTTGTCTATCCGCCCGAGCGTGCTGGTCTTCAGAAATGGGGACACCTTGTTGCTGGAACCATATTACCCATTTCGCTTCGGGCGTAACTTTGGATATGGCCAGCATATTCCAACGTACGGCGCATAATTTAATTTGCCCGTACGGAGCCTTCGGGGCAACCCGACTGCTGAGCATGCCCGGAGCTGGTGGGATTACTTCCATCGGATCGACGAGTCTCCATTCAGAGTGCCGGCGCCTGGACGAGTTCCATGGGTGACAGCGGACTATATAAAGTGGTGGAATGCCAGGATGGGCTTCTATCGGTTGTTCATGACCGATTGCTAGGATAGCACCGAACGGAAGTTCTTGAGTAAATAGTCGACGGCCTTCCTTAATATTGATTCGGAGCATCTGCTCCAACTGAAGCATGGCAAGGAGAATGAGGTGATTGCATACTTGGCTGCCCGTAAGGAAGCCCGGGAAGCCAGACCGTCCCCGCAGCCGAAGATGCCGCTTGTTGCCAAAGACGAGTTCAAGAAGACTCTTACGCATTTGTGCAAGATCGGGGTAGATCGTCTATATCTCATTAACTACCCCTTCCCGATAGAAGAAGAAGGCACGCCAGCTCACACCTGGTGCTCGGAGATGGACACGGCGTGCCCCTATCACACCTTCTTGAGGGGAGAGGAGCGAAGGCCTGGAAATTACAAAGAAACCACACGGCTGTACGTTCTCTTCCGCGTGCACGGGCTGAAGGTGGAAGACCAGACAACCGTCATCCTGGACAAGTGCCTGAATATTTCTTTCCATTATGCTGATGGGTGGGGCATAGACCACTTCAACCTCTATTGCCACCTTGCCTTCAAGCAGCATGCGGATCTGGCACATCTTGCAGACCGCTACGTGAAGATTGGGGATGTTCTTTGGTTGGTCTGAGAGGCGGCCCGCTGGGACAAAGAATCATCCCTGACTTACTGTCCGTTAACTCTGCGGTTGTACACCAGCCCTCATGGTATGGTGCCTTTTTATCTCTGCCTTCCATTGTCGTGCTTCTTCATAATGATGGTTAACTAATTGATTGATTTTGGACAGATCATACCTCAGGCGCCCAACTGGCGAAATACAGGAACCTTCTTCTGTTGGTGCAGAAGCCTTCCCACTTTAATATGGTAGAATCGGCTCCCACCATGACTCCTCTGTCGAAGCCCAAGAAGTGCTCCCGGGCAAAATCACCCATGAAGGAAGCGTTGGCTGTCGCTAAGGTGGCAGAGAAGCAGAAGGTGAAGCAGAAGAAGGCGGAGGCCACATCTGCCTCGATGGTCATCCCTCCAGTTCCCTTACCCTCATCTTTCGAAGAGTTCGCTGCTGCTCGAGCGGGAGTAAATCGGCCCACAGGTTAGACCCTCTAAACTTTGAAGCACTTCAAGGCTCGTCCATCTACCAAGAGGGGCCCCCTTATGACATAGCTGTGTTTTTGTTTCAGCTGTCGTGGAGAAGCATGCATCTATTTCCATTCCTGGTGTGGGTAAGGACAGGGTCCACGAGGCGATGCAGCCCGTCCAGGAGACTTTCTCCGAGCCCGTCCCTGCTACAGAAGTTGAGGTGTATATATATATATATATATATATATATATATATATATATATATATATATATATATATATATATATATATATGCCTTCTTGGTTGATTTCCTTCCTATCCAATGCTCCCACGGGCCTGGCCTAACTCAAATCGCACTTTGCTCGGCAGGGTCGATGTAGTAGTCACTCGGCCGAAGGCGGTCCGCTGGGTGCAATCATTTGAGCAAACATATGTAAGAGGGGGGCCAAGGCCCGGGAAGTCGCGGCTAGTGAGCCCGCGTGACGATGCTCCAACCACGGATGCTGATGCGGAGGCTCCCTCGGCAGCAAAAGAGGTGCCCACTCGTACTAAGTCTTCGTCAGGCGAAAAGGTAGATTATGGCTATTCTTCCGACGAAGTACTTTCAACCGAGGGCATACCCGAGGAGCCCAGATTTCAAGTTCCTAATTGGAAAGCTCCGGTATTATCTGCTTCTCTAAGCCTGGTGGAGCAGGCACTTGTAAGTGTGAACTTATTTATTCGGGCTCTTCTCTAGGCCGCCAACTAATCTCTTTACTATTGTCGCTTTCCTTTTTTTTTGAATTTAAACAGGAACAGACTCCGCTAGAAGGTATAGAAACCCATGCCCCGGGTTCAGTAGCCGCCAGACAGAAGAAGACCACTGTAGCTTTGGACAAATTGGCATCCATAGTCGAGGCCTTGCGGCAGGAAGAAGCCGCGGTAAGCTCGGACGCCTCCGCCCCGGCCGTTGAGGTGTCGCCACAAGAAGAGGCAATAGCGGCCGCGAGTACATGCTTTCTTCTTCTCCCTTTTTTTTATTTTCTCTGGGGACTATTGATTTACTTGAGCTGGACAGGACTATGCCCCCCAAAGGGTCATGGAGACTCCTATCCCGGCAGCCGAGGCCCTGGAAGAGGGAGAAAGAGCGCCGAAGACCGAAACCCGGGAGGAGACAGTGCCCGAAGCCGACACTCGGGAAGAAATGACGTTGGAGTGCAGCATAGTGCCGGTGGACGAGGTAAGCATGGGGATCCCTCGGCTTCTTGACTCCTTCGATAACTCGGTAATTTGTTCCATATAGTGAGTGGTTGACCTAGCTCTGCGTGGCCAAATAATGACAACGCCCCGAAGGGCGCCCGCTGTCCGAGCTCACAGAGATGTCCCCAGGTGGAGCTCGTCCTCTGGTCTGCAGGCGGCCCGGAGGTTGAAGCCACTTCTGGGACCGGACGCGAGATCCTTGGCATCTCTTCTGCGAATGGGAGCCATTCCGCGGCTTGTAATCCCGCTTCCGCCTATCCCGAAGTCGGTTATGCCGGAGGAAGCCCGGTTCATGGGGAAGATATTAACGATCCTTACTACGCCCTCGGGGGAGCCCCAGGTAGAAAGGGGTGCAGGTCCTTCAGAAGCAGTATCGTACCATTTGGTTGATGCCCTTCCCTCGACTGAGGCCGTGACTCTTGCACTTCCGGCCTATGAGGCGACGACAGACTCGGGTCATGCTGAGGAGGCGGAAGGAGAAACAAGTTTGTTCGCCGCGGTGTCTGATTCGACTCCCGCGGCCATTTACTCTTAGGACGAGACCATGGCTTCTGTCCCGACGGTGTAAGCGTCATTATCAGATGCGGGTCTTACCCAGCCAGTGGGAATGGAGCAGCCGCTCATCATGGTGACATCAGATGCTTCTGTTGCAGTCTTGCCTTCGCCTCTTGCAGTGATCGGATAAGACCTATCCCCCGAACCAGAGGGATCCGGCCATTTGACATTGCCTCTCCCATCTTCGTCGATAGCGGTGGATGCCGAGCTATGGGCGGCGGTGGACAGCATTGTTGAGTTCAGCCCGCCGGTCGTGCCTTCAATAGGTCATGTTGCTTCGATCTGCCAGTCCATCAAACCTTGCTGACGCTGCGGTCGATGATATTTGCCGACCCTTCGCTCACGTACAAAGGGGTTCACATCGTGGTCATGCAGTTGACCGGGGCCTTGCAGATGATGGGCTATCTCCTTGAAGAATGGTCGTGGCGGGTAAACCATCGCGATTTCCTCGAGAAGCAATCCCCGATTGAACTTGCAACTATCGGCACCCAGAAGGATGGATATTTACAGGCCCTGGAGGTCTGGAGGGACAACAGGGAGCAACACCAGAGGGCCTTGGATGAGAGCAGCGACAACATTCATGCCTTGGAGAGCAGAATAGAGAAGCTCAGGGGCTGGCTTGCTAAGGCTGAGTCTGATCTTGCCGAGGCTGAGGCAACCAAAGCCAAAGAGACCGAGGAGCTGGGCGTCGCTGAGGTTGAAGTGGCCTCGATGACAATAGAGCTATTTGATGCATAGGAAGGCCGACTGTGCGAAATGGTAAACTTTCCCTGCTTCGGGATCCTCCCTCTCGAGGAAATCTTCCAGGGGATAGACTAGCCGCCGATCCTCCTTCATTTTTCTAGCTCCTCATTTTTTTTTCTTTTTTTTGCATGTAACACCGGGGTATGCCTCGAGGCCCATGTAACTCTCTCAAAAAGGAATATAATACAATTGTTTCACATGCCTCTTGTGTGTGTATGGTATTCAGAAACCCTTTCCCTTGTTCCTCTTGCCGTGTGATAGAGTGCAGGTTCGCACTAGTAGCTCATTCGGGGAGAGCCCGGTGGGGTTCGCGTAGGAGCGTAGGAGAGTACTCGCCCTTCCAGAGGAGGGACGAGGGAACCACTCCAGCATGTCCGCCGCGTGATTAACCAAATGGTGCCATCGGTGCATTCGACCCGAGTAGGTTGATTCGACCTCAGAGGGGCGGAGAGAAGAGTTTGTTCATTCAATGACCCAGATAGGAGGTCTTGGTCAAAAGGGGTTGTTCGTCACCCGAAGGGACGGAAAAGAGAGCTTGTTCATTAAATGACCTAGACGGGAGGTCTCGGTCAAAAGGGGTTGTTTGTCACCCGAAGGGACGGAGAGAAGAGTTTGTTCGTTCAATGACCTAGATGGGAGGTCTCGGCCAAAAGGGGTTGTTTGTCTATGCCGACAGGACGCCGGAGGCGGATGTGGTTTGTTTGTCTCTTGGTGTATTCGTTGGTACGGGGATGGTGCCAACGCAAGGAGAAGGGTTGATTCCCCGATCCCGGACGAAAGGTTCGGGTGGGGTGTTATTCATCAGTGCCGACAAGGTGTCGAGGGCTGGCATGGTTGATTCGTTTATTGAAATATTCGTTGGTATGGGCTGGTGCCAACGTAAGGAGAAAGGTTGATTCCCCAATCCCGGATGAAAGGTTCGGGTGGGGTGTTCTTCGTCAGTGCCGACAGGATGTCAAGGGCTGACATGGTTGCTTCGTTTATTGAAATATTCATTGGTACGAGACTGGTGCCAACGCAAGGAGAAAGGTTGATTCCCAAATCCCAAATGAAAGGTTCGGGTAGGGCGTTCTTCGTCAGTGCCGACAGGATGTCAAGGGCTGACATGGTTGATTTGTTTATTAAAATATTCGTTGGTACGGGGCTGGTGCCAACGCAAGGAGAAAGGTTGATTCTCCAATCATGGACGAAAGGTTCGGGTGGGGCGTTCTTCGTCAGTGCCGACAGAATGTCAAGGGCTGACATGGTTGATTCGTTTATTGAAATATTCGTTGGTACGGGGCTGGTGCCAACGCAAGGAGAAAGGTTGATTCCCCAGTCCCGGACGAAAGGTTCGGGTGTTCTTCATCAGTGCCGACAAGATGTCAAGGGCTTACATGGTTGATTCGTTTATTGAAATATTCGTTGGTATGGGGCAGGTTCCAACGCAAGGAGAAAGGTTGATTCCCCAGTCCCGGATGAAAGGTTCAGGTGGGGTGTTCTTTGTTAGTGCCGACAGGATGTCAAGGGCTGACATGGTTGATTCGTTTATTGAAATATTCATTTGTACGGGCTGGTGCCAACGCAAGGAGAAAAGTTGATTCCCCAATCCCAGACGAGAGGTTCGGGTGGGGTATTCTTCGGCAGTGCCGACAGGATGTCAAGGGCTGACATGGTTGATTTGTTTATTGAAATATTCTCGAAGATGAGAGCGAGGGTTAGTAAAAGAAGGACTGGTTCCTCCTCCTCCTTTCTTTCTTCTTTCTTTTCTTTTCTTTTCTTTTCTTCTTCTTTTTTTTCTTTCTTCTTCCCTTTTTTGTTCTTCCTTTTGTTCTTTCTTTTTTTCTCTCTTTTTTTGAAATGCATGGTGAATAGTGGGCAAACCATCTGGACAATAGTAATGCAAATTCGCCCGCGGTGGGGCGGAGAAATGTATTATTCATTGAATGGGGAAATCAGAGCGTGATACAATCTCAGATGCCTACCATTAAGGGGTGGAAACTGAACCTCCCCCCGATGATTGACTATTACATATGCTCCTCCCTCGTAGACTTTCTAGATCACATAGGGTCCAAGCCAATTCTCATTTAGCTTGCCCTTGGGGTTGGAAGCCATGACTTCCTTTCTCTTGACCATAACGAGGTCACCCTTCTTGAATTCACGTCCCTTGACGAGCTTGTCAAAGGCACGAGCTATCCGGGCCTGATAGACCTGGATGTGCTGCCGGGCTTGGAGCCGTTTCCCCTCCAAGTTGGAGAGCTCTTCAAGCCTTCGATCGACATTTTTCTGGTCTTCCCGGACCAACCCGTGTTGGATTGCGACCCGAAGGGAGGGTATTTCCAGCTCGATGGGGTTGATTGCCTCTGAGCCATACACTAAGGAAAAGGGTGAACAACCTGTTGGAGTTTTGTATACAGTTCAATATGCCCACAGGGCATCATACATTTTCTCTTCCCAGTCTCTCTTGTTGGAATTAACAATCTTAGATAGGAGAGTACAAAGAGTTTTATTGAAATCTTCAGCCAAGCCATTGGCCTGTGGGTTATAAGGGGTTGACGTCCTCCAGTCAATCTTGTATTTTTCTGCTAGCCGGTAGACCTTCTGCTTGCGGAAGTGGCTTCCATTATCCGAGATAATTCGATTCAGAGTGCCAAACCGGAATATGATGTTGCGACGGACAAACTTGACAACGATCTCCCCAGTCACTTCTTTCAAGGCAATAGCTTCCGCCCAGCGGGAGAAGTAATCAGTTGTAACCAAGATGTACTTGCACCCAGCGGATGATGCGGGTAGTGGTCCCATGATGTCTGTTCCCCATTGGGCAAACGGCCAGCTAGGCAGTGTTGGGTGCAGCGGCACGGGCGGTCTCCTGGGCACCATCGCGTGCTCCTGGCATTTCTGACAAGACTTGGCATACTTGCAGCAGTCATCGAACATTGTCGGCCAGTAATAGCCAAGCTTCTTTATCTCAATTTTCATCTTCGGTCCCGCCTGGTGTGCGCCAGCTGTTCCGGCGTGAACCTCTTTCATAACTTTCCAAGCTTCTTCGGTGGATAGGCATCACAGGAGCACCTTCCGTTTGGCATCTGCCATAATTCAGAATAGGATCCCATTTCGGACCTCATAAGAGTCCTTTGTTCTGATCAGCTTGATCTTCTCTTCTCTCTGCCTGGGCAGCTGCTGGTATTTAAACCACTGCATAAGGGGGGCCCTCTAGTCGGCTCGACTAACGACTTCCGCTGTAGCGACCTTGAGCTTTTCTTCTTCTAGCTCTTTTATCATGCTAGGCACCTGGTGCTGATTTACCACCCGGATGTTAAGGGATCTAACTGGCGGGACTGCCAATGAACTTGCCAATTTTGCCAATGCATCAGCTTGTGCATTTTCTCCTCTAGCGACATGGCCTATCTCAATGAGGTAGAATTACTCCATGAGCCATTTCGCCTTAGCATGGTAAGAGAGTAGTTCGGGTTTTCGGACGTCAAACTGTCCCTGGACCTGTTTGACGATTAATAATGAATCGCCAAACACGTATAGTATTTTAATATCCATTTGCAAAGCGACTTGGAGACCGATGATCAAAGCTTCATACTCTGCCTCATTATTTGTGCAGGGCTTGTTAATGGAACATGACGTGTGTAATACTTCTCCCTAAAGGGATTTGAGGATGATGTCGGCCCCAGCCTGTACTTTTGTGTGCCCGGACGGGGTTGTTTCTATTCTCGAAGCTCCATCAAAGTGCAGCTGCCAGGCGATCTACTGGACCTGGCTAGCTTCCAATGTTTCATCTTCAGGCAACTCTGTGGCCAGTGGGGAATCTTCAAGCACAGGGTGTGCCGCAAAGAAATCGGCCACGGCTTGACCCTTAACGGCCTTTTGCGGCATGTAGGTGATGTCAAATTCCATTAATAGAACGGCCCACTTGTCGAGACGTCCCTTCAGGACTAGCTGGGAGAGAATGTACTTGACTGGGTCGGCCTTGGAAATCAGGCTCACTTCATGCGAGAGCATGTAATGCTTCAGCTTCTTGACTGCGAAGACTAAGGCAAGATAGACCTTCTCAATCGGGGTGTATTTTGCTTCTGCCCCCACTAGTCTTCGGCTGAGGTAATAAAGAGCTTTCTCCTTCCCCTCATCATTGTTCTGGGCGAGCATTGCTCCCAGCGAACATTCGGTGGTGCAATGTACAAAATAAGTGGCCTTCCCTGACGGGTGCCCCCAGCACGGGCGGGGTCGTCAAATAGTCCTTCAGCGGATCGAGGGCCTTCTGGCATTCCTGGTTCTAGTTGAAAGGTGCATTCTTCATCATTAATTTGTGAAACGGCTGACAGCGTCCTGACAAATTGGAGATGAACCTTTGGATGTAAGCCAGCCGGCCTTGTAGGGACCTCAACTCTCCCAAATTCTTCGGAGGAGGTAACTCCTGAATGGCTTTTATTTTAAAGGGATCGATCTCGATCCCTCTATATCAGACAATGAAGCCGATGAACTTCCCACTAGAGACGCCGAAGGCACATTTCATTGGGTTCATTTTTAGCTCATACTGCCGGAGTCGCTCGAAGATTACTCTGAGATCGTTCTGGTGATCCCCCCTTTTCTTTGTCTTGACGACCAGATCATCAATATAGCATTCAACTTTGTTGTACATCAGCTCATCGAATATCCTGGTCCTCGCCCGCTGGTATGTAGCGCCTGCGTTCTTGAGGCCGAAGCGCATTCTTTTGTAGTGGAATATCCCTTTAGGCGACCGGAAGGCCATGTGAATTCGATCATGCTCAGCTATCCAGATTTGATTGTAGTCGGATGATCCGTCCATGAAGGACAAGGCCTCATGGCCAGTAGTTGCATCAATCATCACTTCGGTGGTAGGCATCGGGAAGTCATCCTTCGGGCAAGCCTTATTCAGGCCGCGGAAGTCCACGCAGATCCTGATCTGTCCATTTTTCTTCTTCACTGGCACAATATTGGCCAACCAGGTGGTATATTGGTTTTCAACTTCAAAGTCGACATCTATGAGCTTGTCGACTTCTTTGCAAATTTGATTTATTAGTTCCGGCCTCATGCGCCGGGGTGACTGCTTGACTGGCTCTACTTTGGGGTCAATAGCCAAAATGTGTTGAGTCACGTTCGGGCTAAGACCGGGCATCTCTTTGTAATTCCAGGCAAAACAGTGCCGAAATTCTTGCAGCAACTTCACATATTGCTCTTTATCCTGCGAAGTTAAAAGGGCACTTAGGAAGGTTGGCCAGGGGCCGCTTTTCGTGCCCAGGTTAATTTCGATGAGCTCGTCGATTGTGGCCTGACCGCCATCTTCAATTTTCGGTGGCGCCGGTAGCAAGTCGACAAAATCTTGGTCTTCACCCTCTTCTGCTTCAAGGACACCGTAGACATCTTCTTGCTCTGCCTCGGTTGGCCACGAGGCTTTGCTTGCTTCCTCCTCCATAGAGTTTGCTGTCTGCAGCTCCGAGGGGTTCTCTTGCGCCGAGAAGTGCAGGACTTCTCCAGGATCTTCTTGATAGTTATCATAATCGGCTCCTACAGGAGCTGGAGTGATTGATTGCCACACAGGGGGCTGCTCCACTGTTGGCGGCTGGAGTTGTTCATTTTTAGCTACATCTTCAAAGATCTGGTGTTGAACTGACACCATGTAGATACTTCCATCGTAGCTGCCCGTCGCATGAGGGGGCGGCAGAGCCACCACTTAATCGCCCATTCTGAGCTCATCTTTCTCAATCAGATCCTTAGCAATGTCCTTGAAGACGTAGCAATCTTTAATAGGGTGGCCCAGTATTTGGTGATAAGGGCAAAACAAGGGGTCACCACTTCTACAGGCATCTTGCGGCCTCTTAGACCTTGGGAGGGAGACCTTCCCATAGTGGTAGGCCCAGTCAAAGATTCCTCGGGTCTTGTTTCATGGGAATGAGTAAGGCTTCTACATCCTCTCTTGTAGTGTAGGATTCCGCTAAGCCGGCCGTCCTACTGGGGAAACAGTTGCATTTCTTGCCTCTTTCTTCAAGTGCATGGGGGCGCTTGAGACGGTGTTTAGAGACTGGTGCGTGCTGATGTTCTGCTGGCGGAAGATGCCTCCGATCAAGTCAGAAACAAGTGTGGTCACTTCGGCCAACTGAGCCTTCAACATCTCAATTTCCTGCTGCTGCTGATAGCACAGGGCAAACAGGGCAGAGTCACACCGAGGGAGGCCCAGAGTCTGACTCGCTTTCCCATCCTTTGGATCATTGTTAGGCGAGGGTAATGGCACCCTGTTGCTGTAGTCATTCGGGGTTGATCCCTCAGAGGAAGACGGGACCTTTCCCCTGTTCCTGCAGGGTGGTGGATTCCATAGGAACACCTCTTTATCTTGATCTTCGTCGGCAGTGGGCGTACAACACTGACGGTCTTCGACTTCCAGTGGGCCCGCCTTGCCTGTGGGGCTATTACCGCTTGGAGCCGAGACTGATATCACATTGGCCTCAAAGGAGTCTTCTATTGAGAAACCCAAACCCGGGTGCAGGGTGATCTACAACAACCTTCGGTCCAGGTTTGGTGGGTTCCACATTTTCTTGAACATTTCTTTCCGGCTAGAGAGTTGGCGAAGGGGAATCCGTTATTTTCTGGTCATCTTGACTACACGACTGGATATGTTAGGAAGTCCCATGATCGGGACGAGTGGGTCATGCAGCTCATTGGGGAGTTTACAATCATCATCCCCTCTGACTGGGTGCTCTTCAGCTACATAGAAAATGGTGGACAGGCCTCCGGGGTTAGGCACCTCGAAGGTCCTTAATGGTTCGACAGCCTGGCAGTCAGCTTTTGTGAGGGGCTTGGTGATCCCAAGCGGGACTCTGACGTCCTCCAATAGGTCTTCAAGGTATGGTGTTCTCGGTGTAGGGTAGATCGGAAGAGAGATGGCCCTGAATACCCTTTCTGCTTTAGAAATGAATGACACCTGAGGGGGAGCCACATAGCCTGGCGGTGGTGGAGGGAACTAGCTGTCAGGCTCTACCTTCTTCTTTCCTCTATCTTGAGTAACTTGGGGCGCTTGCTTCGGCTTCTCCAAATACAAAGTGGCGTCTGACAAGTGACATTTGAACACTTCGAAAGGATGAAGGTCAGCGAAGATTCTCTCCTCCTTCCCATTGCTGGGGTATTTGATGCATTGGTGCAGAGTGGATAGTACCACCCTATTCTGGTGCAACAAAGGTCGGCTGAGCACCGCCTTGTAAGAGGTGCTGGAGTTGATCACATAGAACTGGACCTTGGTTGTGAAGTCGCCGAGGGAGAGGTTGAACTCTGTGACCCCCATAGGGACCTCGCACTTCTGGTTGAAGCCAGCAATCTTGACGTTCCTGACCTTGACCAGGTGTACGTCAAAGTAATGTTTATGATACACCCGATAGAGGAGTATGTTCACTGCTGCACCCGGGTCGACCAAGACTCTATTGATGGGGTGCCTATTCGGCTGCCCCTTCATGTAGAGTGGCCTGTTGTGACTGTAGGTGGGTAGAAGCATACCCTCTTCTATGAAGGCCACAGCTACTTCAGGTGACATCTCTGCAAGGCAGGCTTCAACATATGTTGGCATCTGGAGCGTAGCAATGACGGCTTGCCGTGTTTCTTATGTTGGGCATGTGTATAACATGTGTAACTCTATTATTTTGATGATGTCTGACTATGCATGTTGGGCTTGTGTATAACATACTTTTGTTTCGATGATGTCTAACTATGATTCATTAATATAGTTTGACCTGCATTTGATAGCGACAAATAGTCATGCATTTCAGGACAAGCCCACACCGGCAACAAAGTGTGTCTATAAAGATAGAAAGAAACCAAGTAAGGCACAAAGATTGAGGCATTAGGCTGCACAAGAATCAAGGCTGAATCATGTCAGGTCAGGAAAGTGTAGCTGCTGAAGTTGGTGTACATACTGAAGAAAGAAGGCATTTCAAGAGAAGTGTCGACACCACAGCCATTCCTCACAAAAGGAAAGTTCATGCTACATTGCTGACAAGGTCGAAGCGCACAAATGGTCAACACAAGTCAACACAGTAAAGTCTGTGCAATGCTTCCTTCGAACAAATATAGAAGAAGTTCTCTTGTGTTGTCTCGACACCGCCTTGTGATGTCCCGACACATCTTGAAGAGATTGTGTTGAATTTCGAACAGTTAAGCATGTGTCGACACATCTGACAAATGTCTCGACACCTCTAGAAGAAATCAAGCTGAAACCATTCTGTTTGGCTTCTAGTTTAATCAATGTCTCGACACAGTCTTGGTGACATCTCGGAACCAAGCATATATGTCCCGACACAGTCTTGTGAAGTCTCGACACATCTGTCATGGGCCTTCAACATATTCAAAGGATGTCTCGACACACTTCATGCCTCACTTCTCTATAGCGAACTTGTTTCGACACCTTGGATTCTTTCAGGAAGTGCTCTACTGGCTATCTCACTATGTTGTGTCGACACTTACCTCGAAGGAGGTCAACACCCTTATACTTCTAGGAAGTGCTCTATTGAATATCCTACTAAGATGTGTCGACTCTTTTCATGCAGGAGGTCAACACCCTTGTTCTTCCAAGAATCCTCAAGCCAATAAACTGTCAGATCAGTGGGCCATCCAGAGAGAGAAAAAGGAACCGCAAATCATTAAAATTAAGGATTTTGGGGTATGGACCACGTCCCGAAGTCTGACCCTTGCTCTACCATCTTATCACTCATTTGTCTACCTTTTGGAGATGGTTTTGTCAGAAATCCAGCTGGAAGAGCCACTTCTATCTGCCGCGATGTAAGTCTTATCTGTTTGCCTGTCCAGACTGTCTACTGCTGGAAATAGGACACTCCGCAGTCTGCCATCATCTTGCTATCGACCAATGGGATGTCCAACCAGCCATTGTATGTAGAAGAGTACATTTGAGCAGAATGAGAAGACTACATTTCTGAGGGAGAGTTATTGTAAAAATCTGATGTTGTCTAAAAGGAGATCTGGTCTACTCCTTCACACAGTCTGCCATCATACCTATCCTTGTACGTAAAACAACGACCAGCTAATAGGAAGAGCATAGCAAGCAGCGCATTAATTGTTATGGGACATGATCACCTTCCTCTTATTAATTATCACCATCACACATGGCATTCGCTCTAGAAGACGCTCTATCTATCACCTTCTAGCGCACGCTTCAATGAAGATTTGGAGGGAATACTTCGTTGATCCACTGGTCCAAAGGAAGACTTCTTGGCATGCAATATTCTCAGGTTTTCTCAACTGGTCTTCTTATTTATACCAAGCTTCCTCAACTGAAGAAGCTACTGCAGCTGCCGTCCAAAAAGTACCACGCCCTAGACCTATCTACGAAGAATATTCCTAAGTAGCGTGAGAGCAGCCCCAACACCTATGGGACTTAGTCTAGTGCTGTGAAAGTGAGAAGAAGAAGAAGAAGAGAGAGCAGCCTTGAGAGAGAAGACAATTCCTGCAGTCCACCAGTGCTTGAAGAAAAGGATCCTTAGATCCAATCTTGTAGCTACAATCACCAGCTCTGATGTCTTGATTCATTCTTTCAGTTGGTGTCTATATTGTCTCTAGTGTTTCTCCACTGCACTTGCAGTATTTAGTTTCTATTTGTTACGGTTCGTCTATCACCAAAACATCTAGCTTCTCCGATCTCCTGTTTAGGGACCGGGATCCCTCTGTGGTTTCAGAGGAAGAGAGGATCAGATCCTCTGGGTGGTTCAAGCTGTTAGTCAGTGGAAAGCAAGCTATGCTGCTCAGCTGTGTTGCTTAGCGAATCAAGCTGTGTGTCAGCCGAAAAGCCTCACCGAGTTTGGTGAGGGGTAGACGTAGGTTGTGGGCTAACAACCGAACCACCTTAAAATCCGTGTGTTGTGGGTAGCATACTTTGTGAGCTTGTTCCATATCCTCTATCCCTACTTCACAGGTTCATGTGCTACTTACGCTATTTATTTTCTCTGCACACTCAAGCGTTCAGCTTGCACAACAGTCTCATCTCGATCCCCCTGCTATCATAGCTAACGTGGATCTTATCAGGTGTCTGCAGCACTCTAGCTTACAGACACTTTGGAGCATCTCCCAAGCAGAGGAAGTTATCACGGTGTGTGAGCAACCTTCTCCCTTGTGTATCTAACTGCATTTGCGTCTTAGGTTGCCTGCTGCACCCTTGCAAATAGGGACCAAGGTGAAAGCTTTCCCAACGAACTTCTCCTTGCTGAACACTCATTCATCTTAGCTGATCATCATAGCTCTCCCACCTAAGATAGTCATTTAACTTAGCTTTTCTATTTCAAGATCTCTATGGTGTATTAGATTACATCTCATTCGGATCTGAGTTGCTAGTGAAGAAGTGTCAACCTCTCTGTTGAGGAGTGTCGACCTGTCTGGATTGATCTGTTAGAGGTGTTGACCTCACTACCCTGAAGAGCAAACTCCAGCTCACTTCATAGCTGGATCCTGCTAAAGGAGTGTCGACCTGCCCCCTGGGAGTGTCGACCTGTCTGAACTGAGCATTGGAGTTTAACGTCATTACTTGTTCCATTCCTATCTATTCCGCTGCGCTGTATGCTTAAGTGATTCATTTATCTTATAAGAGTGGTTTATGTTCTTACGAGTCAAGATTTAAATAGGCCAAAATTATTACTACGATCTATTCAACCCCCCCTTCTAGATCCGATTGCACTCCGTGGGACCTAACAATTGGTATCAGAGCCTAGCTCTATTATTCCTAGATCCTACGATCTGCAGGGAAAGATCCCAGTGTATTTTGAGAAAATGGCTTCATCTACTACAGATGCTTCGAAGGCTTCTCCGCCTAAGTTTGATGGTTCATATTTTTCAATATGGCTGAGAGGAATGTACGTCTATGTCAAATTCACAGATCCACAATTGTGGAACCTTATATACATTGGTCCAAATGAGCTGCCATGAGATTCAAATGAATGGCCAGCTGAACATAAGACCAAACATAACAATAACCTTGCTGCACTCAATTTAATCAAAGCTGTGGTTGTTGACAGATTACTTGATCTTGTGTCTACCTGCAACACAGCTAAGCAAGTTCTGGAGGTGTTGATGAACTTCCATCAGAAAGAAGATCAAGAGCATCAATGCCTTATGGCTGACCGATCAGAGCAGTCAAGCAATCCATCCTCATCGTAGGTAAGCTCTGATTCTGAAGACTTTACTTTTGAAGAGCTTATGGAAGCATATGATCAGTTGATCGAACAATACAAAAAGATGAAATCTGAAAACAAAAGAATGAAAAAGGACTTGAAGAAGAATAGTCAAGGTAAGAGTCATGCATGTGAAAATTGTTCCAAATTTGAAGAACTAAATCATACTCTTACCATTGACTTAAATTTGCACAAACAAAACATTGCTTGTCTAAATGATGAAATCAAAATCCTTTAGGAAGAAATCATAAGGTTGTAAGAGACTATTCGAAAACTTAAAATCCAACAAATCTGTCAGAATGAAAGTTCCTTCTATAACAATTGTTTAGCTTTTGAAGAGCTGAATGACACTCTCACCTCTGACTTGGATGTGAATAAGCAAACCATTACATGCCTAATAGATGAAAATGGAATCCTTCAAGCTGAAATCACTATGTTGGAAGAAATCATAAGACAACTTCAAAACCAACCTAAATCAATCTCTAATGAACAAACCATGTCGGACAAGCTAATCCCTGATAAAAGGTTGATTGAAGAAATAAAAACGGTAAAAGAACAAAATGACATGTTGCTTGAAAGATTGTCCATTCATGAGAAGGGCAAGGGTATTGCCCATGACAGTTCTGAAAAATTAAATGAACTTCAAATGGAGATTGAAAATTACAAGGGGGTTAATGCTATGCTCAATGAGCAATTGGCTATGTGTGAGGGGGACCTCGCTGAAACCGAGCTACACGTCTCCTCATTGGAGAATGAAATCAAAGATTTAAATGATTCTATGTCTAAGTGTATGCAGGATAAGGAAAGCATGAACAGACTCTTGGAAACAAGATGATGTGACACCGAACCTTGGACCTATTTTCAAGCATTCAAGTTGAGCAGCGGACTCACACTAGCGAACTCACCCGTTTGGTGCACACTTGTGCCCGTTGGCAACTAAGCGATGTGGGAGAGGGTCCGAGGCGGGACCATGAAGCTCCAATGGTTGGCTAGCTTGTGGAGAACCCCAAGTGGGCCTAGGATGCCCAAACCATGGGCGGCCAGCACACCAAGGGTGTGGGTTTAGTGGGTTCACTCTCAACTCGCCCGCGGTGGTCACTCACGGAACTAGCAAGTTGGGCCGAGCTCTCACTCTCCATCCGACGCAGTACTAGCAATAATACTAAGCTAAGCAAGTGATTAAACCAAGCAAGAGAGGGACTGAGGCTCACCTAGCCGGCGTGAAGACGCCGACTCCGGCCGGAGACGAGGGCGAGCCGGGAGGCGAGGGTATACACCCGATCGCCGCGGCGATGTAGCTTGAACCTGAAATTGAAAGAATTACACCACTACACCTCACGCAGGAGGGATGAACTTGGGGTGGGGATTATTCTTATTACATTCAAAACTACCTCCACGCAGGGAGGGGCCTTCAGCCGGCCAAGCGGGGTGGGGTTTTATGCAAAGGAAAAGCCGATCTTCCGAGTCCGCCGGTTCTGCCAATCTGCAGGTCTGCAGGATAGGGTGTCGCTGTTGACACTGCCACGGGCTCCACGGGGCTCCAAACTTGACGAAACCACTGCCAAAAGTTCCTCAGCTGACAGGGGATGAAGCTTGAATTTTTGGGGAAGCTTTGAGTCTCGGGGCTGACTGCACCGGCGACTGGAACAGGACACCACCGTCTGGTCTCTGGCTGGTATCGGGCTGAAGCAGTAGGTTGCAGAAGTCACTGTGGGCTCTCCCGGACTCCGATTGGAATGAAACTAGCGGTGACGCGAACTTGGTCGGAGTAGCTTCGAGCAGGAGTTGACGGGGATGCAATCCGATGTCAGTGGAGAGAGGAGTGACCGGAGAAATGAAGACTGATCTAACCTGGGACCACAGGGGCAGTCTGCCCTCTCCGACGAAGAAAATTGGAACAGAGGGTTTCAGAGGTCGATTGAGTCCCTTCTTCTTGGAGGTGGCAGCTAGCGGGAAGTAGTTTCTCCCCTCCAAAAATGGCGCTCAGAGCCTTCACGAGCTGGCTGTGGCAGAGTCTGGAACCGGGATGGTTGGTTCTGCCTCTGTCTGGTGCAGAACCATGTGACTGGATGCAGGGGGTGCCACGATTGCTACCGAGCTCTGATTGAGGCGAGACTTGAACCGTTGGAACCGTGGTCAAGTCTTCTTTCTTTCGGACTTGACGGCGATGTCGGACGATGTTGGAGTATACCGGGACGAACAGATGAGCAGAGGGATGTCGGTTCTGGCTCCTGAAAACTGACCTGATGCCTTGGAGTAGAAAATTCGTAACTTCTGATGCCGATATCCAAATGCAGCTCTGCTTCTTGAGGATTAAAGAGGACTTGAGAGGGAAGATTTCTTCTGAAGAACACTTGATCTGAATCCCAAAGGGTTTGCCGTGGTTGAGCTTCCAATCACGTTCTGGTTCCTTGCCTGGGGTCTCCTGCGCAGTCGAGGGAGAATGGATGCTGCGGACTGCTCGGAGCTCGGATGCTGACGAAACCGCCTCGCCTGGAAAGCTCTCTGGAAGACCTTTCCAGAGATGTAGGCCTTGCTACTTGAATCTTCAAGTAACGGTCGTGGCTGCGTCTGCAACTTGTTGTAGTTCTGCTGCCTGAAACAGAGATAGAATGAGGAGATGTGCAAGGGGAGAGCAAGGGAGAGGGGGGGTGAACTTGGTTTGACCAAGGGGAGGTGGGGGACGAATTTGGGAGCTTGGGGGTGGGGGAGATGGAGGGGCACAGCCCTAGGGAGAGGGAAATTCGAATTTGGGCTTTGGGAGGGGTTAATTCAGCCTTGGGAAGGTGGTGGGGTGCTTTGGAAAGTGGAAAGGTGCCTAGGAGAAGGGGTTTCCACCTAGGGGTTGGAGGGGGAGTTGAATGAGTGCATGGGGAAGGGGAAGGGGCCTTAATGAGGGGTGAATGGGGAGGAGAGAGAGTGAATTTCGAAATTGGGGTGGGGAGGAGAGAGAGAGGGGGTACAACCCACTTAGAGAGAGTGATAGTAAGAGAGAGAGAGAGAGAGGGAGATATTGAGAGGGAGATGGCAAATGCTTTTCAATATTCATCAAAAGTTGTTACAAATGAGAGAGGGGTGGGGTATTTATAGACTCCATAATTTTCCTAAGACCAAACTGACCCTGACAAACTAACTAAAGACCACACAGTCCAAGGGAGGGGCGCCCCTGGGCCTAGCCCAATGGATTGGGCCCATTAACCTATCTAACCAACATAATGACTCAATACTTTAGGAAAATGACTCAACTACCTAGGTACATGACTCAAAATAAAGGGAAAATTACATGATAATGACTCAAAGAAAATGTGAAGATTACATGACTAGTCTCAAAAATACATGACAAATATAATGGTGCTTGCCGTCGAACAATCCGAGTCTGGAAAAAGAGTGGAGGGGCAAGGGATGCCCTCATCATACCCCCGGGGTGGGGAAAACTCGACTCCGTCGAGTATGGGTCCACCAGGGAAGTAGTGCATCGAACTGCAGCTCGGGGCGATCCACGATCTCCATACTCAACCCGCGACTCTAGTCGGGGAACGGTGCTTCAGTCGACAAAGTGACTCGGTCATACCCTCATGCTGGTGATGGGATCTTGCTTGCCTAGTATTGCCGCTGTGTGCTCACGTCGGGCTCTCAGGCTATTTGTGGTGGCACTCCGAGGGTGTCTCTCACAAGGGTAGGTGTAAGCTGGAGGCACTCACTAGGATCCACCGCGGTGCCCTTATAGGGTGCTAGATCCGCCACATGAGAAATGGGGAGAATCCCAAAACTCTTTTGAAAGTTCAACCCATAAGCCGGGTTGCCAAAAGTCACTCAGAACTTGGCAAGGTCCAAGTCCTCGTGCCCTCAATTTGGAGGTGACCCTAGGGTAGAGCCACTCCAAAGTCATCATCGTCAAGTTACCAACTTGGAATTCCAAGTGGCGCTCACGAGTTTTTGCTCGCTTGTTGTGAATCTCACCGCTTGTTGCTTGATACTTGCTTGAATGCATATGCCATGTACTATGACGCGGTGTGAGTTGACAATGTATGGTATGCAAAGGGGGTCCAGGACAACCACATATAGACCTATCATGCATTGATGGTATGAAGACTTTGAAGGATTTGGGAGGACCAGGGCATCCATAGGTGTCCCTCTTGTGAGTGAGTGTGATGAATGTTGGAGGATCCGAACATCCATGAATGCTCCTAACATGCTTGAGATTTATGATGAATGATGGTGGACCATGACAACCAAATATTGACCACTCATATTTTCTTCTTGACATGTGGGTGATATGGATGAATGTACCCGACGGACTAATCATGCCAAGCGGTGTGATGTGCCAAGACATATGAACTCCTTTCCCAAAGATGGCTTCCTTATGTGGGATGGTGGGGTGGTCTTTGAGCTTCCACTCAAAAGGGTCGAAGGGATCTAGGTAGGTGGATATAGGGTGGGTCATTTCCTCAATCCCGAGGTGTTTGTTGTCTAAGGTCAATGCTCTCATGGTGTAACCCGATTCCAGGAAGGGAGGAGTTTGGGTCAACATGGGTGGTATGGGTAGGGTGAGGTGAGTGGTGAATAGGGGGAGAGGGTCACATGGAGATTTAGGCTCCCATAGAAAAGGGTCAAAGGGATCATGGTAAGGGTCACCTAGGTAGGGGTACTCCGTGTTCTTAAGGACCTCAAATGGTGAGTCATCCTCCTCCAAGATAATTGGGCCAAGGTTGCTAATGGGTTGGCCAATCAAAGCACTTGGGATCTCAATGGTTGGGGAGTAGACTATGATAGGTTCTTCCTCCATGGGAAGAAGGAGGATGATCTCACTAGTAACTTGGCCATTAGTATAGATGGAAGTGATGGAGCCAATTGTGGGATATGCTAGGCTAATGGTGTTAGTTTCGGGCGGCCTCATGGCTAGCATATTGGTCAAGTGAATTTGCCCATGTAGGTAGTTCACTAAGTCTCCCAAATCTTCCACACAATAGGAAGTTTGATAAGTGACATGTGGCTGAATGGGAATGATTTGAGATTGATATCCCATAGGTAGGTGGCATGGTTGTGAACTAGGAATGGTGAGACTTTTCTTGAGCCATTGGAGTATGGACTTATCTATGGTGAGGTTGGGTGTCTCTAGAGGATCTAGGCTAGGGGTGTGTGAGTTGTTTGGCCTTTGGATTTCCTCTATGTAGGGAGGTGGATCCGGAGGGGCATCTTTTTCCACTTGGGTGGGTGTGGGGGTTGCAACTTCTATTGCTAATGGAGTAGGGGGATCTATGGTGGGTGGTTTGGTGATAGCTAGCGTATGACACTCCCGGGGTGGTGAATAAGCATGGGCTTGGGTTGGGCTAGGAAGGGGAAGTAGAGGAGGCCTAGGTTGGGGAAAGATTGGTGTAGGAAGTGGGAGGTGGGTTGGGTGAGGGGTTTTGGGTTTTGGGGTGGTGGCCATTATGGGCCTTAGTGGAGGGGTGGACATGGTGTCCACATGGTTTTTAATGGTGAGGGTTGGATGAGTGGTGGTCACCATGGAGGGAATTGGGTCGGTTAGGGGTCTCTTGCCCTTGGGATCATTTGGGGTGGAAGTGGGGGCTAAAGGGGCTTGACTAGTGTAGGTTAGGGAAGGGGGTTTTGGTTGGGGTGTGGGGGACCTCATGGGGTTAGGTGGGGAGGTGGAGGTCTTAGGTACTTGGGTTTTAGTGATAAGGGTTTGGATGGGTGGGGTGGGAGGAGTGGGAGTGCTCCTTGGGTTTTGGTGATCCGAGTGAGAAGGGGACACATATCTAGCCCTTAGTTGATCCTTCATGTCCTCCCATGTGGTGAGGGGAGCTTCCCGTCTAATTATCCTTAAGCCCTCAATTTTACACCAATGAGTTTGAGCCCTTTTGGTTAGTTGCATTTTGGCAACCCATGCTTTTTCATCCTTGGAAATATGATACCAATTGAAGTATTGGTCCATTGTAGCTTCCCAATCTAAATATTTGCTAGGAGAGGTCCCATCAAAGGTGGGAAGTGGGAAAGGGGCCATCCTATCGTCCGTCCTTGGGGCGGGCCTATTTTTTCCAAGTTGGTCGAGTCGGCCCGATATGTTATCAAGCCGCTCATTGGCATAGGTCAAGGCTTTCATGAAGTAGTTGATATGGCCCGGGAAGTTATGGGTGTTAGTGGTAGGCATCTTTTGGTGACTTGGACTTATGGAGTGGGCCGATTGGTAAGGTCGATATGAGGTGGCCATATTAGGGGACAAGAGTGATGCATTTGAAGACTCTAAATGCTTAGACATGCCCTAGGACCAACTTGATAGAGACAAGTTGTGAACTTGCTCTGATACCACTTGATGTGACACCGAACCTTGGACCTATTTTCAAGCATTCAAGTTGAGCAGCGGACTCACACTAGCGAACTCACCCGTTTGGTGCACACTTGTGCCCGTTGGCAACTAAGCGATGTGGGAGAGGGTCCGAGGCGGGACCATGAAGCTCCAATGGTTGGCTAGCTTGTGGAGAACCCCAAGTGGGCCTAGGATGCCCAAACCATGGGCGGCCAGCACACCAAGGGTGTGGGTTTAGTGGGTTCACTCTCAACTCGCCCGCGGTGGTCACTCACGGAACTAGCAAGTTGGGCCGAGCTCTCACTCTCCATCCGACGCAGTACTAGCAATAATACTAAGCTAAGCAAGTGATTAAACCAAGCAAGAGAGGGACTGAGGCTCACCTAGCCGGCGTGAAGACGCCGACTCCGGCCGGAGACGAGGGCGAGCCGGGAGGCGAGGGTATACACCCGATCGCCGCGGCGATGTAGCTTGAACCTGAAATTGAAAGAATTACACCACTACACCTCACGCAGGAGGGATGAACTTGGGGTGGGGATTATTCTTATTACATTCAAAACTACCTCCACGCAGGGAGGGGCCTTCAGCCGGCCAAGCGGGGTGGGGTTTTATGCAAAGGAAAAGCCGATCTTCCGAGTCCGCCGGTTCTGCCAATCTGCAGGTCTGCAGGATAGGGTGTCGCTGTTGACACTGCCACGGGCTCCACGGGGCTCCAAACTTGACGAAACCACTGCCAAAAGTTCCTCAGCTGACAGGGGATGAAGCTTGAATTTTTGGGGAAGCTTTGAGTCTCGGGGCTGACTGCACCGGCGACTGGAACAGGACACCACCGTCTGGTCTCTGGCTGGTATCGGGCTGAAGCAGTAGGTTGCAGAAGTCACTGTGGGCTCTCCCGGACTCCGATTGGAATGAAACTAGCGGTGACGCGAACTTGGTCGGAGTAGCTTCGAGCAGGAGTTGACGGGGATGCAATCCGATGTCAGTGGAGAGAGGAGTGACCGGAGAAATGAAGACTGATCTAACCTGGGACCACAGGGGCAGTCTGCCCTCTCCGACGAAGAAAATTGGAACAGAGGGTTTCAGAGGTCGATTGAGTCCCTTCTTCTTGGAGGTGGCAGCTAGCGGGAAGTAGTTTCTCCCCTCCAAAAATGGCGCTCAGAGCCTTCACGAGCTGGCTGTGGCAGAGTCTGGAACCGGGATGGTTGGTTCTGCCTCTGTCTGGTGCAGAACCATGTGACTGGATGCAGGGGGTGCCACGATTGCTACCGAGCTCTGATTGAGGCGAGACTTGAACCGTTGGAACCGTGGTCAAGTCTTCTTTCTTTCGGACTTGACGGCGATGTCGGACGATGTTGGAGTATACCGGGACGAACAGATGAGCAGAGGGATGTCGGTTCTGGCTCCTGAAAACTGACCTGATGCCTTGGAGTAGAAAATTCGTAACTTCTGATGCCGATATCCAAATGCAGCTCTGCTTCTTGAGGATTAAAGAGGACTTGAGAGGGAAGATTTCTTCTGAAGAACACTTGATCTGAATCCCAAAGGGTTTGCCGTGGTTGAGCTTCCAATCACGTTCTGGTTCCTTGCCTGGGGTCTCCTGCGCAGTCGAGGGAGAATGGATGCTGCGGACTGCTCGGAGCTCGGATGCTGACGAAACCGCCTCGCCTGGAAAGCTCTCTGGAAGACCTTTCCAGAGATGTAGGCCTTGCTACTTGAATCTTCAAGTAACGGTCGTGGCTGCGTCTGCAACTTGTTGTAGTTCTGCTGCCTGAAACAGAGATAGAATGAGGAGATGTGCAAGGGGAGAGCAAGGGAGAGGGGGGGTGAACTTGGTTTGACCAAGGGGAGGTGGGGGACGAATTTGGGAGCTTGGGGGTGGGGGAGATGGAGGGGCACAGCCCTAGGGAGAGGGAAATTCGAATTTGGGCTTTGGGAGGGGTTAATTCAGCCTTGGGAAGGTGGTGGGGTGCTTTGGAAAGTGGAAAGGTGCCTAGGAGAAGGGGTTTCCACCTAGGGGTTGGAGGGGGAGTTGAATGAGTGCATGGGGAAGGGGAAGGGGCCTTAATGAGGGGTGAATGGGGAGGAGAGAGAGTGAATTTCGAAATTGGGGTGGGGAGGAGAGAGAGAGAGGGGGTACAACCCACTTAGAGAGAGTGATAGTAAGAGAGAGAGAGAGAGAGGGAGATATTGAGAGGGAGATGGCAAATGCTTTTCAATATTCATCAAAAGTTGTTACAAATGAGAGAGGGGTGGGGTATTTATAGACTCCATAATTTTCCTAAGACCAAACTGACCCTGACAAACTAACTAAAGACCACACAGTCCAAGGGAGGGGCGCCCCTGGGCCTAGCCCAATGGATTGGGCCCATTAACCTATCTAACCAACATAATGACTCAATACTTTAGGAAAATGACTCAACTACCTAGGTACATGACTCAAAATAAAGGGAAAATTACATGATAATGACTCAAAGAAAATGTGAAGATTACATGACTAGTCTCAAAAATACATGACAAATATAATGGTGCTTGCCGTCGAACAATCCGAGTCTGGAAAAAGAGTGGAGGGGCAAGGGATGCCCTCATCACTTTTTCTCATAGAGGCCCCACCACATGATGCAACCACAATCTGCCTAACTTGATCATCTAAGCCTTCATAGAAGGCTTGCACTATTTGCCATTTGGAAAGCCCATGATGTGGGCATTTTCTGAGTAATTCCTTTAACCTGTCCCATGATTCATGTATTTATTCAATCGGGAGTTGCGCAAATCCTGTGATTACAAATTTCTGAAAATTCATCCAGATGTTTATAGGCATCTTCCTTGGTTTTCCCATAAAAGGATGGGGGCATCTGAATGGTGCTAGATTTGATCTCATATTGCAGAGCAGGGACATTAGGCAGTTGGATACAAGTGGATGGCTGATAATTAGAAGGAACAAAATATTCCTTCATCTGTTTAGATATCCCTAGTTGGTATTGTTCAGCCATGGGTTGATTTTGGGCCTAATTAAAAATGAATCGCTCAATCTCACTAATGGGCTCACCCACGTCAAGGTGCTGAGATTTTCTCCCTTGCATAAACTAAGGTTAAAGATTTGGATCTTAAGAAGTGAGCTTAGCCCAAATAAATTTGTCTCTTTTTTTATTTTTTAGAATTGATTCTTTTTTCGAAAAGAAAAAAAAACTTTTTTTTGAAATGTTTTTTTTGATTTTTTTTAACAATCACAAACAAGTTATCAAACAATTAATCTAAGACTAAATGGATGACCTAGACCTAAAAGTGAGATTTCTCACTAATCATCCTAAGTCCACTCAAGTCCACTATTAAGATCTTCCACTGGTTAGGTAAGAGGTGGGGTTGTGGGAGTCTCCCCCTACTCTCGTAGGGACCTAATTAAGTAACCACAAGCCCGCTTAAGGCGTTTGTCTTTCGACCTCTAGCCTAGACACCATTTTCCAAAATTGGTAATGGGCCTAAGATGGGCCTAAGCTTCAAAGTGAACCCTAAGGCCAATATTACTGAATTTTTATTAGGCTTAGGTGATGCAAGAGTTGCAAGAGGTTGTGATTTTTGGGCTAATGAAGGGTGATCAAATCCCCACCTTATGTTGTTTAGAGGGTAATGCCCTTAAGATATTTTGAAATGATAGGCAACAACCAAAGTTCAGACAAGGTGTTCTATGCAAATATACATGAGTATGTGAAGAGGCGAGATCTCGCGCTGGATCCTGAGCGGGCTATGGATCACCAGAAGATGAATCTGCAAGAGAGGGAAACGTATCAGAGGGCCCAGGGGATCTCCCTGGGGGAAAACCCTCCGATGGCTAAGTCAGTAGAGCGACGGTGGAAGCAATAATGGGGGGAGGAGAGAGCTGATGCGCGAGAATCCTCTCCACCAGAGGGTGAAGCGAATCGTGCTCAGGAGCTTAGGGTGTGTGAATGCCTTGTTCATCTTACCTTCTTCCGGAGGGTATCCCTTGCTTAAATAGTGTGCCGCCTTCAGGAGTCCTGTAAGCTGAGGGGTTTCCAGCGGGAGTTACGTCTTTAACGGGGGCTTTCATGGCCTGATCGTGGGAACGTTATCCCCTTGGAGTCCGGCGGCTCCCCTGACTCTCCCGCTGGCGGAGGACTCTGAACGGCCGTACCTGCGGATTAATCAAACGGCCTTACCGAGCCTCGGGGATGCTAGCTCATGTCTGAGCGATGGCCCGGCGAGGGTGGGGTCGGATAGGTCGGCTGGAGCCTGTCTCTCTCGGGTGAGGAGAGGGCTTTAGGCCGGACCTTCCTTGGGACCTGACCGCTGTCTCGGGCCCTCCGAGCCTAGAAGGCCGCCGGGGAGAGTTGGTTCCTCGAGTCTTATTTATTGGGCTTTTCTTCCCTGAGTGGGCCCAGCGGGCTATCACTCGGGCGGGCTCGCCTAGTTGGACCGTGTGGGTCTTGTTGGGCTGCCTTTGTGGTGGGCTACGGAAATCCCCCTCTCCACTTGTCCCCCTCCTACTCCCGAGCCAAGGAGGCTCGGATGAGTAGTTTTTCGAGGCTTTGGACCGGCGTGGCTCAGGTGGGTGGAATTCGTTGGCGTTGTGGAGCCGCTTATAGCGGTCGTCGAGGCCCATAATGATGATCCTGACGGATTCGAAACGAAGGGCCCCCCTTTTTCTCGGAGCACGGAACGACGCGCCGCCACCCTCAGGGGTTTTTAGGGGGCACTGTTCATCGTTCTAGGCTTTCAGGGTTTTAGGCTTTCCTTGCTTTTGGATGCGCCGTGAGAGCACAGCGGAGACGCGGAGCCTTGCGGCGGCGTTCGAGGAGTTGGCGAGGATAACCGCAGAGGCGGTCCGGAAACTTCCTTCTCCCCTGGAGTCTTCGAGCTCGTACGAGGGATCTCCTCCTGACTCGATGGCGGATCAGAGTCCGGAGCTTGTGTCGGTGAGGCGGGAACCCGTCCCCAATAGTAGTGAGTTGGGGGAAGCAGAGGTGCGGAGGCTGGAGCATCGTTTCCGCCTGCCTCTCAGATACAGCTTTGTTGCCGCCACTCCGTACGAGACGAGTCTGGATGATCGTGATGAGCACATTTGCACCTTCCTTCTGGCTTGGAAGAGTGGATTTCGGCTCCCTTTCGATCCTTTCGTGCTGCAGTTTCTCAATTTTTTCCGATTGGCACCTATTCAGTTGGTGGCCAACTCCTATCTTCTTCTTTCGGCCTTCGGATTCTGTGTCGCCAGCGCGACATCTACCTTCTCTGGACCTCTTCCACTTCTTCTTTGAGTTGAAAGCGCACCTGCAGGCGGGGAAAGGCTTCTACTTCATCCAGGAGCGGAGGAACAGGAGCTGCATCTCGCTTGCGGCGAAGGACTCCTCGCACAAGGGGTGGAAGACCCAATTCTTCTGGGTGAAGGCGGTGGCGACGGACGAGATCTGGAGATGCCGGACCTCGCCCAAATTTCACCCGAATCTGCCCCCTCGCCAGGAGGAGTTCCCTCCCCACGTGGAGCAGCAGGCTGCCCGTCTGCTGGAGAATCGCCAATCGACCGAGGAGCTGGTGACGCCGGAGAACATCGAACGGTGTCTTCTCTCGCGGTTGACGTCGTCAGGTACGGCTCTTGAGGCTCTTTTTCTGGGGTGGTAGCTCTTTTTCTCCTCCTGACCGGGGCTTCTTCTTGTTGCAGACGTGAGGCGGGAGCCTCTAGAGGAGGCGGCCGAGGTCATCGATCTGGGAGATGACTTGGCAGCCGAAGAGCCTGATGCCCCAGTGGGTCGCGTCCATGCCCGAGATAAGGGCAAGGGGGCGGCCCCCGAGGGGTCTTCTCGATCGACCGGCCTGAAGCGCAAGGATCCCCTGGCGGGGAAACTGCGGGAGGCCGCGAAGGCCAGGAAAAGGGCCAAGAAAGCCGGTTTTCCTACCACCGTCGGGGGCGATTCTGGCTCGGCGGCGCTCCCCCCTCGGGGGCAGGATGGGGCCGACCCCTCCGGGCTGGCTCTCCCATCCGCCGGGCGAGAGGGGGCCGAGGAGACCAGGGGCCCCGCAGAGGGAGGTGATGGGTCGGATCTCCCCTCTGTGGGGGCAGAGGGGGCCGGTGCTGGTGTGGCCGGCGCTGGGACCGAGGGATTGGTCGGCGCGGATGGGGGTTCGCCCGCGAGGGCATCGCAACCCCAAGTGCCGGCAGCTTCTGGTGCGGTTGATCCCGCGGCGCCGGTCGAGGGTGGGGGTTCGCCCGGGGAGGCGTTGCAACCCCAACCTACCGTGGCGCGCGGGGCGGTCAGCTTCGCTGCCCGAACAGGGTCTTCTGGCGGGGTGCCCAGGGTGGAGCAGTCCCCTTTGCCGGAACCTCTGGTCAGGCTCGGTATCTCGGGCGACTTGTACCGGCTCTGCCGGTCGATCGCCGAGAGGACGAGGGGGGGAGAAAGGCGCAGCACTCCCGCCGGGGTCCTTGAAGTCCTGATGGAGGGCGGCCTGGTCATAGCTCGGACAGCGGCCGTGATGGCGGAGGCGCACGCCCGGACGGAGGCGGAACGGTCGAGGCTCGCCTGGACCCTTGGTGGATGCGAGGGAAACTATCCCGGCTCGAGGGGGAGCATGAGGGGCTCCGGCGGGAGTTCCTCGCATTCAGGGAGTTGGCGCGGTCGAGCCGACGGGAAGCCGAGGCGCTGGCCGAGCAGCTAGCCAGGGCCCAAGAATCGCTCGAGAGGAAGAGCAAACGTCTGGAAGATGAGCGTCAGTGTCACATCGAGCTGGATGGCCTCTGGGAGCGTGAGCGTGCGAGCTGCAGGATCGGGCGGAGGACGCGGAGCGCCTTCGCGCTGAGGCCGAGGCGAACCGAGCCCGGGCGGAGGGTCGGGCGATCGAAGCCGAGCGGAGGATGACCGAGCTAGAAGAGCGTCTGGCGAGGGCGGAAGAGCGTGCGGCCGAGGCGGAGCGGGCTCGGGACGGGCAGGTCGAGGCGGAGGCGATCGAGCGCTACAAAGGCTCGGAAGCTTACTCGGCCGACCTGATTGAAGCTGCCCTACCCTACTACGAGGTAGCGCTCCGCCGGGGTGCTCGAAAGGGATTCAGGCAGGGCTATCGCCGGGCGATGAGCTATGCCAATGAGCACCTTGCCGGGGGTGATTTTCCTTACGGCCAGAGTTATGACTCGGATGAGTCAGTTTCCAGCTCCTCATCTTCGGCCGGGGAAGAACCGGAGGAGTCACCTCCAGCGGGGTCACCAACTCCGGAGGCTCCAGGAGGGCTCACGATCGGGACAGTTCTCGCACAGGCGAGGTCAGTGTCCGGGCCGACCGTCACCGAAGGTACCGGGGGTGACGCGTTCCCTACTGCTGTTCCCGAGCTTCAAAGTGGGCCCGAGACCTGATGTATTTTGCTTTATTTTGCCCCTTCCCCTTTTTGCCTGTCTTTCCTTCTGTAAGAGGATTTCTTTATGGGAGACAATAAAGGACTTACTTCGTTTGATCATTATCTTTGCCGTGATTTGGCTGGCGTATCGGGGGCAGTGGGAAGGTGCCGATATTTTCTACACCGTTTTCGCATGCCGATTCGGGAGACTTCTGGTGGGGCGTCCTTTCATTCCACCATGCTTTGAAAGTCGAGGCGCTTCGCGAATCCCGCTAGGGCGGGGGCCGAGGAATTGGAGGTGACCTTCCAGGGGAGGTCCTGTAGCATGTTTTCGAGGGGGGAGTCATTTAAGGCGCGTGGCCTCCCTTGGCCTATAAAAAGGACCGAAGGGTGCTCCTTCCCTCTTAACACTTAGGACTCTCGCCGGCGGTCTGCTCTTATTCCCTCGTCTTCGCTCTGCGTTGCGCCGCCGCGATCGGAGCATGGAGGACCCTTCAGAAGGTGACGCTGCAGACGACGCGGAGCGGCCGGTTCCAGCTGTCCTGGAATATCGGTCGGGTCCACGGTCGCCGCGCGTGCATGAGACGGGTCCGACGGTCGCCGAGCGGATCTGGAGAGGGCTTCGACGTGCGGGGGCACGCCGTTTGCCTCCTCTTGGCTCCGGCGAGGCTTCCGGGCGGACGCCGAGATGGAGGGCGGATGGGGGAGTTAGGGATGCCGGCCGCCATTCCCCTCCGTGGGAGGGGAGGAGGCGGCTCCAGTCCCTTCCTCACCCCTGTCCGCAGCCTCTTTCTCTCTCTTTTGTTCTTCATTTCTTTCACTCTTCGGGGGCTGCTTGCTTTATGTTCACCTCCAAAGAGTTGGTAGTTTGGCAGAGAGGAGACCTTCACGGCGTCCTTTTTCCAGGTTGTTGTCAACTTGGAAGGTAGCCTTCCTCGCGTGAAAGGTGGCCTTCTCCTTGCTGTCCCTCTGTCACCTTTGTCACGGTCCACCCGAGCCAACTGGGTCGACCATCTCTTGTCCGAGCCAGTTTCTACGCGAGGCAGAGTCAGTGGCTGGATGCGAGAAGGTCAAGACCGGGTCGGCCGGGCGATGGCCGTTTGCCGCGGTGCTAGATGGATTTTTGCTTTTCACTATGTAATGTACTGGCAGTTGCCTTTCTGATGTACCAACAGTTATCTTGAATGAATGCGAAAAAGGGGGTTTATTTTACCCGATTTGTTGATACAGTTTTCAGAAATAAAATCTACGTAGTGTGGTTGCGTTCCATGTCCAGGGAATGGGTTCCCCTTCCATTGTGGCTAACCTGTACGCACCTTTCCCGAGCGTCTCGATCACTCGGTAGGGGCCTTCCCAGTTGGGGGATAGCTTGCCCGCCGCCTCCAGTGGTCGAGAGGCTTCGGTCTTCCTGAGGACGAAGTCCCCTGGTAGGAATTGTCTGCCTCGGACCTTGGTGTTGTAGTACCGAGTGAGGCGGCGCTGGTATTCCGTAGCTCGGACGTTCGCGATCTCTCGGAGTTCGTCTGCCAGGTCGAGGTTCTCGAGCAACTTCTGCTCGTTTGCCTCGGGCGAAAAGCTGATCACTCGGAGAGACGGATTGGCGATCTCTAACGGAACGACGGCTTCGGTGCCATATACCAGCTGAAAAGGGGTCTCACCGGTTGCCGTCCTGGGGGTCGTTCGGTGCGACCATAGTACGCTAGGTAGTTCCTCGAGCCAGCTACCTTAGCCTTGCCGAGTCTGGTTTTTATGCCCTTCAAGATGGTCTTGTTGGCATTTTCAACCAGCCCGTTGGCCTGAGGGTGGGCGACCGAAGTGAAGTGGTTGCGGGTATTTAGGTCGGCGCATCTGTCTCGGAAGTACCGAGAGTCGAATTGCCGCCCGTTATCGCTCACTATCACTCGGGGGATGCCAAAGCGACAGATGGTCGATTTCCATACGAAACCCCAGACGACTGTCTCGATGACCCTTGCTGTTGCTTCAGCCTCGACCCACTTGGTGAAGTAGTCGATGGCGACGATGATAAACTTCTTCTGGGATTGAGCCGTTGGGAATGGCCCAAGGATGTCGATCCCCCACCGAGCGAAAGGGTAGGGCTCGGTAAGGGTGATAAGTTCCGTGGCCGGCTGATGGACCAAATGGTCGAACAGCTGGCAACGGTCGCAATGTTGTGCGTAAGCCGTGCAGTCGCACTGTAGGGTTGGCCCCCAGTACCCTGCCTTAGTAGGATTCTGGCCAGCGACCGACCTCCTGAATGTGCTCCGCACAGGCCTTGATGAATCTCTTCAACAGCTTGGCTTGCTTCGTCGGGACCGAGACACTTCAGAAGGGGCCCTGAGAATGATCTTCGGTAGAGAGCGTTGTCGAGGATGACGAAGCGTCGAGCTTGGTACTTCATTCGGCGGGCTTCCCGAGGGTCGGAGGGCTCCTGGGAGTCCCATAGACAGGACAGGTAGGGGGAGCGCCAGTCGCCGGGAGTGGCCGAGTCAATGGCGAGGAGCTCCGAGTCTATGCTCGGGCGCTCTAGCTCTTCTTGGAGGACCGATCGTGTACCTTCCGGGTCTAGGGAGGAGGCCAGTCGGGAGAGGGCGTCCGCCCGAGAGTTTTGCTCCCGAGCTATTCGGACTACCTCGAACTCCTCGAACTGCTGGGCCAGGCTCCGGACCAACTGGAGGTATTTGATCATAGGTGCCTCCCGAGCTCGTACTCGCCACTGACCTGGCTTGCAACTAGCTGGGAGTCGGTGTGGATCCTGACTCGCTCAGCCCCCAACCGTCGGGCCATGCGGGCTCCCGAGATAAGGGCCTCGTACTCGGAAGCATTGTTGGATGCCAGAAAGTTGAACTTTAGGGCGTATTGCAACTCTATTCCTTCGGGGGACTTAGGAGGATCCCTGCGCCGCTGCCGACCGAGTTGGACGATCCATCGACGAACAGCTCCCAGGTTGGCCCGGTTGCTGTCGGAGGCCTGTCCTCGACCGGAACGGTGCTCTCGGCGATGAAGTCGGCGAGCGCTTGTCCTTTGATAGCTGATCGTGGCCGATACGAGATGTCGTATGCCCCGAGCATGATGGCCCATTTGACAAGTCGCCCCGAGGCTTCGGGGTGGGCCAGAATCTTCTTCAGTGGCTCGCCGGTTAGCACTGTGATGGGATGCCCCTGGAAGTAGGGTCGGAGGCGCTTGCGGAGGTAACCAACGCTAGCACGAGTTTCTCGGTTGCGGGGTACCTCCGCTCGGCCTCGTTGAGCACCTTGCTGGTGTAGTAGACCGGCCTCTCGACTCCCGAGTCATTCTGACTAGGACCGAGCTGACCGTTGATGGCGTCGCCGAGAGATAGAGCAACAAGACCTCGCCCGGGACGGGCTTGGAAAGCACCGGGGACGAAGCCAGGAACTCTTTGAGCTCGGCGAACGCTGTCTGGCATTCCCCATCCCATGCGAACGTAGCAGATGCTATCTTGGGCCCCCTCATCAGCTTGAAGAAGGGCAAGCATCGTTCGGCCGCACGGGACAGGAAACGACTGAGAGCAGCGACACGCCCCGTCAGACGCTGGACGTCTTTAATGCACATGCGGCGGGCGCATGTCCAGGATGGCCTGGACCTTGTCGAGGTTGGCTTCGATCCCTTGCTGAGTGACCAGGAAACCCAGGAACTTCCCGGATCTTACTCCAAAGGCGCACTTGGCGGGGTTGAGCTTCATGCAGTACTTCAGAGGGTGCCGAAAGTCTCGGCGAGGTCGGTGAAGTGGTCTTGGGCCCTCGGGGTCTTGACGAGCATGTCGTCGATGTAGGCCTCGACGTTCCGACCTAACTGTCCCTCGAACATATGGTTGACCAGTCGCTGGTATGTGGCTCCAGCATTCTTCAATCCGAAGGGCATCCGGGTGTAGCAGTACACGCCGTAGTCGGTGATGAAGGCGGTCCTCTCGACATCTTCAGGGTTCATTCGAATCTGATGATAACCCGAATAGGCATCCAGGAAACTGAGTATCTCGTTGCCCGAGGTTGAGTCAACCAGTTGGTCAATGCTCGGTAGCGGATAGCAGTCCTTGGGGGTGGCCTTGTTCAGATCGGTGAAGTCTACGCACATTCGCCACTTGCCTGTAGTCTTCGGCACCAGGACGACGTTGGCTAGCCACGTTGGGTACATGACCAGTCTAAAAAGACCAGTTTCTTATCCCTTGGTGACCTGCGCCTTGATGATCGCCTGTTTCTCGGGAGCATGCTTCCTCTCCGCTGCTATACGGGTCTTACGGTGGTATCGAGGTTGAGCTTGTGCGTCACAGTCTCCTCTGGTATACCAGGGAGTTGATCATCGGACCAAGCAAAGACCCGACGTACTCAGAAAGAAACTCCTTGTATTGCTGCTGTTCCTTCGGTGGTAGGTCGGCACCGATCCTTACTCCAAGGGCCGGGTCGTCGTTCAGGAATACCGTTAATAATTCGCCACCGGGCTCGGTGGTCACGGCTTTTCCTTCGACTCCCCTGGGGCCCTTATCCTTCCCGTCCGGCCTAGAGGCTTCTACCGAGATATTGTAGCACCTTCTAGCCGTGGCCTGGTTACCTCGGACTTCCCCCAACCCGTTTTTGGTGGGAAACTTCATTTTTTGGTGATAGGTAGATGGTACGGCCTTTATTCGGCTGAGAATTTTTCGGCCGAAAATGGCGTGTACGCTATCATACCTTTAATCACTATGAAGTCCACTATGACCGTAACGGTTTTGGGTGGGGTGCCGATAGTGACTGGCAGGCTTAGGGCTCCCTCGGGGTAGGTGGCCAGGCCATTAAACCCGCAAAGGGGTGTTCGGATCGGGCGGAGCTTGGACGAGTCTTCCCCCATCTTGAGAAAACAGTCATAAGATAATACATCGGGGGCGCTCCCATTATCAACCAAAATCCTGTCTACATTACAGTGATTTATCATGGGCGAGATAACGAGGGCATCGTCATGCGGGGTGCTCAGCCCTTCCAGGTCTTGGTCGGAGAAGACTATGACCTGGGGCTCCATCGGCGGGCCTCTGGGGGGCTCTAAGGCTCGGCTGGCTCGCTCGGCATGATGTTTCCTCCTCGGCTGGTGTCGCCGCCCGATGCCGCTCCTCCGGAGATGACGTTGATGTGACCCCTCGGGGGGCGTTGTCGATCTCCTCTGAGGCGTCTCGGTCTTCTTTGTGCCCGATCATGAACCGGGCTAGGTGCCCCAGACGGATGAGGCGCTCGATCCCGTCCTAGAGCTGATGGCAATCTCCGGTGTGGTGCCCGTGGTCGCCGTGGAACAGGCAATGCTTGTCCCGCTTGTGGTTTTTCGACCTCATTGGCTCAGGCTGGCGGAGAAGTCCCGAGTCTTTGATGTCTTCATAGATCTCGTAGACTGGTGCGGTCAAGGGGGTATACCGCTCGTACTTTCTCTTGCGCTCTCCTTCTCGATCGCGCTTCTTACTCGAGCCGGGGTTTGGCTCGGAGGTCCGCTTCTTGTCCCCCTCCCGACCCGAGCCGGTTGCGTCTCGGCAGGCGCTGAGTACTTCTTCGCACTCGGCGTGGCGCAGTGCCAGAGTCACTAGCTCGGCAAGGGTCGAGGGAGGGTGGAGGACAAGCTCGCGGCGGAGATTCTCGTCCCGGGTGCCCCCGGTCAGTGCGGTTGTGGCTGAGGCCACATCCAGGCGGGGGATCCTAAGGGCTTCCGATTTAAATCGGTGGACGTAAGTCCGGAGCCTCTCCCCTTGTGCCTGTTTGAGAGCCAGGAGCCCCGCTACTGACCTTGGGGGGGCGCTACCGGCGAAGCTCTCCTTGAAAATTCGCCCGAATTGCCTGAAGTCTCGAATGGACCCCGGGGCGAGGGCCCGGAACCATGCCTGAGCGCCTTGGACCAGGGTGGCCGTGAAGGCTCGGCATTTGATGGGATCCGGCGTTCCATGTAGGGTCACCAGGGCGTCGAAGCTATCGTAGTGGTCGGCTGGGTCACCCTGGCCGTCGTAGAGCTTGAAGGTTGGGATGGAGGCTCTAGGAGAGACCTCTGCCTTCAAGATGTATTCGAAGAAAGGGGATTTCTCCTCGTCCTCCGGGAAAGAGGTCTTATGCAGGGCGCGGAGAGCGCGCTCTTGCTCTGCGAACCGTCTTTCAAAATCTCGTAGCCGGAGAGACAGTTCCGGCTGTGGCCGCGCCGTGGGGCTGGGGGGGGGCGTCGTGGCGATCTCCCGGAGCACTGGTGCCCGGGCGCGGCGGCCTCGCCCCTTGCTTCCCTCTCCTCGGCGTGGAGGAAGCCTCTTGCTCCGCAGGCGGACCTTGCGAGGGTCCTCTGACGTCGTTGCGGAGGAGCTGTCGGCCGCGGAGGGTGAAGCGGCCTCCGGCGGTGTGCTGCGTTGCACTCCTTCGAGGGGGACTTCCTGACGGGGCGCGGGACCTCGCGTCCTAGGCCGCCTGGGCCCTCATGAGCTCCACGAGGACGTCCATCTTTTCGTTGAGGGCCTGGAAGGCGTTGGCGCCACCGTCGAGGGGTGCCCCTGTCTCCGCCGGGGGGGGGTGGTGGCCCGTTGGTGGGGACGCTGGCGTTGGAGGGGGGGCTCTGTGAGTCCCTAGAGGGGGCGCCTCCCGCCGCCGCCACAGCCTTACCTGCCCCGCCGGCGGATCTCCTCCCTGAGCTTTTTCTTACCATCTTGACTCTTCGTGCGTTTCCCACAGACGGCGCCAGATGAAGAGGCGGAATCTTGCGCTGGGTCCTGAGCGGGCTGTGGATCACCAGAAGATGAATCTGCAAGAGAGGGAAACGTGTCAGAGGGCCCAGGGGATCTCCCTGGGGCAAACCCTCCGATGGCTAAGTCAGTAGAGCGATGGTGGAAGCGATAATGGGGGGAGGAGAGAGCTGATGCGCGAGAATCCTCTCCACCAAAGGGTGAAGCGAATCGTGCTCAGGAGCTTAGGGTATGTGAATGCCTAGTTCATCTTACCATCTTTCGGAGGGTATCCCTTGCTTAAATAGTGCGTCGCCTTTTAAGAGTCCGGTGAGCTGAGGGCTTCCCGGCGGGAGTTACGTCTTCAGCAGGGGCTTTTATGGCCGGATCGTGGGGACGTTATCCCCTTGGAGTGCGGCGGCGCCCCTGACTCTCCCGTCGACGGAGGACTCTGAACGGCCGTACCTGCGGATTAATCAAACGGTCTTACCGAGCTTCGGGGAGGCTAGCTCTGGTCTGAGCGATGGCCCGGCGAAGGTGGGGTCGGATAGATCGGCTGGAGCCTGTCTCTCTCGGGTGAGGAGAGGGCTTTTAGACCGGACCTTCCTTGGGACCTGACCGCTGTCTCGGGCCCTCCGAGCCTAGAAGGCCGTCGGGGAGAGTTGGTTCCTCGAGTCTTTATTTATTGGGCTTTTCTTCCCTGAGTGGGCCCAGCGGGCTATCACTCGGGCGGGCTCGCCTAGTTGGACCGTGTGGGTCTTGTTGGGCTGCCTTTGTGGTGGGCTACGGAAATCCCCCTCTCCAGCAGACTCAATCAAAGGCATCTCCTGCTATGGTTCGATTGTGAGGTAGATTTCTTGAAGCTTTTGATGCAGAAGAACCTATATATCAAAGGTTTTTTATTTCGGTTCTTCTGTTGGACTCATGATTTCGATTTTGATTCAGATCCACCTCTGGTCCCGGTTTGGATCAGCTTTCCTGGCTTACCGGTCAATCTATACCATGAAGATTGTTTGCATTCTATAGCTGGTAATTTTGGCAATGTCCTCCGCATTCATGAGAGGACCCTTGCTATGTCTGATACTGTAGAGGCGCTAGTGTGTGTCGAAATGGATCTAGCTGTAGAGCAGAAAGAGAGACTGTGGATTGATATGGCAGGACAGGGTTTCTGGCAGTATGTTAATTATCATCGAGTCCCTCTCCTTTGTTCAATTTGCCATAAGATTGGCCATGATGATGCCAGTTGCAGGAAGAAGCAGGGACAGAATGGCCGCCCGCTTGCTCAGCATTCTGTTCCTATAAAGAACTCTTAGGAAATTTATAGGCCCCGATTAGTGAGCCTAAAACCTGTTCGACCAAAGGACTCACAGGGAAATAGGTTTGCTACTCTTCAGCTGATGGAAGAAGGGGCAATAGCAGATTCAGGAGTTATGAAATGTCCTTTGAATTTAGGGAGCAGCCTAGTAGTAGTGAGCTACTCAATACGGAGAAGGAGCCTAGTAATCCTACTCTTGTATCCTCGCAGCAACAAGTGACCTTGGAAGGACTCTCGCCTGATCCAGGTCCTCTTCGGTTGGAAACCGCGGAGCTCCCTTCAAACCAAAAAGGAGTTATGTCCTTAGTTGGTGGGCAGGAGGAACAAATGTTAATGCTGAATGAACAAGGTAACAAGGCCGAAAGTGGTGTTGAATGTAGGCTTGAATCTTCAGTCTTAATTTCAGAAAGGTTAAAAACTACACATCCATTTTTGGGAGCTGAATCAACGTCCTCAACAATTAGAGGTTAATGAGCTCATTGATTCACAAAAACTGTTGCAAGTGGGTAAAGCTATTGCAGATAAAGCCAAGCTAGATAATTCGATAGTACAAATTGAAGACAATGAGAAGGAAGAACTTGAAGGGCGTCTTCCAAAAGTTGAGGGAATTATTACACGATCTAAAGCTAGATCGGTTGGTGATTTCCGGCAAGCTTTCCAATGATTAGCCCAATTCTTATCTGGAATATCAGAGGAGTGGGCAATCCTAGCTCCCGGAGAAGTTTAAGAAGACTTGTACAAAGTAATAAAGTCTTTCTAGTAGCTATTAGTGAACCTATGTTAGATGCTAGTAAAGCTTCTAAGCTAGGCAGGTTTATCAAATTGCCAAAATTTACAGTCAATTCTATTAATGATTCTAGAATTTGGGTATTTTGGCATGAGAGTTGGAACATGGAGGTCATTCTCTCCTCCACCCAGTAGATATCTTTGGGGCTCAAGAGGGGTGCTGACACTATTGCTATTTTCTCTTTTGTATATGCCTCCTGTAATGCTGCTCATAGAATTGATCTTTTTAATGATTTAACCACCTTTGGTGCTAATGTTTCGGTGCCCTGGGTGGTTGGAGGAGACTTTAATTGCATAATGCGACCTTCGGAAAAGGTGGGTGGAATTTCTCCTTCTCTGTCTTCGATGACAGAATTTAATGCTTTTATCTGTTCAGCTGGGCTCTATGATGCTGGTTACTCAGGGGAACCCTTAACCTGGAATAACAATAGAACTGGTTCAGCAAATATCAGAGCTCGCCTTGATAGAATTCTACTGAATAGTCTCTGTCTGTCAGATTTTCCTCAGTTATTGGTGAAACATCTTCCTAGATGTCCCTCTGATCATGCTCCAATCTTAATAAATACTGAAAGCCAATCGTTTGGCCCCTCTAGATTTATTTTTCAAAAGATGTGGTGTAATCATTCCTCCTTTACTCAAATTGTTTCAGATGCATGGAGTCAGTGCCAGATTGATCACCCAAATGCTATGGTTAGACTATCATCTAAACTAAAGGCAATCAAGTCATTTTTGTGTAAGTGGAATAAGGAAATTTTTGGAGATGTTACTAAAAATGTTAAGTAGGCAGAATCTGAAGTGGAACAAAAATAAATGGATTATGATTCAAATCCATCTACTGAGAATAGAAGCAAACTGAATAAAGCTAATGCTAACTTTCGGTAGGCCTTGTCCAGGGAAGAAACTTTCTGGAAGCAGAAATCCCAACTAGACTGGATAGAAAGTTGAGATAGGAACACTGCTTTTTATCATTCAGTAGTTCAATGCCCTCGAAGGAGGAGTATTATCAGAAGATTGAAGATTGAGGACCCTGAGCAATGGTGTGAAGACCAGGTTGCACTACAGAACCAGGCTGAAAACTATTTCAGAAATCTTTTCTCGACGGAGGAACACTCTATGGACATGACCATGTTTGACTGTATCCCACAGTGTATCACAGAAGAGCAGAATAGTTTGTTATGCTCCATCCCAGATTCTGAAGAAGTTCGAGCAGCTGTTTGGACACTTAAAGGTTCAAGCTCTCCTGGCCCTGATGGATTTTCAAGTGAATTCTACACCTCAACATGGGATATCATAGCTAAAGATGTTACAGCAGCAGTTCAATGTTTCTTCAAGGGGTTTCCCATTCCTAGAGGTATGGCCTCTTCCATTATTACATTAGTCCCAAAAGTCCAGGAGCCAAGGTCCTTTAATGACTTCCGCCCTATCAGCTTATGTAACTTCTCCTACAAGGTCATTTCTTCTATTATTGCTAAGCGTTTAGGAGTGATACTACCTAATGTCATATCTAAGGAGCAAAGAGCTTTCATCAAAGGCCGCAACATACTTGATAATGTGGCACTGGCCAGGCAGTTAGTGTTGGATATAGATAGGAAAGTCAGGGGACATAATGCCATTGTTAAGCTAGACATGGCCAAAGCATATGATAGAATGGAGTGGGATTTTTTATTGGCATCTTTGAGGAAGTTTGGATTTTGCACAAGGTTTACCTCCCTCATTGGTATGATACTGTCAAACTGCTGGTTTTCTGTTAACTTCAATGGTACATTGGCAGGTTTTTTTAAGTCTAGTAGGGGCATTAGGCAGGGAGACCCCCTTGCTCCATACCTTTTTATACTAGCTTCTGAAGTGCTCTGTAGAGGTTTAACTGCATTATTTCAGCATGGCTCTCTCAAGGGATATAATGGGCCAAGGAATTTACCCCAAGTCTCTCATCTCTTATATGCGGATGATACTCTTATTTTCATGAATGCCTGCAAGCAAAACATAAGAGTATTCCTATAGTTTATTGCAAGATATGAAGCTAGCTCTGGACAAAAGGTGAATGCAGGAAAAAGCAGTATCATGGTATCTGAAAAGGCACCTCTTTCACTGAAGCAGTCTCTCAATAATCTGTCTGGATACAAGGTCCTATCTACTGGGCTTTGCTATCTGGGAGTTCCAGTCATGAAAGGGAGGTATAAATGTTCGGATTTTAAGTACATATTGGACAAAGTGATGGCGAAATTGGAGGGTTGGCAGGCCAAATTACTCTCTCAGGTAGGACGAGCAATCCTCATTAAATCTGTTCTTCAGAGCATTCCTATCTATTTGGCTTCAGCCTATTTTTTTCCAAAAGCTATCACTCGTACTATTGATAGACTGTGTGCTAATTTCTTCTGGCAGGGATCTGATAGTTTGAGGCGTCGCCATTGGATATCTTGGCAGAACATTCAGAAACCAAATCTGGAAGGGGGCCTTGGCATTAGAGACCTTAATCAAGTACAGGCCTCTCTGGCTTCAAAAAGTTTGTGGTCTATCCTACATGGCTCTTCTCTGTGGTCATCATATGCTCGACAAAGGTTCATCAAAAAAAGCTTTTATGACTGTATTAGGCCTTTCCCAACTGGTATGCCACTCAAAATTTTTTAGCAGGCCAAGGATCTCATAATTAACAATTCTAGATGGATGATTGGTGATGGTAATGGTATTGACTTCTGGAAAGACAATTGGACAGGGAAGGGGCCTCTTATTAACACAGTCCAGCAGGTTCCAATCAGTAGAATTCAGGCTATGCCAAGAACAACAGTCAGAGAGGTTCTCCAAGACTCCAATCATGCGGCCAGATCCTTCCTTAATAACACAAATTGGCTCTCCAATGTTCATCTGAGCAGAGGGACAAATTATTGTATTTGGACTGGTACGTCCATAGGAGAGTTTACTGTAAAGTCTTCCTACAATCTGTTGAGGATGACAAGCATAGTCAGACATCCGTGGGCTAAGCTTTGGCACTCAAGTATTGCTCCGAGGGCTGCTATTTTCTTTTGGAAGCTTCTTTATCGAGCAGTACCAGTGGACTGTAGAGTGGCTGAATGTGGTATTTCTCTGGTTTCCAAATGTGTTTGCTGCAAATCTCCATCTCAAGAGGATCTAAATCATGTCTTCCTAAAGAGTGAGATGGCAGTAGATTTATGGAATTGGATTGCTCCTTTATTCAGTGCCAAAATAAATTTATGTGATCAGTTAACTATCCGATGCTGGAACATCTTGACTGGATCAAACTTGCGGTCAGCTTATAGTTACTCTGGAATGTATGCTGCTATATTGATCCTTTGGGAGATTTGGAGGGTCAGATGTGCCTTAAAATTTGAAGGAATTACACCTTGTGCAAATAGTATCAAAAGAAAAGTGATTGCAACAATATCTTATGCCTTGGACAAACTGACCTTTTCATCCATGATCTCAGCCGAACAGAAGAATATTTTGGCGCATTTCTATCTATTCCCTAAAGTCCACACCAAGCGGGCTATAACAGTTTTATGCAGTTTAGCTCACACTCAGTTTACTTTGCATGTGGATGGGGCATCTAAAGGAAACCCGGGGAGATGTGGGGGTGGTGGCTGTATTAGAGATCATAATGGAAATATGAAAATCTGTTTTGCCTTTAACTATGGGGTTGGCAGTAGCATTTTAGCTGAAGCTAGGGCTCTTCATGATGGATTGTCCTTAGTTGTTAATGGAGGCCTTCAGGTGGGAGTAGTTTTTTCTGATTGTGCTCTTCTAGTTTCTGCTATCCAAAGGAAAGTGGCACCTAGCTGGCTAGTTCTACCTTGGTGGAAGGATATCTTGGACTTAATATCCCAATGTGGCTGCTCGGTACAGCATACATACAGATAAGGTAATCAAGTTGCGGATGCTTTGGCTTCCTATGCATGTTATACTCACACTAATAGTATCTTTACAAATGTGCGGGATCTCCCTAGATTGGCAAGGGGAGCTTTTAGGCTGGATAAGGGCAGATTGCCCACTCTACGAAATTGTAATTAGCTTATTGGCTCTTTGTTATCTTGGTTTTTGGATGTAGATATGGACATGGGTATGCCCCAGAGATGATGTATTCTTTCAAAAAATCAATAAAAAATTTTGGTCTCAGGATCGGTCTGGGGGAGTGAGAACATATTCCCCTTATGGGGGAATGTGCATTCGACCAGATTAGATTCTGTTTGGCCGGTGTTGATAAAAAAAAAAGGGCAAAAGACAGGTCAACTCTGGCAGAGGAAGTATGTAGCATAACACTGCACTGAACCGCATGGGGAATCAAAAAATTCGACACTTCCATTCGGACAGGTCGACACTCCCCATGGTCTTCAATAGAAATCACCTTCCTTGCTACTACCACTGTGGAAAGAATGGCCACACAGTCCAGGACTGCTGACGACTGAGAGGTAGGAGCTACTCTCATGATCAACATAACAGTTTATATGCTCACTTGTAATGGAACAATGCACATGTGCACAGAAAAAATGGTAAACAACCTGTGCGTTACTTCTATTGTGGCGAATATGGACATACATCCAATTATTGTCCTTGGATGATAGTGGGTGACCATAAGGCAGCAAAGAAAAGAAGATCAATTGCTAGAACTATTGCTAACCAACAAGGACCCAAGCAAGCTTGGATACCAAAAAATTTCGAATGCGAATTTTGAATGTAGGGTGGCTTGGAGCTGAACAATGGATGGTCAAAAGAATAAATGCTCAAGGCACAGGTATGTAAATAATCCTTACGTGTTCAACCTTTGCATGATAGGCTTGCATCGTAGTCATCGCATTGTAAAGTGATCTCGTTATCAAAAAATCATGCAAGAAATTATCTGTCACGCCCCGAGCCTTTATTACAGTAGAAGATTAGCTAGAGGAATGTGAACAGCCGGCATTGTAAGCCTCTTACGAGCAAGAACGATCAGAGCGCAAGACAATCACACATAAAAGTGTAATTGCACAATAATTTACTCACACTCCAACTTTATTTCATTAATAAGCGAAATATTCCAATACAATAACTTTTCAACCTTCTTCAATCCATCAGACTCAAGGAAAAAGGAAAAATTACAAGACTCAATCTAAACAATATTGACTTTCCTAAGCCTTCACTCTCATTTTGATATGACCTTCATTCGCTCTCGACCCGCTACTTGTATAACTCGAATCAGAATTCGAATCACTTCCATCTCCTGAAAAAGATTGGAAATAGGTAATGAGCACACTTGCCCAGTAGGTATCTTTGCATCAACATGAAGGCACTATTAAAGTGATAAGCATTTTCGCTCTAAAGAAAATAAAGTGAAATCATGCTAATGCGATAAATCATATGTAAATAACCAAGGTAATAAGACGATCGTGGAAGATAGAATGAACAAGTATGAATTAGCAAGAATGTATCAAGAACATGATATGGCCTTTTATGAACAAGAATATATTGAGAATGTACTAGCAAACCACGTAATCATCACACAAACATCTTTTGCTTATGAGCAAGTATTTGGTGAATTTCTGTGGAATATCATGTAACAAGCAAGAAAGTCATGTACGTATATATGTCGTGCCTTGTGGATTTTCACTTCACGAGCCATGGATTTTTACTTATTTATAAAGAAAGTACTCCCAGCGCAATGCGGCGCCAGTAGCATCATATCCCATGGTTTACAGTATGTTTCCGACAATCAGCCGAGGGGACTAGCATAGAGCCCTTGAACACAATCAATGCTCGATCATATCTTCAAGTATAAATCAAGTTACTTCTATCTTTCAAGCAATAAAATATGTCCAGTAATATAACAAGTTCAATAAGTTCATGATAACAATAATTCAATGAATGAACGCTTCAATTAAGAATGCGAGGGATTAAGAATGACTTAAAACAAGGTTATTCTCAGGGAAATAATTCGACAGCATAACAGTACATTCCTTATCTTCCATAATTTTAAATTAAGAATCTTCAACAATATGACAAGTCCTAGACCATCAATAATCCATCTAGGAACTTTGAAATATCAACCCTTAGGTTAAACCTCGGGTTAAAGTACTCAGGAATTGTGACGGTCAATTAATGGGTCGTTACATGAACATGATGGTCTAGTATTGGACCGTTAGAATGGGCTGAATCCAGAAAGAATAAATTGGACTCAGTAAATGTGACAGTTATATACTGGACCGTTAGATGGGCCTGACGGTCGAGTAATAGGCCGTTACATTAACCAAATTCAAAACTTTGATAGTACTTTTCTAGACAATTTGGGCTTTAATGGCACAACCAACTCGACGTCCTTGTGGGAATCCCTGGCTCGCGGAGAATTACGGAGGCCTTGAAACAAGATTTCCTAATCCATTGGAAGGAATATCCAATAGAGAGATTATCAAGTCCAAGATGATGTTCCTATTGTGCAAAAGTGTGAACTAATGGTTGTAGACACGCCATTCCTAACGTCTCCTGAGAAAGTCTCATGTTACTATACAACGCCCCGCGACGACTTACGCGTTTTGAATCACTTGAGTGCTTCCTTTTCTTGAGTCTTCTTCCGCCCTTTTCGGCATCCGGAATCGTCTAGTCACGGCATTCGGACGGCATCAACACTAGTCAGACGCATCAAGAGGGTTCCGGAACCAAGAAGGGTGTCTGCCGGGCGGCCGCCAACGGCTAAACTAAGGACCCGGGTGGGTCTTTATGGGGGCGTCCAGGCCCCTGGACGCCCCCATTCTTTTAATTTATTTATCAAGCCGAAAACCAAATAAAAAATAATATATTAATGGAGGCATCCAGGACCCTGGACGCCTCCATAAAAATAAGTATAAAAAATATATATGCCAGCTTTGGCATAAAAATAAAACAAAAAATCAAAAAAATAAAATAATAATAATATATTAATGGAGGCGTCCAGACCCCTGGACGCCTCCATAAAAACAAGTATAAAAATTAATGTGCCAACTTTGGCATATAAAACAAAACAAAAATAATAATAAAAATATTTTCTTGGAGGCGTCCAGGCCCCTGGACGCCTCCATCAACTCCCTCACGGGCGCCGCCCACCGAACGACAGCTTGTCTTGTATGAAAAAAGCCAAATTATGGAGACGTCCAGCTAGCTGGACGCGCCCATTTCTGAATCACGGGTCGTCGCTCACAAAACCACGCGTTATGCCAAACCGCGTGCGGCCGTCGGTGGTGTTCGGTGGACCTGTTGGAGGCGTCCGGGGCCCTGGACGCCTCCACAAAAATATTCCAAAAAAATAAATAAAAATAGAATAAAATATTAGTTCGACCCTGATGGAGGTGTCCAGGGTCCTGGACGCCTCCACCCTCCGGAGCCCTATAAATAGAGGCCCACCCCCTCAGTTCTGGAGGAGCTTCTAAGAGATCCGATAGGCTGCCGGAGCCCAGAGGCTACCGGAGTCATTTTCTAACCCGTGGGGTCTTTTGTAGGTGGAGGTTCTGCCGGCTTCTCGGGTGCCCACGCTCGCGAGAGGAAGGTCGTCTTCATCCACCGCGCTTCCACGTCGTCCCTACGCTGCCGGAGCTCCGCCGGATCTCACCCTCGGCTCCTCCAATAAGCCTTTTCTTCCCCTTTTTCTTCATAGTTCTTTACATTCATCATACTGCATCCTCTATCCCCCTACATAAGGGCGCCGTCTCTTGCATACTTCTTGCATTCATCATCGCATTTTCCTCCTACTCGAGTCCGAGAGGGGTTTAAAACCACACCAACCAGGTGTGTGTCAGGTCACGATCTCGTTACTTTTATTGCAAGGAATTGTTACTACACTACCATTTTCTAATTTCGTTCGTTTATTGTCCACTGTTTTGCAAGGGTAACCAAGGAAAGCCCTCTCCGTCGGCCGACCGAAGGGGGAGGAAGAAGCAACCCGCCATCTCCCGCTCTTGAGGTAGGCGCGATCACTTTCTTTATTTTGGGGTCTTTTGGCCCCTGGCGATCACATCTTGTTCTCGAGGCTGCGGCGAGTCACTTCCCCAATGGCCATTTAAATTTCCGTTCTTATATTCTCTTTATATTCTGTTATATTCTACTCATATTCTCAAGGCCACGGCGAGTCACTTCCCCAATGGCTGTTTAAATTCCCGTTCTTATATGTTATATTCTTATCTATTCATATTCTCGAGGCCGCGGCGAGTCACTTCCCCAATGGCCGTTTAAATTTCCGTTCTTATATTCTCTTTATATTCTGTTATATTCTGCTCATATTCTCGAGGCCGCGGCGAGTCACTTCCCCAATGGCCATTTAAATTCCCGTTCTTATATGTTATATTCTTATCTATTCATATTCTCGAGGCCGCGGCGAGTCACTTCCCCAATGGCCGTTTTAATTCTTGCTATTTAATTTCTGCACCATTCCCGTCCCCCCGAGGCCGCGGCGAGTCACTTCCCGCTATGGCCGTTTAACCCCCATATTGTGCTATCTTACATTTATCCCGCCCGCCCCGCCGGAGCAATCTCCCGTGGTGGCCCCTTCTCTTTTCTCTTATTTCTGTGTTGCAGCAAACAAAAGAGGAGCCTGCGCACTCCGCGTCCTCTTCGCACCCCGAACCGCGTGACGTCGCTCACAGATTGGCGATCACGGTGGGACCTCTACTGCTTCCTTTTGGCTACCCTTGCAAGTTCGGCACCGTCCGTGCTTCTCCACCTTGGCACCCTCGCGCGCCCCCGTTGTGCTCACGGCAGCACTGTCAGTTGTGATTGGTTGGGTGTTTATTATATGTTTGTTATTTCTGTTATTTTCTTACTCTATATCTCTGTCAGCATTCCATTGCATACATCTATCCCTCTTTTATATCCTTTTTTCATTTTTTCTAAGGATCACCCTTTCCCGGTAAAGGAAGGACTCTCCGTTTGAGAATTCCTCTCAACGGACTAGAATCTCCTCCACTGGGACCTCTGTAAGTCCCCGACATCAAAGAATCTTCTCTTCGTTCACTGGGCTGGTTGTACTATTGAAGTTCCCCAGAGTTAGTCATCCCATTCGTGGTGAGACGAGAGACCCTAGCTGACACGGCGGTGAAACAAAAATAAACTAGGGTCCCTATTTTGTGTGAACTTCGGATCTCGCTAAAAACACAAAAAAAATCATCAAAATCAAAACACAAAAAGGCGTAAAGGCATCCACTTGTTTGATAATCTCTGCTACCTGCTTGCTAGTGTATGTTTTTGCGTTATGGGAAAACTGTGAGCATGGCTCACGAGTCTTTTGAGGAGAACCACTCTAGTCGTGGTTTGTCAACCGACCCACGAGTCTATGCTATGGACTCGGGTCCTTCTCATGAGCCCTCGCATGAGGTGCAGGTTATTACCGGGGACACGTCCCCACCACAGGATATCTCTTCCTTACTGGGTGTCCTCACCAACACGGAGCTTACCTCTGAACAGCTCCGGGCCTTCCAGGCCATTCTGAAGGGGAAATCTGTTTCCCCCACGCCCCAGGAATCAACTCCGGCCATTGCACCTCTCCAAGAGTCTGTGCAGGTCATTCCATCTCCTTTATTGGCGCAAGCCATCCAGTCTCCCTCGCTTCAAGGACAAGCGAGCCAACAACCACCCTCATTCCAGTTCCCGTCACAATCTCAAACTCCCGTTGTTCCCCACATACCGCTTCAGCCGGGGCCAACTGTCGGCGGTCCGACAGCTCCCTCTCATTCGGGGTTCCCCCCTCAAGTCTCCGGGAGACAATTTCTCCCCCAGTGGCAAGTGCCACCTTCACCTCTAGAGGAGCTTGCTCAATCGCTCCTCAATAGGTTCAATCGTATGGACGAGCAGTTTCAAAATCTGAGAAGGATGGTGGACGTGAAAGCCACCCCGGAGGTTGCTTTGCCAATCCTTCCCGTCATTCATCTTCCTCCCTCCGAAATGCCCACGTACCGCAGATACAATGGTACCGGTAACCCCTTCATTCACCTCAAGGATTTCATGTATGAATCCTCCTATTGGCAAAACGATCAGAGGTCCCTGGCATACCTCTTTCGGAGATCATTGGATGGTCCCGTGCTAGAGTGGTTCTATTCTTTGGAGCCCCGCGAGGCCGAGAACTTTGAAATAGTCCAGAGAATGTTCTTGCAGAAATATAGGGATAGGGTCGGTCCCTCACTCTCCATTACCGACCTAGTGGCCGAAAAGATGAAACCCGACGAGGATTTTGTCCGCTATGCTGATAGATGGAGGTCTCTGGCAGAAAGAATAAGGGATACCCTCTCCGAGCCCGAACAAGTGAAGATGATTGTGTCTAATGCAACCCCACAGTTCAGACACGTCCTGGCCATGAATAAACTTACTACAATGGAGGAACTCTATGAAAGGGCCCGGTACATCCAAACTCAGTTAAAAGACTCCCCTATTATGAACATGTTTGAGTCACCAAAGCCCAAAGTGGTCAGAAAGATAGGCGCTGGTGTCCCGGGCGGAGCCACAGAAGGGGTTGTGACAAATGAGCAAGTGGGTGCGGTCAACAATGCCAATTATGCAGTCAACCCAAGGCCTCCACAAATGCCCCGACTTCCCCTCCAACAAGGTCCTTTCCCCCTTCGTCCTCCACCCCAAAATAATCCACCCCAGGATAATATGCCTCCATTACGTCAACCCCAGCAACAACAACCACAACCTCAGCAACAATAACCACCGCTTCAGTACAACCAAGTTCCACCCTCGGGAAACTATGGTCCCCAACAGCAACAAAGGAGGTCGGTCGGTCCCAAGAGAGCCTACTATCCACCATTGCCAGAAACCTTAGCAGACATTTTTAATGCCCTCATGGCATCAAACCAACTCGCCCTACCCAGAGAAAGGCCCGTGTGGCCCCCGAATGTTGATACCTCCAAATACTGCGTCTACCACAGGCAGCCAGGACACACAGTAGATTACTGCTTCCATTTCAAAGATTACATCCACGATATGAATGATGAACATCAAATAGATTAGGATGAAATGAGACAATACGTCGCCGCTCTCAAGGCTAGGAGACCTCCTCATAGGCCACAGCAGCAGTTACAACAACAACAACAACAGCTTCAGCATGCCCCACAACAACAGCCCGACATGGGCATAATCCAGAATCCATTACCGGAGCACCAACCGCTCAATCATCAGGTTAACCCCATCTCCTCCTTCCCGGAAGTCGGGAGAGAGCAGCTGTGGCACCAGGAAAGTACCTCCATTCTTTCTACCGCCAATCCTATCATCACGCAACACCCTTGCCTTGCCCGGGTAGCACCTCTCTCTCATCAACCCGCGTCAGTATCACCTTCACCATTTCCACTACCATTATGCCCTCTCATCCGTACCCCGATCCCCTATCAACCGACACTCTCCACTACGCCTTCACACCCTCTCATCTTCTCCCACTCCCCCACTTTACCATCCACCTCTACCACATTTACCCCTACGCCTTCTAAACCCCTTATCATCCGTCAACCATACATAACCCCGTCTTTCTCCACCGTATCACCACTAATGACTTCAAAACCACTCATTAACCATCACCCACCTCAAAACCATTGCTCGCTTCAAGCCCTACCCACTTCTACTTCATCTCCACCTCCACCTTCCAGACCCCTTATCCTTCATAATCCCCGCGATATCCCCTCTACCTCCACCATGCCTCCACCTAACAAACCCCTCATCAGAATCTTTGCTCCCGTCATCACCCCTGCTTCATCGACCATTCCTCCACCACTACCCCTCAAACCTCTGTTAAAACCCACTGCTACCCCCACAGAGGTACAAAAGCCGCAGGCAATGGTGCTCCGGAGTGGAAGGATTTTTCACAGGGTTTTCCCCCACAACAGTCAGAATCCTGAGCAATCTCAGCCAGAGAAGGATGATGGAGAACAACCAGAAAGAGCTATCCCTGGAACACAGTATGATCTATTGAAACACTTGGACAAGACACCTACTCGGATCTCCATCCTGGAGCTACTTCAAAGATCCACATCCCACCAGGCGGCCTTGATGGAATACCATCAAAAAGTCATGGTTAATGAGGACCTCCCCGTGGAGAAGATTTCGACCGTCCTGACCCCAACAGACACACAACCGGCCATCATGTTCCACAACTACGAGCTCGCTCCTAAGGAGGCTCGAAAATATGCACTGTGCATTTCAATAAAAATTAATGGGGTATCCATAAACCCGTGTCTTGTGGACACGGGTGCGTCCATAAATGTGATCTCCATGGACACCCTTCAGTTGTGTGGGGTCAACGAGGAATAAATAAGACCTTCCTTGATCACGGTCACGGCTTATGACAATAGCAAAAGGCCGCCGCAGGGGATGATTATTTTGAAGGCAGAATTAGGCCCCATGTCAATTCCCACGGAATTCCATGTCCTCGACATGGACCCCACATTCAAGGCTATACTGGGTCGCCCTTACATCGAAGCCATGGATGCTGTGCCTTCCACCAACCATCAGTGCCTGAAGTTTCCTTATAATGGGAGGATTATTAAAGTGATCAGTACACCTGTCCTTCACACAGTGGATGCTATCAACACCTCTCTGCCCTCTGTGTGGCCATCTCATCGGCCCATATTGTCATTGCTGGACGTGCGTGATCTATCTTACGTTCCACTAGCACCAAAGGAGCCGGTCAGGACAACCGCAACATCATGTCTCCCTTTTCACTCCAATGGTTGGGAGATTATGAGGAACATCGGCTATCAACAGGGTAAAGGTCTGGGCGTACAATTACAGGGTATGCTCAAACCGTCAAAGGAAATTAGGCCGAACCGTAGGTTTGGCCTAGGCTTCAAAGGACAGTTTAAGGCGGATTGGAAGCCCCTCACATGGACTCTATCAAACCACTTCAACAGAGGGCCCGTTGTTCAGATGGGAGATTACCCACGAGAAGCATATGGGGGATCACATGCTGTATATTTGGCTGAAAAATGTCCGAGGATCACCAAAAGAGGCAAGATCAAAGATCCGGAATACGAGTGGAACAAATGGTTCGACATACGGGACATTTCCGTTGCACTGGAAAGGATGTTCTCGTCTCCACAGCTTGAAGGATCACCATTGATCTCCAGAATACCAGAGAATATTACCACTCTTGCCAAGGTTCCAAACTATCCTCGTCCTCGCCAAAAGGACCCTGTCATCGATGGATCTTCATCCGTCCTCAACATTACCGTCGACGGCTCATTAGCCGCCATCTTCTCCATCCACTCGTCTCAGCCTTTGCTGATATCGTCTTCCTGGGCCAGACAATTGTCTGATGATCTTCCCAGGTCCCCTTCTCTGCTTACATACCTACGCGGGCTTTTCAACCCGCACCAGGTCTTCAACCATGATCTGCTCTATGAGCCTCACAATCCTCTAGCCATAACCACTTTTCTCTCTCCTCCCATCTCTTTTCACTACTTTGTCATTCAAAATGAAAACGAAAAAAAAACGTCAATTTTCAAACTCCCCAACAACACATCTTCGTTGAGGAAACCTCCTACATCTCCCACGGGTGCGTCCCGCATTCGGACCACCCGTCCAAGGTCCGATGAGTGACCTTTTCTACCCCTCCTCTGAGGGGTCTTCTCCTGTACATTCTACACCATCCCCTTCGTCTTCCTCTTCTTCTGTAAATATTGTCAGTCAATCTAGGAATGATAGGTCAAGGGTGGTACCTAGGAAGAAATCCAAGGGTAGGCAGATCCCTCGTTGATTCCTTCTGGATTTAGTCACCAGGTGTCAAGCCCTTCTTGCCATCCCCCAGTTGTTAGAAAATCCCATCCAGCTACTGGAAATAGAATGTGAGGGCGACTGTGCATTTGATGAAGGGTATGGAGTCTACGAGATCACGGATGAAGAATGCCCCACTGAAGATGACGGTGAAGAATATGAGGATGCGGCGGGCGCATATGCTAGTGGAATGAGGAGATTCGACGAGCCGTCAACCGCCGTAGAAGAATCCACCAAAGAAGTCAACTTGGGAACTGAGGAAGACCCTAGGATCATCCTCATAAGTGACAACCTACCACCCTCTGAAGAAGAGGCATTAATTGAGGTTCTCAAGGAATATAAAGACACGTTTGCATGGAGCTATGAGGATATGCCGGGTCTAGATTCAACCCTGGTCGAACACCGTTTAACCTTAAAACCAGGGTCCGTCTCGGTAAAACAAAGGTTAAGGCGTTTCCACCCTCAAATGGCTTTGAAAATGAAAGAAGAGGTCGATAAGCTCCACAAAGTCAGGTTCATTAGAGTCATTCTTTATCCTCAATGGGTGGCGAACATTGTCCCGGTCATGAAAAAAGATGGGAAAGTCAGGATTTGCATCGACTTCTGGGACCTTAACCGCGCGTGTCCAAAAGATGATTTTCCCTTACCTCACATTGATGTGTTGATTGATAACACGGCAGGCTACGAAACCCTCTCATTCATGGATAGATTTTTAGGATACAATCAAATTCATTTGGCAGAAGAGGATCAGGAAAAGACGTCATTCACTACCCCTTGGGGAACATATTGTTACGTGGTCATGCCGTTCGGATTAAAGAATGCTGGAGCTACTTACCAAAGAGCGATGATGGCCATATTGCATGACATGATGCACATATATCTGGAAGTGTATGTGGATGACTTATTGGTGAAATCAAGGACCAGGATGGAACATCCAGAAGTTTTGGCTAAAGTCTTGCAGAGGTCAAGGGAGTTCCAATTGAAAATGAACCCGAAGAAGTGTGTGTTTGGTGTGTCGTCGGGTAAATTGCTAGGTTTCATTGTGAGTAAAAGAGGGATCGAGATAGATCCCGACAAAGCCAAGGCTATCAGGGATATGCCACCTCCCAAGAATTTGAGGGAAGTCTGAGGTTTAATTGGGAGGTTGCAGTTTATTCGTCGGTTTGTGTCCCAACATTCACAAAGGTGTAGACCTCTCTACGAGTTGACCAAGTCAGGAGTAGAATTCCACTGGAATTCTAAATGTCAGAAAGCTTTTGAAGGGTTGAAGGAATATCTGGCTAGTCCACCCGTTCTCATTCCACCTAAACCAGAAAAACCTCTGATCCTTTACGTCTCAGTCTTGGATGACTCCGTGGGAGCCGTCCTCGCACAAGCTGATGAAGAAGGCAAGGAACGGGCAACCTATTACTTGTCCAAACTTCTCAATCCCTGTGAGCAGAAGTACACCGTCATGGAGAAAACCTGTGCTGCCCTTGTTTGGGTAGTGCAAAAATTGAAGCACTACTTCTTGGCTCATGAGGTCCACTTGATTGCTCGAATGAATCCTATCAAATTCCTTCTGGAGAAAGCCGTCCTTACGGATAGGCTAGCACGCTAGCAAAGTTTTCTCTCTCAGTTCGACATCACCTACATCCAGCAAAAGGTGATTAAAGGCTGTGCCATAGTCGAGCATCTTGCTCACCATCCTCTTCCCAAGTTCGATCCCGTCCAATCAGAGTTTCCAGATGAAGAACTAATGTCCGTCAACCAATCAGATGAGCCAATGTGGACACTATATTTTGATGGAGCTCTGAATTCTCAAGGGAGAGGAATCGGCGTCGCCCTCCTGTCGCCTGAAGGCCTCACATTCCCATTGGCATACCAGCTCAAATTTCCAGTTACCAACAATATAGCCGAATATGAAGCTCTTCTAGCTGGCCTAGAACTCGCTCATTCTTTTTGTATCACTGAGTTGCGAGTCGTAGGCGATAGTCAACTCATCCTTCGCCAGGTGCTCACTAAATATCGCACTCGCGATCCCAAACTCAAGCCATACCAAGAACTCATTGCTGCCTTTGTCAAACTGTTCACAAAACTGATCTTTGTTCATGTCCCTCGTCATCAGAATATTATCGCCGATGCCCTCGCCTCGTTGGTATCATCCATAAGGTTCCCTCTAGGAAGATGGTTTAAGTCCATTTCCATCTACAAACTTCACGCCCCTGCAATCGATGATGCTTCCTACGTAAATATCAAAGACAGGATAGCAAGAAAGATCCTGCAGGAAGATATCCTTGAGAAGAGGGAGATCATGTTGGCAGAGGCCGAAGAAGAACTGGCTGATGAAGAGAAACCATGGTTCTATGAAATCGTCAAATACTGCCAAGATCAGTCTTGTCCTGAAGGGGCCACCACAGAGGACAAGAAATCCATAAGAAGGGTGGCTCAGAAATATACATTGGTTGGAGGTCTACTCTATAGGAGGAGCCTTACTGGTATTCTGTTAAGATGTCTTGGTGACGATGAGGTTTGGAAATGTGTAGAGGAGACGCACTCGGGTGTGTGCGGTGGCCACGTGAATAGTCAGATGCTCGCCAAGAAGATCATTCGGTAAGGCTTTTATTGGCCCACTATGGAAGAGGATTGTGCTGTCTATGTCCGTAGGTGTGTCAAGTGTAAACTTCACGCCGATAAGATCCATTCACCATCTTCCTCACTTCATCCAATATCCTCCCCGTGGTCTTTCTCCATGTGGGCATTCGACATCATTGGTCCCCTAGGTGATCCCAACTCCCTCACCAAGTAGAAATCTTTCATCCTTACTGCGACGGAATACTTCACCAAATGGGCCGAAGTCGAAGCTTACGCGGAAATCAAGGCATCAACAGTCTGCAAGTTCATCATGAAGAACATCCTCGCCAGATTCGGCGTCCCAAGCACAATCGTCACTGACAATGGGCCACAGTTCATTTCTCAGGACCTACAAGACCTCTGCAAAAGGTACGCAATTACATTGCATCATTCATCGCCTTATTACCCACAAGGTAATGGCCAAGCGGAGGCCACCAATAAAATATCGCTCAAAATCATCAAAAAAACCTGCGAGTCTAGTAAGTTTTCAGACTGGCCAGAAAAGCTTATCGAAGCTCTATGGGCCTATCGCACTTCAATCCGTACCCCCACCGGGCAGACTCCATTTGCCCTTACTTATGGTATGGAAGCTGTAGTCCCGTACGAGACTCTGATCCCTTCTCTCAGGGTACAATTGGACGAGGAATTTCCCCTCGACGATCATCGTAATTCACTCCTCGCCCAGTTGGAACTCTTGGATGAGAAGCGGCTGGCCGCTGCCGAACACGCGCGTGTGTATCAAAATAGACTCGCTCGCTTTTACCAAAAGAAAGTCGTTGAAAGAAAATTCAAAGTCGGTGAGATGGTCGTAAAAAGAATTTTTGTCAAATCTGGAGGGCCGCGTTCTAAGCTCCAACCCAATTGGGAAGGACCATTTGTAATTCAAGCCGTGTACCCTGGCAACGCCTACAAGCTAATCAACGCCGAAGGGACCGAGTTATCCCACCCTTGGAATGGGCTTTATCTTAAGAAATACTACCCTTAGCACAAAACAAAAAAATGATGAAAAGATAAAAAACATCAAAAACAAAGAAATATTGAAAACCACTAAAAATATGGAAAATTCAAAATGCCGATGCCTGGCAGTCACCATGTAGTTAAGTCCCTGCATCTAACCTTCGTGTTAGGATAGGGTCCATTAAGGCTTGGTAGGCACCGGGTCTTGGTTTGCCAGAACTGTGGAGATCCCTGTCCGGCCACGTCGGCCTATGCTCGCTCGAAGGAAGCTAACATGTGCTCACTTATGTATTTTATTCAAAAAAAGTCGGTAGCATCACCTACGGTGGGGCCCCACCCAGAAGATCTCCGGAGGCTGTAATCTTTATTCTTTTCTCTTCGACCAAATGAGATAGTCGGCACCCTTAAAACGCTGAGCATGAGAAACTGAAACTCAAACCCCAAAGGCAAGAGTAGGATCCATTTCCTCGAGCATCGATCAGAGCACGAGAAGAGGGCAGTGTCCCCGCAGGCATACAAAAAGGGAGCCCACAAACGTCAAACGACTATATCTCCCTCACAAAAAGAAATACAAAATCAAAAGAAGAGCCTGGTCGTGACCGTGCCTGATGCGATAAATGGAACCCCTCAAAGCAAAAGTTTGAATCCACAAAAGGGGGGGGGGCTATGGAATGTAAATGCTCGAGATTTGGTCCGAAGTTGTCCGAAAGGAAAGAGTTAATGGGCCCTTATTCGCTCGCTGGGTTAACGGTTTTGCCGATCCTCTCAGGAGGTTTATCCCCCACGCACTTCCTTCTTCCTCTAAAGATGAAGGTTCGATGGAGTTTCTGAAGGGTGAAAACTGCCCAGGGTCTGTGACCTTATTTTAATATACACATTTGGTTGCCTACTTTGAAAAGCAAAAGCTATCGCTGCGAAGGAGTCTCCGTGTTTCTGGCTGGTCAAGACCCATGTTTACCACCTTGATGTCTTCTTGCTTAACCTTGGGCTTAGGCCAATGCAAGCGCGTCACCTATGGGTGCGACGGCGTCTGATTCCGGGTCAGCGTCGCGCGGTTGGTCATTGGGGTTCCAGGGTGTTCCATCATATACCATCTAGAGTTGTGAGAAAACAGACCCGGGTCGGGCAAATCATTTACCTCAAACATCTTTTGGGTGAATCCCTGTGGTCGGAAGCGACTGGGAGCCTAAGCATGGCATGACGGTATTGTCATCAGGGTAAGTCTTAGCCGGCGGGATCATCATTCGAGGGGTCTAGAGGCCCAAATCAACCTAGATGTGCACTTAGGATACCTGGGAGGTTAGTAAGAAACCCCTGTCTCACGTAGGTTAGGTGCCATGTGGGTGCTTGCCGGGCGTTAGCAACAAAAATCGAAATGATAAAAGCAACAAAAAAATGGAAAAGAGAAAATGTACATATTTGCAAACAAAAAAATCTTTTTTATGATTAAAACAAAAAAAATGCCAAATATAAAAAAGAAAACATATCAGTTTTACATGATTGCATTTGCGTGCAGCATCTCACTTTTAATACCGCTTACATTCGTGTGCTTGCCTGTCGCATTTATCATCACCACATTTTTCCCTTGCCTTCGCTAAATAAAGGCTTGGCCCCTTGACCAGTTATCAAGAACACTCACAGTGACCATTTGCTTATTGAGCAAGGGGCCAAGTCAGAACAGAAATTCTGATTTGATTGTTTTAGTGATGTGTGCAGGGATTCAGGCAACAAAAGCAAAGGTGAAAATCAAATAAACCGAACCTTGTATTTTATTCCAAAAATAAAAAATTTACATCAAGTTCCGCCCTCTCTCTCTGCATTACTCGTCCCACTACTCTCCGGGTAAAACTGATGAGGACATCTCACGACACTCGCTATGGCTCGGGTCGCCTGCACACCCTTGATTTGGGTCGACTCATTCTCATCTTATGTATCCTCCTTTATTGAGTCTTATCATATGTAATTTTCCTTTTATTGGGTCATGTCGCATGTATTTCCTTTTATTATGTCATGTTGTACTAGTCCATTTCCCCTATTTGGTCTAATTGGGCCCTAATACCTTAGTTTGGGCCTATTGGACTGAGTCTAGGACATGTTTGGTCTTTTGCCTTAAATGGTAGGGTTATTTTTGTCTTGTAAAGATGGGTTGCCTATAAATAGCCCCCATCTCCCTCCATGTACTAACTTTTGATGAATATTGAAGAAAACCCTTTCAAACTCTCTCAATATCTCTCTCTCTCTCATTATCTCTCCATTCTCTCTCCTCCTCTCTCTAAATTTCGAAATTCACTCTCTCTCCTCCCCCTCTCAACCACTTCCAACCCCCACCTACCTCCATTAACTCCCCACAACTTCCCACAACCCCTCTTTAATCCTCACCTAGTCCCAAGGAAGTTCCACCACTCAAAACCCCACCCTCCAACCACCACCTACCCCTTTCACTTCCCTAAGCATATCTCCACCTTCCCAAGGCTGAATTAACTCATTCCAAAGCCCAAATTCGAACCTCCCCTTCCCTCCTTGCTCCCTAGGTCGCACCCCTCCTCTCCCCTCAAGCCAAGTTCACCCCCTCCTCTCTTCTCCACTCCAGCTTTGTGTGCAGGCCGACCTGCAGTTTAGCACTCTGTTGCAGCGACGTCCACGACTGCATCCTGCTTCTGCTGGTGGCGTGGCCTAACTTTCTGGAAAGGCCTCCCTGTGCTCTTCGCAGGCGAGGTGGAATCACTCCATTCCGAGTTCGTGGCCGTCCGTGAAGGCTGTTCTTCCCCGACTGCGCAGAACCTCTCAGACCAGGAGCCAGAGCGGCAGAGAAGACTCTCCCACGACGAGCCTTGAAGGAACCAGTCTTCAGGGTCTTCAACAAAGTTCTTCCTCCCCCTGTCATAATCCAGGAACAGAAGGCGGAATCCCATTCGGCATCCGACAACCAGAGATACCAATTTTATACCACAACCACGCCGGTCTGCCTCCTCACAGTCTGCCCCAACCACCATCCACTTCTCTGGACACCCAGCTCATCTCCGACATCAGAAGACTTCCCCATTTGTTTTGCTGCAAAGTAGACTCGTATACGATTCCAACGAGTCCAGCGGTGCCAGATTTGGAGCTCAGGAGCGACCGTGCCTGCTTCTGCAACCTGCCATTTCAGACTGAGCTCGGCCAGAGACCAGAGCTGCATCCATCTTCAAGTCGCCGGAGCAGTCAGCCCCCAGATCAGAACGTCATCCAAAAATTCAAGCCGCACCCCTCTCCGGTTAGCAATCTTTTGGCGCAAGTCTCATGAGATTCTGAGCTCGGTGGATTTATTGGCTGCATCAACATCGACTCCCTATCCAGAATTACAGAAGCTAGATAGAATCGGCGAAGCTCGAAAACTCGGTTTCCTTTGCATCTCTCCCCACCCCGCTTGGCCGGCTGAAGGCCCCTCCCTGCGTGGAGGTAGTTTTGAATGTATTAAGCATAACCCCCACCCCAAGATCACCCCTCCTGCGTGAGGAGTAGTGCTGTACCGTTTGCAATTTCAGGTCAAGCTACATCGCCGCGGCGATCGGGTGCATACCCTCGCCTCCCGGCGCGCCCTCGTCTCCGATCGGGATCGGTGTCTTCACACCGATCAGGTGAGCTTCTGATACTATCCTTAGTAGCCTTTTTCCTGCTAGTTTAGTATTGCTTTGATTGCTCGTCGGCGGTGAGAAGAGGGCTCGAACTTGCATGCTAGTTTGTTAGTGTCCACCGCGGACCGTGAGTGAGTGCCACCAAGCCCCCCGCCTTGCGGGCCAGCCGCCCACAAAGTTGGGTATCCTAGACTCATTTGGGGTCAGCCCTAGCATTGTAAGTCCATTAGAACTATTGGGTCCCGCCCCGGACCTTCATCATTATCTCTCGGACCCACCGAGTGAACGTGTGAATCGGGTGAGCAAAAATCGTCATTGTGAGAATCATTGAGCGCTTGTATGCTTGCGGGTCTAAGTCCTAGGGTTATCTCATCATATTTAGTGGTCTTTGGGCTGTGCCACATCAAGTGGTATCAGAGCGGTCATAGACTTGTCCTTACAAGTCTAGTCTTGGGTCACACTAATTTTTTCTTAGGTGCATTCGCACACCCTTGCATAGCCCACCCAACTTTGCATGACCACTCCTAGTGGAACTCATTATCAAGGCATTCATCTTCTTCCAATAACACCATGAATCCCAATTCCCACGGTGACCGGTTCACCATGTCCTTTAGCTTCAAAGTAGTCCTACCCCACAACAAAATCACCACTGTGTTCCTTGATGAGTACCAATCGGGAAATTATGTCTCCCAAACTCTTGTGAACTCCTTGTCACAAGAAGGGAAAATTGTCATCCATGGGGAATGGGTTTTCGTAGAGTTCTATGTACCTTGTGTAAGTCGCATTCCCTCCAAATCCATTACATGGAGTAGTGGAGCATGGTGCAAAATTCGGCCCCTGGGGTCACATATTATTGTGGGAAAAGAATGGATGGAAGAACAACAAGCAATCATAGACCCCGAAGGAAAAGGGTGTCACTTGCAATCCCCGGGAGACAAGAAAAGGTTCCACTTCCCAAATTCTTATAACCAAGCCCTCTCCAAGTCTGAGCAAACCATTCAAAAGCGATCAGTTAAAGTGGAAAATGAGCCTCAAATCTCCATTGCACAAAACCAACCCGAACCCCAACATGAGCAACTCATCCCACCCACTGGTGAGCTAACCATAGAGGAGCCCCTAGCTACCTGGCTCAAGAAAGGTCCCATCTTGTACCCTTCAACCCCGTGCAACCTCCCCATAGAGCAAGTTCAACTAGTGCCATGTCATTCTCGTCACATAACATATCAATCCTTTTGCCTTGTGGAAACCCTTGAAGACCTACTTAGGAGTTTGAGTTATCAAATGGGGTTGACTAGCATGTTGGCCATGGAACCCATTAAGCCCAAGTACCTTGCCTTTACCTACTCATCCATTGGCTCCATTACATCTATTTGCACTATAGGCCAATGCACTAGTGAGCTTCTAATCTTCCTGCCAACCCCTAGGGAACTTGACCCAATGAGCCCCACAAAAAAATGCTCTCCTCTCCTCAAGGTCACACTTCCTAGTGAGTCCACACTCTTGTTGTTGCCCCTTGTCGATGAAGGTTCAACATGCATCGGGGAACGTCCTACTTGGGCCAACCTATCCAAGGACATAGAGGGATCCCTCCATAAGAGTTTCAATTTCTATGATCCTTTTGACCCCACTCAATGGAAATTCCCTCCTTCCACAAGGAAAGGGATTTCAATTCCCGATGAGTTTTACACCACTCCCCCATCACAAGGAGAGGGCAATGAACCTAAGGAATCCACTTTGGTGCTTACCCCATTAGGAGACGAGTGCCCAGCCCACACTAGGGAGTGTATGCTTTGGAATGCTCAAGGTCCAGGATGGGAAGAAGCCTCATTCCCCTCAACCCAAGTCCTCCTAGATCCACATGTTCCCTTCCCACTAGCCCCTCATTACCAACCCAGCTCCTGGCCCTCCTACATCTCTCCCTACCCCTCGCCCCTTTGCAAGGAGCATTACGATAAGTCCAACTGGGTTCATGATTTCCACTTCCCTATGTGTGCTAGGGACCCTAGGGCGACCACTTGGATTGAAACCCACCTCCACAACACCCACCCCTTAACCCATCTTCATATGTTTGGCCACTCCCTATGGGCTTCCAAGTACTCCTCACCCACCACCCACTCCCTCCTACCCTCACCCACCATGTTAGGCCTAACCCACCCATTCCGAAATTCCGCCCACACTATAAGAGTCAATGCCAAGGGTGGCATCAACCTTGGAAATAAGGGAGTGACCCATCCCAAGATGTCCACCCCTTGGAACCGCTTCGACCCCCATGAGTGGAAACCCCCTAATCTCACAGATGGGACCATCTTGATAGGAATCCAGGTATCACAACCTTTTGCATCATGTGGTCAGGCTAGTCACATCATTTGTGTCATTCACACACTAGGTCCAGTGCATGATAGGCTTACATTTGGACAAGTTGGTCTTCCCCCGCTCTTCATCCGTCTCATGCATGATAGGGCCACTTGTGGCTGCCCCGGTTCACCTAAGTGCATCAAGGTCCACATGGTTTCTAAGCATGATAGGTCAATTCATGGATGCCCTGGTCCTCCTAAGTCTGTCAAAACTAATCTAACACTTGATAGGGCTGAATTTGGCTGTCCAGGCCCTCCCTTCATCCCTATAGGATCATCATTCATGACAGTGCATAGTTTTAGGCCTAGAAAGCCCTTGGATCTCATTCCCCTTCCCCCACATGCTAGGGTGTCAGTCTCAGCTAAGTCCTTTGCACAGCATATCAAAGAGTTGCATGATGACATCCGCAAGCATATAGGGAAAAGCAATGAGGCTTACAAAAGACGGGAAGATGCTCACCGGCGCCACTGTGAATTCCAAGTGGGAGACCCGGTGATGGTGAGGACGGAGCGGCTCCTTCCCGAGCCTGCCTCCAAGTTGAGGGCACGAGGGTCGGGACCCTTTCGAGTTCTACGACGACTTGGCAGCAATGCTTATGAGCTTGACCTACCAGAGAGCTATGGGGTGCACCCTACCTTCAACGTGGCGGACCTGGTACCCTACAAAGGCCCCGCGGTGGAACCCAGTGAGGAGCTTGAGCCGTTACCCCCCCTTATGAGAGACACTCCCGGAGGGACTCCACTTCCCAGCTTAAGAGACCGACGAGAGCAGATAGAGGCAATACTGGATGAGCAGAGCATCATTACGAGGCACAAGGTGTATCAGCGCTACTTGGTTAGGTGGAAGAACTGTCCCCCCGACGGAGGATGCTTGGGTGAGCCGGGAGGACCTACTGCGGTTGGATCCCGACATTCTGGAGCACTATGATAGCCAGGCAGACCCACACTCGACAGGGTCGAGTTCTCCCCACCCCGGGGGATTTGATGAGGACATCTCACGACACTCGCTATGGCTCGGGTCGCCTGCACACCCTTGATTTGGGTCGACTCATTCTCATCTTATGTATCCTCCTTTATTGAGTCTTATCATATGTAATTTTCCTTTTATTGGGTCATGTCGCATGTATTTCCTTTTATTATGTCATGTTGTACTAGTCCATTTCCCCTATTTGGTCTAATTGGGCCCTAATACCTTAGTTTGGGCCTATTGGACTGAGTCTAGGACATGTTTGGTCTTTTGCCTTAAATGGTAGGGTTATTTTTGTCTTGTAAAGATGGGTTGCCTATAAATAGCCCCCATCTCCCTCCATGTACTAACTTTTGATGAATATTGAAGAAAACCCTTTCAAACTCTCTCAATATCTCTCTCTCTCTCATTATCTCTCCATTCTCTCTCCTCCTCTCTCTAAATTTCGAAATTCACTCTCTCTCCTCCCCCTCTCAACCACTTCCAACCCCCACCTACCTCCATTAACTCCCCACAACTTCCCACAACCCCTCTTTAATCCTCACCTAGTCCCAAGGAAGTTCCACCACTCAAAACCCCACCCTCCAACCACCACCTACCCCTTTCACTTCCCTAAGCATATCTCCACCTTCCCAAGGCTGAATTAACTCATTCCAAAGCCCAAATTCGAACCTCCCCTTCCCTCCTTGCTCCCTAGGTCGCACCCCTCCTCTCCCCTCAAGCCAAGTTCACCCCCTCCTCTCTTCTCCACTCCAGCTTTGTGTGCAGGCCGACCTGCAGTTTAGCACTCTGTTGCAGCGACGTCCACGACTGCATCCTGCTTCTGCTGGTGGCGTGGCCTAACTTTCTGGAAAGGCCTCCCTGTGCTCTTCGCAGGCGAGGTGGAATCACTCCATTCCGAGTTCGTGGCCGTCCGTGAAGGCTGTTCTTCCCCGACTGCGCAGAACCTCTCAGACCAGGAGCCAGAGCGGCAGAGAAGACTCTCCCACGACGAGCCTTGAAGGAACCAGTCTTCAGGGTCTTCAACAAAGTTCTTCCTCCCCCTGTCATAATCCAGGAACAGAAGGCGGAATCCCATTCGGCATCCGACAACCAGAGATACCAATTTTATACCACAACCACGCCGGTCTGCCTCCTCACAGTCTGCCCCAACCACCATCCACTTCTCTGGACACCCAGCTCATCTCCGACATCAGAAGACTTCCCCATTTGTTTTGCTGCAAAGTAGACTCGTATACGATTCCAACGAGTCCAGCGGTGCCAGATTTGGAGCTCAGGAGCGACCGTGCCCGCTTCTGCAACCTGCCATTTCAGACTGAGCTCGGCCAGAGACCAGAGCTGCATCCATCTTCAAGTCGCCGGAGCAGTCAGCCCCCAGATCAGAACGTCATCCAAAAATTCAAGCCGCACCCCTCTCCGGTTATCAATCTTTTGGCGCAAGTCTCATGAGATTCTGAGCTCGGTGGATTTATTGGCTGCATCAACATCGACTCCCTATCCAGAATTACAGAAGCTAGACAGAATCGGCGAAGCTCGAAAACTCGGTTTCCTTTGCATCTCTCCCCACCCCGCTTGGCCGGCTGAAGGCCCCTCCCTGCGTGGAGGTAGTTTTGAATGTATTAAGCATAACCCCCACCCCAAGATCACCCCTCCTGCGTGAGGAGTAGTGCTGTACCGTTTGCAATTTCAGGTCAAGCTACATCGCCGCGGCGATCGGGTGCATACCCTCGCCTCCCGACGCGCCCTCGTCTCCGATCGGGATCGGTGTCTTCACACCGATCAGGTGAGCTTCTGATACTATCCTTAGTAGCCTTTTTTCCTGCTAGTTTAGTATTGCTTTGATTGCTCGTCGGCGGTGAGAAGAGGGCTCGAACTTGCATGCTAGTTTGTTAGTGTCCACCGCGGACCGTGAGTGAGTGCCACCAAGCCCCCCGCCTTGCGGGCCAGCCGCCCACAAAGTTGGGTATCCTAGACTCATTTGGGGTCAGCCCTAGCATTGTAAGTCCATTAGAACTATTGGGTCCCGCCCCGGACCTTCATCATTATCTCTCGGACCCACCGAGTGAACGTGTGAATCGGGTGAGCAAAAATCATCATTGTGAGAATCATTGAGCGCTTGTATGCTTGCGGGTCTAAGTCCTAGGGTTATCTCATCATATTTAGTGGTCTTTGGGCTGTGCCACATCAAAAACGCTCTCAAAGGCGCTACCCAACTACGAAAAGCGGTACTCCTACCGCTCTGTACTCCCCTTCCTATTCCCACACCCCGGCGTTGATCCACGGAAGCAGCAGAGAAGCTACCAACACGAAAGCCATGCTCTCGTGCTCTTCGGTAGCACTCCTCACCATCTCTCAGCCACTGTTTAGCAAGACCAAGACAGATTCGGAGTTCAAATAGTTGGGCCTCCATGGCCCTTCGTTCCTCCCTTTCAGTCAATCTGTTGGCTCTTTCTCTCTCTGCGTCTCTTTCTTTCTCTGCACGTTCTCTCTCGCGGTCTTCCCTCTCCAACTGGAGAGTGATCCTCAGTTCCACGGCATCCCTAGAGGAGTCGTCATCAGGATGACGCCGCAGTTCCCTCTCCAGTTCTGCTATCCTAGCTTCCTTCTGCGCAGCCTTGGCAAGCGCTTCTTCCGTCTCCTTTTCCTGCCGAGTGTACCATCTCAGATACGCGATAATGCCTAAAACAAAGAGAACTCAACACTGAAACTTTTACCTGTATACAGAGCATCCCTTCTGCCTCCGCAGCACGCTACGTGGCGTGAGCAAGTTGCTCATGAAGCAAGTCGAGTTCTGAGGTGGGAATCCACAAGCTGGAAGAGGCACCACCTACTCCCATCGCTAGGGAAGCCGCGCCAATCTGAGCATGCTACGACCACGTGAATTAGCAGCCAACATCTGGAATCTGCGGTTCTAATTAGGAACGCACTGTACACCTACCAAGGCACTCGTAGCTCCACGGGCATCGCCCAATTGTTGCTCCATCTCTGCCAAGCGAGTTCGTAAATTCGCTATCATGGCATCCCGGACATCCTGCAGCCATACAAGTCAGCATTTTCACTAGAAAAACAAAAAAAGGAGAAAGAAGAAAAGAGAAAAAGAGGAAATCTACCTCCATAAGTCCCCGGGGTTGGAGCCGCTCTGCGTACTTTGTCCTATATAGACGCAAGTAGTCCTCGCTATCCCACGCATGTGATTCTACAATCGTGCCACCCCGTTGCCAGTCCTCATACTGTTCAAGGAACCGCACGCACCAGTCAATGCAGGTCGCCGATCCTCGCGTCTTTCTCCCGACACGAGGTGGCGCAGCTGAATCCACCCATTCTTGAGCCAGTCCTAAAGTCCTCATAACCAATCGTAGCCGAAGCGGCTCGATTTCATTCAGGCAGTGCATCCACAGTTCCCGTCCAAATCGGGCACGACTTGCTAGAACCCACGGCTGGTTGACATCGACCATGTCTGAGTAGGGTCTCCAGTTTACCATCACTGCAGGGAACTCCTGTAGCTCCCGCCTTAGCACCATCAGTTGGTAGGTTAGGGGTGCCGCACTCATGATGGGTTCCCACCGCCTGGCTAACGGCACCATCGCGGGTCGGCAATGCCGAGGTCTCCCCATGGGGAGGTAATAATAGCTCTACAGCTACTCGGCGCAGGTCATCAGTACCTTGCAAAAACACAAAAAAAAATACAAAATAAGCAAAACCAAAAGTACCTGGATGAATGGTGTAAAACCACTCACAGCCATCTCACGATCCACTTCTTGGAACCGGCCTGCAAACAAGTGTGCCAGCATGGCAGCTCCCCAGGTGTAGTATCCTACTCTTTCAAGGTCTGATAGCAGCTCCAGGAAGCGACATTGGATACCGTCCCCTTTCGAGCTCAGTACCAATCTCCCCAAAAGGAAGAGGAGAAATCTCCTCAAATCTATGTTGCATCTTTCCCAGTTGCCGAAATCTGTGCAGTACACGGCACGACATCCTATTTCCATTCTTTCCATGAACTCTTCTGATGATTCGTCATCCCGCCGACGAGTGTCGGTGAGCCCTAATGCATCCATGAGGGACGCCCTAGCTACCGACCTGTTTTTCCAACCATCTAGGTCCAAACCCAGTAGCTTCCGAGCACCTTCTCGGTAATCCGCATAAGTGACCCCGGTCACTGCCTCGCCCTCCACCTTCAGGCTTGTGATCCGGACCACATCCTCCAAGCTGGGCACCATGTGCCCCTAGGACATCAGGAATGCCCGACTCACTGGGTCCCATCTCTCACACAAGGCTTGGATCAGGACCAGGTCGAGCTCGAGCGGCTCGATCCGAAGAAAGGTGCCAAATCCCATCACGTCTAGCCTCACCTTCTGAAAATCTGGGAGACCTCGGTATGCTGCCACTACCAACTCCCATGAAATGTGTGATTTCATCACACTCTACGCATGCAGGGAATGGAGAGGAGGTTTGGTCAAAAAGAAAGGAAGAAAAAAAATGAGAAAAGGGCAAGAAAGCTCAGCTTACGAGATGTGATTGGGCCCTTTCGCTGAAGTGCCCTTCGAGGTCCGAAAGCCTCCTAGAACTACTACCACTGGATCTGCTTCTCTTCGAGGAGTGGGAAGATTCACCCTCCATCCAACTCTCGGAATTTTGAACTCCTCCTCTCCCGTGAGAACTTGTGCTCCTCGAGTTAGCTCTCGATATACCTGGGAGGATAAAACGGACAAGAATTTATAGAAATGGAAGGAGTGTGGGCCAAGATTGCCTCCATCACCTTTTAATGATAGCCCTCGCAATGTGGCACCTGCCATCGGTCCCGTGTGTCACTTCACCGCTCGCACTGGGTGATTGATTGGACGAAGAATATGACGACTAGCACCCTATGTTGTCTAGGGATACCCTATCATGTTTTGAAGGACGTCCGTAAAATTTGACGCAACATCCGGGAGAAGGAACTAGGGCCGTCATTATTGACTTCGACGGCAGATTCCCGTGGAAAATGGTCACAACAAGACGCGATTCTCTGCTTGGGGTGGAGTCTCGGCAGACCCATCACATGGGAACAGTGCAAAGGAGAGGAAGTGTAGGGAAGAAGGAATGCACAAGAGAACAAACGAGCAGCAGAAAATCAAATCACTCCATTCATAATTCTACATAAGCTGTCATAAACACTACAATCATAAAGAGGTGGCGGGTCCACTAGCTCGCCAACTCTTGCCATTATCTTCATGCTCGTCCCTCTAGGCGTCCCTCTCCTCTCCCCTGAGGTGAGGGTCCCTCAGAAGCCTCCGGGATCCCCGTGCAGTAGCACCCGCCTCGCCTCGTGGCGTCGGCTCCATAGCAATGACTCGCTGCTCCTCCCCTGGCGTGGCAAAGAAGCCACTAGCGACAAAGCGACCAGACTGGCGCAGTCGCTCCCCGAACTCTTGCGCTCTCTCGTAGCGCTTCTCCATCCCTCCTAATCTCTGCACGACGGCCTGAAGGCCCAGCTGGAGCTCCCTCACTTGGGCCTCCAAGGCCCTCCTCTCGATCTGATCCCGCTGTCGCTCGGACCTTCTCTCGGCTTTCTCTTTCTCTGCCTCTCTCCTCATCATCTGCAGAAGAACCCTTAACTCCAGGATGTCTGGAGAAGGTCTCTCCTCACCGCGATGTCGCAGCTCTGCTATAGTCGCCACCCAGGCATCACGCACCTCTTCCGCCCGGGCAGCCCGAGCCACCGCACCAGCAAGTTGCTCCCGAAGGGAGGCAATCTTGAGAAAAGGGGCCGAGGAACTAGAAGATGCGCCGCCAGTCACTCCCACCATCGCTGTCTGCTGGGCGCGCTGGAACGAACAAACAATAACCGTCAGCTAAGCTCCACATTTAAAAATAGAAAATGCAGCACTTAGCTTACCAAGAGCGACAGTTCTTGTTGAGTGGCGGCCAGCTGCCGCCTGACCTCGGCTAATTGGGCACGCGACCCGTCGACATCGCGCGTATCCCCGGCTTGGGGAAGCCCCGCATAACTCTCTCTCTGCCGCCGCAGGAAGTCGGCACTATCCTGCACCAGTACGCTCCCTTGCTGCCCAGGGAGACGTATGCGCCAGTCTTCAAGCTTTGCCTTGCCGTGACTCTCCTTCCTGACACGGCTAGGCTCGTCTACACTCGCCCACTCATCGGCCAGGCCCAGGGTCCTCACCATGTCCTGCACCAAGAAAGGAGGGCCTCGCATCATAACAAAGAACGCGTCCCCTGTCTAGGACGCATCCATCATTTGAGTGCAACACTCACCGAACCCTTTCCCCCCTCGCACGCCTCGCTTCAAAACTCAAAATAGATCAAAGAAGGGGAAACCGAAGCACTCACCGAGCCGTGTTCACTTCCTTCCACGCCATTGGGCCCCTCGGGTCCCTCGGGGGCCCGAAGCGGCCCTTCCTCCTCCATGGACGCCGTTCCGTGCTCTGGCGCATCCCTCCTCAGGCGAGGGGTCCCTCGTCCCTCTCCACCTTCACCATGGTCCGGCCACCGAACTCCATCGATCGAGGGGAAGAAGACGAAGACGGGCGAGTGAGTTTTGGTGGTAGGCGGGCTCGTTTGCGGGTAAGGCACGGGAGAAGAAAGGCCGCCCGGCACTTTAAATTTGAATTCAAGGGTTAAGACGCGTCCTCGCGCTTGGACGCGCCCAAAAGAAAACAACAGAATCCCTCCATGCAAAGTAGTTCCCTTCTGTCCAGGGCAAAAGTCTCGTAAGGCATGCCTCGAAACAACTTGGTGCAAGAGAAGAAGTGTAGGGAAGGAGAGGCGCTACAGTGGTCAGTCGTCAGAGTTTTGTCTAGACCCCCTTGTACTGTGGTGTGATTCTGTTATAAATCTGCTACTCTCTGATGTTACTAACCTATGCTGGTCTGTGCAAGTTTTACCAACGGACGTCTTTGTCCTATCTTATGTCCCACCTTTCGATGGTTGGTCCCACCATGTCATGCATCATAGTATATGATACCTACGCTACTAGAACATGTCAAGGACCTTGCGGCTCGAACGAATCTGGGATTTGAGTTCCCCTTCAACAAAAACAGTGATGATCCCGGAAGAATTTGGGTTGTATGGATAGGCCGTTAACTTGTGGTAGCATGGGGACGACGGTTCCATTCAGTGAGTTGGTGCGCGGATAAACGGGCCCCAGCCCAATGTCGGCTCACCGGATCGGTATCCTGACCCATTCTTAACAAGTTGACAATATTATCCTTGGCTATTTTCTATTTTAGTTTGTTTTAAATTTTTCTTTAAGCCCAGCATGCATTCATATAGGACTTTGATTTATTGCGGAAGATCATTCAAGTGGTTCGATTGCGAAAGCCGCTGTGCTTCAATTCTTACAAATATGAGATATTCGACTCCGAATGAAATACTGAATTTCCTTGAAACGGCCCTACGCTGCTCTTCCAAAGGAGACCCTTGTTTGGACAGACTCTCAAATATTTCTTTACTTTTTACCTTGTTTGACCCACCTTGGCCGCAGCACTTCCACATTGGCTGGTAACCGCTCCCAAAGGTGAAACCTGTAGGTTTATGACCCAGGTACTTCCACACCGAGAAGTTGGTATCCTTTATATTTCGTGCCTGAGTGCACATTTCACCCTCCTTTATTTGATCTCCGTCCAAGCAACCGTCAAGACTTGAAAGACCTCCTTCAAGGTCGCCTCATTGAAACTTCAGGAAAAATTCCAAACAGTACGTCAAAAGCGCATCTCATCACACATTGGCATCAACTTATCAGTCCGCTCCCACTTCATTTCACTCCACTTCGATACCATTCCACTATGTGTCGCTCCCTTGCAAAGCAGACGCCAAGGTGGGGCAGCTGTAGACACGCCATTCCTGACGTCTCCTGAGAAAGTCTCATGTTACTATACAACGTCCCGCGACGGCTTACGCGTTTTGAATCACTTGAGTGCTTCCTTTTCTTGAGTCTTCTTCTGCCCTTTTCGGCATCCGGAATCATCTCGTCACGGCATTCGGACGGCATCAACACTAGTCAGACGTATCAGGAGGTTCCGGAACCAAGAAGGGTGTCTGCCGGGCGGCCGCCAACGGCTGAACTAAGGACCCGGGTGGGTCTTTATGGGGGCGTCCAGGCCCCTGGACGCCCCCATTCTTTTAATTTATTTATCAAGCCGAAAACCAAATAAAAAAATAATATATTAATGGAGGTGTCCAGGACCTTGGACGTCTCCATAAAAATAAGTATAAAAAATATATATGCCAGCTTTGGCATAAAAACAAAACAAAAAATAAAAAATAATAATAATAATAATATATTAATGGAGGCGTCCAGACCCCTGGACGCCTCCATAAAAACAAGTATAAAAATTAATGTGCCAACTTTGGCATATAAAACAAAACAAAAATAATAAAAAAAATATTTTCTTGGAGGCATCCAGGCCCCGCCCACCGAACGACAGTTTGTCGTGTGTAAAAAAAGCCAAATTATGGAGACGTCCAGCCAGCTGGACGCGCCCATTTCTGAATCACAGGTCGCCGCTCACAAAACCACGCGTTATGCCAAACCACGTGCGGCCGTCGGTGGTGTTCGGTGGACCTGTTGGAGGCGTCCGGGGCCCTGGACGCTTCCACAAAAATATTCCAAAAAAATAAATAAAAATAGAATAAAATATTAGTTCGTCCCTGATGGAGGTGTCCAGGGTCCTGGACGCCTCCACCCTCCGGAGCCCTATAAATAGAGGCCCACCCCCTCAGTTCTGGAGGAGCTTCTAAGAGATCCGATAGGCTGCCGGAGCCCAGAGGCTACAGGAGTCATTTTCTAACCCGTGGGGTCTTTTGTAGGTGGAGGTTCTGCCGGCTTCTCGGGTGCCCACGCTCGCGAGAGAAAGGTCGTCTTCATCCACCGCGCTTCCACGTCGTCCCCACGCTGCCGGAGCTCCGCCGGATCTCACCCTCGGCTCCTCCAATAAGCCTTTTCTTCCCCTTTTTCTTCATAGTTCTTTACATTCATCATACTGCATCCTCTATCCCCCTACATAAGGGCGCCGTCTCTTGCATACTTCTTGCATTCATCATCGCATTTTCCTCCTACTCGAGTCCGAGAGGGGTTTAAAACCACACCAACCAGGTGTGTGTCAGGTCACGATCTCGTTACTTTTATTGCAAGGAATTGTTACTACACTGCCATTTTCTAATTTCGTTCGTTTATTGTCCACTGTTTTGCAAGGGTAACCAAGGAAAGCCCTCTCCGTCGGCCGGCCGAAGGGGGAGGAAGAAGCAACCCGCCATCTCCCGCTCTTGAGGTAGGCGCGATCACTTTCTTTATTTTGGGGTCTTTTGGCCACTAGCGATCACATCTTGTTCTCGAGGCCGCAGCGAGTCACTTCCCCAATGGCCATTTAAATTTCCGTTCTTATATTCTCTTTATATTCTGTTATATTATGCTCGTATTCTCGAGGCCGCGGCGAGTCACTTCCCCAATGGCCGTTTAAATTCCCGTTCTTATATGTTATATTCTTATCTATTCATATTCTCGAGGCCGCGGCGAGTCACTTCCCCAATGGCCGTTTAAATTTCCGTTCTTATATTCTCTTTATATTCTGTTATATTCTGCTCATATTCTCGAGGCCGCGGCGAGTCACTTCCCCAATGGCCGTTTAAATTTCCGTTCTTATATGTTATATTCTTATCTATTCATATTCTCGAGGCCGCGGCGAGTCACTTCTCCAATGGCCGTTTCAATTCTTGATATTTAATTTCTGCACCATTCCCGTCCCCCCGAGGCCGCGGCGAGTCACTTCCCGCTATGGCCGTTTAACCCCCATATTTTGCTATCTTACATTTGTCCCGCTCGCCCCGCCGGAGCAATCTCCCGTGGTGGCCCCTTCTCTTTTCTCTTATTTCTGTGTTGCAGCAAACAAAAGAGGAGCCCACGCGCTCCGCTTTCTCTTCGCACCCCAAACCACGTGACGTCACTCACAATGGTCATATACCGGAATATATGCCATGTACTTAGAGAAATTGACTCTATAGATGAGATAGAATGTGTAACGATGTGAAACCATGATAAACTCCATCAATACAACATTGAAATTTATAATTTAAATACAAACTATAGAGTTTTGGTAAGTGAACTTAACATATGTTAAAATAACTCAAGGTGCTTTAGACATGCAATTTCTATCATGAATTAATTAATAAACTTAAAGTCATGAAAACATGTCAAAACTTAGATATCTAGGTTTATTTATAAGCTAATTTGACTGTTCTCAATTCTGTCCCGAATAGATAGAACACAGCACTCTGGCGGTCTAAGACAGGCATATGATATGGCTGTGACGGTTAATCGTGGAGCCGTCAGAAGACTGTGACGCATTGATTCTGGTCCGTCAAAGATTACAGAGAACTTGAGTGTGACAGACGGTTTGACGGTCTATCGTAAGGCCGTTAAAGTCATGTGACGGTCTAACTATAATCCGTCAGAGCACTGCTAACAGTAAAAATAAAAGAACTTCGGTTTAAAACCTCTCATGCAAGAAAAATAAATAACTACTCTAGTCACGACAAAACGAAGTAAAGGCCATCTAGATGCATAGGTTTTATTGAATTTATAGGAGAAATACCTTTTTATCTTTAATTTAGGCTAAAGATATGCATGTATGCATAGATCGAACTAAATCATTAAATTCATGGTCCATAGTGCATGAAATCAAACAAAACCAGAGGGCTTTTACTCCTATCATGACGTTCTTGCCATTCATGAGATAACCTACCCCTTTCCTAGGCTTTCAACTTCCAATTCGGGACTGCAAGAGACGCCCTAGTTCTTCCTTTCCTGTGAATTTTCAGCAACTTCATGTTGCTCTAACTCCGTAATCCCTTGACCTATAAACGTGAAATTTGGAGGGTAATAAGATGAAACTAAGGGGAACAAAAAGTTCTAAAGAACCGAACTCTAAATACCTTGTTTAGGTGTTCTAATCTCGTGATCTTCAGCACCCCATTGTACAGTTTCCTGGGTTGACGTGATGAAACCATCAACTTTGCAAGGTTCTAGCTCCTTGTGTAGTCGATCTCCTAGTACGAAATTTTGGGAGATGTTAGTCCTATGTATTAACAACAAAAAGTTCTAAAGAACTTATCCAAAATACTATCTCCTTATCTTAGTTCCACGCGAGCCAATGTAAGGGTCGCGCAGGTCAAAACTAGGGTCTATTTATAGGTTCTAGCTAGTGTTTTGAGGATTAGATCAATTCTAGAGTCCTTATTAGACCTTAGATTGACTTCAGAGAGTCCTTAACACGTTTACTAGTTCTCCCATCTCGATCCCTAAGAGATAGACTATCAAAAATCTAATCTTTTTGGTCATTCTTCAATTCACAAAACCGACAGAGTGTAATGGTCGAACCCTGGAGCGTCAGGTCCCTGTGGTGGTCGTACGATAGACCGTTACCTATCGTAGGTGCCGAATTTGAAATGAATTCAAATTCTAATTTCATCTTATCCAGTTATTTATTTAATTAATGAGTATTTATCCTTATAATTCGTGAATAGGCTAAATAACCTTCTAGAATATGGGCCAAACTTAATGGGCTTGGTCCTTAAACATTTTGGGCTTCAATTAAATAGGCTAGATTAATCGTTTACCATAATTGGGCCTTAATAAATTTCTAATAAAATCTAGAAAATCATTAAATAATTCTTGAAATAATATAAATATTCTGGGTCATTACACCCTCCCCCACTTAAAGAAATTTGGTCCCCAAATTAAATACATGGATTAGATGGAGAGTGTACTTACAGTTGAATAATTCTGGAAATCTTTTCCGCATGGCTTCTTCTGTTTCCCATGTCTCTCCTGGCTTTGTCCACTGAATTTTAACCACGGGAATAGTCTTGTTCCGAAGTTGACGTACTTCCCATTCAAGTATTCTGATTGGTTTTTGTTCATATGTCAAATCCTTCTTAATCTTCAGATTGTCAAAAGTGATGACATGGAAAGGATCAGGTACATACTTCTTGAGCATCGAGATGTGAAATACATTATGAACTATGGAGGTAAAGTAATCTGATAAGCTACTTCACCAACTCTTTCCAGAATTTCAAAAGGACCAATAAATCTTGGAGTAAGTTTTCCCTTAATACCAAATCTTCGAATACCTCGACTTGGAGAAACTTTAAGAAATACATGATCTCCTACTTGAAACTCCAAGTTGCGCCTTCGATTATCAGCATAAGATTTTTGCCTATCTTGTGCCATCTGTAATCTTTCTTGAATGAGCTTAATTTTCCTTGAAGAATCCCTGATAATGTCGGGGCCTAGAAATTGCATTTCCTCTTTTTCATTCCAACATATTGGTGATCTACAGCTTCTTCCATATAAAGCTTCAAAGGGTGCCATCTGTATGATGGCCTGATAACTGTTGTTATATGTAAATTTCACCAGAGGCAAGTGATCATGCCAACTTCCTCCAAAATCAATAGCACAGGCCCTGAGCATATCTTCTACTACCTGATTTGTTCTTTCAGTCTGACCATCAGTTTGTGGATGAAATGCTGTGCTAAAATTCAATCTTGTCCCTAGTGAGTGTTGTAGACCCTTCCAAAACTGTGATATGAATCGAGGATCTCTATCAGATATAATAGTGACAGGGACACCATGTAATTTGACAATTTATTTTATGTATAATGCTACTAGAATTTCCACAGACCAACAGCTTTTGATTGGTACGAAATGTGCAGATTTAGTCAATCGGTCTATGATTACCCAGATACCATCGTATCCTCCTCTGGTCTTAGGTAATCCCATGATGAAATCCATTCCTATACTTTCTCACTTCCATGCTGGAATATCTGAGGGGTGTAATTTACCTGCGGGTCTAAAATGCTCTGTCTTTACTTGTTGACAAGTGAGACAGCGGGACACGAAATCAGTTATTTCCCTCTTCATATTGGGCCACCAAAAATTTCTTTTGAGATATTGATACATTTTGATACTACCAGGGTGAATGGTGTACTTGGATTTATGTGCTTCTTCTAGGATCAGTTTCTTCGTATCCTCATGATCTGGTACACACACTCGGCCCTTAAATAGCAATCTTCCGTCATTAGAGACAGAAAAATCCGGCCTCTATTCTATGTTGGCTTTAATCTCCAGTAATACGGGATCATTATCTTGTAGCCTGACTAGATCTTCCATGAATGTAGGTTGAGCTCGGATACTGGCTATAAAATAATCTTCTTCTTCCTTCATGTCAATATCTAAGTTCAACTGAGGAAATTAAGAAATAAGATTAGTCATACTAATCATAAGACTTGATAGATTTCCCATTGGTTTTCTGCTGAGTGCATCAGCTACAACATTAGCCTTGCCATGATGATATTGAATAACAAAATCAAAGTCCTTGATATATTCTAACCATCTCCTCTGCCTCATATTTAGCTCTTTTTGAGAGAATAAGTAGTTCAAGCTTTTGTGGTCCGAGTAGACCGTGAACTTCTCTTCATAGAGATAATGACGCCAATTCTTTAAGGCAAAAATAACAGCAGACAATTCCAAATCATGCATAGGGTAATTCTCTTCGTGACGTTTCAATTGTCTTGAAGAATAATAGATTACTTTCCCATTTTGCATGAGGACGCACCCTAAGCCAATGCCAGACGCATCCGTATATACTTCAAATCCACCACCTTCCACCAGTAGTGATAGAATATGAGCTGTAGTAAGATGGTTCTTAAGAGTTTGAAAACTCTCTTCACATTCCTCTGACCAGAAAAAAATATTTTCTTTTCTTGTGAGTCTAGTTAAAGGAACAGTAATTTTTGAGAAGTCCTTAATGAACCTCCTATAATAACCAGCTAGACCCAGAAAGCTCCTTACTTCTGATACAGTCGTTGGCCGGCTCCAGTTTCTGAAAGCTTCTACTTTAGAAGGATCCACAGCGATACCTTCTTTTGAAATAATGTGGCCTAGGAATGAAACTTCCTTGAGCCAGGACTCACACTTGTTAAGCTTGGCATAAAGTTTATGTTCTCTAAGTGTTTGCAAAGCTATCCTCAGATGTCCTTCATGTTCCTCTTTTGTCTTGGAATATACCAGGATGTTATCGATGAAGACGATGATGAACTGGTTCAGATATGGCTGGAAAACATTGTTCATAAGTTGCATAAATGCTGCTGGGGCATTTGTTAACCCAAACGGCATCACTACGAATTCATAGTGGCCATAATGACTTCAAAAAGTTGATTTATAAATGTCTTCTTCTTTAATTCTGAGCTGATGATAACCTGATCTAAGGTCAATCTTAGAGAAATACTCTGCTCCTGAAAGCTAATCGAAGATCTCATCAATACGCAGCAACGGATACTTATTTTTGATTATAAGTTGATTCAGTCGCCGATAGTCTATGCATAACCTAAGAGAGCCATTCTTCTTCTTGAAGAATAGAACCAGCGCACCCCAGGGAGATGTGCTAGGTCTGATGAAACCCTTATCTAATAGTTCCTGCCACTGCCTCCTTAGTTCCTTAAGTTTCGTGGGGGACATCCTGTAAGGGGATATAGAAACAGGTGCTGCTCCTGGAATAAGTTCAATAGTGAAGTTTACTTCCCTCTCGGGTGGTAAACTGGGTAATTCGGGTGGAAACACATCTGGGAACTCATTTACAATAGGAATGTCTGCTATGATGATTTCCTTGGACTCGGTAACAATGACATAAGCAAGAAAAGTTTCACATCCTTGCGAGATAAGTTTGCAAGCGTGAAGAGAGGATATGATAGTGGGATGTTTCCTATACTTGATGCCAAGGAAAGAAAATCTTGGAAGACCGGATTTTCGAAAGGATATAATCCTATTTCGGCAGTTAATATCAGCATCATGATCTAAAAGCCAATCTACCCCTAAGATGGCATCATAACCTTTCATGTCAAGGCATACTAAGTTTGCGGGGAGATTGTGACCTTCTACTATTACCTCACTATCACGATAATACTCGGTAAGCTTTCTTCCAGAACCTAAGAGTGTGGTAATAGCAAGATCTGAAGGTAGGGGAACTGATGCAATTGGTAATGTTTTTGCGAAAGTAGTGGAGATAAAAGAATGAGAGGCACCAGTATCAAATAGCATAAATGCAGGACGGGAACAAATTTGAAGGGTACCTTCCATAAGCCCACCATCCCCGGGCGCTTCTTCTTCTTCTAGAACAGCATTGAGGCGAGCCTGCCTCCTACGTCCACCACCAGACGATTGATCCTTCATCAAGGGGCAATCTGGCATATGATGCTCCTTGCTTCCACAATGTAGACAAGCACCAAGGCGCTTCCAACATTCTTCAGCCGAATGGCCGAACTTCTCGTAAAATGTGCAAGCTCCCATGACTTGCTCTTTCTCCTCCTTGACTTTCTTGTTCTTCTGGGAACTTCCACCGTTCCCGCTCCTGGATCTTTTCTTACTATCACGGCTTTTGTGAGGTTCCGTGATGCTGAATTTTTCTTTCTTATAACGCCGATCAGATCGTCGGCTGGACTCTTCTCCTTTTCCTTTCAATTTCTCGACTTTTTCTAAGGTCCTCTCACATAAATATGCCTGCTGGACCATCTCTGCATAGGTACGGATGTTTTGGGTCCCGAGTTGCTGAATGAAATCGGTTCGTAACCCGTCCATAAATCGATTAGCCTTCAATAAATCGGTACTGATTAAATGCGGTGCATAGGGTGCTAGCTTGGAGGATTGAAGTTCATACTCCGTGACTGTCATCATTCCCTAACGAAGAGAGGCGAACTCCATAGCCTTTCTTTCTTTAACATGCTCAGAAAAGTACTTAGCACGGAATAGAGTAAGAAAACCTTCCCATGTATGAGGTGCATCTGCCAGAGGTGTAGGCACTGATTTCCACCATGTTTGTGCATCTTTATTAAGTTGAAAGGTTGCAAGACACACTTTTTCTTGATCTGTACACTGGATAACATCAAAGATGCGATTCATTTCATCTATCCAATTTTCTACCTCATCTGGATTAGAAGAACCGTAGAAACGCGGAGGGTTTAAGCGCCGAAAATTATGATGCAAGTCACCAACCCTCGCCCCTACGCCTGCTTGGGCCATAGTTTGTAATACCTGAGTAAGGCCGGCAACCGTTTGTTGCATGCCATCCCAATTTACGCGACGAGCCATTGTAAAAATGAGGTACCTGAGAGAAATAACAATTTTTTAATTCTAATGGAATTAGAAAGAGATAAATCTTAAAACTAATTAATTAGCTTATTCCGGGCTCTACCCAATTCTCGCATGGGTATGGAAATTTCTTCATTAGTTCATTGGTAGGGGTCCTTAAGCCTTGGACTTATCCTATGACGTGACTCTTTTCCCTAAGTCCTAAGACTTAGGCTCTGATACCAACTTAACTGTCACGCCCTGAGCCTTTATTACAGCGGAAGACTAACTCGAGGAACGTGAACAGCCGGCATGGTAAGCCTCTTGCAAGCAAGAATTATCAGAGCGCAAGACAATCAAACATAAAAATGTAATTGCACAATAATTTACTCACACTCCAACTTTATTTCATTAATAAGTGAAATATTCCAATACAATAACTTTTCAACTTTCTTCAATCCATCAGACACAAGGCAAAAGGAAAAATTACAAGACTTGATCTAAACAATATTAACTTTCCTAAGTCTTCACTCTCATTTTGATATGACTTTCATTCGCTCTCGGACCCGCTACTTGTATAACTCGAATCCGAATTCGAATCACTTCCATCTCCTGAAAAAGATTGGAAATAGGTAATGAGCACACTTGTCGAGTAGGTATCTTCGCATCAACATGAAGGCACTATTAAAGTGATTAGCATTTTAGCTCTAAAGAAAATAAAGTGAAATCATGCGAATGCGATAATTCATATGTAAATAACCAAGGTAACAAGACGATCGTGTAAGATAGAATGAACAAGTATGAATTAGCAAGAATGTATCAAGAACATGATATGGCCTTTCATGAACAAGAATGTATCGAGAATGTACTAGCAAACCACGTAATCATCACACAAACATGTTTTGCTTATGAGCAAGTATTTGGTGAATTTCTGTGGAATATCATGTAACAAGCAAGAAAGTCATGTACGTATATATGTCATGCCTTATGGATTTTCACTTCACGACCCATGGATTTTCACTTATTTATAAAGAAAGTACTCCCAGCGCAATGCGACACCAGTAGCATCATACCCCACGGTTTATAGTATGTTTCCGACAATCAGCCGAGGGGACTAGCATAGAGCCCTTGAACACAATCAGTGCTCGATCGTATCTTCAAGTATAAATCAAGTTACTTCCACGTTTCAAGTAATAAAATATGGCCAGTCATATAACAAGTTCAATAAGTTCATGATAACAACAATTCAATGAATGAACGCTTCAATTAAGAATGCGAGGGATTAAGAATGACTTAAAACAAGGTTATGCTCAGGGAAACAATTCGACAGCATAACAGTACATTCCTTATCTTCCATAATTTTAAATTAAGTATCTTGAACAATATGACAAGTCCTATACCATCAATAATCCATCTAGGAACTTTGAAATATCAACCCTTAGGTCAAACCTCGGGTTAAAGTACTCAGGAATTGTGACGGTCAATTAATGGGCCGTTATATGAACATGACGGTCTAGTATTGGACCGTTAGAATGGGCTGAATCCAGAAAGAATAAATTGGACTCAGTAAATGTGACGGTTATATACTGGACCGTTAGATGGGCCTGACGGTCGAGTAATAGGCCGTTACATTAACAAAATCCAAAACTTCGATAGTACTTTTCTAGACAATTTGGCCTTTAATGGTACAACTAACTCGGCGTCCTAGTGGGAATTCCAAGCACGCGGAGAATTACGGAGGTCTTGAAATAAGATTTCCTAGTCCATTGGAAGGAATATCTAATAGAGAGGTTATCAAGTCTAAGATGATGTTCCTATTGTGCAAAAGTGTGAACTAATGGTCATATATCGGAATATATGCCATGTACTTAGAGAAATTGACTCTATAGATGAGATAGAATGTGTAACGATGTGAAAACATGATAAACTCCGTTAATACAACATTGAAATTCATAATTTAAATACAAACTATAGAGTTTTGGTGAATGAAATTAACATATATTAAAATAACTCAAGGTGCTTTAGACATGCAATTTCTATCATGAATCAATTAATAAACTTAAAGTCATGAAAATAGGTCAAAACTTAGATATCTAGGCTTATTTATAAGCTAATTTGACTGTTCTCAATTCTGTCCCGAATAGACAGAACACAACACTCTGACGGTCTAAGACATGCGCGTCATATGACTGTGACGGTTTATCGTGGAGCCGTCAGAATAATGTTACGCACTGATTCTGGTCCGTCAGAGATTACAGAGAACTTAAGTGTGACAGAAGGTCTGACGGTCTATCGTAAGGCTGTTAAAGTCATGTGACGGTCTAACTATAATCCGTCAGAGCACTGCTGACAGTAAAAATAAAAGAACTTCAGTTTAAAACCTCTCATGCAAGAAAAATAAATAACTACTCTAGTCACGACAAAATGAAGTAAAGGCCATCTAGATGCATAGGTTTCAGTGAATTTATAGGAGAAATACATTTTTATCTTTAATTTAGGCTAAAGATATGCATGTATGCATAGACCGAACTAAATAATGAAATTCATGGTCCATAGTGCATGAAATCAAACAAAACCAGAGGGCTTTTACTCCTATCATGACGTTCTTGCCATTCATGAGATAACCTATCCCTTTCCGGGGCTTTAAACTTCCAATTCGGGACTGCAAGACACGCCCTAGTACTTCCTTTCCTGTGAATTTTCAGCAACTTCACGTTGCTCTAACTCTGTAATCCCTTGACCTATAAACGTGAAATTTGGAGGGTAAGAAGATGAAACTAAGGGGAACAAAAAGTTCTAAAGAATCGAACTCTAAATAACTTGTGAAGAGGCGTGATCTCGCGCGGGTCCTGAGCGGGCAGAGGATCACCGAATTGTGAACTGTAAGAAAGGGAAACGGATCTGGGGGCCCAGGGATGAGTCCTTGGGGAAAACCCTCCGATGCTTAAGTCAGTAGAGCTATGGTGGGAGCAATAAAAAGGGGAGAAGTAGCTTTTGCGCGAGATCCCTCTCCACCAGAAGGGTGAAGTGGTTCCTGCTCAGGAGTTTTGAGCATGTGGTTGCCCTTACGTTTCGCCGGAGGGTATCCCTGGTTTAAATAGTGCGTCATCTTCTGGAGTCCTGTAAGTCGAGGGGTTTCAAGTGGGAGTTACATCTTCAACGTGGGCTTTTACTGCCTCATCGTGGGAGCGTTATCGCCTTGTGGAGCTGGAGTCCCTCACCCTTATAAATTTCTGCTCACAGAGGACTCTTAACGGCTGTATGGATAAGCAATCGACGGTCGACCGTTTCGAGCTGAGGGGGCCAGCCATATCCGGGCGATGGGCCTAGCTCGAACGGAGATGGGTCGGAACGATCGTGTGTGCCTCCCTATATCCTGGTTGAGGATGGATCGGGCGTAGATCATTCTGATGACCTGACCGTTGCTCAGGCCTTCCGAGCCTGAGGGCCGCCTAGGAAGGTTGGGTCCCTGAGCGATCTTTTATTGGGCTTTTAGTCCGGAGTGGGCCCTGTGGGCTATCACCCGGGTGAGCGTGGCCTTGTTTGGTCCTGATGGGTCTAGTTCGGCTGCTCTTTGACTGGGTTGCAGAAATCCCCCTCTCCACTTGTCCCCCTCCTACTCCCGAGCCAGGGAAGGCTCGGAAGAGTAGATGTTTTAGGGTTTACGACCAGCATGGCTCAGGTGGGTGGAGATCTGGTGGTGTGAGTAAGCCACGTGTCGTGGTCACCAAGGCCCGTAATGATGGTAATCCGGACGGATTTGAAACGAAGGGGCCCCCTTTTCTCGGAGGTCGGAATGGCGCGCCGCCTTCTGCGAGGAGATATAGGCGTTTGGGCATTCTTCGGCATTCCAGACTTCCTCTATTTTTAAGGTCTAGCCTCCCTTCAAGTTTCTAGGCTCCTTGATGTGTCGTGAGGGCACGACGGAAGAGCGGAGGCTTGCGGCGGCGTTCGCAGAGTTGGCCGAGGCGACGGCGGAGGCCATCCGGCAGCTCCCTCTTCCCCCAGAGTCTTCGGGGTCGCGAGAGTGCTCTTCATCGAGCTCTTCCTTAGAATCCATGGCTGACCAGCATTCGGGGGAGTGGAGTGATGAGCCCGTAGCGAAGGTGCCGGTCCCCAACTGTAGCGAGCTAAGGGAGGCTGAGGTGAGGAGGTTAAAGCACCAGTTCCGCCTTCCCTACAGATACTGCTTCATTGCCGCCGCCCCGCACGAGATGAGCTTGGACTCTCGTACGGGCCATTTCTACTCCTTTCTTTTGGCGTGGAAGAGTGGGTTCTATCACCCTTTCGAGCCCTTCATCCTCACGCTCCTCAACTTTTTCTCTCTGGCGCCAGTCCAGCTGGTGGCCAATTCATATCTTCTCCTCTCCGCCTTCCGCATCCTCTGCCGTCAGTGCGGGGTCTCTCCTTCCCTGGACCTCTTCCACTATTTCTTTGAGTTGAAAGCGCATCCGTCAGCCAGAAAGGGTTTCTATTTCATCCAGGCGAGGAGGAATAGGAGCTGCATTTCACTGGCGGCGAAGGATTCTTCTCATAAGGGATGGAAAACCCAGTTCTTTTAGGTGAAGACGCACGTGATGGGGGAATCCTGTGAGTGCCCGGTGATCCTGAACTTCCACCCGAATATCCCCCCCCCCCCCGGCAGGACGAGTTCCCTCCACAGGTGGAGGAGTACGCAGCCATTTTGCTGAAGCATCGCCGATCTACAGAGGAGCTAGTCACTCTGGAGAATGTGGAGCGATGTCTCCTCACACGGCTGCTCCCATCAGGTTCACACGCCAGGAGCCTAACTCTTCATTGGGTGCCGGGGTTGCCTTTGCGTTTCTGACTGTCTTCTTCTTTTGTGCAGATAACAGGCGGGAGCCTCTGAAGGAGGCCGCTGAGGTGGTTGATCTTGGCGATGACTCGGCTGACGGAGAACCGGCCGCTTCAGAGGGTCGCACCCAAGCCTGGGATGAGGGCAAGGGGGTGGTCTCCGAGGGGACCTCTCGGCTGTGCGGGGTGAAGCGAAAGGACCCCGTAGTGGGTATGTTGCGGGCCGTCGCTAAGGCCAAGAAGCGAGCCAAGAAGGCTGGGGCCGTCCCCACAGCTGGGGGCGATTCTGGCTCGGCGGTGCTCCCCTATCCGGGGCAAGATAGGGCCGACCCTATCGAGCCAGCTCTCCTATCTGCCGAGCGAGAGGGGGCCGAGGAGACCAGGGGCACCCCAGGGGGTGACGGTGATGGGTCGGCTCTCCCCTCGGTGGGAACAGAGGGGGCCGAAGTTAATGCAACCGCGGCCGAGGCCGGGGCGTCGATCGAGGTGGGCGATGCCTCGGGCGGTGACGCGCGAGTCTGGATGGTCGAGGTTGGGGGTTCACCTGCAGAGGCGTCGCCGCCCCAACCGACCGTGGCGCCAGGAGCAGTTGTGTAGCAACCCTAATAAAAATAAGATTTTTAAATAAATCAAATTAAAAGTAAAAGATAAGTAAATAGATGACAAAGAGCCTAAATGAGTAAATCATTGATCAAGAGGAAAATAACGCCTTTTATCAAGGCGCTGATTCAAAAGGAAACGCCTTTGTATAAGGCGTTAATTTAAAAGGGACGCCTAGACAATAGGGCGTCAAATTTCAAACGACGAGAAAAATAAAATTAAGGAAAGGAAATGAAACGCCCTCTACCTGGGCGCATTTTACATAAGTAACAACGCTCGCCAAGGCGTCAATTTAAATTCGACGCCCTCACGTAAGACGCTAATTCTGTTTGTGTTCTGTTCGAACCAGAACATTATCCAGGGAAGGTTTATGGATTAGTACGAGTGAGTAGAATATAGTAAGGACTCTATCATGGAAGTATTACTTCCAATACAACTCTAACCCTATTAGGATTCCCAAAACGCTATAAGTAACCCCTTAATCGAACCCTAAGAATCTATTTTGGACGATCGAGCCTCTGAAGAACCAGTAAGTGCTTCTTCTTCTGTCTTCAACCATGTATCGTAAAGACTATTCATCTTCTTTTCTTCTTTCTTCTGCAGTATACGGATGATCACCGTCATAGCTGAAGAACACAGGTTGGTTCTTCCTATTTTCTTTCTTTCTCTACTGATTAAGTATTACGAAGAATAATGTTCTTCCTCTTCCTCTGCAGGCTGCCTGCAGTAAGAACAAGTACTCCCCTTTTTGACTGAAGAACGAAGGCTCTTCGTCAACATCCTCTTCTTCTGTGTTGAACAGAGTATCGTAACCTCTTCAGTTTCTTCATATATCTTCACCAGAACCTTCAAAAGGTAGGTTTTCTCAAGAACGTAGCCCAAACTAGTATAAATTATGAAATAAACTCATCCATGATCTCATGCATATAGTTTTACTGCGTTTCCAAATGTTTTCTAAGTGATTTTAAAGAAGCGACCCAGACAAGGGCGCTAATTCTTGTTTTGACGCCCTACCCAGGAGTCGTCAATTTCATATAATTGATAATTATCCATGTTTAAAATTCTATAACTATGAGACCATGAATCTCAATTAATGCATGATCATACCTATCGAATCCTGCTATTTTTCTTGTCCTGACCATGAAATTGTTTCCTGAAATTTTATTATTTGAAAATTGATAAATTGTTGAATTAACGACCTGCACAAGGTCGTCTCTTATTGAACTGACGCCCCATACCAGGGCGCTTATTGACAAGTAACGCCCCTGTCCAGGGCGCGTTATTGTTAACATTCCAGAATATTGATTTCTTGCAGAATAGAAATATTGAAGGAAGACTAATGTATAAGTCGTCAAATTGTAAATAAACGCCCCTGAGTAAGGCGTTAATTTGATAATTAATGACTTAGATTAAGTCGCTATTTCCTGTGATACTATTTTACACTGTTACTGTTAACCGAAGGTTCCATGCGTATATCGATAAATATATATAAATATGTCTATATATATCGGCACTATATTCCAGTCCGTGAATATAGTCCCACGTTTCATGATGATTTACCGTTTACCCACTAATTCTCATTGACATACAAGCTCTCCATTGGACATTCCATTCTTTTGGACTAGCGAGTTAGTCATAGAGACCACCGTAAGTCTCCTCGCAGCCTTGGATTCCCTCAAGGCCGACTGAGCTGGTTGTACCATAAAAATCCATTACACTATTTTGCCATGTCACTCTAAAGAAACATGGTATACCGGCCCTCATGTTATGCAAAGTGTGTATCATGAGAATTCTCTTAATGGGATGAGGTTATCATGCCATTTGATGCTGTTCTTGTAAACCCCAATTCTATATTCAACATGATGTTCTTGTGGACCTCAATTCTATATGAAGAATGAGGACGTCTTGCCATTGATGTGCTGTTCATGTGGACCTCAATTCTATATAAAGAGTGTCCATACTTGTTTGTCATGGTACCCAAGCTAGGGAACCAATTCCACTAGTTTTATCGATAATCGTGATTATACCGTTATTATCGCCTAACTATGTCAAGTGTCATATTTTTGGACTCTATTCTATCCAAGTTATCCTACGTATCTACAAGCTTTATCCTTGAAATTCCATATTGGCTATATACAAAAGTGGATGTTAAAATACATGATTAATGCCTGCGCATATAGGGCCCGATCTGGTCCTGGGAGGAGCACCCGAAAGTACTTGTGCCCATGGGAGTTGATTGATCACGGTATTGGCATTATACCGAAGTGCATGACTAGCTTGATTGAACATTCCACAAATCTTGTACTTGTACTTGACTTGATATTACATGACTTGCGTGGCCCGAAAAAGGGTAATTTATACTTGCTTGACTTGAAACAAAATAGCCAAATTCCAACATGACATGATGAATACACTTGCTTGAATATCTTGATATCTTTTGATATAAGTTCTTGAAAGTTCATGACTAGTTCTTCTTGCTATCGTATTGTTATACACTCTCTCTATCTTGTCGTTTTATGCGAGCATGCATAGCTATAGTGCATTCATGAAAGATGAAATCACTTAAACCCCTTACTAGTTCTTGAGATATAATTTCCTACTGAGCGTTCGCTCACTTAGTGTTTTCCCTACTTTTCAGGTAAGTCCGACGATGAGGGAACTCAAATGGATGGGGAAAATCAAGAGTGAAAGAGATAGAGCTTCTTCCGTGTTATCTAGTCTTTTTCATATTTTCTTGAGTCAACCTTGTATTTTTCCCTTTATTTTCGTTAGTACTCCAAGGTTTGTAATAGACATATTCTTATGAAGGAATAAAGGATTGGGTTATCATTACTTTTGCGCATCTCTGATTTTGGTGTCGAATACACTAATACTCTGATTGACATGATTGATATAAACTCATCACGCGTCTCCGGGTATCTTCCGCTCTCAGGGCGTGACAGTCTTTGTGGTATCAGAGCCTAGGGTATTCAATTCCTAGGAAAACCCAAGTCCAAGGATAGGTTAAACCTTTAACCAGTGAGATTGGGTAGAACCAAGGGTTGAGTTAACATAAACTAAGCCCTTAACGTGAGTATATACTAATATAGTTATTGTAATTGTAGGACGATGGCTGCCGAACGTGCTCAGTGGCGCAACGTGCAGCGTACACTTCAAGGCATGACTCAGGTGCTGCAACAAGTAGCACAGGGAGGTGCACAACGAGCCGGAAGTCTCCACCAAGTCTTCAAGAACATGAACCCTCCCAAATTCATGAGTTCTACTGATCCGGATGACGCAGAGCATTGGATCAGGGAGACGGAGCAGCGTATATTCCGTGTTATGCAGTGCACTGATCAAGATAAAGTCTTATTAGCTACCTTCCAACTAGAAAGGGATGCCCGATGCTGGTGGGAGTCAGTCGAAGCTACTATAAATCAAGACCAAATTACTTGGGAAGAATTTGTTGAACATTTCAACAATAAATATTTTTCAGACCGAGTCCAAGAAAAGAAAGCTACCGAATTTGCCGCACTCAAGCAACGGTCATTATCGGTGGCGGAGTACGAGGCACAATTCTCTAGATTGTCTCGGTATGCTAAGCACTTAGTTAGCACCGAGAAGATGAAAGCTAGGAGGTTCCTTAATGGGCTCAGGCCCCAATATATTACCCAACTGGCACCAATGGATATTCAGGTCTATTCAGAGATAGTACGCCGAGCTCAATTGTTAGAAGATGCCACGGAGCTATCAGATAGAATCCGTGGGAAGGATAAGAAAGAACAAGTTACAAGTTCGGGTTCCTTTAAACCCAACTTCAAGAAGAGGCCTAGCACTGGAGGTACTTCTTCTCAAGACCAGAAATTTAAGAAGACCAAGCCTTCTCTATCACTACTACACCTTCGAATATAATATGCAAGCATTGTGACAAGGCTGGTCATAAAGCCGAAGAGTGCTGGAGGAAACTTGGAGCATGTCTCCGTTGTGGGAGCCGTGAGCATCGGATTCCGATTGCCCATTACTTAATGATCAAACCGGTGACGGAAAGCGCCCAGTAACCAAGAATGCTCGTCTTCACGCAATTAAGGAGACCGAACAAGAAGAAGAAGGCGGACTAGTAGAAGGTACACTGAAAGTTTGTTCCAAGTATGCACATGTCTTATTTGATACGGGTGCATCACATTCTTTTATTTCCAAGAAGTTTGCTAACCCCCTACCTATGGAACCGGAATGGATGAAAATAATTTTATCTACTCCTCTCGGAAACGAAACCGATATTACTCACCACTATCAAAACTGTGAAGTCTTGGTAAAAGGAAGAAATCTTCCTATCGATCTCATATGTTTAGATCTAAAGGAGTATGATGTCATACTGGGAGCGGATTGGTTATCCAAATATCAGGCAACAGTCGATTGCCGCAATAGCAAGGTTACTTTCAAGGACTTTCCAGAACTAGTCTATTCTAGCCCTAAGAGTCGGAGCGAGTCACCTCTTATTTCGGCTCTCCGAGCTAGCAAACTAATAAGGAAAGGATGTGTATCTTTCCTTGCATTTGTCACGATTAAGGAGGCTCAGGAAACTAAGATAGAAGATATCCCAGTTGTGCAAGAATTTCCGGATGTGTTTCCGGAGGATTTGCCTGGATTACCCCCGCAAAGAGATGTGGCCTTCACCATCGATTTAGTTCCTGGTGCGGGTCCAGTTTCTAAGGCACCGTATAGAATGTCCCCTGCCGAACTCAAGGAGTTAAAGGAGCAATTGATGGAACTCATTAAGAAAGGATTCATAAGACCAAGTACTTTCCCGTGGGGAGCGCCTGTGCTATTTGTAAAGAAGAAAGATGGATCCATGAGGTTATGCATCGACTATCGACAGTTGAATCATCTCACTATCAAGAACAAGTATCCACTGTCGAGAATCGATGAGTTGTTTGATCAAATTTCAGGATCCAAGTACTTTTCCAAAATTGATCTTAGGTCGGGATATCATCAGTTAAGAATCAAGGATGAGGACATTCATAAGACTGCATTCAGAAGCAGGTACGGCCATTATGAATTTGTTGTTATGCCTTTCGGACTAACGAATGCCCCTGCTGCCTTTATGCAGTTAATGAATAGTATATTCAGGCCTTATTTGGATCAATTCGTGGTGGTCTTTATCGATGATATATTGATTTATTCCGAGACCAAGGAAGAGCATGAGGAGCATTTAAGGGTTGCATTACAAATATTAAGGGCAAACCAATTGTATGCAAAACTCAGCAAGTGTGAATTCTGGCTTGAGGAAGTGACTTTTCTCGGACATGTTATATCAAAGGATGGCTTATCAGTAGATCCATCAAAAGTTGAAGCTGTAAGAAATTGGGAAAGACCAACCAATACTAGCGAGATCCGAAGTTTCTTAGGTCTTGCCGGCTATTACAGGCGATTCATCAAAGATTTCTCTAAGATCGCCGTACCACTTACGAGGTTAACTCGCAAGGAGATCCGTTACGAATGGAGTGAGGAATGTGAAAGAAGCTTCCAAACTCTCAAGGATCATCTTACTACAGCTCCTGTCTTAGCTTTACCAATGGAAGGAGAGAAATTCGAGGTATACACTGATGCTTCTGGCATTGGCCTCGGATGTGTTCTAATGCAACAAGGAAAGGTTATAGCTTACTCTTCTCGTCAATTAAAGAAGCATGAAGAGAACTACCCCGTCCATGACTTAGAATTAGCCGCGGTAGTATTTGCACTAAAAATCTGGAGACATTACCTATATGGAGTGCAGTTTACTGTATACTCCGATCACAAGAGTCTCAAGTATCTTTTCTCTCAAAAGGAACTAAATATGAGGCAAAGACGTTGGCTAGAATATCTCAAGGACTTCGACTTCAATATACAATATCATCCGGAAAGGGTAATCATGTAGCAGATGCCCTTAGTCGAAAGCCGAGAGCACTGTTAGCCAATTGTATGATTCAAGAATGGAAGTTGCTGGAGCAATTCTCTGAGCTCAATATAAGCATAGACACAGACTTTCAATGTGTCACATTGTCTCATATAAGCATTCAGCCAGACCTATTAACTGAAATACAAGCGCTTCAGGATAATGACCCAATATTAGTGGAAATCAAGGGCAAACTAGAAGGACAATCTGATTTCCAAATAACTTGTGAAGGAAGATTAATGTTCAGGAATAGAACTTGCATACCGGATTGTCCCGAGTTAAAGAAGAAGATATTAGATAAAGCTCATAGATCAAGGTACACGATTCATCCTGGATCTACCAAAATGTACCAAGATGTGAAGAGGAATTTTTGGTGGCCCAACATGAAAAGGGAAATAGCGGACTATGTATCACGCTGTCTCACTTGCCAACAGGTCAAGGCGGAACACCAAAAGCCTGCTGGAAAATTACATCCTCTAGATATTCCCAAATGGAAGTGGGAGAATATTAGTATGGATTTCATTATGGGTTTATCTAAATCAAAAGGAGGACATGATGGAATATGGGTTATTATTGACCGATTGACTAAATCGGCGTATTTCTTGCCAATAAGAGCCGATGGTCAGTTGATGTTTTGGCTACATTATACATCAAGGAAATAGTCAGATTATATGGTATTCCTGTTTCAATCGTGTCTGACAGAGATCCCCGTTTTACTTCTCATTTTTGGAAGGGATTACAACATTCGTTGGGAACAAGGCTTAACTTTAGTACAGCTTTTCATCCTCAAACGGATGGTCAGACCGAGAGAACAAATCAGGTGGTTGAAGATATGCTCAGAGCTTGCATCATTGATTTCGATGGAAGCTGGCATGATCACTTGCCGTTGGTGGAATTTGCATACAATAATAGCTACCAGGCAAGTATACAAATGGCACCTTTCGAAGCTTTATACGGAAGGAGTTGCCGATCACCCTTATGCTGGGACGAAGTTGGAGAGAAACAACTGCTAGGTCCAGACATGGTAAGGGTTACCACTGAAAGAATACAAATGATTAGAGAAAGACTGCAAGTTGCTCAGGCTAGGCAAAAGGCTTATGCCGATACAAGAAGGAGAGATCTTGAATTCCAAATTGGAGATCATGTATTTCTCAAGATATCGCCTGGACGTGGCATACGGAGATTTGGTGTTAAAGGCAAGCTTACACCAAGATTCATCGGACCCTTCGAGATACTGGAACGAGTTGGCGAGGTTGCTTATCGCATCGCATTGCCTCCTCAACTGTCCGATGTACATAATGTATTCCACATATCTATGTTGAAGAAGTATGTACACGATCCATCACATATTATTGATCATGGAGACTTAGTGATCCAGAAGGATCTCACATATGAGCAGAAGCCTATGAAGATACTAGATCGTGAAGTACGTACCCTAAGGAATAAGGCTATTCCTATGCTTAAGGTACAATGGAATAAGAACTCCGAACGTGAAGCTACATGAAAGACCGAGGGATCCATGAGGAAGCGATTTCCAGAATTATTTTAAGGTATATATTCTACACTCTCCACTTATATATACTATTGAATTTGGGGACCAAATTCTTTTTAAGTAGGGGAGGGTGTAGCAACCCTAATAAAAATAATATTTTTAAATAAATCAAATTAAAAATAAAAGATAAGTAAATAGATGACAAAGAGCCTAAATGAGTAAATCATTGATCAAGAGGAAAATAACGCCTTTTATCAAGGCGCTGATTCAAAAGGAAATGCCTTTGTATAAGGCGTTAATTTAAAAGGGACGCCTAGACAATAGGGCGTCAAATTTCAAACGACGGGAAAAATAAAATTAAGGAAAGGAAATGAAACGCCCTCTACCTGGGCGCGTTTCACATAAGTAACGACGCTCACCAAGGCGTCAATTTAAATTCGACGCCCTCACTTAAGACGCTAATTCTGTTCGTGTTCTGTTCGAACCAGAACATTATCCAGGGAAGGTTTATGGATTAGTACGAGTGAGTAGAATATAGTAAGGACTCTATCATGGAAGTATTACTTCCAATACAACTCTAACCCTATTAGGATTCCCAAAACCCTATAAGTAACCCCTTAATCGAACCCTAAGAATCTATTTTAGACGATCGAGCCTCTGAAGAACCAGTAAGTGCTTCTTCTTCTGTCTTCAACCATGTATCGTAAAGACTATTGATCTTCTTTTCTTCTTTCTTCTGCAGTATACGGATGATCACCATCATAACTGAAGAACACAGGTTGGTTCTTCCTATTTTCTTTCTTTCTCTACTGATTAAGTATTACGAACAATAATGTTCTTCCTCTTCCTCTGCAGGTTGTCTGCAGTAAGAACAAGTACTCCCCTTTTTGACTGAAGAACGAAGGCTCTTTGTCAACATCCTCTTCTTCTGTGTTCAACAGAGTATCGTAACCTCTTCAGTTTCTTCATATATCTTCACCAGAACCTTCAAAAGGTAGGTTTTCTCATAATCGTAGCCCAAACTAGTATAAATTATGAAATAAACTCATCCATGATCTCATGCATATAGTTTTACTGCGTTTCCAAATGTTTTCTAAGTGATTTTAAAGAAGCGACCCAGACAAGGGCGCTAATTCTTGTTTTGACGCCCTACTCAGGAGTCGTCAATTTCATATAATTGATAATTATCCATGTTTAAAATTATATAACTATGAGACCATGAATCTAAATTAATGCAAGATCATACCTATCGAATCCTACTATTTTTCTTGTCCTGACCATGAAATTGTTTCCTGAAATTTTATTATCTAAAAATTGATAAATTTTGAATTAACGACCTGCACAAGGTCGTCTCTTATTGAACTGACGCCCCATACCAGGGTGCTTATTGACAAGTAACGCCCCTGTCCAGGGCGCGTTTTTGTTAACATTCTAGAATATTGATTTCCTGCAGAATAGAAATATTGAAGGGACGACTAATGTATAAGTCGTCAAATTGTAAATAAACGCCCCTGAGTAAGGCGTTAATTTGATAATTAATGACTTAGATTAAGTCGCTATTTCCTGTGATACTATTTTACATTGTTACTGTTAACCGAAGGTTCCATGCGTATATCGATAAATATATATAAATATGTCTATATATATCGGCACTATATTCCAGTCCGTGAATATAGTCCCACGTTTCATGATGATTTACCGTTTACCCACTAATTCTCATTGACATACAAGCTCTCCATTGGACATTCCGTTCTTTTGGACTAGCGAGTTAGTCATAGAGACCTCCGTAAGTCTCCTCGTAGCCTTGGATTCCCTCAAGGCCAACTGAGCTGGTTGTACCATAAAAACCCATTACACTATTTTGCCATGTCACTCTAAAGAAACATGGTATACCGGCCCTCATGTTATGCAAAGTGTGTGTCATGAGAATTCTCTTAATGGGATGAGGTTATCATGCCATTTGATACTGTTCTTGTAAACCCCAATTCTATATTCAACATGATGTTCTTGTGGACCTCAATTCTATATTAAGAATGAGGACATCTTGCCATTGATGTGCTGTTCATGTGGACCTCAATTCTATATAAAGAGTGTCCATACTTGTTTGTCATGGTACCCAAGCTAGGGAACCAATTCCACCTAATTTTATCGATAATCGTGATTGTACCGTTATTATCGCTTAACTAGGTCAAGTGTCATATTTTTGGACTCTATTCTATCCAAGTTATCCTACAAGCTTTATCCATGAAATTCCATATTGGCTATATGGAAAAGTGAATGTTAAAAATACATGATTAATGCTTGCGCATTTAGGGCCCGATCTGGTCCTGGGAGGAGCACCCGAAAGTACTTGTGCCCATGGGAGTTGATTGATCACGGTATTGGCATTATACCGAAGTGCATGACTAGCTTGATTGAACATTCCACAAATCTTGTACTTGTACTTGACTTGATATTACATGACTTGCGTGGCCCGAAAAAGGGTAATTTCATACTTGCTTGACTTGAAACAAAATAGCCAAATTCCAACATGACATGATGAATACACTTGCTTGAATATCTTGATATCTTTTTGATATAAGTTCTTGAAAGTTCATGACTAGTTCTTCTTGCTACCGTATTGTTATACACTCTCTTTATCTTGTCGTTTTATGCGAGCATGCATAACTATAGTGCATTCATGAAAGATGTAATCACTTAAACCCCTTGCTAGTTCTTGAGACTGAGCGTTCGCTCACTTAGTGTTTTCCCTACTTTTCAGGTAAGTCCGACGATGAGGGAACTCAAACGGATGGGGAAAATCAAGAGTGAAAGAGATAGAGCTTCTTCCGTGTTATCTAGTCTTTTTCATATTTTCTTGAGTCAACCTTGTATTTTTCCCTTTATTTTCGTTAGTACCCCAAAGGTTTGTAATAGACATATTCTTATGAAGGAATAAAGGATTGGGTTATCTTTACTTTTGCGCATCTCTGATTTTGGTGTCGAATACACTAATACTCTGATTGACATGATTGATATAAACTCGTCATGTGTCTCCGGGTATCTTCCGCTCTCGGGGCGTGGCAAGTTGGGATAGAGGTTCGATCCGGGCTGACTGGCGGGGCGCCCGGCAAGGGGAAGGTTCCCATGCCGGTGGCGCTGGAGAGGCTCGGCGTGTCACACAGCTTGTATGAGATGTGCAGCGGTGTTACGGCGAGGGTGAAGGGGGGAAGCGCGCGTCATTCCCCAACCGGGGTCCTGAACGTCATTATGGAGGGCGGCCTGGTCATGGCTCAGATGGGGGCCACGATGGCGGAGACTTATGCTCGGTTAGAGTCGGAGCGGTCACAGTTCACCTAGACCCTCGACGGGGCCGAGAGGAAGCTAGTCCGACTCACCGAGGAGAACGAGGGGCTTCGGTGGGAGTTCTTTGTGACCAGAGGGTTGCTGCGGTCGAGCCAGCTGGAAGGCCGAGCACTGATCGAGGAACTGGCCAAGGCTCGGGAGTCACTTGAGAGGAAGAATAGGCTCCTTGAGGAGGAGCGCCTTGTCTACGTCGAGCTAGATGGCCGCTAGGAAATCGAGCGCGTTGACCTAGAGCGCCGAGCAGAGGAAGCAGAGCGTCACCGGTTGGAGGCCGAGGCTTACCGGGCCGAGGCAGAGAGGCGGGCAGTCGAGGTTGAGGAGCTGGTGGGCGAGGTCGGGAGGAGGCAAGCCGAGGCAGAGCAAAAGATGGTCGAACTCGTAGGGAGGGCAGGGTTGACCAAGGCAGAGGCAGTCGAGCAGTATAAATGCTCGGAGGCCTACCAAGTCGACCTGAAGGAGGCTGCCCTTCCCTACTATGAGTTGGCTCTCCGCCAAGGCGCCCGCAAGGGCTTCAAGTAGGGCTATCTCCGAGCGGTGGCCTATGCTGAAGAGCATGATTCCAGGCTCCGCTTCCCGTCCGGTCAACGTTATGACTCGGATGCCTCATCCTCCAGTCCTGCTACCTCGGCGTCGGGCGAAGAAGACCCGGAGGTCTCTTCTCTTGAGGGGTCGCTAGCTCCGGAGGCCTCGGGAGGGCTCACGACCGAGACAGTTCCTGCACAACGGTAGTGTCTGGGTCGGCCGTCACTGAGGGTACCGGGGGCAGACCGTCCATGCCTTTCGCTTCCGAGCCGGTAGATGGGTCGGAGGCCTGATGTGTTGACCTGCTTTGTCTTCTCCCCTTGTTTGTCCTTTTCTCTTTTTTTTCTTTTTTTTTAGCAAAAAGGGACTCTTCTTTATGTAAGGCAATAGAGAAAAACTTTGCTTCTTGCTTGCTGTACTTGCCGTGATTTGATCAGCGTATCTGTGGTAGTTGGAAAGGATCGATACTTTCTGCACAGGTCTCGCGTGATGGTTGGGCAGGCGTCTGGCAGGGTGCCCGTGATCGCTGTGGAACAAGCAGTGCTTGTCACGATTATGGTTCTTCGATCTCATCGGCTCAGGTTGGCGGAGGAGGCCCGAGTCCTTGATGCCTTCGTAGATCTCGTAGACCGGCGCGGCTAGTGGGGTGTACCGCTCGTACTTCCGTGACGGTTCCTTGCGTTCCCCGTCTCGGTTCCGCCTTTTCCCCGAACTTGAGCTAGGCTCGGAAGCCCGCTTCTTGTCCCCCTCCCGACCCGAGCCGATTGCATCTCGGCATGCGCTGAGTACTTCTTCGCACTCGGTATGGCGCAAAGCCAGAGTTACTAGCTCGGCAAGGGTCAAGGGAGGGTGGAGGACAAGTTCGCGGCGGAGATTCTCGTCCGGGTGCCCCCAGTCAGTGCGGTTATGGCTGAGGCCACGTCTAGGCGGGGGATCCTCAAGGCTTCCGATTTGAATCGGTGAATATAAGCCCGGAGTCTCTCCCCTCGTGCCTGTTTAAGGGCCAGGAGCCCCGCTACCGACCTTGGGGGGGGCACTTCCAGTGAAACTCTCTTTGAAGATTCGGCCAAACTGCTTGAAATCTTGGATGGATCCAGGGGCGAGGGCCCGGAACCAGGCTTGAGCGCCTTGGACCAGGGTGGCCATGAAGGCTCGGCATTTGATGGCATCGGACGCTCCGTGCAGGGTCATCAGAGCGTCGAAGCTATCGTAGTGATCGGCCGGATCACCCTGGCCGTCGTAGAGCTTGCAGGTTGGGATGGAGGTTCTGAGAGACACCTCTGCCTTCAAGATATACTTGGAGAAAGGAGATTTCTCCTCATCCTCTGGGGGAGAGGCCTTCTGCAGGGTGCGCAGGGTGCGTTCTTGTTCTGCGAAGCGTCTCTCCAACTCTCGTAGTCGGAGAGATAACTCCGGCTACTGTTGTGGCGCGAGGCTGGGGGGAATGTCTTGGCGATCCTCGGGAACGTCGATCTCCGGGTTCGGACGGCGTGCCCCAGGTTTTCCCCACCTCGGTGTGGAGGAAGCCTCTTGCTCCGGCGGCGGAGCTTGCGAGGGTCCTCCCGTCCTGTTACGGATAATCTGCTGGCCACGGATAGTGAAGCGGCCTCCGACAGTGTGTTGGGATGCATTCTCGCGGCGAGGGCTCCCCGACGGGGCGCGTGACCTTCCATCCCTGGCCTCCTGGGTCCTCATGAGTTCCATGAGGACATCCAATTTTGCGTTGAGGGCTTGGAAGGCGTCGGCGCCACCGTTGAGCGGTAGCCCTACTGCCGCAGGGGAGGGTGGCGGTTTGTTGCCGGGGGCGCTAGCATTGGAGGGGGGGTTTTGTGAGGCCCGAGAGGGGCCATCCCCAGCCACTACCATGGCCTTTCCCCTGTCACTTGTGGACATCCTCCCTGAGCTCCTTTGCACCATGCTGGCTCTTTGTTCGTTTCCCACAGACGGCGCCAGATGAAGAGGCGTGATCTCGCGCGGGTCCTGAGCGGGCAGAGGATCACCGAATTATGAACTGCAAGAAAGGGAAACGGATCAGGGGGCCCAGGGATGAGTCCCTGGGGAAAACCCTCCGATGCTTAAGTCAGTAGAGCTATGGTGGGAGCAATAAAAAGGGGGGAAGTAGCTTCTACGCGAGATCCCTCTCCACCAGAAGGGTGAAGTGGTTCCTACTCAGGAGTCTTGAGCGTGTGGTTGCCCTTACCTTTCGCCGGAGGGTATCCCTGGTTTAAATAGTGCGCCGTCTTTCGGAGTCCTGTAAGTCGAGGGGTTTCAGGTGGGAGTTACGTCCTCAATGTGGGCTTTTACTGCCTCATCGTGGGAGCGTTATCGCCTTGGGGAGCTGGAGTCCCTCACCCTTATAAATTCCTGCTCACAGAGGACTCTTAACGGCTGCATGGATAAGAAATCGACGGTCGACCGTTTCGAGCTGAGGGGGGCCAGCCATATCCGGGCGATGGGCCTAGCTCGGACGGAGATGGGTCGGAACGATCGTGTGCGCCTCCCTATATCCTGGCTGAGGATGGATCGGGCGTAGATCATTCTGATGACCTGACCGTCGCTCGGGCCTTCCGAGCCTGAGGGCCGCCTAGGAAGGTTGGGTCTCTGAGCGATCTTTTATTGGGCTTTTAGTCCGGAGTGGGCCCTGTCGGCTATCACCCGGGCGAGCGTGGCCTTGTTTGGTCCTGATGGGCCTAGTTCGGCTGCTCTTTGACTGTGCTGCAGAAATCCCCCTCTCCACCTTGTTTAGGTGTTCTAATCTCCTAATCTTCAGCACCCCGTTGTATAGTTTCCTAGGTTGACGTGATGAAACCAGCAACTTTGCAAGGTTCTAGCTCCTTGTGTAGTCGATCTCCTAGCACGAAATTTTGGGAGATGTTAGTCCTATGTATTAACAACGAAAAGTTCTAAACAACTTACCCAAAATACTATCTCCTTACCTTAGTTCCACGCGAGCCAATGTAAGGGTCGCGCAAGTCAAAACTAGGGTCTATTTATAGGTTCTAGCTAGAGTTTTGAGGATTAGATCAATTCTAGAGTCCTTATTAGACCTTAGATCGACTTCAGAGAGTCCTTAACACATTTACTAGTCATCCCATCTCGATCCCTAAGAGATAGACTATCAAAAATCTAATCTTTTTGGTCATTCTTCAATTCACGGAACTGACAGAGTGTAACGGTCGAACCCTGGAGCGCCAGGTCCCTGTGGCGGTCGTATGATAGACTGTTACCTATCGTAGGTGCCGAATTTGAAATGAATTAAAATTCTAATTTCATCTTGTCCACTTATTTAATTAATTAATGAGTATTTATCCTTATAATTCGTGAATAGGCTAAATAACCTTCTAGAATATGGGCCAAACTTAATGGGCTTGGTCCTTAAACCTTTTGGGCTTCAATTAAATAGGCTAGATTAATCGTTTACCATAATTGGGCCTTAATAAATTTCTAATAAATTCCAGAAAATCATTAAGTAATTCCTAAAATAATATAAATATTCTGAGTCATTACATTGTCTCCCTAAACTGCTGAAGAATCCCCCATGATGTGAGATGAACATCTCAGCTAGATTACCTGCTTTCACCGGTTGAATGGTGTTTGTACCATAGATCAGTTAATTCGGATTTGCAATCCATGAAAATTTTGTCATGTTGATAAAATTGATGATTGAGTTGCTAATTGACCCTTTCTATCATTTAACAGCCATGTGAACCTCTTGCTTAGCATTCATGATCATTATTACTGATGATGCCTTCCATGGCTGCATATATCTCAAATCACCACTGTCATGAACAAATGACATGCTGATTGTTTGCCTCAACTTCCATGAGCACTGGACAGAGGGGGAGTTTAAGAGTTTGCACCTAAGGGAAGAAATGCATTGCATGTGGATGTGTTGTGGTCCTTGAGCATCAACTTGAAATTTCATGCCACATCATGCATTTTATGATCAAGCGACCCAACTCTACATGACCTCTTGGTATATAAAATGGTAAGCTGGGAGAAGGACAAATCACTTCTGTCTGGAAACCTACATCATGCGTGAGGTGGTCTTAAGACTTCAGTTCTCCGCCAGGTACCAAAGGTCAACTCATCATTAGAACAGTCTAGATGTTCAAATGAATAATTCATCAAATTTCCTGCATTGATAACATTGCATGTGATGCACTCAGTATTCAGACACTCTATGCACAAAGTCAGGGGGAGTTCTTCCATTTCATGGTTTATCAACTTGCGTGTCTATTCAGAATGCATTTCAGAAAATCTATGATTGTATCATATTGTGGTCTCATACATTCAATGTTAAAAAGGACCCAAAAATGGCATCATTTTTCATACATCATGTGCTCACTTAAAACATAGGTTGCATACTCCATGCACATGCTCAGGGGGAGTTTTATTCTTCTTGAAAATCCATCAATTCTCTATCCTACAGTCCAACAGGTCGACCTCACAACATTGACAGGTCGACCTCTCAGTTCAGCCTGGCTGAAAAATGCCTCCTACCTGAGCTCAGGTGTCGACACCATCTGGTGCAAGTGTCGACACTTCCGTGCATATGCTGTATACATCTCATTCATACCAATCTGTGCTCAATCCATAACCTCAGGGGGAGTGTTCATCATCTATTCTCGCTTTCCACTCATACAACACTCTCTTTTTATACCAAGCCACTGCACCATATTGCTAAAATCCTTTTTTGGTTCAACTTGAGAATCAAATGTCTTGAACTTCTCGGAGGATTCTCTATCTATTATTAAGATTGTTTATCAGAGTAAATCTTCAAGAAGAATCTTCTTTTATAGAGATTTGTGACAGCCTCGAACATGAATGATTTTGGTTTAACGTTAATGATTTCTTGTGTCTTGAAGTCTAAACGTCTTGAAAATATTTGTGTTAGGGCTTAATAGACTTAAACCAGTTTCTCATGTTGTTGACCAGTTATGCCTTTTGAAATCTGAAAGTTTAGTTTAAGTACAAAGGCTTTTATGATTGAGAAACTTTTGTCTAAGTATTGTTTTTAAACAATCTGATTTTGTGGGATTCCTAATGGCAAAAATCATCAGCGCAATGACATTGGCTCACTAAGAAATATGTCTCCTCATAAATGAATTAAGATGAGACATGTCATGAAGTGCCCTTGTTAACTCTGTTGTGTTATAAGGTATATCATGAGGCAGAGCAATGGCAAAGTTGCTGAGAAACATGTCCCCTCATCAAGAATATGTGGTACGATATGTCATGAGGTGACAATGCTATCTCTGTTCTATTTGAAGCATGACAGTCAGTTTTACCAATTACCTAGGGATACTTGCGTCTAAACAACGTGGGTCCTTACGGATATGAGGCATGCACTAGACTTAAATGCTCATAAAAACTTCTCATGTACTCAATGAATATTATGGTTGAGATTGCAAAAGCTAAATACACATCTATTGAAATTCTAAAATTTTATTTAGTCTTCATGCTTGTTTAATTTCAATACTTTTTAAGAGTTTCTCTCAAAGGAGCCAATGGAAATGAATGAGTAAGATAAAAGGAGGTTAATTTGACTTTGATATGAATTTTTGGTTCATCTCTATCAAACTTGAATACAAATGTTTTCATGTGAGTCTATTGAGTTGGCCAAGATTCATAATCATTAAACCAACCTAAGTGTAAGGGCTAGTTCATTCGGGTTCTATAACTGAATATTCTGAAAATTCTATTACTCTTATTTATGAACTTAGTCTCAGGTTAAAGAACCTTCATCTTCTATAAAGACAAGCTATCTTTCTATATCCCTTGATCTTTGCCCTCTCTAGACAAATGGTATCAATGCTCTTTGATGACTTCTAACATTAGAACTCATTACATTCCTATCAATTAATGTCAGAGCATGCCATCCCTTCTTGAAATATCATATCTTGATGCTCCTTGGTGTTTGCCTTGCATGAAACATATTTGCATCAGTCATTGTTAGCATTGTTGCATGTGTATGACTTTGTAATCATCCCTTGGACATAACAATTGGAATCATCATCCATGGGCATCTGGCATATGTCCTAGCATCATTGGCATTATGGTCACAATTCAACTGGTTTTAGTTTTTCATGCAATTGGGTGGATTGCATTCTTCAACTTTGTACACACATATCTTGCATTCTGCATTCCCATACATTGCATAGAAAACCCAAAAAGTCTGAAAAATAGAAAATCACTAAAAATCTTGAAAAATCTGAAATCAAAAATGTGCTCTTTGGCTGTTTTATTGCATCATACTGCTGCAACCATGTCTTTCAAATTACAACTATCTGTGCCAAGCCAACGGACAATACCTTTGATTCTAACAATTGGCCATGTTCGATAAATCCATATCATTCTTTGGTGTTGGTCCTAAAACTAACTTTCCAAGATTGGTTGTTCACAACGGTTTTCTTGTCAACTTTAATAAGTGTACAAGCATCGGCATGTATTTCCACATCATTTTCTGGAATTCTGGAATAATGACTGCATTGCTTGTGATCATACCTTCCCATAATTTGCCTACAAAAGATATATATCTTTCCATCAATTGGCATCCGAAAGGAGGAGAGATTTATGCACCTTCAGAAATGTATCTCAGTCTGCTGCACTTTAAGTTACTCCCTCCAGGTATCTCTTTTACATTGTACATCCTATGCTAATAATTTCCAACAATTGGTGTGCTGCAATTTACTTCATTCCTACCTTCCTAATTATGCCATATATTCTCTCTCGTGTGATATTTTGATGATGTCAAAGGGGTAGAGAATTGTATGTGTCATTAAAGGAATGCATAAGGGAGAGAGTCTTGAATACTTGCATAAGAATATGTGGGGAGAAAATTATCTGGAAAGATAATCATTGAAGGTCTTTGTGTTGTTATTCACGATTACATCCTTTTAATCCTGGACTTTCAATATACTTATAATGACTCAAAGATGGACATCATAATGACTCATAGTTCATAGTTGCCATCATCAAAAAGGGGGAGAATGTTGGGCATGTGTATAACATGTGTAACCCTATTGTTTTGATGATGTCTGACTATGTATGTTGGGCTTGTGTATAACATACTTTTATTTCGATGATGTCTGACTATGATTCATTAATATAGTTTGACCTGCATTTGATAGCGACAAACACTCATGCATTTCAGGACAAGCCCACACCGGCAACAAAGTGTGTCTGCAAAGATCGAAAGAAACCAAGTAAGGCACAAAGATTGAGGCATTAGGCTACACAAGAATCAAGGCTGAATCATGTCAGGTCAGGTCAGTGCAACTGCTAAAGTTGGTGCACATACTGAAGAAAGAAGGCATTTCAAGACAAGTGTCTAGACCACAGCCATTCCTCACCAAAGGAGAGTTGATGCTACATTGCTGACAAGGTCGAAGCACACAAATGGTCAACACATGCCACCACAGTAAAGTCTGTGCAATGCTTCCTTCGAACAAATACAGAAGAAATTCTCTTGTGTTGTCTCGACACCGCCTTGTGATGTCCCGACACATCTTGAAGAGATTGTGTTGAATTTTGAACAGTTAAGCACCGGCATAAAAGCATGTGTCGACATATCTGACAAATGTCTTGATACCTCTAGAAGAAATCAAGCTGAAACCATTCTGTCTGGCCTCTAGTTTAATCATTGTCTCGACACAGTCTTGGTGACATCTCGGAACCAAGTATATATGTCCCGACACAGTCTTGTGAAGTCTCGACACATCTGTCATGGGCCTTCAACATATTCAAAGGATGTCTCGACACACTGAGTAAAAAGTGTCGACACACTTCATGCCTCACTTCTCTATGGCGAACTTGTCTCGACACCTTGGATTCTTTCAAGAAGCGCTCTACTGGCTATCTCACTATGTTGAGTCGACACTTACCTTGAAGGAGGTCGACACCCTTATACTTCCAGGAAGTGCTCTATTGAATATCCTACTAAGATGTGTCGACTCTTTTCATGTAGGAGGTCGACACCCTAGTTCTTCCAAGAATCCTCAAGCCAATAAACTATCAGATCAGTGAGCCATCCAGAGAGAGAAAAAGGAACCGCAAATCATTAAAATTAAGGATTTTGGGGTCTGGACCACGTCCCGAGGTCTGACCCTTGCTCTACCATCTTATCACTCATTTGTCTACCTTTTGGAGATGGTTTTGTCAGAAATCCAACTGGAAGAGCCACTTCTGTCTGTCGCGATGTAAGTCTTATCTGTCTACCTGTCCAGACTGTCTGCTGTTGGAAATAGGACACTCTGCAGTCTGCCATCATCTTGCTGTCGACCAATGGGCTGTCCAACCAGCCATTGTACGTAGAGAAGACTGCATTTCTGAGGGAGAGTTATTGTAAAAATCTGATGCTGTCTAAAAGGAGATCTGGTCTGCTCTTTCACACAGTCTGCCATCGTACCTATCCTTGTACTTAAAACAACGACTAGCCAATAGGAAGAGCATAGCAAGCAGTGCATTAAATGTTATGGGACATCCCAACCTTCCTCTTATTGATTATCACCATCACACATGGCATTTGCCCTAGAAGACGCACTAGCTCTCACCTTCTGGCACATGCTTCAAGGAAGATTTGGAGGGAATACTTCGTTGATCCATTGGTTCAAAAGAAGACTTCTTGGCGTGCATTATTCTCAGGCTTTCTCAACTGGACATCTTATTTATACCAAGCTTCCTCAACTGAAGAAGCTGTTGCGGCTACCATCCAAAAAGTACCACGCCCTAGACCTATCTATAAAGAATATTCCTAAGTAGCGTGAGAGCAGCCCCAGCACCTATGGGACTTAGTCCAGTGCTGTAAAAGTGAGAAGAAGAAGAAGAAGAAGAGAGAGCAGCCTTGAGAGAGAAGACAATTCCTGCAGTCTATCGGTGCTTGAAGAAAAGGATCCTTAGATCCAATCTTGTAGCTGCAATCACCAGCTCCGATGTCTTGATTCATTCTTTCAGCTGGTGTCTATATTGTCTTTAGTGTTTCTCCACTGCACTTTCAGTATTTAGTTTCTATTTGTTACGGTTCGTCTATCACCAAACATCTAGCTTCTTTGATCCCCTGTTTAGGGACCGGGTTCCCTCTGTGGTTTCAGAGGAAGAGAGGATCAGATCCTCTGGGTGGTTCAAGCTGTTAGTCAGCGAAAAGTAAGCTGTTCTACTCAGATGTGTAAGCAAGCTGTGTTGCTCAGTGGATCAAGCTGTGTGTCAGCAGAAAAGCCTCACCGAGTTTGGTGAGGGGTGGACGTAGGTTGTGGGCTAACAACCAAACCACCGTAAAATCCGTGTGTTGTGGGTAGTATACTTTGTGAGCTTGTTCCATATCCTCTATCCCTACTTCACAGGTTCGTGTGCTACTTACGCTGTTTATTTTCTCTGCACACTCAAGCGTTCAGCTTGCACAACAGTCTCATCTCGATCCCCCTGCTATCGTAGCTAACGTGGATCTTCTCAAGTGTCTACAACACTCTAGCTTACAAACACTTTGGAACATCTCCCAAGCAGAGGAAGTTATCACGGTGTGTTAGTAGCCTTCTCCCTTGTGTATCTAACTGCATTTGCGCCTTAGGTTGCCTGCTGCACCCTTGCAAACAGGGACCAAGGTGAAAGCTTTCCCAAGGAACTTCTCCTTACTGAACACTCATTCATCTTAGCTGATCATCATAACTCTCCCACCTAAGATAGTCATTTAACTTAGCTTTTCTATTTCAAGATCTCTATGGTGTATTGAATTACATCTCATTCATATCTGAGTTGCTAGTGAAGAAGTGTCGACCTCTCTCTTGAGGAGTGTCAACCTGTCTAGACTGATCTGTTAGAGGTGTTGACCTCACTACCCTGAAGAGCAGACTCCAGCTCACTTCATAGCTAGATCCTGCTAAAGGAGTGTCGACCTGCCCGCTGGGAGTGTCGACCTGTCTGAACTGAGCATTGGAGTTTAACGTCATTACTTGTTCCATTCCTATCTATTCCGCTACGTTGTATGCTTAAGTGATTCATTTACCTTATAAGAGTGGTTTATGTTCTTACGAGTTAAGATTTAAATAGGCCAAAATTATTAATAGGATCTATTCAACCCCCCCTTCTAGATCCAATTGCACTCCGTGGGACCTAACATCTTCATCTAGAGATAGAATCTCCCAGACGGTAAACCTGGATGGGATCTTCTTCAGGTGTTTGACTATTCTGTTGCTAGCACAGACTTCGAGCAACTTCATTTCTTTGGCTCTGTTACACCTGCCCCCACTTTGGGCCTGGGGAGCTGGCTCAGTGGGTGCCTCCTCCACTGGGTCGGACGTCGCTTAAACTTGTGGCGCCTACTGGGTCTCCTTTTTTTCTTGCATGAACTCGACAAGATTTGGAGTGTTATCGGGCTCTTCCCTCGGCCGAGGAGGAATTGCCGCAGACGGAGCCGAGGGGCCACCTGCTTCTTCGGTAAGCTGGGACTCGCGGGGGTATGATTGCCTTCCCCTCCGAGTCGACAGAAACTCAATAAATGAAGGGGCGCCTTGGCCACCTGGTTCTCCGGGATAAAGGCCTGATGAAGGGGGAATCTCCATGCCTTGGACCCTAAGCTCAGGGATGCGATATGGTTGTTCTCCCCTAAGCAAGATGTTGCGATTGGCCTGAGGAGGGCGTCCCCACTTCCTTCCCGACCTGGTGGCATGCTGGGAAGTGGATGCTTCAACCTGATTCACCTCCGATGGCTCCCTAGGGAGAGGGATGTGTCAAACAATGTGGAGAGGGTGTTGCAAGAAAGGATGACCCCACTCTTCTTCTTGTTTCTAGACCTTCTCTTGTTCTTTTTCTTCTTTTCCTCACCAGCTAGTTCTGTTCTGCAGGGGGTTCTCCCCACAGCAGAGGTTCTTCGCTTGCTTCGGCTTTCACTCCTAGAGCCAGTTCGAGTGACTCGAACTCCTCCCAGGGGACATACTCTTTCAGTTCCATAATCTGGATCTCGGGCTGTTCATAATCTTCAAGCCCATCAATAATAACCTGGAGTCTTTCAACCACAGGGCAGGTTTCCTTGTGCACCCGCATCGGGATGTGCTTCTTCTTGTTGTGAGTAGGCCGCCTCATAACTAGCCTAGGGGTTGTGTCATGCCAAACCGGTGTCACCGGTGGTGGTGTTGGTTGGGGCGTAACGCCCCTTATGTGAACTTCTGGAGTGGGCCGGGGAGCTTGTCTTCTTCTCCTATTGTTCGTCGGCGTGGCTTGCCAACCTCGTTGGTCTTGAGCTGGCGCCATGACGAAGGCTTGATAAGTGGCTCGTGTACTGGCCTCCGCCCATTCTTCAGGCAGCTGCTGGTATAAAGACACCATGTTGACATTGGCGTCGAGGTTCGTCATCTCGTGCGGCTGCGGAGGATCCACTTTGAGCTCCCCCATGTCCAGCTCTCCCTTCTTGATCAAGGACTCAATGACATCCTTGAAGATGTAACAATCCTCAATGGTATGCCCAAGCATCTGATGGTATGGGCAAAAGCGAGGATCATCCTTCTTCTTCAAGTCACCAGGCCTTTTTGGATCAGGTAATGTGATCTTGTTGTACCTGGTGGCCCATTCAAGTAGGACCCGGGCTTTGTCTCGAGGAAAAGAATACAATTTATTCCTCATCTTTTCCCGCAGGGAGAGACCTTCCCGCCATTCAGTGGACCTGGTCGGGGGAGGGTTGGCCGTCTCTTTGACTTTCTCTTTCTATTTCTCGAAAGCTTCAAAGTCCAGTGTATGAACTTCTGGCGGTGTTGGTCTCTTCTCGGCCTGCCTGGCCCTCTGACTTGATGCAGCTGGAGCAGAAGAGTATTGAGCAAGGAATGCTTCGATCTCTGCCACTATGTTGTTCATACGGTCAAATGACCTTACCTCGGCACCAATCATCTTCTCAAGGACTTCTTTCTTCAGGTTCTATTTACAAATTTGCATTGTGTTCTCCTGATGTGGGGGACATCTACACCTCATGCTGAGGTTCCTCCATCTTTTTATGTAGTCGAGAGCTGACTCATCATTTCTTTATCCTGTGACGTAGAGCTCCGCCACGGTCACTTCCCGTTCAGCTATGTAGAATCTTTCTTTTATCTTTTTCTGCATATCTGGCTAGTCTACAATGGACTCGGTAGGCAAGCTCGAGTACCACTCAAAAGCAAGCCCGGTAAGTGTTGAGCCAAAGAATTTGAGGAGGTAGGTTTCATCTACAACTAGATCCCCCATAACATTCACATAGTAGGCAATGTGCTCCCTGGGAGACCCTTGCCCATTGAATTTCTCAAACTTCGGTGGCTTGGTGATACCGGTCGACAGCCTCCTGGCTGCATAGTGTGCCGGGTAAGGTACCCAATATACGTCAAATGGCGTGTGATCACCATCACTCCTTTCTACCAACTTCATATCTATCATTTGTTCGAGCATCAGTCTGCTCACTGTCGCTGGGTCGACCGGACTTGGGTAGAAATGGGCCGGTTGCGCCAGCAGTGTTGTTAACACTGTCGCCTGAGGTGCGATAGTGGACCCTTGGAATTGAAAGTTCTGTGGCGGGGCCGGTGTAGCATGATGTGGATGATGTAGGGGTATGCCCCCAGTATAGCTGGGGATCGGTGGAGACACCGTCGCCTGTGGAGAAGCTTCCGAGGCCTGACCGTTGCCCCAAGGAGTCTCTGGCAATGCTTCGATCTGACCGGATGTCGAGGGCTGAGCAGCTCTGTTGGTCAATTGTTTTCCTAGCAACTCAATCTCCCGCTGATATTGCAGCATCATGTGCAATACAGCGGGGTCATTCATGGAAAGACTAGGGGTGCCCCCCCTTTCCTCGACCGACGCCTCTTCGGATGACGTGGATGGTCCTCCCGAGGTGCCTTCTGTAATAACATTGGCAACCAAGGCCATCGAAGGTTCCCCATAGTCAGCTTCTCCAGTGTGGACTTGTGTCTTCTCAGTTGCAGCTTTCCCTCTTCTGGTAACAGGTCCTAGCCTTATGGAAAGCTTGGCCACTTCTTCGGGTTCAGTCGGTAAAGCCCCATACCGGCCGAATACTCCGGCCATGTTGCAAGTGTAGACCCTCAGGTCCCTGCCTCTTCTTGCCACTTTTCTCGATGGCCTACCCGGAAAGACCAGTCTGTCAAAAATCGATCTCCGTGGCTTCACTTCTTCCCTCGGTGGGGACTGATAACGCTCCTCGGAGCAATTTTTTGACTCGACGCTGGGCACAGGTTGGGCCTTTTCTTCTTCAAAAGTGGAGGCTACTGCCCCCAGCAATCTCTGGCGACCCAAGGGAGTGCTCCCCGGGCCCCGTAAGTAGTTCCTCATAGCTTACTCTACCCCTTTCCAGTCCTAGTCAAAGGGAGAGGCGGGTGATGTTGCCCTATTAATAGCAGCGGGCATGCGGGTTGCAGGCTCTGCACGGGTAGCATGGTAGTGACGTCGATGGTGTCGACGATGAATGTTCTCCAGTGGGGCCGGTATGGCCAACGCCGGCTGGTAGATGGGGGCCGATGTCTTGACCCGATCTGCTTGCTGTGCCCATGCTGGGTGAAAGGTACTGGGCTCTGCCTGAGGCGGTGAGGTGAACCGGGCCCCCTTGGGAACCCAAACTTGCTTGGCTTTGGCGGCCCTGGAGGCCGGTTGATGTTGTGGCGACGGGGCCTGAGTGATGGGCGTCATTTTGCCCTTCGTCTTCTTCAGTGGCTGAAAGAAGTTGCACACTGGTATGGCGGGTACAATGCGCTCCGAGATCATCTCAGAACGTTGTTTGGTAAGATGCACTCGGACAGTCCCAATGACAGCAGACTTGCCGGTGCTGGAGAACCGGCCTCCAGGTGATGTTGTGGTGTGGCTCCTCCGAAACCGCCTTTGGTGAGAGGCCGACCCCTGGCGAGACGGGCCGGCAGTTCGGTGCACGTGGTGCACGTTGCAGCTCAGCGTCCTCATCGGGACGGTCTTGGGAGTCTCGGCCACTGATTGACCGGTAGCAGCTTTGGTGGTCCCATGGACGGGGGCGTTGCTTTCAATCCTGTCAGACGCTTCCACATCCAGCAGGTTTGTGAAGGCCACCCCGAGGAAGTTGCCAGACTTGTGGGAACGCGGATTTTACCTTATTTATTTTATTTATTTATTTATTGATTTATTGGCGTGCCAGTCACATGTGTGACGATTTCATTATGCGCTCGATCTGACTTGGTCAGTCGATTGTGAGTGATCGCGTCTGGACCAGAAGTCCGTCATACCATAAAGGTTATGACGTTAATTACGCCCTTCCTAAGAAGGACAACCCTTGATTAAACGCCAAAAAATAGGAGGCCTCGAGAGGCAAACATATATTCACGTGCGCAAATGGAACTTCATACCGGAGCCAGGGAGGCGGGCAAGATAATAACATCAACCCTAGATACAGATGATATCGTTAAGTCAGCGGTTCAAAGACCGGGCTTAGGGGGGAAGGGAAAATTTCAGTCACAGACAGACTGGGCCGTGGCCATGATGGGGGTTCAAAGCATCGATCGATATTTCGCCAGCATTTCCCCTTTATCTGGATTATGCCCAGGGGGAAATAGACTATCACCCACGGAGTGCCGGGATGAAAGCCGAAAGAGGGAAGTGCTGAACTTCCCGAACCGCATATCTGCCATGGGGCAATGTTTGATATTCCCTGTAGAAGCCGGCGGAACTCATGCAGTGGCTGAGCCCTCCCGAGCTAAAGGGGTTATTCATGAACCCGATGCGGGACGACGGAAAGTGAGCGAACGCTCAATGTTGCGCCCTCGCACGCAGATTGACCTGCGCGGTCAGGTCGCGGGGATCGACCTACCCGGTCAGGTCGCGGGGGTCAAGGGGGCAGCGCCCCTTGCGGGGGTTTCCGGGGGCGGAGCCCCCGGAACAAAATTTGGATTGAAGGCCCAGTAATAAAATTTGGGTAGGTTATCGGTGCAGTTCAAGTGTGCAAAGGTTTCCGGCGCGAAGGCAAAATGGCCAGGGTTCCCGGCGCGCCAACTGGAGAGCTTCTCGGCGCGAAGGGGAGATGGCCAGGGGGGTTCTCGGCCTGGTTGAAAAGAGGAGGAAGAGGCTCTCGGCGTGGGTTTTATTGACCAAGGGAGGCTCTCGGCGCCAAGGTTCCCGGCGCGCTCGTCACCGCGCCGGGAGCCTGGCGCCGGGAAGGCTATATTGAAAAGGGCTCTTAATGGCCAATGAACAGGGCCGGGGTTTTATCGGCTTACTGTAGGAAAAAGGGGAAGGGTTTCTTCGGGGTCAAAAATAGATCCGGGCCTCAAAGTTGAACTGGATTAGGCTTGAGCTTTATAGAAGCATCGGGCTCCAGGGGGCATTCGGGAAGATCAAGGTGCAGAGAATCCCCACCACCAGTGTGCAAAGTCCCGGGGACAGCTTAATATTGACTTTCATCATCCTGGGAGAATTTTGACAGCACCTCCCCTAGACTTAGCATTTGCCAGGGGATGATAGACGATCACCCACGGAATGCCAGGATGAAAGCCAGAAAAGAAGGGGGTATGGGACCCCTAGCCCGTGTATGTGCTTGCAGCACCAGCTTGATATCCTTTTTGAGGCCATTGAAGCTTATGCAGTGGCAGAGCTTCCCTGACTCGTAAAGTTATGTAGGGGAGTTATCCCCAATGATGTTTATCCCCGATTAATATTCCCTTTGAACTCCTCAGAACGCATATAATAACATGGCTCTTTGGGTTCGTAAGGTATCAGAGAAGCCCGGATCAGGAACGAAAGATGTAGGGAAGGTCCTCCCCACTACTATATTTCCTCAGGACATGTATGATGGTCTCTGAACATCCCCTAGGCAGATGTGTAGGGAGATCGAAAGGTTAAAAATGATGGTGCAGAAATGGGCCTCTGACTGTGTTTCATTGGCCGAAGGAGGGATCTCGGCGTGGCTTTCTATTGGCCAAAGAGGGAGCCCTCGGCATGATTTTGTATTGGCAAAAGGGGTTCTCGGCATGGGCTTAGTCGGCCAAAAGAGGGGTTCTCGGCCAGGGGCTTCCCGGCGCACTCGTCACCGCACCGGGAAGCTGGCGCCGAGATGCACCAAGCCGGGAAGGCTAGGTGGAGAGGGATTTAACGGCCAAAAGGGGGTGTTCTCGGCGCGGGTTCCTCGACCAAACAAGGGGGTCTCGGCGTGGCTCCAAAGGCAAAAGGAAAGGGGGAGGCTCTCGGCCAGGGGCTTCCCGGCGCGCCCATTACCGCGCCGGGAAGGTGGTGCCGGGAAGCTGAGAGCTGGGGGGTTCACGTGGAAGTGGCCTGAAGAGATTTTTGTCGGTTTGCTGAAGAGGGAGGCCTCTCGGCAGCGTAGTTCTCGGCGGGGAAATTATCGCGCCGAGAAGGTAAAAAGGTTAAGGATTTCAGGGCTTGATTACGGCACTCTGTTTTGGGAATTTTCTCAGATTCTAGCTCGGATTGAGACCGGATTTGGAGTACAGGATGGGGTTTCATGGATGCCTCTGGTAGAGGGATGCCAAGGGAGCCGAGAGACCAAATCAAGAGGCAGAAGAGAGATCATCGTCCGAACCTGAGAAACTTTCTCTGTTTGCCGTCAGCCGTCTGGGGGATCAAGAGATGACTGTCTCTGATCCCCTGGATGAACCCAATGGCGTCGAAAATTGGCGATGGATGGACTTTTAGCACCGAAACTCCAGGCCCTAAGCATTCAAGGCTTAGAATGGAGGACCCAGGGATCGAAATCATCATTCACCAAAGCCTGGCAGTTCAGGGAACCAAGAGATTGGTATCTCGGGTTCCTGAACAACATGAAGGGCTCGAGGGAAACACTAGGAACATATGCGGAGAATCTGCCATTGAGACAGGAAATGAGAAGGGAATGGAGCCCAATCACCCATTAGATGGGGTGGGGGTCCTATCCTCATCCCTCTTCAGAGAACCAACGAGAATTCTGAAACCGGTACTGTATAAACTATTATGCATTTCAAATAGAAGACATATCCACAGGACGCAAAGGGGAAGAACTTCGATTGCCCAATATTCATCACTGCAATTGCAGCATTCCATTTCATTGCATCGTCTCACACTTACATCAACCATGAAAGGGAATATAAGAAGCAGAGAGGTACAAAGCAGAACCGGGATTGTCCGGCTACATCTGATAAATCGAGAAGAAAACTCCCTAGATTACATCAAAGAAAAGGAAAGAAAACATGGGGGAGGGCGGAGCATTGACTCCTCTCCCTCTCCGAAGCAGCCCACCTGGAGCCTTTCCTTCTTCTTTCCTGTCAGATCTTCTCTTCGCTTCTTCGATTGCCTTTTCCTCGGGCTCTCTCTTTCTCTTTTTGGGTTTCTGGCTATCCTCTCAATATCTGCCCCTCTTTTTTGTATCCACTTCTGATTTCTATTCTCTTCTATTCGCCCCCCATATCGCTCTGCGAAGGAGTGGGTTTTATAGACCCTGTTCACATCAATGGCCCTCGGCGTGCCTGCATCATTGGTTCCCGGCGCGCCCATTCGAGGGGCTTCCCGGCGCGCATCCTTTGGAGGGGCTTCCCGGCGCACTCCCTTAGAGGAGCTTCCCGGTGCGCCCGCTACCATGGGGAGGTTCTCGGCGCGAGGGGCATCAAGCCCATCCTTAATAGCACATTAACAGGCCCATTCCTTTCTTTGGCCTTGTTAATTCCTTTGATTGCATCGGCACTGACGAGGGCTGACTCATCGGCTGACATATCTTGTCGGCTGGGCTTCTTTCTTGCTCGTTCGGGGATGGCCCCGAGTATCTTCCGAGATCTTGTGTCTCGTTTCAGTGGTTCTCTATTAGAGCCGGACGTCTCTTCTTTTCTTCTTTTCTTCTTCTATTCCTGAAAACAAGATAACAGAAATAAGACATTTTGTCAAAAATAAAGGTATTTTAGGGTTATTATTATTGTTTCATCGCTGCTATTATTATTATTTTTATTTTAGGCATCAACAGGAGGCCTACCGCTGGAGGGAAGCTCCCGAAGCTGAGGGGGACGGCCAAGTAGCCATTCCGAACATGGCTTTTGACGGGCTGCTGACCGAAAGCGAGGGCCATCGTGATGTTCGGAATGCAACCTACATTTGCAAATCTAAGAATTAGTATTATAAGAAGGGGGCAGTGGAGCCCTTAGTTCCGGCAAAGAGATGAAGGGTGATCCTAGTCCCACCGGGCGTGCCAGACTTGTAGACGCACTTATTTCATCGGTGGCGTTTATTGTCATTCGTTTGTTGGTTTTATTAAGTGCATGGGCATGCCAGTCACATAGTGACGATTTGTTCGGGCTTCATGGAAGCCTATGGTGCACTCAATCCGACTCGGTCAGATGATTGTGTGGTTCGGGTCAGGACTGGGACCCGCCATGCCATAAAGGTCACAGCGTCATTTACATCCCCTCGGAGAGGGGAATACCCTTGATTAATTGCCAGAAATAAGGGCTCTGTGGCCGAAAGAGTTACTAATTAATGCAGAAAGAAAAGGGCAACCGGGCCGTGCTGAAAGCCCATATTGGGAGTATGAACACTCAGATTATGTCGGTCACTGGTGGACCATTCCATGTTTGGACAAAGGCCCATACGAAAAACAAGACGGTAATGGGGATAAATCCGTACAAATCTCTGCCAGGAGACGAAAATTTTGATACAAAGACGGGATCAGGTCCCGGTAAAAAAGGGGACTTTGATGAGATATTGGCCTAGAATGAGGTCGGACGATAACCATGACGGGAAGGGTGACTCCCGAGAGTGAGGTCCGCCCCGCGAAGGCATCATTAGTATTCCCGGATCCGGGGTCCGAGGGAGACAAGGGCCGTATTGTCTTATTCATGATTGTTGTTATCATTTATTATCATCATTCATTTATTACTATTAGCCTTTCTTTGTTGACTATCTTTTATCACCCGTGGATCATGGACACTTCCTTAGTTTATTTTATCCCTTTTTGTTGTCTAGTTCTTTCTTATTTGTCATTCATTCTCATCTTTCTTTTGTTGCATCTTTATGATTATTAGGTAAATTTCCCTTTTTTATTACCATTATACCTCTCTTTTGGTGTGGTCTTTTAAATACAGAATGTGCCGGGATAGGGGTATTGGGGAGTGTACCACTGGAGTCAAGCCATGAGTGTGCCGGGTAGAGGTTAGGGTGTGTATCACTGAAAGGCTATGGGTGTACCGCTGGGGAGTGTGCCGGGCTAGGGGCTAAAGGGTGTACCGCTGGGGCGTGAAGGTGTGTGTCGGGCTTGGGATGGACGGTGCACCGCTGGGGAGTGTGCCAGACCAGGGGCTGAAAGGTGTACCGCTGGGGCGTGGAGGTGTGTACCGTTGAGGTAGGGTGCTAGTGCACCAGGCAAGGGGAGGCTGAGGTCAGTGCAGTAGCTACTGAGTCAGGGTAAGGTCGGTGCAGTTCTTGGTCTAGCCCAAGGGAGGTCAGAGTAGGTCAGCGCACATGGAAGCTGAGGTCTGAGCATATTGGGCTCGGAGTCTGAGCATGTCCTGAGCAAGGTCGGTGCAAGAGGGGCCAAAGTCAGAGCATATAGGGTATGTGTCTAAGCATGGGTAGGCCAGAGTAAAATGCAAGTCAATGCAACTGAAGTGTGTCGGGGAAGGCTTGATTAGGGGTGTATCGGGTAAACAAGGGGCTGACTGCACCGGGTAAGGGGTGGCCAGGACTGTGTTGGGTAAGGGCACAGAGGGTGTGGCAGAGAGAGAAAGGCACCAGTGTGCCGGGAGAGGCTCAGGAAGTGTGCCGGGTGAGTGGGTTGAGAAGTGCACTGGGGGAGGCCCAAACAAGTGGGGTGAAGTCTGAGAGGAGGGTTCCCCTTTGTTTATGAAGTTCAAGTGAAGGGTCTTAAGTAACCAGCCTCCAAGTTACTGTTAGGTGATTAAGTCTGAGGCCGTGTTCAGTGGTCCAGTTCTCTGAGTCTTGCATAGTTCCTTTGTTTTTATTAGGATGTTGTATTGTTGCTTATTTCATTTCTTTGTTGCTTCCTTTTGCCTTTTAACATCATGTTATTTCTGACAAAAATTCGACAGCATCCCTCCTTGACCCGTATGGTAAGGGAGTGAAAGGGGAACACGCCCACAAGGAGTGATATGACCCAAAATTTTGAGGTGTGTGCCGAGGCAGCCACCTTTGAGAAAACTTCGAAAATCTCAGAGAAAACACCGAACGAGAAGCCACTAGGCTGACACAAGTCGCAGATGCGCCGGAGAAGCAATGGCTAGAATGTCCCGGGCTGGACTGGCCAGGGGTGTGCCGGGCTGGACTGGCCAGGGGTGTGCCGGGCAGAACATGAACAAGGTACATCGGGCAAGAGCCAGCTGGGGTGTGCCGGCAGGGCATAGCTAATGAGTGTGCCGGCCAAGAGGGTCAAGGGGGAGTGTGCCGGCCAGAGAAGGCACCCAAGAGTGTGCCGGGTAGAGGGGCTAGGGCAGACGAGCCAATGGAGCACCGGACTGAAACAAGAAGGGGTGTACCGGTGGGAAGCCTAGGCAGGTGTACATGGACCACTGGCTCTGAAGAGGATGCAAGGGGACGTTTTGGCCGGTGGGTGAATCCCAGGTGCTGAATGGAGTGATAGGTTCTAACAAACCCGTATAGAGAGGAGAGGGATGATTATGTTAGGGGGGAAACCATCAAAAAGAAGAGGAAGCTTTGTGCCACGGAGCCGGAGACACAACTTGTTGGACTAAACAGACTGGTGTCAAGGGAGGGCAGATAGAACAAAAAGTTAGAAGGTTGAGGGGTGATGTAAATCACAAGCCGTCGATGAAGAGGAAAGGAAAACAACAACAAGAACAACCACAGGGGGGGAAAACCAAAAGACACTTTTTATTCATGAAGAACTCAAAAAAATGACAAAGATCATGGCCGGAAGGCCAAACATAATACAATGCGTCCAACAAAAGGAGGGGAGAAATGAGGAAGAGGAAAGAAAAGAAAAAGGTTGGGGAGAGGGTTGGAACGATGAAGGGTAGCCATTCCCTCCACTCCATTCCTTCCCCCTCCACTACACGCAACACTCCTCTCTCTTTCTCTCTGTATCTCTTCTACCTTCTTCTTCTCTTCTTCTTCTTCCTTTTCTTCTTGTATCACATTGTCTCTGCTGTGTTGCTCTCTTCGCTCTCTCTTTTCTTCTCTTCGTGAAGGGTTTTTATAGGTGTGTCGTTGGAAGGGGGAGACCTCATGATGGCACTGCCATCCGTGGTTGACTCCGGTCCCGTCTTTGTCAACTGGAAGTCACGGTGGCCGAATCAGAAAATGACACCTAGGCAGAGGATTAGCTGGCGTTGAGGTGGCTGGGCTGCGCGCCAAGGGTCCTGCTTAATGTCCGTTGAGTCTTCTGTCGGTCAGTGCTGTTCTGGAGGATTTAATGATGTGTCGCTGGAGGGCCGTTTTGGTGTGCCGCTGAAAGGGCCAAGATGGTGTGCCGCTGGAGGGCACAAATTGGGTGTGCCGCTGGGGCACCTGAAGAGTGTGCCGCTGAGGCAACTGGTAGTGTGTCGCTAGAGGGCATGAATTGGGTGTGCCGCTGGGGGTAGAGAGAGAATGTGCCATTGGAGGGCACAATAGGGTGTGCCGTTGGGGGCAGAGAGACTGTGCCGTTAAAGGGCTCAATAGGGTGTGCCACTAGCTAGGGGACACTGGGTAGTGCACCATTAGGGGCACCTCAGGGGGTGTGCCGCTGGGGCACCTGAGTAGTGTGCCGTTGGAAGGGCTCGTTTGAGTGTGTGCGGCTGGGGGCACTAGTCAGTGTGTCGTTGGAAGGGCATTGATAGTGTGCCGTTGGAAGGCACTTCAGGGTTTTATGACTTTGACTTTCTTTGGGACATCTCTTCACTGTTAGGGACTCGAGGGTGGGTCCATAGCAGTGTATAGATTTAGGAGGCGTATCTTGTATTTTCTTTGTCGTTTAAGGCACCCGTGCAAATGCGAGGATTTGCCGGACGGTAGTATCCTCCAGAGCCCTGGATGGCCAATCTCCCCGGGTCTTCTCTCTTTGACTCTGACATCAGTGCGGGAGCTTGGTGGGACATATGGGCGTACGATTTTATATGTCCACATGACTCAATAAAGTAAAAAATTACATCATGTGACTCCAGACCAACATAAGGACTTATAACACACTAAGTCTTCTCTCGAGTATTCAATCATCACTCTCGGAACCATCATCGGATTACTCAGTATCCGACCCACTAGAGTTTCCAGGAAAGATATGAAAAATAGGGTACTGAGCACACTTGCCCAGTAGGTATCTTCGTATCAACAAGGAAGCAAGCTTTAAGTAATTACGTTTTTGCTCTAGATAATAAGGCAATGGAAAATGCGAGAAAACACACGAATAAACCATAGTAACAACAAAATATGAACCATAGAGATATGAAGAATGTGAAGGAATAATAAAGCATGATAAAGTAAGATATAAGGTAAAGTTCCCTTTCGTTAACAAGAATGTACTTCATAACCATAAAGGCTATGCACTACAATGTCATGAAAAAGCATGTAATTTACCACAAGATTGCCTCATGGTTTTCACCTGTCTATAAAAAAAGTACTTCCGGCGTAATGCGACGCCAGTAAGCATCATACCCCATGGTTTATAGTACGTTTCCGGTTATCTGCCAAGGGGGCTAGCGTGGAGCCCTTGGACACTATCCGTGCCCGCTCTTGCATCTTCAAGTTACAGATCAAGCTACTTCCATGAGAAAATAATAATATTTCGGCCAATAATATTCAATTCAACAATAGCTTCATGAGAATGTAACCAAGGTAAAGAATGCACCAATGAACAATCATGAGAGTTCAAAGAATGATTTAAGACAAGGTCATACTACAGAAGAAATCCGACAGCATTACGACATGTTCTTTAACTTTCATAATTCATTAGGTACATTTTGAATAAGGTAATAGGTTCTAGATAATCAATAGACCATCTAGGAACTTTGAAAAATCAACCCTTGGGTCAAACCCTAGGTTAAACACAATTTATACATAAGATGGTCAAGTCTAGATCGTTTCTGGACAGAAGCGGTCTTGCCAGGACCATTTCAAGATAGACGTGGTCAAAATGAAGGTCGACGCATGAAGAAATGAAGGTCGACGTAGTGAAACTCTTGGACAGAAGCGGTCGAGGGATGATCGCTACTTGACAGTGGTGGTCGCCTGAAGGCTGCAAAATCCAGGATACAGAAAATGCCGGTAAAGTGCTTTCTAGATAATTGGACTTTGAGGGTATAACCAGCTCGGTGTCCTAGTGAGAATCCATTCTCGTGGAGACTTACGGAGGCCTTTTAACAAGATCACCTAGTCCGATGGAAGGAATATCCAATGGAGAGGATCACAAGTCCAAAATGGTGTGCCTATGAGTGCAAAGTGTAACTAATGATATCGTACTGGAATATGTGCCATGCACTTAAGAAAAGAGTCAAAAGATGTGAGTGACATCGTGAAACGGTGATCAATCATCAATAAAAACCAATCCAAAAACCATGTTGAAATATCTTTAATACAAGATTATAAAGGGTTTTTGCATGAAATTAACATAAATTTAAAGTAAGTTCCTAAAACATGTAAGCCATGGAATCTAGCATGATAGGTGCACAATATAACCATTAATGTGTATCCAAAGTCATAATTCAGAATACAACCTAATTACCTAGGCTTAATAGATATTAAAAAGGGTCGATCTGCGTTCTGTTTAGAGTTAACAGGAAGCAGAAAATAGAAACATAATAGCGGTCTGTCCAGAACTGCTTCTATGCATACACGGTCAGTCGGGGATCGCTAAACGACATTTGGCGGTCTTGGGGAAACCATTTTGTTGAGTTATGTTTTTGATGCTAACTAAACTTTATGAATGTTGTGTATGCTTGCATATGTTCTTATTGACAGTGTGCATTCATGAGCAAGACTTGTTTCTTGCTACATGGTCTTGTGATATGTGGAGTCGACCCCTTGCATCTTTCACACTCTTGCATGTGCTACATTGAGCCTTTGCGTTCTTAATCTTCTAATATGGTTGAGATGGTAAATGAATTTTGAGGCACATACATGTTGTTTGATTGCATGACTATTTGGAGTTATTTTTTGGTTGAAGAAAACTTAGGCTCTCCCAGAGGTTTCAAAGCCTACTCTGAATGAACAAAGTCTTTGTGCAACTCATGATATATTAACTTTGACTATTTTGAATTGCAGGATCAAATCTCATGGCGGTCGCTTGGAAGGTAAAACAAACGTGTGGATAAGCACCTTGCTTTCTACAATTTAAAACAGATGGTATATGTTATGTATAATCTGTCAAGAACCATTGGTAAAATTCTTGCTTTGTCATAGCATTGATCTCACCATGTGCATTCCACGTAGCTCTCCTTAATACACTTCATTCATGGCATTTGAAGTTTACAATGTGCTTAAGAATTTCACATAAGTCTTGGTAAAAATTGGTTTAAAAGATGCTCTTTCATTGAAATGGTTGCATGGCTTGAATGTGGTTTGCAAATAAAGGTTCAATAGGTCTTTTGTATTGTTCATAAACGCATTTCATGCATAATCTTCAAGAGCAAGCATTGAACGTGTTTAAGGCCATGTAATGAGAGAATGCTCAAATGTTTAGAGCTTTCCAAATGCATAAACTAAGTTGAATGAAACCTAAAAATGAATAGATTAAATGATGACATAAAGCTCTTGTCATATGGATATGTTTCATTGGGCTAACAACTCGTTTTTGCAGGTTTTCAACAGTTCGATCGACCAACGGACAGGGACCGGTCGACCAATTTTTCTAGCAATAAAAAATGAACAATTTTTTACAGTTCGTTTGACCTAAGGGCATGGGTCGGTCGACCAAAATTTCCAGGGATAAAAAATGAATAGTTTCTTTCAGTCTGGTCGACCGACCTGCTACCTCTGGTTGACCGAACCCCCCGATGCAACCATCTTTGACTCTATTTTCACAAACGTGTTAAGGCTTCTTTTATGGACTTTTTAGTCCTTTAGCCTCCAAATACGCCAGGAATTGTGGATCTATGTCTGGGGATGTTCCTTGACCAACCCAAGACATATAAAAACATTTCTTAGGGCAAAGAAACCCTAAGGATGAAGGGGGATCCAAGGATTGAAGGGGAGGCTGCCAAAGGAGAATGAAGACTATTGTAGCTCCGTGAACAGTAACTCATGCAAGATTTCTTCATCCATCTCCAAGCTCTTCAAGCTCCATCTGAAGCCAATCAATCTCCATTAAAGTGAAGAAGCAAGCCTTGTTCAAGATCTGCATCATACACTCAGGGGGGGCCTAAATCAGGAGTTTTTCTTTTGTGCTTCATCTGTTTTTGTGTTTTGAGCTTCAAGTCCATGTTCTTCATAATTTGCAAACATTCGTGTGTGTGTGGATCAGTTCAGATCCTTGGTCGTGCGTGTTGTCTTGTTTAGATTCGTGTGTGTGTGTGCGTGGATCTTCTTGGATCTGCGTGTGTGTGTGGATCTATCCAGATCTAGTTGTACCAGCATGTAGAGTGCTGCATCTGTCGCTCCATGTGTGTGTGTTGCTGATCCGATCGTTGGATCGTGTTGGAGACTCCGTCTCCGAGTGTGTTTGTTTGTTAGGGTACGTCCCCGTGTGTGTGTTGGAGCGTTGCTCCATGTTGGGATTTATTCCCGTGTGTGTTGGAGCGTTGCTCCGTGTTGGGATTTGTTCCTGTGTGTGTTGGAGCTTTGCTCCGTGTTGGAGAGTCTTCCCCGTGCTGGTTTTTCAACAGTGAAACCTCACCGGGTTTCGGTGAGGGGTGGACGTAGGTTGCCGTCGTTGCATCCGAACCGCCATAAAATTCCTTGTGTCTTGTGGTTTGAGCTGTGTGGTTTGATTCAATTTTTCTACCCCCATTCTGTGTGATTGATATTGCATATTATCTCTTCCGCATTTGTCTCTTCAGATCTAGCATAAATCGATCTATTCTATAAGTAGATCTTTGGTATATCGAAAAGTGCTTTTGAATTGACAAGGCCAGCCTTGTCAAGACGATAGCACCTTGCATGAGCAGAATCCGTGGATTCATACCACCGTCTAGTACCAAAGAACTATCGTGGCATTAGATTTGGATAGATCTAATTTGTAATTATACAGATCTGAATTTCTAATTTCTACTTTATCACATCTGTTTTAAATCGAGTAAAAATTTTCTTAAAATATTGAATCACCCAATTCACCCCCCCTCTTGGGTGTCATTGATCGCGGGACTTCAATTGGTATCAGAGCTAAGGCTCTATTTTTCATAGATCTAACGATCTAGAGGAAGATCCAGATCAATGGCTACCAAAGTGTTTTCCATGGATTCTCCACCTGTGTTTGATGGTTTTAACTTCGAGTTGTGGTTAGGAAGAATGTGCAGTCTTGTCAACTCATATGACCCTAAGCTATGGAAGCTTATCTCACATGGTCCTTATGAGTTGCCTAAAGACAAATCAGTCTGGACTGCAGATTATGAGTATAAACATGATCAAAATGCTTAGTTCTAAGTTTGCTCACTGCTGCAGTTAATGCTAATCAGTTTTCCTTTTGCTTCCAACTGCAGCTCCGCAAAGGACATACTGGATGGATTAGTTGATTCCATGAAGAGAATGAGGACAAATGTCTTATGGCAGGTATGAGTGATCACGGCAGTGATCAGCAGAATGGATCACCCTCGGAGGTAAATTCAGATTCTGAAAATATATCTCTTGATGAACTATTGGATGCATACAGTGAGCTTGCAAGTAAATATAAGAAGCTAAATCTGAGAATAAAAAATTGAAAAAGAAGGTTGAACAAAACAAATGTGATTCCTCCTGTAAAAAATGCTCACATTTAGAGGAATTGATTGAGGCTCATGTGTTCGACATTGAATTTCATAAAGATCAAATTTGCTCCTTAAGAAATGAGAATAAAGAGTTGAAAGAAAAAGTAAATTCAATGGCTAATGATCAAACCTTGATAGATGAACTCATTCGCGATGAGAAGCTTGAAAAAGAAAATGAGAAACTGAAGGAATTGAACACATCCATTTCTGAAAGATTGTTGATTCTAGAAAAAGGAAAGTTTGTGGGTGAAAGTGAATGTAAAAATGTGGATGGACTACAACAGGAAGTAGACAGCCTCAAGACCACTAATGCGTTATTAAATGTTAGGCTTGCTAGTTATGAAAAAGAATTTGTCAGTGCAGAATTGCACATTTCATCTCTTCAATCTAAAATCCAAGACTTGAATAATTCACTGTCCAAGTTTGTGGATGGACAAGATAATCTGGATAAACTTTTGGGCATGAAAGTTAATTTTCAAAGGGAAGGGCTTGGCTACAATCCTGTAAAAAAGAAGTCTTTTGTGAATAAAGTTTATACCTCATTTGTTCAAAGTTCAAGTATAGACAATACCTCTACTTCACCTCCAAAGTAGTCTTCTATCCAAGAGATTCAAAAAGAAAATAAAAACCAGAAAATCAATTTGCATCAAAAATCCAAAAATGTTACTAGGACCATTATGCATGATAAACGTACTTCTGCCACACACACACATTCACCTAGAAAGAAAATCTCAGGTTTTTATTGTGGAAGACATGGTCATGCCATGCATGATTATTTTACTATGAAGAATGATAATCTGGAAGCATGCATGAATAGAATGAACAGTGGAAAAGGTAAAGGTAGGTCGACGCACCCCAAGGCTAAACAACACTACATGAAGGAAAATGATGGGCAGGTCGACTCTACCAACCTATGGTGTCAACACATTCTATGTTCTGGACCCATTACCCTCAGCCAAATCCAAGGGCAGGTCAACATAGGATCTCCAATGTGTTCAACACACCACCTGCATATTGGAAACAATACCAGAACAAAAAGTCACATGCTTTAAATAATCTTCATGCTTTTAAGTTTTCAAAGTCATGTTGTCATTACTGTGGTAAATCTGGGCATAACATGCATGATTATTTTCTGAAGAAAAATGATGAATTGAATGTTGTCAAGAAGTGGAAGCCACGTGCCAAGAGTGCTGCTAACCCATAAGGACCCAAGATGGTTTGGGCACCTAAGAATGTAAAATGAGAAATCTATTTTGCAGGTGTGCCTTGGGAACAAAAAGCATGAAATATGCCTTCAGTCAAGAAGGTAAGGCACACGGGCCAAGCGGCATAAGTCAGGTTAAAATAAAATCTAAAAATTGAAATCTGAATGCTCAGGTGATATCTCTCTCACTTCTCTAGAAAAGGTGTTATGTCCTATTTTACGTTATGTTGAATCTCATGTGCTAATGCATATGTCTGTACATGCATTCCATTCATAGTTGTCTGCATATCTCTGTGCATATCACCTGTCAGATAGCATCTTGTTAAAGGGAAGATTGAAAATTTTCAAATCAAATTTCACTTCATACATTGAGTTTGTATATACTTTCACATTCTATCATGCAAAAGTTGAACATTATGAATTCATGTCATAATGCATTGCAATCCTCTGGCCTTCATCACATCCATGACTACATAGTATATCAAATGGTGACATATGGAAGGATAGGTTAAGCATGTCTAAAAAGTATCACCACGTGTGAGGTGATCCTCGGATCTAAGTTCTCCACCCGGTACTATGAGTCAATTGCTTAAAGACTGTATATGGCATTAAAATTTCACTGAACATTTCACATTCTTGCACATTAAGGGGGAGTTGCCAGACTAGTCATCTGAACTTAGTGCCTAGGCTCATTCCTGAGTTATGCATTTAAGTCTAGAGTTCTTAGGGTCACTTTAGTTGCTAAAGGAACTCTTCATGTTATTCCTGTTAAATCTGAATCGAAATTGACAAATTAAATCATTTCAACATTAGATGCAGATCACACTCCCAAGAATCCAAGTGATGTTGGGCCAGCTATGGCTACGTTTGAATCAACTGAAGGAGTATCCTGCAAGGATGAAGATGATGAGAATTCCCTCAACTACTACCAGGAGATGGGCAGTGACCTTGATGAGTTTCCTATACCGGTTGCTAGATTGGAAGCAGTCCGGACTCTCCCGTCCTAAACTTGTTCACTGAATTTTAAGTTATCTTAAATTGGATGTCAAATCTGCCATTCTTATTAGGAACATCAAGAGGATGTTTTTGTAAAATAACTTCCAGGATTCAAAACATCCTCAATATGCGTACATGCTGCAGAAAGTCTTGTACGGACTGAAGCAAGCACCAAGGGCATGGTATGAGAGACTCATCTCATTCTTACCTGAAAATTGACTCACGACAGGTAAAGTTGATCAGACCCCATTCACAAAAAAAAAAATCAGGTAAAGACATGCTAGTGGTTCAGGCTTATGTAGATGATATCATCTATTGAACTATTAACAATGTTTCATGTGATGAAGATGTCTAAATCTGTTTCTGAAAAATTCTATTTTGCATCTGTATGTTCGATGGCTAATTTGAACTTAACTGCATTTCTGGTATATCAAATACTGGGTAGTGGAAATGTGGATTACGCCCACCTGGAAACTCTCACTATGTGTGAGTTGGTCTTTGGACCAAAGTTCTCCACCTCATACCAGAACTCGAAGAAATCGAATGATTGGCTTTGAATGAATTTTCTGATGCTATTCTATGCTCATTTATTAGCTAGCCCCATGTCATAAGAGAACACATTACACTTTCACTGAATTTTTCTAAAATTCATGTATTTGTCAAGGGGGGTCATGCTAGCTAAACAACTTGAAACGAATGTTATTTCATTTTCTATTGACTGAGTGACCTCAAATTGTAACATGCAACATGCTTTGATGAATCGCTTCAAATTTTTTGAAATTGATCTTTAATGATGTGAAAAGTTCTACAATGGAAATTTCAATTCTTGAATGGCTTGTGAATGTCTTCAAAACTTTTGAAAAGTGATTGAAAATCTTCTCTTGAACAATTTTTAAAAATAAATGGATTGCATTACATGCTTCAAATGATTTCTGCACCCTAGTATATAAAGCTCATGTGTTAAAAAATGTTCCATGCTCATCTTTCAAATCTGAATATTTTCTTGTAAGTTTTGTCATAATGCATCTTACATTGCATTGTCATATTGTTATAGGTTGCATTGCATTAGAATTCATGCATTAAGTGCATTTAGTTCATTCAAATTAAAAACTAAAAACTTGTATTTTGCACCCATGTTAAATTTTGTAATGCATTTAGAACTTTCAAATGAAAATCTGAAATCTTACATCACATTGCATACTTGCATATCATTTTATACATATCATGCATATAATGCATATCTTGAAATGCACCATTTTGAACATTGTTCATATTGCATATTTGCTAAAATGAATTCTTCCAACATTGTTATCATATCTTTGGGACTAACAAGAATTGCATATCTTTTCATTTTGTACTGCATAATTACATATACTCCCTTTGTGTGCTTGCATGTTATTATATGTTATTCACCCCCATCCTTAAAATTTCTATGACCTTATATTTTCTTGCTACAAAATGCTGCATTGAGTCATCATTGGAGTGTTTATTATCATACACTCAGGAGGAGTAAAATTTTGATAAGTGCATCTACTTAAGGGGAGATTCACTGTGATGTGTTCATAATATTTTCGGTGTACATGTTGAATCAAATTCACACACATCATGCATAAAATGTGAAAAAGAGTGTTAAAGATAAGGATATAGGAATTTCTTTTCAACACTCTAGAGATATTAAACTTGCTGCATGTATGTTGAAGAGGCAGTTGAGGAAAAAGTTACCTGCCTAATTTTTGAAGAAAGAATTTGAAAAGAAAGGCAGAGCAATGCTTAGTCTAACTGAGTAAATTGGATGCACGTTACCTGAGACGTGATGTGGTTCATTTTTGAAAAGTATTGACTAAAGTAACTCTGTTCAAAATGAAGTGAAATGGTTCAATATTCTGAGTAACCAGAGATTCTGGCATGAGCTCCATGTGTCTCCTCGCGTAAAAAGGAATTATTTGAACCTGATCATTCTTAAAAAAATTATGAATCTGTTGAAAACCTTGGAATGAAAAATTATTGAGGTAGAGCGTAGCCTCCAATACGTTGTTCTTATAAATTGAAGTGCAATCTGTTTAATCTCTCATTGGGTTGATCTGAAAATCTGAATATCTATATTGCAACAATCTATTTCATGTTATTCACTTACATATATGGAAATTTGATTTAATATGTATTCATAAAATTGATTGACTGCATTGACTTTTGCATGATTCCTCTTCCGTGTGCTTACACAATCTCTCAGGTGTTATACTTGAACATTCCGGATGTTTTGACTCACCTGCACTTTTCGTACACCCATTCCATCTCTTTAAATAAAGAGGGGGAGTTGTGCTACATGTATATATACGTATATGTTTGGTTGCATTGCATGCATTTATGTGTCCACATTTGTAAGCATCTAGCTTTATGCATTTCAATAGAAAACTAAAAATCTAAAAATCTAAAAATCAAAGAAACTCATTTGATGTATCATCACTTGTATGTGTTGAGTTTCATGCATTTCAAAAGAAAATTTAAAGATCAAAAAAATAATGAAAATCTCAAAATTGAATGGACTTCAAATGCTTTACATTTGCTCAATGGGTTTTAGACATATAGTGTATTGGAATCATGTTGATTTGTTGGTATCAAGTCTACTCATCTTCCATCTCGACATAATCAACAATTGGTATCAGAAGAAAACTAAAAAAAATCTAAAAATTAAAGAAAACCATTTGATGTCTCAAAGTCATTCCATGAACCATCTTATCCATGCTTTGCTATTGCTTCATCTGCATTTCTGAAGTGGGCTATTATTGCTTCATCAATCTATCTTGCTGAAATTTGAACTTCATTGACTTCCTCCCACTTTTTGATAATGTCAAATGGGGAGAAAGATTCATGTTTGTGTGTGATAGGGGGAGAAGAATATCTATGTAATGTTGTTGTATCATAAAATTTGTCATCATCGAAAAGGGGGAGATTGTTGAGTTATGTTTTTGATGCTAACTAAACTTTATGAATGTTGTGTATGCTTGCATATGTTCTTGATGACAGTGTGCATTCATGAGCAAGACTTGTTTCTTGCTACATGGTCTTGTGATATGTGGAGTCGACCCCTTGCATCTTTCACACTCTTGCATGTGCTACATTGAGCCTTTGCGTTCTTAATCTTCTAATATGGTTGAGATGGTAAATGAATTTTGAGGCATATACATGTTGTTTGCTTGCATGACTATTTGGAGTTATTTTTTGGTTGAAGAAAACTTAGGCTCTCCGACAGGTTTCAAAGCCTACTCTAGATGAACAAAGTCTTTGTGCAACTCATGATATATTAACTTTGATTATTTTGAATTGCAGGATCAAATCTCATGGCGGTCCCTTGGAAGGTAAAACAAACGTGTGGATAAGCACCTTACTTTCTACAATTTAAAACAGGTGGTATATGTTATGTATAATCTGTCAAGAACCATTGGTAAGATTCTTGCTTTGTCATAGCATTGATCTCACCATGTGCATTCCACATAGCGCTCCTTAATACATTTCATTCATGGCATTTGAAGTTTACAATGTGCTTAAGAATTTCACATAAGTCTTGGTAGAAACTGGTTTGGAAGATGCTCTTTCATTGAAATGGTTGCATGACTTGAAGTTTATTTGCAAATAAAGGTTCAATAGGTCTTTTGTATTTTTCATAAATGCATTTCATGCATAATCTTCCAGAGCGAGCATTGAACGTGTTTAAGGCCATGTAATAAGAGAATGCTCAAATATTTTGAGCTTTCCAAATGCATAAACTAAGTTGAATCAAACCCAAAAATGAATGGATTAAATGATGACATAAAGCTCTTGTCATATGGATATGTTTCATTGGGCTAACAACTCATTTTTCCAGGTTTTCAACAGTTCGGTCGACCAACGGACAGGGGCCGGTCGACCAATTTTTCCAGCAATCAAAAATGAACAGTTTTTTACAGTTCGGTCGACCTAAGGGCATGGGTCGGTTGACCAAAATTTCTAGGGATCAAAAATGAATAGTTTTTTCAGTCTGGTTGACCGATCGCCAACCTCTGGTCGACCAAACCCCCCGATGCAGCCATCTTTGACTCTATTTTTCACCAACGTCTTCAAGCTTCTTTTGTGGACTTTTTAGTCCTTTAGCCTCCAAATACGCCAGGAATTGTGGATCTATGTCTGGGGATGTTCCTTGACCAACCCAAGACATATAAAAACACTTCTTAGGGCAAAGAAACCCTAAGGATGAAGGGGGATCCAAGGATTGAAGGAGAGGCTGCCAAAGGAGAAAGAAGACTACTGTAGCTCCATGAACAGTAACCCGTGCAAGATTTCTTCATCCATTTCCAAGCTCTTCAAGCTCCATCTGAAGCCAATCAATCTCCATTCAAGTGAAGAAGCAAGCCTTGTTCAAGATCTGTATCATACACTCAGTGGGAGCCTAAATCAGGAGTTTTTCTTTTGTGCTTCATCTGTTTTTGTGGTTTGAGCTTCAAGTCTGTGTTCTTCGTAATCTGCAAACATTCATGTGTGTGTGTGGATCGGTTCAGATCCGTGGTCGTGCGTGTTGTCTTGTTTAGATCTGTGTGTGTGTCCGTGGATCTTCTTAGATCTACGTGTGTGTGTGGATCTATCCAGATCCGGTTGTACCAGCATGTAGAGTGCTGCATCTGTCGCTCCATGTGTGTGTGTGTTGCTGATCCGATCGTTAGATCGTGTTGGAGACTCTGTCTCTCTCTGTGTGTGTGTGTGTGTTGGGGTGTGTCCCCTTGTGTGTGTTGGAGCGTTGCTCCGTGTTGGTATTTATTCCCGTGTGTGTTGGAGAGTTGCTCCATGTTGGGATTTATTCCCGTGTGTGTTGGAGCTTTGCTCCGTGTTGGGGAGTCTTCCCCGTGTTGGTTTTCCAGTAGTGAAGCCTCACCGGGTTTTGGTGAGGGGTGGACGTAGATTGCCGTTGTTGCATCCGAACCACCTTAAAATTCCTTGTGTCTTGTGGTTTGAGCTGTGTGGTTTAATTCAATTCTTCTACACCCATTTTGTGTGATTGATATTGCATATTATCTCTTCCGCATTTGTCTCTTCAAATCTAGCATAAATCGATCTGTTCTATAAGTAGATCTTTGGTATATCGAAAAGTGTTTTTGAATTGACAAGGCCAGCCTTGTCAAGACGATAGCACCTTGCATGAGCAGAATCCTTGGATTCATACCTCCGTCTAGTACCAAAGAACTATCGCGGCATTAGATTGGGATAGATCTAATTTGTAATTATATAGATCAGAATTTCTAATTGCTACGTTATCACATCTGTTTTAAATCGAGTAAAAGTTTTCTTAAAATATTGAATCACCCAATTCACCCCCCCCCCCTCTTGGGTGTCATTGATCGCGGGACTTCACGTTTTAGCCTGCCAGCCAGAAGGGTCAAAAAGTGCAGTTAAGGCCTATCCTAGGGCGAGTAATGCATAAAAACTCTAGTAAAGGTAAGTCATGATAGAAGAAAAGTAATGCATAGAGATGCATGGATTTACATGAATTAAATCAATTTATCATATTCTTCTTAAAGGGCAAGGTTCATGTATGCAGAAATAACCCTACATGTGTAGTGAACATAAATCATGAAATCCTCCATGTACAGTGCGTGAAATCACGAGCAATCAAAGGGCTTTTGTTCCTAACCTATTAATTTAGCTATCCATGAGATAACCTACCTCTGGAAGTGCTCCTATGAATCAAATTTCTGACTAGAAGTTGATGTTGGCTCTTGCGCATCCTGGGTGGAACCGGCTACTTCTGGGCCTTCTATCTCTTCAACCACTCATCCTAAGGTCACCAACCTTTAAGAATATGTAGAAGATACAAAGGACAAAAATAAGTTCTAAAGGTAGAACTTAAACTAACCTTGTTTAGGGCTTCTAATCTTCTCCTCTTTCCTGGACGGACGCACTGTCTTCTGTGCAGACTATAGAGGGACAACGACTTCTGGGGCTTCTAGCTCCTTAGAGACTCAACCTCCTAGGACGAAAATTGGAGGAGTGTTAGACAATACAAAGGAGAACAAAACCTTCAAAAGATTTTACCTGAGATAGTGTCTCTTTACCTTCGAAAAATGTGATCCAACATTAGGGTTCACATGAGTCGAAGTTGGGTCTATTTATAGGGTTTCGAATTAGGGTTACTAGATTAGGTCGACATAGAGTCCTATTCTTGGCTCAAATCAATCCCTAAAAGTCCTATACTAAGTTTCTAGGCCAGATAGCTTCGATCTCTGTCCCTTGGGAAGAATAAAAATCCATTCTTTTTAAGGTTTATTGGCCTCGCTCACGGAAGCTAGTAGCGGTCAGATGGGGACTGCTCTAGAAGAACGCGGTCGCGCGATAGACTACCTCTAGGCGTTTAGTCCGAAATTTTTGGAATTTTTAATTTATCAACTATTTGTCCCCTATTCATCATATTTATCCCCTTTTAATTCTAAATTATCCCCAATTACATTTCTATAATCGGGCTTGGGCCTAAAAGGTTAAGTTTTAAGTCTTTTGGGCATACTTGAGTGGACTGAATCCTAATCTAATATATGGGCTTTTAAATAATTATCAATTAGGCCTTCATTCCTTAAATAGCCCATTAAACCTATTTAGGGCTTAAATAATTATATTTAAATTAAGAAAATTCCTAAAAAAAATTCACGGGCGTTACACCCTCCCTCACTTAAAAGAATTTGGTCCCCAAATTCAATGCAAGGCTTTATGGGGAGTGTATTGTACTTACAATTGAATAATCCGGGGAATCGTTTGCGCATGGCTTCTTCCGTTTCGCATTTCGCCTTGTGTGGCCAAGATTTGCTCCATTGGACTTTGACCATGGGAATAGTTTTATTCTAAAGTTGACGTACTTCTTATTCAATTATTTTGATTGGCTTTTGCTCGTACTTCAAATCCCTTTCAATCTCTAAGTTGTCATAGCTTATAACGTGGAAAGGATCAGGGATGTACCTTTTGAGTATTGAGACATGAAATACATCGTGCACTCCAGGTAATTGTGGGGTCAAGGCAATCTAGTATGCAACCTCACCAACCCTTTCGAGAATTTCAAAGGGGCCGATGAATCTTGGAGTGAGCCTACCTTTAATGCCGAACCTTCGAATACCTCGACCCGGAGAAACCTTGAGAAACACATGGTCTCTTTCTTGGAATTCCAGATCACGCCTTCGATTATTAGCATATGATTTCTATCTATCTTGAGCCATATGGAGTCTTTCTCGAATGAGCTTTAGCTTTTCGGTAGTATCTCGAATGATTTCTGGACCTAGAAGTTGCCTTTCTCCAACTTCATTCCAGCATATTGGTGAGCGGCAGCTTCTTCCATATAGTGCCTTGAATGGCGTCATTTGAATACTAGCTTGGTAAATATTGTTGTAGGCAAATTCAACTAGAGACAGATGATTGTGCCAAATCCCACCGAAATCAATAACACATGCCCTGGGCATATCTTCCACCACCTGATTTGTCCTTTCAGTTTGACCATCAGTTTGTGGATGGAAAGTAGTGCTGAAATTGAGTTGGGACCCCAATGAGTGTTGTAGACCCTTCCAGAATTGAGATGTGAATCGAGGGTCTCGATCGGAGATAATGGTCACAGGGACATCGTGTAACTTGACAATCTCCTTCATGTATAAGGCTGCTAGAATATCCACAGACCATCGACTTTTTATAGGTAGAAAGTGTGCCGATTTAGTCAATCGGTCTATGATCACCCATATACCATTGTGTCCACCTCTTGTCTTAGGTAAACCCATGATGAAATCCATCCTTATACTTTCTCACTTCCATTCGGGAATTTCCAAGGGATGTAGTTTACTAGCGGGCCTTTGATGTTCCGCCTTAACTTGCTGACAAGTGAGGCAGCTGGATACAAAGTCCGCTATTTCTCTCTTCATGTTGGGCCACCAAAAATTCCTTTTCAGGTCTTGGTACATCTTGGTAGCACCAGGGTGAATAGCATACCTTGATTTATGAGCTTCTTCCATGATCAATTTCTTAGTGTCGGCATGATCCGGTACACAGATTCGATCATTAAATAATAGCCTTCCATCGGTTGAGATAGAGAACTCCGGCCTTTGATCAATATTAATCTTGATCTCCATTAATGTGCGGTCATTTTCCTATAATTTGGCTAGATCTTCGATCAGTGTAGGTTGTGACCGGATATTGGTAATAATACCCTTTTCTTCTTCTGCATCCACATCTAGATTTAAATGAGTAAAATCCTCTATAAGATAAGTCATACCTTTCCTGAGGCTTGCTAGAGTTGCCATTGATCTTCTACTAAGAGCGTCAGGTATGACATTTGCTTTGCCTGGATGATACTGAATAGAGAAGTCAAAGTCCTTAAGGTACTCCTGTCATCTTCTTTGTCTCATGTTGAGTTCCTTTTGGGTAAAAAGGTATTTTAGACTTTTGCGGTCCGAAAATATAGTGAATTTCTCCCCATAAAGATAATGTCACCAGATTTTTAAAGCGAGGATAACAGTAGTCAATTCCAGATCGTGGATGGGGTAGTTCTCTTCATAACGCTTCAATTGCCTCGAAGCATAACATATCACCTTGCCATGTTCCATAAGGACGCACCCGAGGCCAATGCCAAATGCATCCGTGTAGACTTCAAATCCACCACCTTCAACAGGTAGTGCCAAGACAAGGGTAGTGGTTAAATGATCTTTAAGGGTTAGAAAACTCTCTTCGTAATCCTTCATCCATATGAAGGGATTTTCCTTTCTTGTAAGCCTAGTCAAGGAAACGGCAATTTTGGAGAAATCCTTAATGAATCGCCTATAATAGCCAGCCAAACAGATAAAGCTTCTAACTTCGGATACGGTCGTTGGTCGGCTCCAATTCTTGACAGCTTCCACCTTTGAAGGATCAACATCGATACCTTCTTTTGAAATAATATGGTCAAGGAAAGAAACCTTCTTTAGCCAAAACTCGCACTTGCTGAGCTTTGCGTAGAGTTGATGCTCTCTTAGAGTTTACAAAGTTATTCTTAAATGTTCTTCATGTTCTTCCTTCGTTTTACAATAGATGAGAATATCATCAATAAATATGACCACAAATCGGTCGAGATAGGGCCTAAACACATTATTCATAAGTTGCATAAATGCTACCGGGGCATTTGTAACCCAAACGCCATCACCACGAACTCATAATGCCCATATCTGTTTCGAAAAGCAGACTTGTAGATGTCTTCATCTTTGATCCTTAGCTGATGGTAGCCCGACCTGAGGTCGATCTTGGAGAAATATTTCGCTCCAGAAATTTGATCAAATAATTCGTCGATACGCGGCAACGGATATTTGCTCTTGATGGTGAGTTGATTTAGTCACCGGTAATCGATACATAGCCTGAGGGATCCGTCTTTCTTTCTAATGAAAAAGACAGGCGCACCCCAAGGGGATATGCTGGGACGAATGAAGCCCTTGTCTAGCAACTCTTGAAGTTGCCTCTTCAGTTCCTTGAGTTCCGTAGGGGACATCATGTAGGGAGCTATTGAAACAGGTGCTGCTCTAGGAATGAGTTCAATGGAGAAGTTTACTTTCCAGTCGGGCGGTAAACCGGGTAAATCAGATGGAAATACATCAGGGAACTCTTTGACAATAGGAATTTCTTCTATGAGGATTTCATTGGACTCGGTGACAATCACGGAAGCGAGAAAAGTTTCACATCCTTATGAAATGAGTTTGCAAGCGTGAAGAGAAGAAATGATGGTAGGATGCTTCCTATACTTGATGCCAAGGAAAGAGAATCGTGGGAAGTCTGGTTTTCAAAAAGAAATTATCCTATTACGACAATTTATATAGACATCATGGTCAACAAGCCAATCTACACCTAGGATGGCATCGTAGCCTTCCATGTCAAGGCATACGAGGTTTACGGGAAGATTATGGCTTTCTACAGTTACTTCACTATCTGGATAGTGGGTTGTAAGTTTTGTTCCGGGACCTAAAGGTGTTGTGATTGTTAGGTCCGATGGTAGAGAAACAGATGAAATTGGTAAAGTTTTTGCAAAGGTAGTAGATATAAAAGAATGAGAGGCACCAGTATCAAATAACACAAATGTAGGATGCGAATAAATTTGAACGGTACCTTCCATTAGCCCATCATCCTTGGGTGTTTCTTCATCCATCACGGCATTGAGGCGAGCTTGGCGCCTACGACCGCCATTTGAAGGTTGTTCCTTCATAAGAGGGCAATCGGGCATATAGTGCTCCCGACTTCGACATCATAAACAAGTGCCAAGATGCTTCCAGCACTCTTCAGTCAAATGGCCGAACTTCTCGCAAAATGTACAAGCAGTTGTGAAAGCTCTTTCTTCCGCCTTCATCTTTTTGCCTTTGCCATTGCCACTCTCGTAGCCATTACGGGATTGCTTCTTGTTGTCATGGGACTTGTAGGGTTCCGTGATGCTGAATCTCTCTCCTTTCCTTCCTTGCCGATCGGACTTCCGGCTAGATTCCTCTTCCTTGCCTTTAAATTTTTTGACCTTTTCCAAGGTCCTTTCACATAAATGTGCCCGTTGGACCATCTTCGCATAAGTACATATATTCTGGGGTCCAAGTTGAGTAATAAAAATGGGCCTCAAGCCATCCATAAATCGATTAGCCTTTAATAGATCGGTGCTAACCAAATGAGGAGCATATGGTGCCAGTCAAGAGAATTAAAGTTCATATTCTGCCATGAACATCATCCCTTGGCAAAGAGAAGTGAATTATGTGGCTTTTCTCTCCTTGATGTGCTCAGAGAAGTATTTTGCTCGAAAGAGTGTAAGAAATCCATCCCACATAAGCTGTGCATTTTGTGGTTGTGCCTTCCACAACGTACGTGCATCCTTGTTCAGTTGAAATGTGGCGAGACGGACCTTCTCTTGGTCAGTGCATTGCATGACCTCAAATATACGGTTCATCTCGTCAATCTAATTTTTTGCTTCATTGGGGTTGGCGGATCCAGAGAATAGGGGAGGATTTAAACTCCAGAAATTCCCGTGCAGGTTTCCCGCGCCAGCTTGGGCCACAGTTTGGAGAGCTTGGGTGAGACCCGCAACAGTTTGTTGCATCTCGTCCCAGTTGACACGGTGAGCCATTTTGAGAAGCTACTTGAGAAGAAGAACAGTTTGTTAATTCCTATAGAGTGAAGGAGAATTAACCTAGAGATAATTTCTAATTAACTATCTCATCCCTGGCTCTACCCGATCTCACATGGGTTTGGAAATTTATTTCCTTAGTTCATAGGTGTAGGTCCTTAATTCCTTGGACTTAACCTATGACATGACATTTTCCTATGACTTACTTATGCTTAAGCTCTGATACCACCTTAACTGTCACGCCCCGAGATATAAGTACAACGGAAGATATTCGAGAATGTGAACAGCCGGCTAGTACGCCACAAGCGAGCAATATATTCCGAGCGCTAACACATCCACATATAAGTATGAGTGCACGATAATTGAACAAAACCTTTACTTTTATTGAATAATCATCAAAAGTACATAAGGTTGCCTCTTGACTCTTTGACTAACTAGACTAAATAAAAATGAAAAGTATATTGGATGACTCAATAAAGTAAAAAATTACATCATTTGACTCCAGACTAACATAAGGACTTATAACACGCTAAGTCTTCTCTCGAGTCTTCAATCATCGCTCGCAGACCCATAATCGGAATACTCGGTATCCGACCCACTGGAGTTTCCTGGAAAGATATGAAAAGTAGGGTAATGAGCACACTTGTCCAGTAGGTATCTTCGTATCAATATGGAAGCAAGCTTTAAGTAATTACATTTTCGCTCTAGATAATAAGGCAATAGAAAATGCGAGAAAACACACGAATAAACCATGGTAACAACAAAATATGCACCATAGAGATATGAAGAATGTGAAGGAATAATAGAGATGTTGAGTATATCCAGGTGATTTTGATGATAACAAAACCCATGACATGCGTTCTATCACGTGCCATGTATTAGCAATCAAGTATGACTTTCATACGCAATCAAGGTCTAATTTCATCACATACTATGCTTAAGTGTTCATACCCTTCCAAATGCTTAAATCCACCTAGTTCCAGAACTGCCCAGGCTAAGCTCAACTCACTCATTTTAATTGGAACATGATGTGGTCATAAAATGATTCGCTCACAGATTATGATTTACTGTCTAACTCTTTTAAAAATGCAGATTTCAAGCCAGCGGTCGACCGCCGGTCAGGGGCCGGTCGACCAGTTTTCCCAGCACTGAACGCCCATTTCTGTAAAATTTCGGTCGACCGCCCCCTCCTACCGGTCGACCGCCAGCTTCGAGGCAGCTATTTTTGACTTTGTTTCTTCAACGTGGAAGCTCCTTTGATTGGGTTTGCTTAATCCCAAAGTCACCAGACTTACCATGATTTGTGGATCTGGTTCCTGGCTTGTCCCTTGACCATCCAAGATCTATATATACATCATATTGGGGTCAAAAACCCTAATCACTCAAGGGAGATCAAAGAGGCTATCAAGGGGAGAAAGAGTGCTGCCACTATAGCTCCGTGAACAGTGTTTCGGGGAAGAACTTCTTCATCCATCTCCAAGCTTTCAAGATCATTTGCAAGCCATTCAAGTGAAGATCAAGCTGTGGAGGAAGCTTCATCCAAGATCATCTTCATCCATTAAGGGGGAGCTTAAATCTGAGTTTTTCATTTTATGTTTCTCCCTTATTTTTCATCAAGCTTCAAGTGTGTGATCTTGTACTTTTAAACACTTGTGTGTGTGTGGATCTACGCTGATCCGTGTGTGTGTGTGTGTGTGTGTGTGTGTGTGTGTGTGTGTGTGTGTGTGTGTGTGTGTGTGTGTGTGTGTGTGTGTGTGTGTGTGTGTGTGTGTGTGTGTGTGTGTGTGTGTGTTTCTTCTAGTTTTCACATATCCTTGTGATTCGGTGCGTGTGCACCTTCATGGGAGTTCCAACTTCTCACGTGTGTGTGTGTGTGTGTTTTGATCTTGTAATCCTTTACAAGATAGTGTGGAATCCTCACAGATCGTGAGGGGTGGATGTAGGTTGTCATTGTTGCAAGCGAACCACCTAAAAATCACTGTCCATTGTGTGGTTTTTTCCTTCTCTTCTATCCCCATTCTGTGCAGCACACACGTAGATTATTTTGGTTGTATTGTTTGTGTTAGATCTAGCATAATTTATCATTCTCATATTAGATCTCTGGTATATTAAAAGGTGGGTTCGGATCGGCAAGGCAAATCTTGTCAGGAAGATAACATCTTGGGTGAGTTGAATCTTCGGATTTTTACCTCCGCCACCGTACCTAAGATCGGTTGAGTGTGATAGATTTTATTAGATCTAAGTGTTTACATATAGATCTAAATTTTACTATGGCTATTCTTCATACTTGTTTCATTTGGCCTACAATTTTCTAAAAGTTTGTAAACACCCAATTCACCCCCCTCTTGGGTGTCATTGATCGCGAGACTTCAATTGGTATCAGAGCTAAGGCTCTAACTTTCACAGATCTAACGATCTAGAGAAAGATCCAGATCAATGGCCAACAAGGTGATGATACCTGAGGGTCATTCCATTAACCATCCTCCATTCTTTGACGGCTCAAATTAATCCTACTGGAAAAATAGAATGCATGTTTTCTAAGGGCCCAGGAGTATGAAGTCTGGAGGGTTGTGGACAAGGGTCCGTATAAACTCTCGGAGGATGAAGAAAAATGGACACCCAAGGAAATTAAAAAATACACTGTAAATTTTAATGCTATGAATATTATGCAATGTGCTATACATCCTAATGAGTTTTCCCGTGTATCCATGTGCAGCTCAGTAAAGGAGATGTGGGACAAGTTGCGGCTCATATATGAGGGAACTTCCGAGGTCAAGGAGACCAAGGCGAACCTACTGGTCAGAGATTATGAGCTGTTCAAAATGAAGCCTGAAGAAACCATTTCAGAAATATTCGCAAGATTAACTGAGATCACAAATGGTCTCATAAGCCTTGGGAAGGAGTACTCAAACTCTGATTTTGTGAGGAAAGTTCTGAGATCACTTCTGTCGGCGTGGCACACAAAAGCCACAGTAATTGAGGATTCGAAAAATCTGTCCACGCTCACTTTGGACGAGCTCATAGGGTCACTCATGACCTATGAAATAAACATGAATAGAACAGCCGAGGAAGATACGAAGAAGAAGAAAGTGATTAGATTGAAAGCTCTCCAATCTGATGATGATTTCCAAGAAGAAGAATCCAGCGAGGGAAGCAATGAAGAAGAAGACTTGGCCATGATAACTCGCCAAGTAAAGAGATTTTTGAAGAAGAAGAGAAATTTCCAAGGCAATTTCAGAAAGGGGCACAGGAAGCCCTTTCAGACCAAGGGCGAGCCTAGCAAGCCCAATAATGTCATTTGTTATGAATGCAAGAAGCCCGAGCATATGAGAGGAGAGTGTCCAGATCTAAAAAGAAAATTCAAGAAGGACAAACTCAAGAAACCCCAAGTAATGGTCGCCACATGGAGCGACGAAGAGGACGAACCGTCCTACGAGGAGATCCAAGAGCTAGTGGAGAGCTTGTGCCTCATGGCACACGAAGATGATTCAACTGAGGTAAATTCTGACCCTGATTTTATTTCAAATGAACAATGGGAGTCGGAATATGAAAAATTGTATACAAAATATAAAAAAATCAGATCTGAAAATAAAACTCTCAAAAAGAAAATTGATGATTCATCACATGAGGATATTTTTGTTAAATTTGAGAAACTGGAACAAGAATGGTTTGAGTTAACAGAGGAAAAAGAAACCATGCTTCAAACAATTTCAGATCTTGGAAAAGCCAAAGAGGAGCTATCATGTAAAATTTTTGAAATTGAAAAAGTTTGTGAAAAGCTCAAGAATGAAAAAGAAATTCTGACATCATCCATTTCAGAAATTGAAAGTAAAAATGTGAGCTTGAATAAAGAGGTAACTGACTTGCAGTTTACTCTCTCTAGGTTTGTCAAGGGCAAACAAAATTTGGATAACTTGTTGGAGTTAAAATTAACTTCCAGAAGGAAGGATTGGGATATACTCCCCAAAACAAAAAATCATTTGAGCATAAGATCACTACATCCTATGTGCATGAAAAAGGAAATGATTGTGCTTCATGTTCATACTCTAAGCCTATACATGTCCAACCAAAATCACGCCAATTTTCAAGAAAGTTTTCAAATGTCAATTATTTTTATTGTGGTCGCTTTGGTCATGTTATGGCTCATTTTTGGTTTAGACAAAACTCACCAAGAAATCATACTTTTTGGACCGAGAAAAGATATGCACAGAATTGGACTAACTCTTACAGACCCAAACTAGTTTGGGTACCAAAATCAATTGCATGAGAATGTTGTTTCTTGCAGATATGTCTTGAAGCCAAGGGGAGCAAATGGTACTTGGATAGCGGCTGTTCAAGGCATATGACAGGGGACAAGAAGGTGTTCTCTACACTGCAAGACAAGGATGGAGGTTCAGTTGCCTTTGGAGGCAAGGACAAAGGTAAAATCATTGGAATCGGCAATGTAGGTAAGAATTCTGAAATTCTTATCGAGAATGTGCTTTTGGTGAAAGGCTTAAATCACAATCTCTTGAGCATAAGCCAGTTATGTGACAAAGGGTTCAAGATTATTTTTGATGAAATGTATTGCTTTGTAATGAATAAAAACACAAATGAGATCAATTTCATTGGAAAAAGAAACAATAATGTCTACACTGTTGATATTGATGATGTCTCTTGTGATGATATGTGTTTGGTAGCAAACAATCATGAAAATGCTTGGCTTTGGCACCGAAGACTAGGTCATGCTAGTTTTGGAGTAATCTCCAAGTTGTCTAAACATGACTTGGTGAATGGTTTGCCAAAATTAAAGTTTGAAAGTGATAAAATCTGTGAAGCTTGCACAAAAGGCAAGCAAACACGCATATCTTTCAAAAATAAGAACATTGTTTCTACCTCCCGGCCTCTAGAATTGCTGCATCTTGATCTTTTTGGCCCTACTAGGACATCCAGCCTAGGAGGTAAATCTTATGGATTTGTAATTGTTGATGATTACTCCAGATTTACATGGGTATTATTTTTAGCCAATAAAAATGATGCTTTGATGGAGTTTCAAGTGTTTTGCAGAAAAATCTAGATTGATAGGGGTTATCTCATCACCACAATTCAAAGTGATCATGGTGGTGAATTTGAGAACAATGAGTTCAGCAGCTTCTGCCAAGAGCAGGGATACACACACAATTTCTCATCACCAAGGACGCCTCAACAAAATGGAGTAGTGGAGAGAAAAATAGAACCTTGATAGACATGGCACGGACCATGTTAAGTGAGAACTCCCTACCCAAATACTTTTGGGCCGAGGCGGTAAGTACAGCGTGTTACATCACCAACAGGGCAATGGTAAGGCCCATCTTGAAGAAAACTCCTTATGAGCTGTACAAGGGTAAGAAGCCAAATATCTCTCATCTTAAACCCTTTGGATGCCCATGTTTCATCTTGAACAATGGTAAGTCTAACGAGAAAAGTGACAAAGGAATTTTCCTAGGTTATGCACTTAACTTTAGAGCTTATCGATTGTTTAATAAACGGACTTTGGTTGTTGAAGAAAGTCCTCATGTTATTTTTGATGAATCCGAATTGAAGCTGACCAATCAATCTATTCCAATTGTGGATGCAGATGAAGATCCCAAACCTTCAAATGATGCTAAGGCCAAGAACGAACCAACTGAAGGGATCTCAAACAAGATTGAAGAGGATGAAGATCCTTTAATTGAAACGCTCCAAGAACAACAAGTGCAGCACCCCGACTTTCCCAGCACCTCTACGTTCTTAAAGGATCATCCAGCTGAAAACATAATTGGCAATCCTCAAGATGGGGTAAGAACCAGATCATCACTAAGGCAAGTATAGGAAGAGGATTTGATAGCCTAAATCTCACAACAAGAGCCTAAGGATATTCATGGAGCTCTTCAAAATGAATCCTGGATTCAGGCTATGAATGAAGAGCTACACCAATTCGAAAGGAACAAAGTGTGGACTCTCGTGCTGTGTCCTAAGAATCATCCCACAATTGGAACCAGGTGAGTTTTCAGAAACAAGTTAAATGATACGGGATTGGTTGTTAGGAACAAGGCCCGGCTTGTAGCCAAAGGGTATAGCCAAGAGATGGGTATTAATTTTGATGAATCTTTTGCACCGGTTGCTAGACTAGAAGCAGTCCAGATCTTATTATCCTATGCTTGCTCCTTGAACTTCAAACTATTTCAAATTGATGTTAAATCTACATTTCTTAACGGTTACATCAAGGAGGATGTTTTTGTAGAGCAACCTCCATGTTTTGAAGATTCAAAGCATCCAAAGCATGTGTACAAGTTGCAGAAGGCCTTGTACGGGTTAAAGCAAGCACCAAGAGCATGGTATGAAAGGCTCACTTTATTCCTTGTGAAAAATGGTTTCAAAAGAGATAAGGTTGACCAAACACTCTTCACAAGGAAATCAGGTAAAGACATATTAGTAGTTCAAGTATATGTGGATGACATTATCTTTGGAGCTACTAACAATGTCTTATGTGAAGAATTTACAGAAATCATGCAAGGAGAATTTCAGATGAGCTTAATGGGTGAACTAAATTTCTTTCTTGGATTGCAGGTGAAGCAAACACCCGAGGGGATTTTCATCAATCAAGATAATTACACACTGGAGCTGTTAAAGAAATTTGGGATGGCTGAAGTAAAACCTTTTTCAACTCTAATGGCCACAACCTCGATGTTAGACAAAGATGAAAATGGTAAAATAGTAGATCCTACAATGTTTCAAGGTATGATCGGATCACTATTGTATCTTATAGCATGCCGCCCTGACATTCAATTCAGTGTATGTCTTTGTGCCCGTTTTCAATAATGCCCTAAAGAATCTCATCTAATGGCTATTAAATGTATTTTTAGATACTTAATTGGCATAATAGATTTTGGCTTGTGGTTTCCCATCGGTAATTCATTTGAATTGATTGCTTACACCGATGCGGATTATGCCGGATGTATTGTAGATCGCAAAAGTACTAGTGGGTACTGTCAGTTTCTTAGTGGGTGCCTAGTCTCATGGGTGATGTGACACCACCTATGGACCTAAATTGTAAGCAAGCAACTTGAGCAGCGGACTCACTCTAGCGAACACATTCGCATAGCACACACTAGTGCCCGTAGGCGATTCGGCGATGATGGAGAGGGTCTGAGGTGGGACCTTGATGCTCCAAGGGTTGGCTAGCTTGGGGAGGACCCCAATTGGGCCAGGGATGCCCAATTTACGGGCAGCCAGCACACCAAGGGTGTGGGAAGTAGGGGATTGCTCACAACTCGCCCGCGGTGATCACTCACGTCAATAGCAATTTTGGGCCGAGCTCTCACTCTCTGTCCGATGAAGCAACAGAGATAATACTATGCTAAGCAATGAATTGAAACCAGCCAAGAGGGGAAACGAGGCTCACCTAGTCGGCGTGAAGACGCTGACTCCGACCGAAGGCGGGGGCAAGCGGGGAAGCGTGGGCTTACCCGCATGCTGAGCCGATGAAGCTTCAAACCTGCAAATTATCAATTTACAATCACTATGCCCCTTGCAAAGGGGTTGGACTAGGGGTGGGGAAGTGTTTTACAACCAAAATGTACCTCCAGGCAAGGAGGGGCGATCAGCCGGCCAGGCAGGGAGGGGAAAAACTAGCTTAGAGGATTAAGACAAGAAGCTCGCCGAATCTGTCCACTCTCAGGAACAAGGAATAGACTGTCACTATCGGTGCCGCTACGGACTCTCCCGGACACCGTTGTCGATGAAACCAGTTGGAGAATCTTCATAGTTGACCCCGGATGATGCCCAATTTTTGGGGGAATTTTTGGATGACGGCGTTGGATGGGGCAGGGTCGTGAACAGGGCCTCTGTTCTCTGATTCAGACTGCTACGGTACCACTATAGCAGGAAGACGAGGTCACCACGGGCGCTCCTGAGCTCTGATTCAGGCGGGGCCAGAGTCGCTGGTTTTTTTGTCGAGTCCTCTTCGAACAGAGACCCGTGGGGGCACCGGAGGAGGTCGGAGTAGACAGATAGATGCCGAACAGTGATAGGGTGTCTGTTCAGTCCCAGAGGGACCAGAACAGCGCACTCGGGGGACAAAAAAGAGAACTCTTGGCTCCGGATGCCGAATGGGGTGCCGCTTCTTGATTCTGGAAGTATACTTGTCATAGAAGAACTCAGCGAAGCCCTGCCTCCAGATCTTCAAGGTGTTGGCCATGGGAGGCTTTGCAAGCAGCTTCAGGTTGCCATTCTGGAGAAAGATGCGCAGTGTGGGGAGATCGGCCCCCCCGGGCAGCCACGAGCTCAGGTTGGGATGAGATTACCGCCGTTGCAAAGAAGATAGGGAGACGCTTCCAACGGTATATGGTACACCCTTTGAGGCTTCTTGGTGATGTCGTGGCAGCCTCAGAAAGTAGCAGGTACTCTACTGCCTGTGAGCTGGGAATAGGATGAAGGTGTAGGGTTGCGTGTATGAGGGTGGGATAGCCAAGGGAAACAAGGGGGAAATGGGGAGGGCGACTAGGGTAGGAAGGGGGTGTTGGGGAGGGGTGTGGGGCAGCTATAAAGGGAGGGAGATTCAAATTTGGGCCTTGGGTGAAGCCCCTTCAGCCTTGGAGATGTGAAGAGGTGCTTGGGGAAAGGAAGAGGGTAGTTGGTGGTTGGAGGGTGGAGCAAGGATTGGAGGAGGTTCTCTTGGGGCTGGGGTGGAGTAAAGAGGGGGGTGTGGGGAGTTGGAGTAGCTTTAATGGAAGGGGGAGGAGAGAGAAAGAAGGTGGGAGGGTGAGGAGAGAGAGAAGGGGCGCCCTCTCTTGGAGAGAGAGAGAGAGAGAGATAGGGGAGGGATGTGGAGAGTCTCACTCCAAGGAAAGAAAATTCTCACAAGGGGTTTCTTTCTATTCAAATATTCATCAAAGGTTACAAATGAGATCGGGGAGGGGGCTATTTATAGACTCCATACTTTTCCTAGGACCAAAGTGACCCTGACAAACCCACAATTGACCAGCCTGTCCCAAGGGGGGGCGCCCCTGGGCCTTGCCCAATGAATTGGGCCCATAATCCTATCTAATCAACATAATGACTGAGAACTTAGGTAATTGACCCTTAAATCTAGGTACCGGACTCAAATAAAGGGAAAATTACATAATTATGACTCAAAGAAAATATAAAAATTACATGACTAGACTCAGAAAAATACGATGAACACAATGGCGCATGCCGACGAACAATCCGAGCCTCGGAAAAATGTGGAGGGGCAAGGGATGCCCCCATCATACCCCCGGGGTGGGGAAAACTCGACCCCGTCGAGTATGGGTCCACTGGGGAAGTGGCACATCAAATGTAGCTCCGGGCGAGCCACTATCTCCAAACTCAACCCCGTGTCCATAGCTGGGGGACGGCGCTTCAGCTTCTCAAGGTGGCACGGGCACACCCTCTTGCCAGCGATGATACCCTGCTTGCCTAATATTATCTCCGTGCACTCACGTTGGACTCTCAGGATGATATGAGGTGGCACTCCGAGGGTGTCTCTCTGAAAGATAGGCATAGGCTCGAGGCACTCTCTAGGATCCACCGTGGTGCCCATATAGGGTGCAGAGTCCGCAACGTAGGAAATGGGGTGAATCCCAAAACCTATTAGTAAGTCCAACCCATAAGCCGGGTTGCCAAAGCCACTCGGAACTTGGCAAGGTCCAAGTCCTCATGCCTTCAAATTGGAGGTGACCCTAGGGTAGAGCCACTCCAAAGTCATCATCGCCAAGTTGCCAACTTGGAATTCTAGGTGGCGCTCATGACCTTTTACTCGCTTCTTGTGATTCTCATCGCTCGTTGCTTGATGCTTGCTTGGATGCATATGCCATGCACTATGATGCAGTGTGAGTGGAAAATGTATGGTATGCAAAGGTGGACCGGGGCAACTAAATGTAGACCTATCATGCATTGATGTCATAGGTGGACCGGGACAACCATAGGTGGACCGATCATGCCTTGATGTCACATGGACCTTAATGAACCTAGGTGGGCCGGGGCAGCCATAGGTGAACCTATCATGCAAAGGGGTGGCAAATGCCGGGGGTCCCGGGCATCCATGAATGCTATCTTCATGCTTTGACTTCACAATGACTATCTTTGGGGGGCCGGGGCATCCAAACGTGGCCCTATCATGCATGGACTCCCTATCAAAGGTTGGAGGACCAGGGCATCCAAATGTGGTCTTAACATGCATGTGTTTCCTAACAATGTTGATTGTCGAAGGGGGACCGGGACACCCAGAGATGAGCCTACCATGCAACTCTACCCAAATGCTAAGTTCTACCTTCCCGAGCGTAGGTGTAAGAAGGGGGGGTTGGTGCAACCGATTTGACATGGGGTGAGAGGTAGGACTTGTTAGGGGAGTCAGGATGAGGATGGTGGGTTTTGGGGACCCCAAAGAAAGGGATCAAATGGATCAAGGAAGGATAGATTCTTGGGGAAGTGGGCCTCTTCCCATACTTGGTGTGTAGATACCCAATCAACAAGCTCCCCTAGGTGTGATGAGTCTTTGCTAGCTAGCGGAGCCATTACCATAGTGGGTCTATTGATTGGGGAGAAACATAGGGAGGCATACGGCTCATTCCCAAGGAGGGGTGTGGGGTCAAATGGACATATGGGTGTGGGTGTGTGATGTGTTGGGTGGTTGATTGTATGGTAGGAGGGGAGGGAGTTAAGTTGGTGCCATGGCTCCCACCCGGTGGGATGAAAGGGATCAAAGAAAGTATGACCGGATAAGGTGGCTTCTTCCTTTAGGTTGGCCAAGGTGAGGTGTTCCCCAATGAGTAAGGGGCCTTCTTCCACCATAAGAGTAGATGGGATAATGATTGCCTTAGGATGGTTGGGCTCCTTTCGTGGGCTGTCATTGGCTTGGGATGGGATAGAGATGCCCAATGTGAGAAGGAACATGAGGACCACACTAGTGCATTGGCCCATGGTGATTATGGCAGTAATAGGGGAAGGTCGGACGGCCACAACTTGGGATGGATGACTCATGGTTTAGTGGTATGGACTTGACCTTGGGATTGGGCCCTTCTTTAGCCACTTGACTAGAGGTTCTCCTATGATCACTAGTCCATTGAAGGGGAGAGTTAATTCTAGGTGGGGTTTATGGTTGGGTGGGAAACTAGGGGTTTGTCTCTCCTTAGTTTGAGTGTTGGTGTCCTTTGGTGGATGGGTAATGTTGAAACAAACACCCTCGTTCTTTGGGACTTCCATGGCCAAACTTGTGTCTCTAGCATGGATGATTTTGGTAGGAGTTTGGGTTGGTGGAGTTGGAAGGTGTGATGACATGAGGTTAGGGGGGGTTGTTTGAGGGATCATTGGTAGAGTTTGGGGTTCCCGTGGAGGGGTGGAAGTGGCATGCTTGGTGGGGTAAGGGACGGAGGGTGACGGCCACACGCATGGGCCATATTTTTGGTAGAAGGCTATGGGTGACTTGGCTCGCTCGTTCAACATCCCTATGACAAGCTTATCCTACGCATTCATCTTGGGAAGGGGGTAGTGGAGCGGGGAGGGGTGATCCTTCTAGACTAAATGACGATGCAATGCCCAAGGACTAGACTTAGTAGAGACAAGTATAAAACTTTATCTGATACCACTTGATGTGACACCACCTATGGACCTAAATTGTAAGCAAGCAACTTGAGCAGCGGACTCACTCAAGTGAACACGTTCGCGTAGCACACACTAGTGCCCGTAGGCGATTTGGCGATGATGGAGAGGGTCCGAGGTGGGACCTTGATGCTCCAAGGGTTGGCTGGCTTGGGGAGGACCCTAAATGGGCCAGGGATGCCCAATTCATGGGCGGCCAGCACACCAAGGGCGTGGGATGTAGGGGATCGCTCACAACTCACCCGCGGTGATCACTCACGTCAATAGCAATTTTGGGTCGAGCTCTCACTCTCCGTCCGACGAAGCAACAGAGATAATACTATGCTAAGCAATGAATTGAAACCAGCCAAGAGGGGAACTGAGGCTCACCTAGTCGGCGTGAAGATGCCGACTCCGGCCAGAGACGGGGGCGAGCGGGGAAGCGTGGGCTTACCCGCACGCTGAGCTGATGAAGCTTCAAACTTGCGAATTATCAATTTACAATCACTACGCCCCTTGCAAGGGGGTTGGACTAGGGGTGGGGAAGTGTTTTACAACCAAAATGTACCTCCATGTAGGGAGGGGCGATCAGTCGGCCAGGCGGGGAGGGGAAAAACTAGCTTAGAAGATTAAGACAAGAAGCTCGCCGAATCTATCCACTCTTAGGAACAAGGGACAAATTGTCACTGTCGACGCCGCTGCGGACTCTCCCAGACTCTGTTGTTCATGAAACTAGTTGGAGAATCTTCGTAGTTGAACCAGGAGGATGCCCAATTTTTGGAGGAATTTCTGGATGACGGCGTTGGATGGGGCAGGGTCGTGAACAGGGCCTCTGTTCTCTGATTCAGACTGCTATGGTACCACTATAGCAGGAAGACGAGGTCACCACGGGCGCTCCTGATCTCTGATTCAGGCGGGGCTAGAGTCGCTGGTTTTGTTGTCTAGTCCTCTTCGAACGGAGACCTGTGGGGGCACCGGAGGAGGTCAGACTAGATAAATAGATCCTGAATAGTGATAGGGTGTCTGTTCAGTCCCAAAGGGTATAGAACAGCGCACTCGGGGGAGAAAAAAGAGAACTCTTGGCTCCGGATGCCGAATGGGGTGCCGCTTCTTGATTATGGAAGTATACTTGTCATAGAAGAACTCAGCCAAGATCCGCATCCAGATGTTCAAGGGGTTGGCCGTGGGAGGCTCTGCAAGCAGCTTCAGGTTGCCAGTCTAGAGGAAGATGCGCAGTGTGGGGAAATCGGCTCCCCCGGGCAACCACGAGCTCAGGTTGAGACGAGACCACCGCTGTTCCGAAGAAGACAAGAAGATGCTTCCAACGGTATATGGTACGCCCTCTGAAGCTTCTTGGTGATGTCGTGGCAGCCTCAGAAAGTAGCTGATACTCTGCTGCCTGTGAGCTGGGAATAGGATGAAGGTGTAGGGTTGGGTGTATGAGGGTGGGATGGCCAAGGGAAACAAGGGGGGAATGGGGAGGGCGACCAGGGTAGGAAGGGGGTGTTGGGGAGGGGTGTGGGGCAGCCAAAAAGGGAGGGAGATTCAAAATTTTGGCCTTGGGTGAAGCCCCTTCAGCCTTGGGGATGTGGAGAGGTGCTTGGGGAAGGGAAGAGGGTAGTTGGTGGTTGGAGGGTGGAGCAAGGATTGGAGGAGGTTCTCTTGGGGCTGGGGTGGAGTAAAGAGGGGGGTGCGGGGAGTTGGAGTAGCTTTAATGTAAGGGGGAGGAGAGAGAAAGTAGGTGGGAGGGTGAGGAGAGAGAGAAGGGAAGGGGGCGCCCTCTCTTGGAGAGAGAGAGAGAGAGAGAGAGAGAGAGAGAGAGAGAGAGAGAGATGGGGGAGGGATGTGGAGAGTCTCACGACAAGGGAAGAAAATTCTCACAAGGGGTTTCTTTCTATTCAAATATTCATCAAAGGTTACAAATGAGAGAGGGGAGGGGGCTATTTATAGACTCCATACTTTTCCTAGGACCAAAGTGACCCTGACAAACCCACAATTGACCAGCCTGTCCCAAGGGGGGGCACCCCTGGACCTAGCCCAATGAATTGGGCCCATAAACCTATCTAATCAACATAATGACTGAGAACTTAGGTAATTGACCCTTAAATCTAGGTACCTGACTCAAATAAAGGGAAAATTACATAATTATGACTCAAAGAAAATATAAAAATTACATGAGTAGACTAAGAAAAATACGACGAACACAATGGCACATGCCGACGAACAATCTGAGCCTCGAAAAAATGTGGAGGGGCAAGGGATGCCCCCATCAATGGGCCTCTAAGAAACAACATTCAGTAACTCTCTCAACGGTCGAGGCTGAATATGTAGCTGCCGGAAGTTGTGGAGCCCAAGTACTTTGGATCAAAAATCAATTACTTGATTTGGATATTGAAATGAAATGTGTGCCAATCTTGTATGATAATACCAGTGCAATCAGCTTGTCAAAAAATCATGTTCAACATTCTAGGACAAAACACATTGACATTCGACATCATTTTCTGAGAGATCATGTAGGAAAAGGGGTCTTTGAATTGAATTTCGTTGACACACACAATCAACTAGCTGATATTTTCATAAAACCCCTAAACCAGGATCAATTTAGCAAAATAAGAAGAGAACTTGGGATGTGCAAGGGTGAGAGCATACATTCATAGGTCTACACTTAGGATAAGAATTGCACTTGTAGAAACTCATATGCATCAAGGGTAGATTAACATGCATATTGTATATATTTACTTTTAATACCTTGAGTGTTCATATACACTCCAGCATGCTTGAATGTATTTACATATATAGCCCTCCTTGAATAATATTTCTAAGGCCATATATTCCTTGGTTAAATAATTATGGACTCAGTGATGCCGAACCTAAGGAAACTTCTGAGGGGGAGTTAGAGAACTTTCCTCAAATCTCCATCTCTTCTCCTTCTCTCCACTTCATGATGTTGGTTCCTATCCGAAGGTCAGATGATGGTCCCCCCATAAAAAAAAAGAAAATAAAATAAAATAAAAAGAAATAAAAAATACAAAATGGGGATTTTTTGGCCCTAGCGGTCGATCGCCGCTCCTGCACCGGTCGATCGGTGGCGACGAACCGGCCCGATCGGACCTCAACCGAGCCATCTTATAAGGGGGTCCAACACCCTATCCTCTCATTATATCACTCCCACTCTCTCTCATACCCCATTTCCTAACCCTAGAAATCCATTTCTTCATCTCTCAAGCCTCTGAAATCCATCATTCCTCCATCCGCACAAGATCCGGCGTGTTCGTCACGGTTTCGGGACAAACTCTATTCGGCCGTTCGTGCATTTGTGGAGCTACCCCTTAGGTTCCAGTTTGTGGAGAAGGCTTTTGCATGCCCCTGGAGTGCCCTTTGATCTATCTTCATCCCCCAGGACGAGAGTCATCGTTTCAAGGGTTTCCATCGGGTCCTCTAGTTTGGGATGCCGCCTAGATGGAGTTTTCGGCGTTCTGCCCAAGGGGAGGCCAGTGGCCAGAGATGAGAGGCCCCGGCTCCTCCACCACAGCAAGCACCTGCACCTCATCCTGCACCTCGGTTGCCTCATCGTCTTATTATCGACCCTTGACTGGTCGACTTCAATGAGGTGAACGAGCTTTTGCCTGATTTATGTGCTATCTTTGAGATTCAACCTGGTTGGACTGATTTCATCACTAGATATACCCGATATTACCCCAGTCTAGTGCAGCAGTTTTATGGTAATTTGATTGCAAGGAATGAGGAATTATTTTCTGTATTTCAAGGGGTTGAGATTCATATTACCCCCGATCTATTTGAGAGATGCTTAGGAGTTGCGGCTAGAGGAGCCAACATGATTTTTGGTCATGGAGCTGTTGAGGAAACCTTTCTTGCTATGACTAGTTGTGATTACGTGCGTGGTGTCAGCAACTTAATTGAATTGAATGCAAATCATTTTCTACCACTGCAGCGTATATTGCACCATATGTTTACCTCTCTCATTTATCTAAAGAGTGGCAGCAGAAATGAAGTGACAGAGGTTCACAAGTTATTGTTTTACAATGTTATGAATGGGATTCAAGTCAACATGGGTCGCCTCATGACGACTCTCATTGGAGCTTGCCGAACAAATTTGCGGCGATCCATGCCGTATGCTTCACAGTTGACCGGCATATTCATTCATGCAGGGATCAATTTGGCAAATGAACAGTTCATTTATGTTAGACAGGATGATATATATAATAAGCATAAGATCTTTACATATTTTGGATATTACTATGGTCCCGATGGTGAGTTACGCTGGGATGTGCCTACTTATGGAGTAGAAGTTGATAGTGAGGAAGAGTACGAACAAGAGCAGCAGCAGGATCAAGAGGATGTCCCCCCTCCAGTTCAGCCTGAGGAGCAGCCTCCTCCACCTTCACCTCATCACATGGATCCCGAGATGCCTCCTCCACCACAGTTCTTTCATGAAGAGTCCTCCACTCAGGGGGCCGTACAACACAAGATTCTGAGACTTTTGACAGGCGGTTTACTAGGCTAGAGACTCGTGTGGATACTTTTGGGGATCGACTTTCTACCTTCGGGGATCCCGTTGACACCATGAGTAATGTGATTGACACCATGTCAAGTCGCATAGATTCCTTCTCCACTGTTCTGGATACCCTCTCCACTCAAATGGCCACACCCTCCACTCATATGACTAGCCTCACCAACAGCGTTGCTGATTCCAGCCAAGCCTTCCACATCATGAACATGACACTTATTGGAATGCAGCACCGTGATGCGGCTCGTGACCTCTCCATTGGCCGTATTAAGGATAGTCTTCAGATTCAAGATCATTCTCTTGATGACATCCGCCGTCGCCTTGGTTACCAGCCTCCTCCTCCAGAGGATCAACCTCCTGTAGATGCACCATGATGATTTTTCTTTAGTATCATACCTCTAGATTGTTCTACTTCGGTCTTGTGTCACTTGGGTCCCCCTTCGTCTATGCTATGCCCTTTTGATGATGCCAAAGGGGGAGAAGTAAGTAGTACTACAGGGTCTATATTTATGTATGTCGGTATGTTCATGTGTTTGCATGCATGATCATGTGAGGGTCATTGTGTCTGTTCTACATTTAGTCACTTGTGTCTAGAGTCGTGCATTCACTCTCGCATCAATGTACCTTGTAATGAAATGATGAAATGAATGCAACTGGTGTTTGATCTCAGATAGTTGGCTCTTGCATCTCATTTCTTTTCTAATTGGAAAATAAAGTGTTGAATGGTTTGCGTTAGCTGGCTTGATGGGATGTGAGTAAAATGCCTTGATTTCAAACATTGATCTCAATTTTCAAACATTGCTCAAAGGCACGCCCATGTACTTAAATATCCTTTCTGTTTTGTCATCATAAAAAAGGGGGAGATTGTTGAGTATATCCAGGTGATTTTGATGATAACAAAACCTAGGACATACGTTCTATCACGTGCCATGTATTAGCAATCAAGTACGACTTTCATACGTAATCAAGGTCTAATTTCATCATGTACTATGCTTAAGTGTTCATGCCCTTCCAAATGCTTAAATCCACCCTGGTTCTAGAACTACCCAGGCTAAGCTCAACTCACTCATTTTAATTGGAGCAGGATGTGGTCATAAAATGATTCACTCACAAATTATGATTTACTGTCTAACTCTTTTAAAAATGCAGGATTTTCAGCCAGTAGTCGACCGCCGGTCAGGGGCCGATCGACCAGCTTTCCCAACACTGAACGCCTATTTCTGTAAAATTCTAGTCGACCGCCCCCTCCTACCGGTCGATCGCCAACTTCGACGCAGCTATTTTTGACTTTGTTTCTTCAACGTGGGAAGCTCCTTTGATTGGGTTTGCTTAATCCCAAAGTCACCAGACTTACCATGATTTGTGGATCTGGTTCCTGGCTTGTCCCTTGACCATCCAAGATCTATATATACATCATATTGGGGTCAAAAACCCTAATCACTCAAGGGAGATCAAAGAGGCTATCAAGGGGAGAAAGAGTGCTGCCACTGTAGCTCCGTGAACAGTCTTTTGGGGAAGAACTTCTTCATCCATCCCCAAGCTTTCAAGATCGTTTGCAAGCCATTCAAGTGAAGATCAAGCTGTGGAGGAAGCTTCATCCATTAAGGGGGAGCTTAAATCTGAGTTTTTTATTTTGTGTTTCTTCCTTATTTTTCACCAAGCTTCAAGTGTGTGGTCTTGTACTTTTAAACACTTGTGTATGTGTGTATCTACGCTGATCCGTGTGTGTGTGTGTGTGTGTGTGTGTATTTCTTCTAGTTTTCACATATCCTTGTGATTCGGTGCGTGTGCACCTTCGTGGGAGTTCCAACTTCTCACGTGTGTGTGTGTGTGTGTGTGTGTGTGTGTGTGTGTGTGTGTGTGTGTGTGTGTGTGTGTGTGTGTGTGTGTGTGTGTGTGTGTGTGTGTGTGTGTGTGTGTGTTTTGATCTTGTAATCCTTTACAAGATAGTGTGGAATCCTCACAGATAATGAGGGGTGGACGTAGGTTGCTGTTGTTGCATCCGAACCACCTAAAAATCACTATCCATTGTGTGGTTTGTTCCTTCTCTTCTATCCCCATTCTGTGCAGCACACACGTAGATTATTTTGGTTGTATTGTTCATGTTAGATCCAGCATAATTTATCATTCTCATATTAGATCTCAGGTATATTAAAAGGTGGGATCGGATCGGCAAGGCAAATCTTGTAAGGAAGATAACATCTTGCGTGAGTTGAATCTTAAGATTTTTACCTCCGCCAATGTATCTAAGATCGGTTGAGTGTGATAGATTTTATTAGATCTAAGTGTTTACATATAGATCTAAATTTTCACTACGGCTATTCTTCATACTTGTTTCATTTGTCCTATAATTTTCTAAAAGTTTGTACACACCCAATTCACCCCCCTGTTGGGTGTCATTGATCGCGGGACTTCAAGAGCATGATCAAGCAAGCTATAAGGTAAAGTGGCCTTTCGTTAACAAGAATATACTTCATAACCATAAAGGCTATGCACTAGAATGTCATGAACAAGAAAGTACTAGCAAGCATGTAGTTTATCACAAGATTGCCTCATAGTTTTCACCCATCTATAAAAAAAGTACTCTCGGCACAATGCGACGCCAATAAGCATCATACCCCATGGTTTATAGTACGTTTTCGGCTATCTGTCGAGGGGCTAGCCTGGAGCCCTTGGACACTGTCTGTGCCCGCTCTTGCATCTTCAAGTTACAGATCAAGCTACGTCCATGAGAAAATAATAACGTTTCGGCCAATAATATTCAATTCAACAATTATTTCATGAGAATGTAGCCAAGGCAAAGAACGCACCAATGACGAATCATGAGAGTTTAAAGAATGATTTAAGACAAGGTCATGCTACGAAAGAAATCCGGTAGCATAATGATATGTTCCTTAACTCTCATAATTCATTAGGTAGCTTTTGAATAAGGTATTAGGTTCTAGATAATCAATAAACCATCTAAGAACTTAGGAAAATTAACCCTTGGGTCGAACCTCAAGCTAAACATAGTTTAGACATAAGACGGTCAAGTCTGGACCATTTCTGGACAGAAGCGGTCTTGCCAGGACTGTTTCTAGATAGACGCGGTCAGAGAATGACCGTTTCTATGAAGAGTCGACACATGAAGAAAAGAAGGTCGACGCAATGAAACTCTTGGACAGAAGCGGTTGCGGGATGACCGCTACTTGACAGCGGCGATGGCCTAATGGCCGCTAAATCCCAGATATAGAAAATGCCGGTAAAGTACTTTCTAGACAATTGGGCTTTGAGGGTACAACCAGCTTGGCGTCCTAGTGGGAATCCCAGGCTCGCGGAGACTTACGGAGGCCTTGCAACAAGATCACCTCGTCCGGTGGAAGGAATATCCAACGGCGAGGATCACAAGTCCAAGATTGTGTGTCTATGAGTGTAAAGTGTAACTAATGACATCGTACCGGAATACATGCCATGCACTTAAGAAAAGACTCAAAAGATGAGAGTGAGATCGTGAAATGATGATCAATCATTAATAAAAACCAATCCATAAACCATGTAGAAATATCTTTAATACAAGATTATAAAGGGTTTTGGCATTAAATTAACATAAATTTAAAGTAAGTTCCTAAAACATGTAAGCCATGGAATCTAGCATGATAGGTGCACAATATAACCATTAATATGAATCCAAGGTCATAATCAGGAATACAACCTAATTACCTAGTCTTAATATATATTAAAAAGGGTCGATCTGCGTTCTATTTAGAGTTAACAAGAAGCAAAAAATAGAAATATAATAGCGGTCTGTCCAGAACCGCTTCTATGCATACGCGGTCAGTCGGGGACCGCTAAAAGACATTTGGCGGTCTTGAGGAGATCGTTTTAGCCTACCAGCCAGAAGGGTCAAAAAGTGCAGTTAAGGCCTATCCTAGGGCAAGTAATGCATAAAAACTTTATTAAACATGAAGGTAAGTCATGATAGAAGAAAAGTAATGCATGGTGATGCATAGATTTACGTGAATTAAATCAATTTATCATATTCTTCTTATAGGACATGGTTCATGTATGTAGAAATAACCCTATATGAGCAGTGAACATAAATCATGAAATCCTCCATGTATAGTGCGTGAAATCACGAGCAATCAAAGGGCTTTTTTTCCTAACCCATTAATTTAGCTATCCATGAGATAACCTACCTCTGGATGTTCTCCTATGAATCGAATTTTTGATTGGAAGTTGATGCTGGCTCCTGTACGTCGTGCGTGGAACCGGCTACTTCTGGGCCTTCTATCTCTTCAACCACTCGTCCTAAGGTCACAAAACTAGGAGAACATGTAGAAGATACAAAGGACAAAAATAAGTTCTAAAGGTTGAACTTGAACTAACCTCGTTTAGGGCTTCTAATCTTCTCCTCTTTCCTAGATGGACGCACTGTCTTCTGTGCAGACTGTAGAGGGACAACGACTTCTGGGGCTTCTAGCTCCTTAGATACTCGACCTCCTAGAATGAAAATTGGAGGAGTGTTAGACAATACAAAGGAGAACAAAACCTTCAAAAGGTTTTACCTGAGATAGTGTCTCCTTACCTTTGAAAAATGCCATCCAACATTAGGGTTTGCATGAGTCGACGTTGGGTCTATTTATAGGGTTTTGAATTAGGGTTACTAGATTAGGTCGACATATAGTCCTATTCTTAGCTCAAATCAATCCCTAAGAGTCATATACCAAGTTTCTAGGCTAGGTAGCTTTGATCTCTGGCCCTTGGGAGGGATAAAAATCCATTCCTTTTAGGGTTTATTGGCCTCGCTCATGGAAGCCAGTAGCGGTCAGATGGGGACCGCTTCTAGACGAACGTGGTCGCACGATAGACCGCCTCTAGGCGTTTAGTCCACAATTTTTGGATTTTTAAATTTATCAACTATGTGTCCCCTATTCATCATATTTATCCCATTTTAATTTCAAATTAGCCCCAATTATGTTTCTATAATTGGGCTTGGGCCTAAAAGGTTAAGTTTTGAGTCTTTTAGGCCTACTTGAGTGGACTGAAGCCTACTCTAATATCTGGTCTTTTAAATAATTATCAGTTAGGCCTTCATTCCTTAAATAGCCCATTAAACCTATTTAGGGCTTAAATAATTATATTTAAATTAGGAAAATTTCTAGAAAATTCACGGACGTTACACTCAGCCTCCAATACCCAATATCAGTACCCAGCACTCAGCCTCTAGTACCCAGTACCCAGTCTCCAGTACCCAACACTCAACCTCCAGTATCCAGTGCCTAGTCTCCAATACCTAGCACTCAACCCCCAGTACCCAGCACTCAGCACCCAGTATCCAGTGCCCAATCCCCAATACCCTATGCTCAGGTATTCCTATGTACCAAGTATCTGACAACCACTAACTAATACTCAGTCTCCGGTCCAGTATCGGGATTCAAGTACCCAATTCCCTGTCACCAGCACCAGCACATAGTAGAAGAATCAACCATGACTAACAGTATGTGGTCGCTAGTACCTGCATCTTGCATTGTTCCACAAGAAAGAAAAGGGTGGGATGTCACAAGAAATGACAAAAAAAATCCAGAAGTTTGCCATTCATGGTATATCAAAGGAACCCAAGAGATGCCCTCGGGGTAACAAGAAATCCATACAACATGACAAAAGAGGGCGGGGAACATGGCCAAGTCATGACTCACTCCTCTCCAACGCCGACACGCCAGATCGAGCAGCTGCAAGCTCCGCCTCAAGAGTGGACAAAAGCTGAGCGCTAGCCTCGACCATGCTCCCGGCCTCTCGCCACTCGGCCTTGGCGCGCTTCGTAGCCAACTGCTGCTCCTTCCAGGCCTTCTTCAAGGCCTTTGTCCTACGCTCGGCCTCCTCCAGCCGAACAGCCTGATCTCTAAAGAGTGACTCCGCCACATCGGCGTGAGTCCATTGCTCGGCTACGGCAGTCACAAGCCAGTCCAGTCGCTCCCGCTCCTCCTAGAGAACGGCCAGCCTCCGAGCCGTCTGCTCCTACGCCTGATGAAGCCGTAGGTACTCCACCCATATCCCAGCCAACCCGGACAACCAAGGCTCCCGTGGGAAACCAAGGATGTGGTCACCCTGGGTACACTCCGCCAGACGCTGCCTCAAGTCCTTCGGAGAAAGAAGAGGGTCGCTCTGAAGATACCCCCGCGCTCACCGAAGCAGGGAGGCACCCACACCCCCGTCCACCAACGACTCCGTCGATGGAGTGGCGGAGGGCAATACCACCTCCAGAGCCAGAGAGGAGTCACCCGTCTCCATCAGCACACCGGTCGAGGCTACACAGCATCAGAAAGAACAAATGGAAAGTCAAGAATACATGTAAAACTTTCCATGAAAAATAAGGTGGAAAACCTGAGAAAAAAGAATTCTCATTCCTTACACCGAGAAAGGCCCTCAGTGCCTACAGTGTCACTCGCCAGAGTCGGGGAAGGCAACGACTCCTCAGCGGCTAGGGAGCCATCTCCCATAGCCATGTTCCCTCCAGAAGCCGTAGGGAGATCGGAGGCCTCCTCCCGACCATCGGCAGCAGGAGCTAGCACACACTCCTCCTATGACCCCAGCACTACACACAAGATAGAAATATCAGTATTCTGTCGAAAAGCATAGACAAGTGCTAAAAGGGGAAATGAAAGAGCCCCACGCACCTCCAGAAGTAGCCTCTATCTCAGCCCCCTCGGCGGAGGAGGCCCCAGAAGAAGAGGAGTCTGAACTCTCCTCTGTCTCCATGATGAAACTCCCACTACCTGAGGAGCCTGAAGAAGTCACCAAAGAACTACCGAAGGTGGTGGAACTAGAAGTCCCTGCGGACCAATAAAATAATAGGGTCAGCACACAACCTGACCTCACATAAAGAAAATCATACAGTCTAGGGCTTTACACAAGACTCACCTGTCGGGACGCTCCCCTCAGAGATCCCCTCTATGTCAACGAATTCTTCGTCTTCCCTTGCCGCAGCCGTAGCCGTAGGCTCCCCACCTGCAGCTCCAGCCATGTCACGAGGAAGCTTGCCCTCCTCCATAGGGGATGAAGTACCTGTGACCAACACCAGAAGAAGCTTGGCACCGGCGGGTGATGTAAAAGCCCACAACGAATGGCTAAGTCCGGTCACGTACCTAAGGGTCCCATGGTGGAAGACCCAACCAGCCCCACCGTGCAGGCCAAGACAACGGTTGGCAAAGGAGGGTGGGGCGGCCCCACTGACGGCGGTGGTAGCGACCCTGACGCGGATCCAGTAACAAGGGCGGCCAGGCCACCCGTCACTCTCGACTTGGCCTCAAACGAGGGGAGCTCCACTGACGGTCCAGTGCTCACTAGCTCCTGGACCATCTCCAGGGTAGCAGCCAGGTCCTCACCTGGCAAACAAAATCACAAACACAGTCAGCAACCTCAGTCCGCCAGACGCCAGACAAAATGGGAGACAACTCTCCTTAGAATGGCTCGGCACTTACCTGAGCCGTCCCGAGTTGCCGCAGGTTCTTGCTCCTCGACGGGGGTGGGCACCTCATCTCTTGCCTTGGAAGGGGCCATCGCTCCCGGCATCCCCGCCGTCTCTGCATAAAAATACATGGCAATGTCAATTTCCAGAAGCAAGCATAGCCATAAACATAACATTTCTAGTCCCAGGGGCCCCACCTGGCCGAATACCCTCAGGGGCCTGCCACGACTCAAAGTCGGGGAACATCTCGATGTGAGGGCTAGTCTCATCCATCATCCGAAGAACCCCGTCGACGTCGATATCACAACCGATCTCGTCGTCTAGCTGAGGGTTCGCCGCCAGGGGTGGTGAGAAAGCCACCTCCGCCCCAGCCTCCAGTGGAGCTATAAAAAAAAGAGAGACCAGTTAAGCAGCGCAAGGTTAGTCAACCATAATGACTAAACCAACAAAGATAGAGGGTGGGCATGGCACTTACTCAAAGCAGGCTCTGCCTCTATATGCTCATCCACCCCGGGTCCTCGAGAGGACTCACCAGCCTCCACCGCTCCGGTATCCACCCGGGGTCATTTCCGCCTAGGCTAAAGACCCCCGTCCCCGCTCCCAGAGGACACCTCCGCGGAGGGATGATCTTCCCCTGTTGTGGAGCCTACTAAAGAAACACACCAGTAAACAATATCTCAATCACATGCACAAGGAAGTAAGACCCAGACAATACAATAAAGATAATGTCTTACCTGAAGCCCCGAAGGGAGCCAACGGTTGAGGGTCTAGTTGCTCCAGCTTCAACCCCAGCATGCTGGCAGCCTTCGCAGTTACCTCCCTGACGTCTCTCAACGTGTAGGCAGGCTCGATATGAGAGACGAACTCCACCAGCCCGGCTGACCCGATCTCGTGAGCAATGTGGCGCCTCCAGTCGCTGATGGCAGTGTCAGTAAAGCTCCCCTCTGGGAGCACTCCGTCTAGGGCGGCACCCTTCCCAAAGCCGCAGTCGGCCCAAAACTGAGTCCACCAGGTCCTTGACGTCCTCGACCGAGATGTCCCAGAACCAACTACCGTAGGCCTAGCCTATACCAGCCTCAGGGGCTCGATAGCCCCGCTGTAACTCCGCACTGACGACAAAGAGGCCCGACCCTCTCGGGGCCGCTGCTACGCAAGCCGCTCCACATCCCGGCGAATCCGGGAAAAGCGGGTCTGCAGGTACTCGATGTCTAGTGAAATAGGAGGTAGGTCCTCCCGCAGAAGTTGACTCTCCTCAGCCTTCCAGATCACTGAGGCCCTCCGGCGATATAGATGGTTGTGCTCGAACCACCCTGGGCATAATGAACGTCGAATCTCCCATGGCAATCCAACTCTAGTGTCGGCACCTACTCTGGCTTCCTGCTACAGTAGAAGTCCCACCAAGCCGCTGCTACTAGATGGCTGTCCCGGCTCTAGTACAGTCGACCCGCTAAAGGAAACTCCTCGTTTGGTGAGATCGCCTGGTCGTACCTGAAGTTTCGGGAAAATCGATGTAGGTAGTAGGGATCCAGAACACTCACAGCAGACTGGTGTAGCGCCAGCACGACCGATCGAGTGTTGATCACCCACTCTGTGTACAACATGGCGTCTGGCTCCCGCTGATGTGGTAGGGCGCAGGCCGCCCCATCCCCCGACGGTACCAGGACCAGGCGAAAGCCTCTCGTCGCGCCATTAAACAGGAGTCCATCCTCCCCTCTGTCTAGCAAGTAAGACAGGACCCTCCTAGCCCCCTCCAGCTGCGCCGCAGCATCTCCGTCCGACTGACCAGTAAAGCTGAACAATAAAGGGGCCGCCGGGTTCGCTATCGTCGTCGTCGTCACCAGCCCCGGGAATAACAAACTGGCCCACACACTAACATAGTGCGTCGGCAGAAGTAGACTCCGCACACGTGGCACCGGGTGTACTGACAACACCCCCAAGCCGTCGTAAATGTTGGCTAGTGCCGCAGGAGCCAACGCCAGCCACCGACCCTCCGCCAGCAAACACGCAGACCATAGCAGCTCAGCCCGCAGAATGCTATCCTCCTCGTGGGGGACCACAAACGTTGCCAGCCAGTATGCTAGATACGCAGCTAAGTGGGTCACGTCTAGCAGTCCATGGGGGTTCCACCCCTCTTGTGGTGCATAGATGTATCTGGAGTAGGTCCTGAACCGCAGCTCCACCCTTTGTATAGTCTTCCCACGGGGTCTGATCTTGTGCGAACTCCTAGTAAAATTAGAACGGCCCGTTGTAGAAATGATGGACCCATGCCTTCAAAGTCACTCGTGTAGTATGTGCCGCCTTCTCCCTCCCGGCTAGGGCTAAGTCCCTCCAGGTCTTCAGCAAGTAGCGATAGTTGTGGGGCACCCGGTAGCGGCCATGCCCATTAGTATGACTGCGATGGAGGTCATCCCGCACCACCTCCTCATAACCCTCGCCACTAATCAACAAGCCTGAAATCTTGAACAGAGACCACAAGTCCAGTGAGGTCTCTTCGTTAGCCGTCGCCACAGTGTTCCACCGGTGGTTGAAGCGCTCCGCCAGTGCCTGAATCAACACCGTGTAGCAGGGATACCCATATAGCGCTGCTGTCACAACATATCTGATCCATGTCCAGTCTAGAAGCACTCTATAGTGGTGTACAATCCCCATCAGCCACTCGGTCGCACCTTGGTGGTACCGATGGGAGGAGATCACTGCCAAGCAACCGTACCAGCTCACGGCCGTCTGTCGAAGGATGCCATCCAGCAGACTGTGGTCATCATATCCTTCACCAGCAAACTGCAGCCCTGAAGTCTCCAACACCAGCCCATGGTCCCCTCGGTCTTGACCCGATGGTGGCCGTGCAAGTCCCAAGAAGCAGGACCCAGTGCTCCGACACGGACCCCGAACTGGTCCGCCCTGCTGAAGAAGCCCAAGCAATCCGCACTGGGAAACTGGCGCTGCCACTAGAAGTCTATAGAAAAACTCGGGAAGCTGCAGTAGGCGACCCCCTGCAGGCTATCTCTACCCAGCAAAATGGCCCGCTCTAGTCGGTGGCGCTCTCCAGCAACAAGAGTGTAATGCCCGATAAATTACAAAGGTTAAAATAGGAGAAAAGATAATTAGATATTAATTTTATTCTAATTCTAAATCAAGAAGAAATTTAATTATCGTTAGTGAAATTAACTTTATTTAAGATAAGAATAAAGGAAAAACTCAGAAAAATTAACCTAGAATAAATCCCATAAAATATGGTAAGCTAAGGTAACAACTTTTACCAAATCGAACCTCTCTTTGATACCCGAGACGACGATAAAATAAATAAGGTAGATAAATAAATTTGTTTAACAATAGTAATATATAAATATATTTAAAGTCTGATTTAAATCTGAAATTAGTAAATTAATAATGGGCTAAAAGGCTAGAATGGGTTTAACCTAGAACCTCTATACATTAATGGGCTTGGGCCTTAGTAATAATAAATATACTTATAATAAACATCAACTTTTAAACAATTAAAAAAGGACTAACCCAAGTAATAAAGTGAGCTAAAAGATAGTTAAAGGACCGTAACCCAATGAAATGGGCCTCATGTACACATGCTTGAGTGATTGGCTTAAAGACTATTGGGCCTTAAAATGAGAAAAAGGGGGGTGGTGAGGATATATGTACTTGGGCCTTTGAAAACACCAAACCCATGTTACCTTTGATACTACATGAGAGGTTTTTTGGTTCCCTGTTAACCCATATATGTATAAGCCTTGTTCCCGTGGATGAATGGGTTTCAAGATTAGTGGGCCTTATGCTTAAACACATAATGGGTATTATCAAAATGCTAAAACCCTATCACCTTCGAACACATGCATGGACCTTTGGAACAAACAAACTCATGTTACGTTCGATAGCTGCATGGTTGTTTAGTGTTTTTTGACAAAACAGGGGAAGTGGCTGCGGTTGTGGCAGGGAAAAGATTAACATGGGAAACTCATTAGGATTAACTTTAGAGATTTTAGTTCCTATAGGATTCTAAATTCTAAGTATGACTCTTAGATCCCATTAACCTATAAATATACCCGCTGCGAACAAGCAAAAGCCCTTGTTGTTGCTGCCGTTCATGAATCTTCGACTTTCTCCTACTACGGTGCGCTGCTGTAGCTATTGCTTCCTCCTGCGGTTGCCAAACGTGAAGCGTGAAGAGCTTCTGCTTCTTCTTCTGCTTCTCCTTCCTCCCGTGTCTTCTCCCATCAAACCAAGTAGGTTATCTCAATAAAACTCAAGCAAAAGATGGTGATAATAGCATGAATGAGAACCATCTTGATTAGATCCATGTTCCAGTTCCATACATTAGATCTATGTTCCAGTTCCATACATACCGTGTTACTACGTTTTACATAGGTTTTTAAGGCTTCTTGTTTCACGTGATGCACTTAACATGATTAAAAGTTTTATAATAATGTAACCATATACCTAAAATTCTGGATAAATATTCTTTTGAAATCCCCACATTTTTCTCTTTGTTGAGTCCCAGAGGGTGGCAATCAAGAGGGGAGGGGTGAATTGATAGCCAATTAAAATGAAACTACCTACGAGAATTCTATACTAATTAAGCATACAAGCTCTAGCCTTACATTAACAGGATCACACTCGTGAATGCGTGTGAAGTGGGTGTGATTGATAGAGAAAATGGTGAATGCTCACCTCACCGCGAAGCCCACTCGACAAGTAAACGGAATAGCAAACCACAAATGACACACGGAATTTTTAGGTGGTTCGGATACACTGCCGTGTCCCCTACTTGGTTCCACCCCTCACACGGAGGATTAAGGCTTCACTATGTAGTGAATCACACACACACACACACACACACACACACACACACACACGGCTTCCGATCTGGTAGCCAAACGCGCACAAGCGCACATACACACACACACGTTCGTGTTTCCGAACGCGAACATCACACACAAGAATCTGAAGTTATGATTACACAAATATTCAAGATCAAGCAAAATGATTCAGAATGAGAAGTTTAGAAAGTGATTTATCCTGATCGGTGCTCCCCCTATCACTTCAGCGAATTTCGTCGAACACTTGGTGCACCCCGATGATTGTTCTTGACGATTGTGGTCAGATGTGGCACGATCTTGAACTCCACGCAGCCAACCAGTAGGATGTCAATTTGGAGACTTGAATCCCTCTTCTTTCCTTCACTTTCACGCACACAACAAGGTGGAAGAAGAGTTGTGGCTGCTGGTTGCGACTTGCACTCACAAGGGTTAGAGCAAAAACCCAAAATCAGAAGATACGAATTTCTCTTAGGGTTTTCATCTCAATAGGATGATATATATGCTAAGGGTGGTCAAGGGATGTCTAGAGGACAAGATCCGCACATCAAGAAGTGGTTTAGGGATAGCCACACAAGTGTGGTTTGACATTAAGATCGCATGGACAAGAGTCCACAATCACGGCGCCGCCCAGACCGAAAAGGGTCGACCTTTGGGGTCGACCCTCGTGAGAGGCCAGAAGGGCCAGACGGCATGGGTCGACCCTTGGGGTCGACCCTCTCAGGAACCCTTGCTGGTTTCACAAAATTTGCATCTTGAGTTTTCAGGGTCAACCCTTGCGGTCGACCATTGCAGGTCTTGTGAAAGAGCCCGCCGGGTTCACAAATTAAATCGCCAGGGGGCGACCCTTGGGGTCAACTGGGGGTCGACCCAATGGGTCGACCCTTTCAGCTAGAGATGAAAAGGTCTTGATAAAAAGAACCAGGGGGCCTAGGGGTCAACCCAAGGGGTCGACCCGTTTTCCAGAACATCCAAGATATTGATTGAAAGACTCACTAAGTCCAAGAACAAGTCTAGGGGTTCAAGATGATTTTTAAAGCATGAGAGGAAATGAAATTCAAACCATTTAAACATAGATGAGTCCTAAATCAATTTAATCCTTGAGATCAAAATAATGAACTTCAAACCACACATTCATAAGTCAATATGTTGAAGTTGATCTCACCAACCGTCCTCGAACGTTGGTAATCTTTGGCCATATAGATTGTCCTGTCAAAATAACTTCTGAATTAGATTCTTCGTCCAAATTCAAATCAAAACACTTACTTGAGATGATGTTCTTGAGACTTCTAAACGCCAAACCCTTATGTGATCACTTCCAAAACGTTAGACAAGCTCATTTTCAGTTCATATAAATTCATTTGGTCATCATCAAAATTCATAAGACATAATACATGAGGAGGGGGTTCAACAATCTCCCCCTTTTTGATGATGACAAAATTCTATATAAAAACTTCATTCCATGAACAGTTGAAACCACATTATCATGAATCATTCCATCTCACCATATTGAACCGATATAAAAGACAACACAATATAAAACAACACAATATGTAAGATTGATTAACATTGCATATTTCCACAAGGTCTTGCCGACAACAAATTGTAAGGGGTGCAAAGTCTGAAATGCAAATAGCAAGATGCAATGTATGAGACTCAACTGAACACAACTGAAATGCAAACTGAAATGCAACAAGACTAAAATGCAACATTGCTAATGAACTAGGAAAATGAGGAAAGCATACGCATACATACATCACACAATACATATAAGTAACCGAATAGTCTTTTCTCCCCCTTTGGCAGCATCAAAAAGGAGGGGGTGAAATAAGGATAACAACTGTGCCAAATAGAAGGAGCATCATAGTCTATTCATCATTATCATCCGGAGTGGAGGGACTTGGGTGACGCCTAATATATGCCGAAATTTCATCCAGCAGGTGGGTTTGGTCGGCCAAAGCGTCAGTGACGTATTGAGAGTGCTCCTGGTGAGAGAGTGTCAGATCTGAGAGTTCAAGTTGCATAGCTGCCATGGTCTCCCCATACTCGTCTAACCGATCATCAATGGTATCTAATCGATCCATGATTAGCTGAACCGCCTCGGAAGGCATGTCCTCAACAGGAATATGTGGCTGTTGCATATCGGCCTGTGCATCATCATCATCCTCCTCCTCGGAACTGATTTCATGTGCAGCACTTTTCAATGTCCGGACCAAGTTACCATATCGTAGTTCATAGCCCATATTATGGCAAATAGAATGAACAGTAAATATATCAGCCTCTCTAATGTCCTGAGAAGATTCTTTTGAGAGGTTGATGTCCAGGTGTGCAAATATAGCAGTAAGTGCGGCGGCATAAGGAAGAGTTCTGTTCTTGTGCTTCATGCTGTTACACTTATGAGCTAAAAATATTGCTGGAAAATTAACTGGAAGACCACCCACGAGACAGAGGGGGGTGAATTGGGTGATTACAAATTTTAAGGAAACTCTCCGCTTTTTAACAAGTGTAATGAAACAACAATTAAAACATCAAATATGATGAACATGCAAGTAAGATTACAACCTACACTAACCCCCACACTAGACGACAAGATGAATGCTGCGTGGTGGAGTAAACTCCTTACAATAAGATTAAGGAAGTTGATTATGTCAATAAATAGATTCTCTCAATCTCATCGTTCCCACACGATCATATAAGAGGATTCAACAATCAAACCAAGCCAACGCACAAAGCAAACCACAATGCATAAGGATTTTAAGGTGGTTCGGGACCTCGACGGGCTCCCTACGTCCACCCCTCACCAAACTAGGTGAGGCTTCGCTCGGGGATAAATCCCCAAATGGAGACGACGTGCCAACCACACACGCAGGACGACGCCTGCACACACACACGGGGACGAGCGCCAGTAAACACATACACACACATGGAGACGATGTCTCCAACACGATCCAGCAGGCAGATCAACAAAACGCACACACGCTGCGACAAGTGCAGCAAACCTCACACACACGTAGATCTAGGAAGACTTACGCACACACATGAATCAAATACGACACACACAAATAACCACGGATCTAACAACGATCCACACACATATAAGTATGCAGTTTATAGGAAATACAAATCTGAAACCTAAAACGCAATAAGGCATAGTTGAGAAAAACTCCTGATTTGGCTCCCCTATGAATGTATGTTGTTGATCTTGAATGTGGCTTCAATCTCCACTTGATCAGAGCTTTACTCCGGGCCTGCTTGGCTCTTCTTTTCCTTGAATAGCACTCTCTTTATCTCCCTTGAATCTTTCTTGACTCCCCTTAGATCGTTCTTGAAGGATGATGAAGGATTCTAGCACGAATGGATGTTGAAGCTTGATTCTCTATGCAACTTCTGGTTGGGGATCGATTGCAAACTTGTTTGCAGCTTGTTCCCTTCACTTTCACGCTCAAAATATGGTGGAAGAAGCCTTGGAGCTGCTACCTACGACCTGCACACACAAGGGTTAGAAGAAAAATGAATTTCAGATCTAGCACGCCCTCTCCTTCTTAGGGTTTACAACCTAATAAGATGTATATATAAGTTTAGGACGGTCAAGAGACAGTCTAGGGACCAGATCCACACTTTGTGGAGTGATTTGTGGAAGTTGGACTCGGATTGGAAGACTTTAGGGGCAAGAAAACGGCGGTCAACAATGGTGGCTGGAGGTCCGACCGGAATGGGTCGACCCTTGGGGTCGACCCTCGTGAGAGGTTTAAAGACCCAAAAGCAATGGGTCGACCCTTGGGGTCGACCCTCGTGAACAGCCATGCTGGATATGGGTATTAGCTCACAGGGGTCGACCCTTGGGGTCGACCCTCGGGGGGGTTTTGAATTCCTGGGCATATGGGTCGACCCTTGGGGTCGACCCTTTCAGTTCCCCGTGTTGGAATTAAAAAGAGACCCACAGGGGTCGACCCCAGGGGTTGACCCTCGCGTTCCCAGAACCCAAACAGCTAGTTCTGGGTTACATGGGTCGACCCTTGGGGTCGACCCTTCCATGGGTCGACCCCAGGGGTCAACCCTTTCAGGCAGACAACATGAAATACACGATGTATAGACTTCGTGTATGCAGCGATGTATAGACCTGATGAGATGATGCATGAACAAGCCACCAGTGTACATACTTTGTGTGCATGTGACAACATTGTACAGACTTGATCTTGCGAACACAGGCTGTACGGACTTTGAATGATGCATGCACAAGACGAAGTACAGACTTTGAATGATGCATGCACAAGATGATGTACATACTTTGAATGATGCATGCACAAGACGATGTACAGACTTGATCTTGCGAACACAGGCTATACAGACTTTGAGTTATGCATGCTACAGGGCAATGTATAGACTTGCTAGAGCCGAGCGTACAGACTTTGAATGCATGCCATAGGACGATGTACAGACTTGCTAGAGAAGAGTGTACAGACTTTGTATGCATGTCATAGGACGATGTACAGACTTGCTAGAGAAGAGTGTATAGACTTTGAAGAATGTATGGAGTTTGAAGAGTGTATAGACTTTGAAGAATGAATGGAGTTTGAAGAGTGTATAGACTTTGAATTTGTGCTAGCAGCCAACGTACAGACTTTGAGTCTGTGCAATCAGCCAACGTACAGACTTCGTGTTGTAGGATGTATATACTTGCTGATGTATAGACTTGCTGGCTATATAGACTTGCTGATGTATAGACTTGCTGGCTGTATAGACTTGCTGATGTATAGACTTGCTGCTGAAGGATGTACAGACTTGCTGTTGAAGAATGTACAGACTTGCTGTTGTATAGACTTGCTGTGCACTGAGCTGATGGATGTATAGACTTGATGTGCCTGCAACCAATGTATAGACTTTGATATGCGAATGACAAACAATGCACCGATGCAAACCGTGAAATGCACAGACTTTATGTGTAGTAGCATAAGAGATGCACCGATTATATGAATGAACCAATGCAAGATATGAACAGTGGTATGCACTGATGCATTGCTCATCCACACAACCTGTTCGATGAAATGACTAACTGCTTAAACAGATACACAATGACATCATATGTAAGCATAGTGTGACTTATGGTAGTTACTATCATCAAAACCATAACAGTAATCATGGTGCACACGTATTCAACATTCTCCCCCTTTTTGATGATGGCAACACTGTGAGTCATTATATGGCAAAAATAGCCAAGAAGGCAAAGTTTATGACATATGTAACATGTGCAGCTCAAGATCCATGATAGTGAAGCATGTGAATGCAGATATGTATGCATGGAGAAGTAAAGTGTATGAATGCTATGCATAAACCCTCATCATAAATGAAGATTTTCTCCCAATGATGAATCCCCAATTATGAATCCAGCAATCATGAGAATGTTTTTCTCCCCTAATCATGAAACCAGCAAACATGAATCACATGAAATATTTCTCCCCCTTTGACATTATCAAAAAGCGGGGTAATGCCAATCATACTCCCTCAGGAAGACGAAACAAAGGAGAGGCACATTGTAGCATGATAAATGTGCAAGGAACAATAACCGACATTTGAAATTCTAAAGAAGCAAGAGTAAGTTATAAATACGTGGGTTCATGGAATGTATGGGAAACACCAATTGTTGGCTAGAGAATATACCAAATGTTGATTACTTGGTTGTGCCCAATTTTTCTCCTCATTTGCCAAGCAAACACAAGAATTCATTGAGCAAGTAAATAGCATGGGAAGTCGACTCAAATTTTTTTTTGGTTTTCAGTATTTTCCAGATTTTTAATTTTTGATTTGTGGTTTGAAATGTATGAGATGCAACTAAGATGCATACACAAGCAAACAAATAGATATATATATATATATACATGCAACACAGCTCCCCCGTACTTATTTAAGAGGGGATGGGTATAGGAAAGATGCAAGAGAGTCATGATAATCGGAATACACATGTGTCGCACATGGGAGATTTTCCAATCATATAGGAGATTAATGCAATTGCTAATGCAGTCAATTAACTTTCTGAATACATATTAAATCAAATTCTCAGATGTGTAAGTGAGTAACATGAAAAATGATGGTTTCAATATAGATATTTAGATTTTTAGATCAACACAGGGAGACATTTTACAGACTGCACTTCAATTTTGAGAACAGCGTATTGGAGGCTACGCTCTACCACAATTGAGTTTTCACCAACATTTTTTCATCTCAACCAGTATCACATATTAGTCAGAATTTTTCAAGAGTGATCAGGTTCAAAATGATTCCTTTTTACGCGAGTAGACGCATGGAGCTCATGCCAGAATCCCCGGTTACTTAGAATACTGAACTATCTCACCTCATTTTGAACAGAGGTACTAGTCCACACTTTTCAGATATGAACCACATCACGTCTCAGGTGACATGTGCGTAATTTACTCAGTGAGACCAAGCATTGCTCTGCCGTTCATTTTTATTTCAGATTTTTCAACAAAGATAGGTAGGCAGCTTTTTCCTCAACTGTCTCTTCAACATACATGCAGCAAGTTTAACATCTCAAGAGTGTTGAAAAGAGATTCATATATCCTTATCTTTAGCACTCATTTTCATATTTTGTGTATGAAATGTGCGAATTTGATTCAGCATGTATATCGAAAATATCATGAATACATAACAATACAACTCCCCCTAAATAGATGCACTTTTACTCCCCCCAAAGTGTACAACATGAAGCACACCGATAATGACTTCAAATGCAACATTATTTATCAAGAAAGCATAAGGTCATAGAAATTTCAAGGATGGGGGTGAATAGCATGTACTAACACACAAGCACACATTGGGAGTTTATGCAAATGCACTATGATATGCATGCAAACAATGTGATGTCAATTTGATACCAATTGAATGGATGCCAAAAGAATGAACTAAGTGCGACTAATACATGAGTTCTAATGCAATGCAGAAATTAACATGGGTGCAAAGTGTGTGTTTTTAGTTTTTCATTTGAGTGAACTAAATGCACCTAATGCATTGGATTCTGATGTATGCAACCTATAGCTGTATGAGAATAAAAGACAGGATGCAAAAATAAGATGAGAGCTTTGATTTCCAAGCCAGTGTGACAGAAATCTTATTTAGTTCATCCTCATTCAATCCATGAATCAGCAAACATTGTTTATGACAAGACCTTTATGAATAAGGGTGCATAAATGATCAAAAGTAAGCAATGCAACCCAAATTTCAGAATTATTCAAAAATAGATTTTCAAAGGTCTTTCACAAGTTTTGAAATGAGAGTTCATCCAAAAGTCAAATGTATGGATCACTTAATCACAAACCTATTTTCAATTCACATAACTCATCTCAGGGATTCATTCAACAATTAATCAATCACAAGCCAATCAAGATCTGGTACGAGGCGGAGATTTTAGTCCAAAGACCCAACTCAACGCATAGGGAATACTTCCAAGTGGATATAATCCACTCTTTCACAAACGCCATTTGATATACCAGACATGCAATTCAATTCAAGTGTCATTCAGTAACCATCCACTTCATGCACATCTCTCAAGGTTTTCATTTTGTTAAATCAATTGAGTATGTTCATCACATCAAACTAAATTCAACCAATTTGTCACAGCATGCTAGTGAATGACAACTCAAGTTTTTAGAATCAACACTTGTCATCTAAAGGTATCACCAAGTGACAAAAAGGCCATTGCATGAGTTGATAAGGATGAATTACCTTAGTTCAGAAGACAAGATTGGAAGCCTTCAATCACTATGATCACCAACCTCACGGAGGTTGATATTTCAGATTTTACTTTCTTACCTTTACCTTGAGAATCCTTTTTCTTCCAAGTCTTTCACCTATTGAACCCATCCTTCGTTAACAGAGATGCGCACTTTTCATACCATGTCTTGGATACTATCAAGATCACTTCCTATCTCCCGGTAGTGGATTGAGGAAATTTTTATCATTTTCATCCTTGCAAGGTATTCCTCATTTGATTCAAGCTTGGTCATGGCCAGCCCATCAGCATTTAGATTTTGGGAGTGTAATCTGCATCCAAGAACAACAAGAATTGATTTGTCAATTTTGATTCAAATTGTTTAACAATGACATGACAAATTCATTTTAACAACCAACATCCCCTAGACAGCTCTAGATGCAATGCATGACTCATGTGTGAACCCAAACATTAATCCCATATGATGAATGTGGTTGCTCACCCTTAGTGTGTGCATGAATGCAAGATGTTCAGTAACAATCCAATGCCATATGCAGCATTTTGAGTCAATGACTCATAGTACTAGGCGGAGAACTTAGATCCGAGGATCACCTCACGCGTAGTGATAGCTTTTGGACAGGCGTAACCTGCCCTTCCACTTGTCACCATTTGATATACTATGTAGTCAAGGATGATAAAGGTAAGAGATTGCTATGCTTTATGACATGAATTCACAATGTTCAACTTATGTAAGACAGTACGTGAAAGGGTGCATGCAAACATGAGAGTGTATGCAAGCTCAACAAATGTAGTGAAATTTATTGACGGTTTCAAAGCTCCACTTCAACAAGATGCTATATGAGGATGATATGAGCACAAATATGCAAACAACTATTAATGAAATGCATGTGGAGACATATGCAAGATTACATGACTATATGACCGAGTAAGTCAAAACATGATAGAGTCACTACAGAAAGTAGGAGGGATATCACCTGATCTTCAAATTCAACTTTTGATTTTTATTCCAACTTGGCTTATGCCACTTGGTCCATGTGCCTTACCTTCTTGATTGAAAATAGATTTCATACTTTACACTCCATGGCACACCTGCAAAACAAATTTCTCATTTGGCATTCTTAGGTACCCAAATCATCTTGGGTCCGTGTTGGTTAGTGGCATCTTTGGCACGTGGCTTCCACTTCTTAACAACATTCCAATCATCAATTTTCTTCACAAGAAAATAATCATACTCAACATTTCCAGATTTACCAAAGTGATGTGAGGAAACATGTGGCATTACAGTTTTCTTTCTCATTGGCTCTACTGGTTTGTGTATGTGAGCATGACGTGTTGAGTGAAAACTCATTTTCTTCATGAGTAACCAGCATTGTGACTTTGTGTGACCTCTTTTACCACAATGATTACAATACATGGAAAGTTTTGTGGTGAATGCTTTCCTTGCATTTTTCAAACCAGCCTGATTTCTACATGCTCTCAAATCATCATTCTTCATAATGAAACAATCATGCATCATGTGTCCAGGTTTTTCACAGTAAAGACATGAGACATTTCTTTTCTTAGATGCATGGAAGTTTACATGAATATTTCTAGCATGCACATTCTAGACATCGACACTCTTTTTCAGATTTGATTGAGTTCTTGACATGGTGTGTGTGTGTGGGAGTGAGATGTGGAGGTGCTGGGTGCACAAGTGGTATGAACAAAAGAAGTGTGTAGCTTGCTCTCAAATTTCTTTTTGTTCACTGGATTAAAACCCAGCCCTTCTCTTCGAAAGTTCACTCTCATGCCCAGCAATTTATCCACGTTTTCTTGGCCATTCACACATTTAGACAATGAAGCATTCAAGTCAGAAATTTCTTTTTCAAGAGATGAAATGTGTAATTCAGAATTGGCAAGTTCTTCTTCACAAGTGGAAAGATTGACATTTAACACAGCATTGGTTTTCCCAAGACATTCAACTTCTTGCCTTATTTCATTCACATCTTCACACCCTTCCAAAGCCACATATTTTCCTTTTTCTAAAAATAACAATCTTTCAAACATGGCATTGTTCAACTGTTTCAATTCTTCATTTTCTTTTGCAAGTCTCTTATCATGAGCAAATTCAATTTGGCCAATGTCCATAAGACTCATTCTCTCTTTCAGCTCTTTATTTTCATTTCTCAAGGAAGAGATTTGATCTTTGTGAATTTTAATGTCAAACATGTAACCATCAATCAATTCCTTAAGGTGTGAACATTCTTTGCATGAGGAATCACTTTTATTTTGACCAGCATTCTTTTAAAAATTTTTATTTTCTAATTTTAACTTCTTGTATTTTTCAGCAAGCTCATCATATGCATTCAACAGTTCTTCATAGCCAAATTCATCTTCACAATCAGAGTCAGAATTTACCCTTGAGCTTGATTCACTTGGCTGACCACTCCCTTGTTCACTCGTGCCCGCTACAAGACATCTATCTTTAAGCTGCTCCTCAATGTCTGCCAATCCATCCAGGATTTCCTTCGCGGATCTGCAATGGGAGACAAATGGGAAACAGTTAGAATCAACTGCAGCAATAAGCAACTTCAAAACCAAGCAATTTTGATCATGCTTGTGCTTTTGAATTTCAGTCCAGAAATTTTTGTCTTTAGGCAATTCATGAGGACCATGTGAAATAAGCTTCTATAGCTTAGGTTCATATGAATTGAGTAGACTAAACATTCTACCTAACCACAAATCAAAATTACAGCCATCAAACATGCGTGGTGAGTTCAAGGTGTACATGATGGTGGTCATTGATCCGGATCACTCTAGATCGTTAGATCTATGAAATTAGAGTCTTAGCTCTGATACCAATCTTACATGGACAAGAGTCATGAATAGTAAATATGAACATGAAATATGCAATGTTAATCAATCTTACATATTGTGTTGTTTTATATTGTGTTGTCTTTTATATCGGTCCAATATGGTGAGATGGAATGATTCATGCTAATGTGGTTTCAACTGTTCATGGAATGAAGTTTTTATATAGAATTTTGGCATCATCAAAAAGGGGGAGATTGTTGAACCCCCTCCTCATGTATTATGTCTTATGGATTTTGATGATGACCAAATGAATTTATATGAACTGAAAATGAGCTTGTCTAACGTTTTGGAAGTGATCACATAAGGGTTTGGCGTTTAGAAGGCTCAAGAACATCATCTCAAGTAAGTGTTTTGATTTGAATTTTGACAAAGAATCTAATTCAGAAGTTATTTTCACAGGACAATCTATATGGCCAAAGATCACCAACGTTCGAGGATGGTTGGTGAGATCAACTTCAACATATTGACTTATGAATTAGATTCTTCGTCCAAATTCAAATCAAAACACTTACTTGAGATGATGTTCTTGAGCCTTCTAAACGCCAAACCCTTATGTGATCACTTCCAAAATGTTAGACAAGCTCATTTTCAGTTCATATAAATTCATTTGGTCATCATCAAAATCCATAAGACATAATACACGAGGAGGGGGTTCAACAATCTCCCCCTTTTTGATGATGACAAAATTCTATATAAAAACTTCATTCCATGAACAGTTGAAACCACATTAGCATGAATCATTCCATCTCACCATATTGGACCGATATAAAAGATAACACAATATAAAACAACACAATATGTAGGATTGATTAACATTGCATATTTTTACAAGGTCTTCCCGACAACAAATTGTAAGGGGAGCAAAGTCTGAAATGCAAATAGCAAGATGCAATGTATGAGACTCAACTGAACACAACTGAAATGCAAACTGAAATGCAACAAGCCTCTAATATTTCCACAAGGTCTTGCCTTACATGAACAGTAAAAAGACTATTTGGCTACTTATATGTATTGTGTGATGTATGCATGCGTATGCTTTCCTCATTTTCCTAGTTCATTAGCAATGTTGCATTTTAGTCTTGTTGCATTTCGGTTTGCATTTCAGTTGTGTTCAGTTGACTCTCATACATTGCATCTTGCTATTTGCATTTCAGACTTTGCTCCCCTTACAATTTGTTGTCGGCAAGACCTTGTGGAAATATGCAATGTTAATCAATCTTACATATTGTGTTGTTTTATATTGTGTTGTCTTTTATATCGGTCCAATATGGTGAGATGGAACGACTGTGCTCGGATGTGGTACGATCTTGAACTCCACGTAGCCAACCAGTAGGATGTCGATTTGGAGGCTTGAATCCCACTTCTTTCCTTCACTTTCACGCACACAACAAGGTGGAAGAAGAGTTGTGGCTTCTGGTTGCGACCTGCACTCACAAGGGTTAGAGCAAAAACCCAAAATCAGAAGATACGAATTATTTCTTAGGGTTTTCATCTCAATAAAATGATATATATGCTAAGGGCGGTCAAGGGATGTCTAGGGGACAAGATCCGCACATCAAGGAGTGGTTTAGGGACAGCCACACAAGTGTGGTTTGACATTAAGCTTGCTTGGACAAGAGTCCACAATCACGGCGCCGCCCAGACTGGAAAGGGTCGACCCTTGGGGTCGACCCTCGTGAGAGGCCAGAAGGGCCAGACGGCATGGGTCGACCCTTGGGGTCGACCCTCTCAGGAACCCTTGCTGGTTTCACAAAATTTGCATCTGGAGTTTTTAGGGGTCGACCCTTGGGGTCGACCCTCGTGTGAATGGGTCGACCCTTGGGGTCGACCCTTGCAGGTCTTGTGAAAGGGCCCGCCGGGTTCACAAATTAAATCGCCAGGGGGCGTCCCTTGGGGTCGACCCTTGCAGCTAGGGGTCGACCCAATGGGTCGACCCTTTCAGCTAAAGATGAAAAGGTATTGATAAAAAGAACCAGGGGGCCTAGGGGTCAACCCAAGGGGTCGACCCGTGTTCCAGAACATCCAAGATATTGATTGCAAGACTCACTAAGTCCAAGAACAAGTCTAGGGGTTCAAGATGGTTTTTAAAGCATGAGAGGAAATGAAATTCAAACCATTTAAACATAGATGAGTCCTAAATCAATTTAATCCTTGAGATCAAAATAATGAACTTCAAACCACACATTCATAAGTCAATATGTTGAAGTTGATCTCACCAACCATCCTCGAACGTTGATAATCTTTGGCCATATAGATTGTCCTGTGAAAATAACTTCTGAATTAGATTCTTCGTCCAAATTCAAATCAAAACACTTACTTGAGATGATGTTCTTGAGCCTTCTAAACGCCAAACCCTTATGTGATCACTTCCAAAACATTAGACAAGCTCATTTTCAGTTCATATAAATTCATTTGGTCATCATCAAAATCCATAAGACATAATACATGATGAGGGAGTTCAACAATCTCCCCCTTTTTGATGATGACAAAATTCTATATAAAAACTTCATTCCATGAACAGTTGAAACCACATTAGCATGAATCATTCCATCTCACCATATTGGACCGATATAAAAGACAACACAATATAAAACAACACAATATGTAAGATTGATTAACATTGCATATTTCCACAAGGTCTTGCCGACAACAAATTGTAAGGGGAGCAAAGTCTGAAATGCAAATAGCAAGATGCAATGTATGAGACTCAACTGAACACAACTAAAATGCAAACTGAAATGCAACAAGACTAAAATGCAACATTGCTAATGAACTAGGAAAATGAGGAAAGCATACGCATGCATACATCACACAATACATATAAGTAGCCGAATAGTCTTTTCTCCCCCTTTGGCAGCATCAAAAAGGAGGGGGTGAAATAAGGATAACAACTGTACCAAATAGAAGGAGCATCATAGTCTATTCATTATTATCATCCGGAGTGGAGGGACTTGGGTGACGCCTAATATATGCCGAAATTTCGTCCAGCAGGTGGGTTTGGTCGGCCAAAGCGCCAGTGACGTATTGAGAGTGCTCTTGGTGAGAGAGTTTCAGATCTGAGAGTTCAAGTTGCATAGCTGCCATGGTCTCCCCATACTCGTCTAACCGATCATCAATGGTATCCAATCGATCCATGATTAGCTGAACCGCCTCGGAAGGCATGTCCTCAACAGGAATATGTGGCTGTTGCATACCGGCATGTGCATCATCGTCATCCTCCTCCTCAGAACTGATTTCATGTGCAACACTTTTCAATGTCCGGACCAGGGTACCATCTCGTAGTTCATAGCCCATATTATGGCAAATAGAATGAACAATAAATATATCAGCCTCTCTAATGTCCTGAGAAGATTCTTGCTATTGAATTGAGGGTTTGGGTACTCTCTCAATTCCCAAGGGTCGACCTCGAAAATGAGCTTGTCTAACATTTTGGAAGTGATCACATAAGGGTTTGGCGTTTAGAAGGCTCAAGAACATCATCTCAAGTAAGTGTTTTGATTTGAATTTGGACGAAGAATCTAATTCAGAAGTTATTTTGACCGGACAATCTATATGTCCAAAGATTACCAACGTTCGAGGATGGTTGGTGAGATCAACTTCAACATATTGACTTATGAATGTGTGGTTTGAGTTCATTATTTTGATCTCAAGGATTAAATTGATTTAGGACTCATCTATGTTTAAATGGTTTGAATTTCATTTCCTCTCATGCTTTAAAAACCATCTTGAACCCCTAGACTTGTTCTTGGACTTAGTGAGTCTTTCAATCAATATCTTGGATGTTATGGAACAAGGGTCGACCCCTTGGGTTGACCCCTAGGCCCCCTGGTTCTTTTTGTCAAGACCTTTTCATCTCTAGCTGAAAGGGTCATCCCATTGGGTCGACCCCCAGCTTCAAGGTACTCCGACCTCGAGTGGTATCATTTGTCAATCTTAACCGCCATCTTCCGAGTTTAGTGGATGTTCTCTGCAGTCATCCAAATTTGGATTCCTTCATGTCTGAACATCGACGTATTTATCCGAGTTTGGTGCATCAATTTTATAGCAACCTCACCATGTCCGGGGAACATCCGATTACTATGGTTAATGGCCAACGGGTTATACTCTCCACTGAATTTTTGGGAATGGCATTTAATCTCCCCCATGAAGGCTTTACATTTGGAGATATTGTGGTTCCTGACGAGACTGTTTATCAAATGATGACATCTGAAGAAAGAGGTGCACATTCACTTGCTGGGTTAAACGCACATCATTTTCCTCCCCTGCAGCATATATTACACAGGATGATCACTACTATCCTGCTCCCAAGAGGAGGAGGCCATGACAAAGTGACCGAGATCCATATGTTCTTATTTTACTGTCTCATGGGTGGTCTTCCAGTTAATTTTCAAGCAATGTTTTTAGCTCATATGTGGAACAGCATGAAGCACAAGAATAGAACTCTTCCTTATGCCGCCGCACTTACTGCTATATGTGCACACCAGGACATCAACCTCTCAAGAGAATCTTCTCAGGACATTAGAGAGGATGATATATTTACTGTTCATTCTATTTGCCATAATATGGGCTATGAACTACGAGATGGTACCTTGGTCCGGACATTGAAAAATGCTGCACATGAAATCAGTTCTGAGGAGGAGGATGACGATGATGCACAGGCCGGTATGCAACAGCCACATATTCCTGTTGAGGACATGCCTTCCGAGGCGGTTCAGCTAATCATGGATCGATTGGATACCATTGATGATCGGTTAGACGAGTATGGGGAGACCATGGCAGCTATGCAACTTGAACTCTCAGATCTAAAACTCTCTCACCAGGAGCACTCTCAATACGTCACTGACGCTTTGGCCGACCAAACCCACCTACTGGACGAAATTTTGGCATATATTAGGCGTCACCCAAGTCCCTCCACTCCGGATGATAATGATGAATAGACTATGATGCTCCTTCTATTTGGCACAGTTGTTATCCTTATTTCACCCCCTACTTTTTGATGCTGCCAAAGGGGGAGAAAAGACTATTCGGCTACTTATATGTATTTTGTGATGTATGCATACGTACGCTTTCCTCATTTTCCTAGTTCATTAGCAATGTTGCATTTTAGTCTTGTTGCATTTCAGTTTGCATTTCAGTTGTGTTCAGTTGAGTCTCATACATTGCATCTTGCTATTTGCTTTTCAGACTTTGCTCCCCTTACAATTTGTTGTCGGCAAGACCTTGTGGAAATATGCAATGTTAATCAATCTTACATATTGTGTTGTTTTATATTGTGTTGTCTTTTATATCGGTCCAATATGGTGAGATGGAATGATTCATGCTAATGTGGTTTCAACTATTCATGGAATGAAGTTTTTATATAGAATTTTGTCATCATCAAAAAGGGGGAGATTGTTGAACCCCCTCCTCATATATTATGTCTTATGGATTTTGATGATGACCAAATGAATTTATATGAACTGAAAATGAGCTTGTCTAACGTTTTGGAAGTGATCACATAAGGGTTTGGCATTTAGAAGGCTCAAGAACATCATCTCAAGTAAGTGTTTTGATTTGAATTTGGACGAAGAATCTAATTCAGAAGTTATTTTGACAGGACAATCTATATGGCCAAAGATTACCAACGTTCGAGGACGGTTGGTGAGATCAACTTCAACATATTAACTTATGAATGTGTGGTTTGAAGTTCATTATTTTGATCTCAAGGATTAAATTGATTTAGGACTCATCTATGTTTAAATGGTTTGAATTTCATTTCCACTCATGCTTTAAAAACCATCTTGAACCCCTAGACTTGTTCTTGGACTTAGTGAGTCTTTCAATCAATATCTTGGATGTTCTGGAACACGGGTCGACCCCTTGGGTTGACCCCTAGGCCCCCTGGTTCTTTTTATCAAGACATTTTCATCTCTAGCTGAAAGGGTCGACCCCAAGGGTCGCCCCCTTGCGATTTAATTTGTGAACCCGGCGGGCCCTTTCACAAGACCTGCAAGGGTCGACCCCAAGGGTCGACCCATTCACACGAGGGTCGACCCCAAGGGTCGACCCCTGAAAACTCCAGATGCAAATTTTATGAAACCAGCAAGGGTTCCTGAGAGGGTCGACCCCAAGGGTCGACCCATGCCGTCTGGCCCTTCTGGCCTCTCACGAGGGTCGACCCCAAGGGTCGACGGGTCGACCCTTTCTGGTCTGGGCGACGCCGTGATTGTGGACTCTTGTCCATGCGAGCTTAATGTCAAACCACACTTGTATGGCTGTCCCTAAACCACTTCTTGATGAGCGGATCTTGTCCTCTAGACATCCCTTGACCGCCCTTATCCTATATATCATCCTATTGAGATGAAAACCCTAAGAAATAATCCGCATCCTCTAATTTGGGGTTTTTGCTCTAACCCTTGTGAGTGCAGGTCGCAACCAGCAGCCACAACTCTTCTTCCACCTTGTTGTGTGCGTGAAAGTGAAGGAAAGAAGAGGGATTCAAGCCTCCAAATCGACATCCTGCTGGTTGGCTGCGTGGAGTTCAAGATCGTACCGCATCCGAGCACAATCATCAAGAACGATCATCGGGCTGCACCAAGTGTTCGACGAAATTCGCTGAAGTGATAGGGGGAGCACCGATCAGGATAAATCACTTTCTAAACTTATCATTCTGAATCATTTAGCTTGATCTTGAATATTTGTGTAATCATAACTTTAGATTCTTGTGTGTGGTGTTCGTGTTCAGAAACACAAACGCGCGTGTGTGTATGTGCGCATGTGTGCATTTGGCTACCAGATCGGAAGCCGTGTGTGTGTGTGTGTGTGTTTGCTGTTCTAAACATCGTCTGTGTGTGATTTACTCGTTAGTGAAGTTTTAATCCTCAAGTGTGAGGGGTGGACGTAGGGGACACGGCTGTGTAACCGAACCACCTAAAAAATCCGTGTGTCTCATGTGCTGTGGATTTTTCGATTCTTGTCGAGTGGGTTTCACGGTGATTTGAGAGATCACTACAACAGCTATTCAAAAACATTCCGCACGCATTCACAAGTGTGATCCTGTTCATGCGAGTATTAGTGGTTGTTTGTTTAATCAGCATTGTTTTCTTAAGAGAAGTAAAATTTTATTAGCCAATCAATTCACCCCTCCCCTCTTGATTGCCACATTTGGGACTCAACAATTCAAACATATTTACTCATAAGGGCGGTCAGGGGATGTCTAGGGGACAAGATCCGCACATCAAGGAGTGGTTTAGGGATAGCCACACAAGTGTGGTTTGACATTAAGCTCGCATGGACAAGAGTCCACAATCACGGCGCCGCCCAGACCGGAAAGGGTCGACCCTTGGGGTCGACCCTCGTGAGAGGCCAGAAGGGCCAGACGGCATGGGTCGACCCTTGGGGTCGACCCACCTAGGAACCTTTGCTGGTTTCATAAAATTTGCATCTGGAGTTTTCAGGGGTCGACCCTTGGGGTCGACCCTCTCAGGAACCCTTGCTGGTTTCATAAAATTTGCATCTGGAGTTTTTAGGGGTCGACCCTTGGGGTCGACCTCGTGTGAATGGGTCAACCCTTGGGGTCGACCCTTGCAGGTCTTGTGAAAGAGCCCGCCGGGTTCACAAATTAAATCGCCAGGGGGCGACCCTTGGGGTCGACCCTTGCAGCTGGGGGTCGACCCAATGGGTCGACCCTTTCAGCTAGAGATGAAAAGGTCTTGATAAAAAGAACCAGGGGGCCTAGGGGTCAACCCAAGGGGTCGACCCGTGTTCCAGAACATCCAAGATATTGATTGAAAGACTCACTAAGTCCAAGAACAAGTCTAGGGGTTCAAGATGGTTTTTAAAGCATGAGAGGAAATGAAATTCAAACCATTTAAACATAGATGAGTCCTAAATCAATTTAATCCTTGAGATCAAAATAATGAACTTCAAACCACACATTCATAAGTCAATATGTTGAAGTTGATCTCACCAACCGTCCTCGAACGTTGGTAATCTTTGGCCATATAGATTGTCTTGTGAAAATAACTTCTGAATTAGATTCTTCGTCCAAATTCAAATCAATACACTTACTTGAGATGATGTTCTTGAGCCTTCTAAACGCCAAACCCTTATGTGATCACTTCCAAAACGTTAGACAAGCCCATTTTCAGTTCATATAAATTCATTTGGTCATCATCAAAATTCATAAGACATAATACATGAGGAGGGGGTTCAACAATCTCCCCCTTTTTGATGATGACAAAATTCTATATAAAAACTTCATTCCATGAACAGTTGAAACCACATTAGCATGAATCATTCCATCTCACCATATTGGTCCTATATAAAAGACGACACAATATAAAACAACACAATATGTAAGATTGATTAACATTGCATATTTCCACAAGGTCTTGCCGACAACAAATTGTAAGGGGAGCAAAGTCTGAAATGCAAATAGCAAGATGCAATGTATGAGACTCAACTGAACACAACTGAAATGCAAACTGAAATGCAACAAGACTAAAATGCAACATTGCTAATGAACTAGGAAAATGAGGAAAGCATACGCACGCATACATCACACAATACATATAAGTAGCCGAATAGTCTTTTCTCCCCCTTTGGCAGCACCAAAAAGGAGGGGGTGAAATAAGGATAACAACTGTGCCAAATAGAAGGAGCATCATAGTCTATTCATCATTATCATCCGGAGTGGAGGGACTTGGGTGACGCCTAATATATGCCAAAATTTCGTCCAGCAGGTGGGTTTGGTCGGCCAAAGTGTCAGTGACGTATTGAGAGTGCTCCTGGTGAGACAGTTCCAGATCTGAGAGTTCTAGTTGCATAGCTGCCATGGTCTCCCCATACTCGTCTAACCGATCATCAATGGTATCCAATCGATCCATGATTAGCTGAACGGCCTCGGAAGGCATGTCCTCAACAGGAATATGTGGCTGTTGCATACCGGCCTATGCATCATCGTCATCCTCCTCCTCAGAACTGATTTCAGGTGCAGCACTTTTCAATGCCCGGACCAAGTTACCATCTCGTAGTTCATAGCCCATATTATGGCAAATAGAATGAACAGTAAATATATCAGCCTCTCTAATGTCCTGAGAAGATTCTTTTGAGAGGTTGATGTCCAGGTGTGCAAATATAGTAGTAAGTGCGGCGGCATAAGGAAGAGTTCTGTTCTTGTGCTTCATGCTGTTACACATATGAGCTAAAAACATTGCTGGAAAATTAACTGGAAGGCCACCCATGAGACAGTAAAATAAGAACATATGGAGCTCGGTCACTTTGTCATGGCCTCCTCCTCTTGGGAGCAGGATAGTAGTGATCATCCTGTGTAATATATGCTGCAGGGGAGGGAAATGATTTGCGTTTAACCCAGCAAGTGAATGTGCACCTCTTTCTTCAGATGTCATCATTTGATAAATAGTCTCGTCAGGAACCACAATATCTCCAAATGTAAAGCCTTCAAGAGGGAGATTAAATGCCATTCCCAAAAATTCAGCGGAGAGTATAACCCGTTGGCCATTAACCATAGTAATCGGATGTTCCCCGGACATGGTGAGGTTGCTATAAAATTGATGCACCAAACTCGGATAAATATGTCGATGTTCAGACATGAAGGAATCCAAATTTGGCTGACTGCAGAGAACATTCACTAAACTCGGAAGATGGCGGTTAAGATTGACAAATGATACCGCTCGAGGTCGGAGTACCTTGCGGTCCAAAACCTTGCTTGAAGGCGCTGATACTCTGCCATGTGCAGCCGCCCTACCACGGCGTGCCATGGCCGCACTAGACTCCCCCATGCTGCGAGAGAACGCCTCTTCGGGGCAATCTAAAACACAAACCGAAAGAACCCACCGATGGGGTATATGTTGACACCCGTTTTATACCGATAATTTGAGTCGTTTCTCTTACTCCCAATAATTGATGCCCTAAGTTGTCCATCATTTGTTGGGCCATTTTTTGTGGCACGTCCTGGGCCCATTTTATGGGTAGCCTCCCTCCTTGGTAAAGGTCGTATCAATTCAGGGCTTATCGGACCTTGGCTTTGATTAATTGAACTGTTTTATAAAAGTCAAGTACCCAAGATCATGAACGGTCCAACATCAGCCGTTCAAAACTGGGGCGGTTGATACCAGACCGTTCATACATTTCGGCTATTTTCTGAGGATTTTCTTAATATTCACCGACAGGCTTTTGCGCGGCTCTACCATGCCCGTTCAAACTAATGGACGGGCGAATGCCAACCGCCCCTATCTCAGAGTCCTACGCGTATTAATCTCCACAGACAATTATCCAGATGTTTGAATTATCACTGACAAGCTTAATACGGCTTAGATTGGACAATTCTACGTTGGAGCGGTCGCCAAGGCGCCGTTCATCTCTCAGAGTCCGACGCCGGCCGTTTCGGTTTGTTCGAGCGATAATTGGGCTAATTATCTGATTTAATTCCATTTCCACCGACAGGTTGAACGGTCTGAACATAACCGTTCAAGATGTGAGCGGTCTATCGTTAGACCGTTCATCCCTTAGATGGAGGTTTTTTAACAGATTTTCATCCTTTCATGCTTGGTTTTATCCCTGATTTGTTTTAACGATTTCTCCGTGGATAATCTGCCATTTTTGATGCCGTTTCGTCTGGATGGAAGATAAGGATATTATCTACGAATTTTCTTTTGCCAATTCGGCCTAAAAATGTCTAAAAACCCTAATTTCAAGGCTGGCTTTCTAGGCTCTATAAATAGACCCTAGCGGCCGGACGTCAGAAGGGGGGGAATTTTGGTCGACGGTGAAGCCTTGCCGCATTTCCGAACGACCTAGCACCAAGGAGGGAGGCTCTCTACATCCTTACGAGCCTCCGGTTCAGGGAGTAGTCCGTGTGTCGAGTCATAGTGTCATTTTTCTGATTTCTTCATCATCTGTCGCATGCGTTGTTCTCTCTCTGCGTTTCCCTCATTTTTCTCCCCATGCATACACCCACCTACGTTTTTGTCATCCTAGGGGTTTAAAACCCCCCAGGTATCCCCCTATCCATTTGTTTATGCTTAATTCTTCTTACATGAACGCGTACTACGTCATTTAGTCCTAATCTGGGTGTCTCTTCTGTGTCTCCACATTGTTTTGCAGGTCAGCACTTCATCAGCACGAGGCCCATCCCCTCTGGCCGGCTGGAGAGGGTGGAGGTGAACCCTTTTGCAACTCTTGGCGTGGTGGGCGTGCGCGGTTCCTTTAGGCCCGTTCAAGACGACGAGCGGCATCCACTGCACCGCCCTTCTTCATTCTGCGGTTCACTTCAAGCCGCCCATCTTCCAGGAGTTCTTCTTCCCGCGCGTTCGGCAGCACTCTTAGACGGCCTATCGTAGGGCCGTGTGTCTTTAAGGCGGTTCTGCATCGACCGCGCATCCTCCTAGTGCTGCGTCAAGGCGAGTGTCTCCCCTTCCTTTCCAAAGTACGGTACGCTAGTCACGTGCTGCGCTTTGGTGGCGATCACGGTCACTCTCTATTTTTCTCCATCCTCTCACTGCGCTTTGTTTGTTATTCCCGATATTATTGCTTTATTCATAACCTATCATCCACCAAGTGAGGAGAGGAGAGTAATATATATCTACACCCCTTTTGTGGCGATCACGGTGGGACAACCAATGCCCATCGTGCCTTTGAGTTGCTGACCCTCCTTATTTGTTGTCCAAGTTTTCTCCTAAGGGTGATTTGTAGGGTGAATGCGCTTTCTGTCCTCTGGGAGCCTACGCGGTTCTCCCTGGGCCGCCCACCCACGGGAGCGGTTCATACCCTACCGTCCATCCCCTGCAGTCGGAGCCAGCTTCATCGCTATTTCCTGTTACACACGGTGCTAGATACACCGTTCATACTGTAGAGCGGCGGCGAGCTGGCCGTTCAGTTTGCCAGCACAGGTACGTCATGGTCTGTTCTTATTGTAGGTACGCGGATGATTGAGGGCCGTTCCTGAGGTTACACGGTTGACAAGTGACTGTCTTTCAAGTATTCTCCTGCCGTTGCTCTCTCATTTTTTTAGGTTCTGTGATTACGCTGTAGTTCTGTGTTCTCCCTGGGTTAGACGGTTTTACATACATCGTTCTACTATTGGGGCGGCCGAAGAGGGGCCGTTCATCTGATGCAACAGCGTGTTTGTGTTATACTTTAATTGTCATATTCTATGTGGTTTGCTATGCTTGGTGCTACTCATTGACTTCCCCCCTGCTCTCTTATCATCATTGTATTACCATGCTTTTCGTTGATCATGTGTATACTTGCTCATTGATTGATAGCTACTAGGCTAGTTTGTGCATGCGCTCCGGCGCGCATAGGTGCATCGACCTCTTCTCATATTAGTTGCATTCCTACCGAGGTAGGGTTTCCTCTCGTCTCCATATTCCTTGGAGCCGACTAGGGACCTTGCTGAGGACCTCCGTAAGCCCCTGTGAGCCATGGATTCTCACACGGACGCTGGGCGGGTTGTACCGTATCCACCCCGGTCTAGAATTGCATCCGCGAGCAAGAGATCCTGATAGAGTCACACAGTTCCTCACTTCTTATCCCAGTTAGGCGCCTAGTGGTTGAGCGGACTTATATTTTCATTAATCCACTAAAGCTTGAAGAAGAAGATATAATGAATTGACGAGCATCATTGTAAGAACTTGATTGCATTACCGTGTGATTCTGCTCTCATCTCTCTCCATTGTATGTTTATTAGTTGCTTGGTAGATTTGGTTGATTAGCCTTGCTGGCTCTAGTCCTAGGTGTCCTGCCTTCTTCTCCCACGATCATCTCCTAGGGTTGACTCTTATTTCCATTCCTACTCCAACCCTTTGTTCGATTCCTCATCTTCCATGTCGTCATACGACTTCTCTCCGGCCCACGAGGACTCCCTTCCTCGTGGTCTCCTTGAGGACCCACCTAGGGTCACCCATTTGCAGGGAGGAGAGGGGACGGCCCCTTCACTCCCGACCATTCTTGGTGAGGGTCACTGATCCTCTCTTCCAAACCCGCCCAACCAGAGTTCAGCTAGTATGATCCTCGATATGATGGCCCAGTTGGACCCCACCCAGCTCCATCTCATCAGACAAGCTTTGCAAGGGGGCGATGCCCCGACCTCAATTCCTACTCACGGCACGACCATTGCTGCCATCACATCCCCCGTGATCGGGACCACCTCCGCGGCTCCCATTGACCTTACTTCTGTCCGCCCTCCGACTTTTCGCCATCCCAATATAGAAATGGGCCAGGCTTCCACCTCGGTCCATCAACAGCTTGATAAAGGAAAGTCCCCCCTCCCCTCTGTTCCTTACCTTGATCCGTACACCACGATTGCTCCATCACCTCAAGCCCCCATAGTCCCGACGGACTATGCTAGGTTACAGTCAGGGGCGGCCCAGTTGGCTCATGCGGATATGGGCCCTTCCTCAGCCCATTATCCCTCTTACAGTTTTCCCCCTTCATCAGCTTATCCTTTGGCCGCCTATCCAGGTATTACTCCTCTCGCTCCTTCCCCTCCTTCCCGGGAACGGGAAATTCTTGACAAATGGGCTGCTGTGCAGCAACAAATTGATCTCCTCCACAAGCGGGTCAGCCCGCAATCTCTTGCCGATGTCCCTATCCCTAACTTCAGGGACATGCGTTTTCCTTCTCAGTCTGAACTCCCCGTGTACCGCAAATACGATGGGAATGGCAACCCGTTCATCCATGTCCGGGAGTTCTTGTACGAATCGGCACAGTTCCAGCAGGATGATCGCTTGATGGCCTATTTGTTCCGTCGGTCTCTGGAGGGGGTCGCTTTGGAATGGTTCTACACCTTGCCTATGGAGGAGGCCGAGAATTTCAAGACAGTTAAGGAAAGGTTTATACAGAGGTTTCAGGATCGGGTCAGACCCGAGTACTCTTTCACTGACCTAGTGGCGGAGAAGATGAAGCCGGAGGAAGACTTCGCAACCTATGCAGACCGCTGGAGGCAGATGGCCTCACGTGTGCCCGGGCAGATTCCGGAAGAGGAAAAAGTGAAGTTGTTAATTTCCAATGCTACGCCAACTTTCAGAAACATTCTGGCAATGAATGATATCGCAAATATGCACCAGCTATACAGCAGAGCTAGGTTTATTCAAACCCAATTCAAGGACTCCCCCATCCATTCTCTATTCGAGGCCCAGAAGCCCAAAGCCACCAAGAAAACCCAAGGCCCCGTCACTGAGGGAGTACAAATTAATGAGCAAGTCCAGGCCGTTCAATTCCCCCAACAAGCCGCGCCATCCCGCTTCCCACCGCCTCAGCGCAACCCCCAGTTCGCTACTTCGCAAGCTCCCCAGCCCACCTTCCAAGTCCCGCAATACCCTCAACAGGCACCTCCGCCACCCCAACCGCCTCAGCGGCCCCCGCAGTACAATAATGTTCCTCCACCCACCACCTATGGCCCTGCTCGACCAGCTCCAAAAAGGGCTCATTACCCTCCTCTTCCGGAGACCTTGCCAGATATTTTCTCGGCTTTAATGTATACTGGTGACCTTCAGTTGCCTCCTGAACGCCCGAACTGGAATCCGGCTGCCGACCAATCCCGATATTGTATATTCCATCGGCAACCCGGGCACACGATAGAGCGATGCTACCAGTTCAGAGACCTGGTGTATGATTTGCATGAGGGCCAGAGGATTGATTGGGCCCAGATGCACCAGTTAATTGAGGATATTAAACAGAGGCAAAGGCAAGCCAGGCAGCAGCAGGCGGCACCTCAGCAACCCCCGCAACAGCAACCTCAGCAGCAACAGCAACCTCAACCGCAGCAGCAAGACCTTGGGATCCATCAGAATCCCATGCCAGTACATCAACCCGCTCCCCCACAACAACAGCAGCCGCCGGCCCCAGCACAAGTGAATATGGTCTAGCGCCCAGCTCCCAACGTTGGGTGGACGTTTGATGATGAGACCCCCGCACATCTCTTGGCCTTCCACCACCACTACTCTCCCACACCTGCCATCCCCTCCATTCTTAGGCCCGCCATTCCGACCGTTACACCACTCGTCACTTCTCCGCGTCGCCTCTTAGGCCCACTACATTCCCCTCTGCTCCGTCCGTCCTTTCACCACCACCCGCCATACCTCCCGTCATTTCCCCTAAGTTTAACCCTTCACCCATTTCCCCTCCACCAGGGCCTATTAAACCCACTTCAGTCATCCTCACCTCCATCTCCACGCCATTCACCTACCCCACCAGGCCAAGCGGGGGTCCAATCCAGGCCGTGCCAGCATCACAATGCGCCCTTCGGAGTGGGCGTCCTTTCCAAAGAATTTTTCCTACTCCAGGTGCGTCTGCACCAAACCCCGCAGTTTCCTCCCCTACAGTTGAGCCAGAAGAGATAGACCCTGTGCCGGGCACAAGATATGACTTATTACAGCACTTAGACCGGCTGCCGGCTAAAATCTCAGTGTTAGAACTAATCAAGAGGTCGCCACTACACCAAGATGCCCTGAAGATCTTCCTACAGAAAGTTATGGTGAGTGAAGATGTGGCAGTGGATAGTCTGCCCTCGATCTTGGCCACGATCACAAAGGGGCCCTCTATTGCATTTGCTGAGTCAGAGCTAGCACCTCCTGAGGCACGGCAGATGTCGTTATGTATCACCATCTCTCTAAACAAGACAGCCGTGGAATCCGCCCTTGTGGACACGGGGGCGTCAATAAATGTCTACCCATTGAGTACCCTTCGTGCTTGCAATATATCAGAGGACATGCTCAAGCCGACGCAGACTACCATAGCAGCTTATGATAACTCCAGACGTGCTTGTCACGGAATGGTGACTGTGCAGGCCGAGCTAGGGCCCTTAGTCATGGATGTGGAATTTTATGTGCTGGACATAGACCCGATGTTCAAAGCTATTCTGGGCCGTCAATGGTTGAATAGTTTGAATGCCGTCCCCTCGACGGCCCATCAATGTCTAAAGTTCCCATTCCAAGGACGAGTGGTCAAAGTAAAGAGTGTTTCCACGGTTCAAAATGTTGACGCCATAGCCGCCAAGATTCTGCCCACACTGTGGCCGAGTAACAGGCCTGTTCTATCTGTCATGGACTTAAACTACTCGTGGGCATATGCGTCACGCAAGCCCACCACTACATCAACCAATGTGAAGGTCATGCCCAAAATGAGAGACTCCAAAGGGTGGCACCTAATTCTAAAATTGGGCTATCAGCCAGGCCGAGGACTCGGTGCACAATTACAGGGCCGAACCAACCCTGTTCCCAAAGGAAGGAAGATGGGCCGTCGGGGCCTCGGTTATCATGAATCCTCCATGTCGATGCTTGGGGACTCTGGGTCGTTGACCTGGGATTACCGGCAACATTTTGTGAAGGGTCCGTTGCAGCCCGGCACCTTGAAGACCTCGCCGTCCGGCCTCGAAGAAAAGATAGACAAAGCTTGTGTTGTTACTAATCCGCCACCATCACCGCAAGGGCTAGCCGATGACTTGGGAGACCTCTCTGATTGCTTTACGAGGATGTTTTATGAAAAAGAGAGTGAACCAAAGAAGAAGGAGACGCAGCTGGTAAAGCGTCCTCCGATGCCATTGGCCCGCCAGGGGCCGCGGAAGACAGGGAGCTCCACCGCTACTTATTCCATGTCCCCGTCCCGTCTTGCTTCCTGGTTTCAACAATTGGATTCTGTCCCTCGTTCCCCTCCACTCATGGTCGACCCGTGCTTCGCGGAGAGACCCGAAATTTTATTCGTTCCATGTGCTTGCGGGCGCTGTCCGCCCATTGATCTGTCAACCCTATTCACTCCTCCTCCCCCTGGGGCTCAGCTCCATGAAATGTGGTTTTCGTCTTCTGATCCTTTCTTTGACTGCATCTTCCCAGAGTTGTTTCCCATGCAGCTTCCTCCTCCTCCGTCTTCTTCCTCCTGCTGCGTGATCACCTCCAGCCTCCAAAAAAAATGCCAATTTCAAAACGGAGGTCTCCATGGAAGATTACGCTATGTTCTACCCAGATCCCCAGGGGCACGAGACCCCTGTTCCTCTTCCGATAGAGTTTCTCTCCTCTAAATCGGATGTACAGTGTACAGAGTCTTCTAGGTTGGTCGAGTCAGTCAGGGAAGAGTCTAGTTCGAGTTTTGTCAGCCCATCCACGTCTACGGCACCCGCCGTAGTGCGCCCCCCCAAAACCGTTCCCGATAGGTTTCTACAAGATTTGGTTGGAAGATGTCATGCTCTGTTAAGGTGTCCGGAATTTGTAGAGACCGCGATTGTCTTGGAAGATGATGAGGGAATTGATGAGGTATGGAGCAAGGATGGATTAGGAGTATATGAAATTGTGAATGAGAAAGACCCAGTAGATGATGAGGAAGATGAAATGGATGACACTGCCGACCTATATGCCCAAGGCTTGAAAAAGTTCGACGAGCCTTCCGTAGCAGTGGATGAATCCACTAAGGAAATTAACCTCGGAACAGAAGAGGACCCCAGGCCCATACTTATTTCCGCCAATCTCCCTCCTCAAGTCGAAGAGGAACTTGTCAAAGTCTTGAGGGAGTACAGCGATTCTTTCGCCTGGTCCTACGAAGACATGACGGGCCTTGACCCCGCCTTGGTCGAACACAGGCTGATTCTCAAACCAGGGGCAACGCCCGTTAAACAGAAAGCAAGGAGATTCCACCCACATATGGCCTTGAGGATTAAGGAAGAAGTCGATAAATTGCATAAGGCCCGGTTCATTAGAGTTGTGCTGTACCCACAATGGGTGGCGAACATAGTCCCGGTAATGAAGAAAGATGGTAAAATTCGAATCTGTATTGACTTCAGGGACTTAAACAAGGCATGTCCGAAAGATGATTTTCCCCTTCCTCACATCGATGTCTTGGTCGATAATACAGCTGGGTACGAAGCCCTCTCCTTCATGGATGGTTACTCAGGGTATAACCAAATCCTTCTGGCTCCGGAGGATCAAGAAAAGACCTCGTTCACCACACCTTGGGGCACGTACTGCTACGTCGTTATGCCATTTGGGTTGAAAAATGCAGGTGCCACCTACCAAAGAGCGATGATGGCTATCTTCCACGATATGATGCACGTTTATCTAGAAGCTTATGTGGATGATATTTTAGTCAAATCGAGGTCACAAGAAGAGCACCCCGCCATTCTGGCCAAGGTGTTGCAAAGGGCTAGGGAGTACAAGTTAAAGATGAATCCAAAGAAATGTGTGTTCGGAGTTGCATCAGGGAAATTGCTCGGGTTTATAGTTAGTAAACGGGGGATTCAGATCGATCCAAACAAGGCAAAGGCCATTATGAAAATGCTGCCGCCAAAGAACATCACTGAGCTTCGAGGTTTGATCGGGCGTTTGCAATTTATCAGGAGATTCATATCTCAGCATTCGCAAAGATGCCGCCCGTTTTATGAATTACTAAAGACAGGCGCGAAATTTGAATGGAATGAACAATGTCAGAAGGCCTATGAGGAACTCAAGGTTTATCTCTCTAATCCCCCGGTTCTACAACCACCCATCTCCGGGAAACCCCTGATCCTGTACATTTCTGTAATTGAGGACTCCCTAGGAGCTGTTCTAGCGCAGGTAGACGATGAAGGAAAGGAAAGGGCGGCGTACTATCTCTCAAGGTTATTTAATCCCGCTGAATCCAAGTACACTGCTATGGAGAAAACCTGTGCAGCACTAGTGTGGGTAGCGCAGAAGCTTAAGCACTATTTTCTTGCCCACGAGGTTAGGCTCATCTCTAGAATGGACCCCATTCGTTATCTGTTGGAAAAGCCAGTCCTTTCTAGTCGGCTAGCCCGCTGGCAAAGCTTTCTTTCCCAGTTCGACATCACCTTCATCATGCAGAAAGTGATCAAGGGATATGCTATTGCCGAGCACCTGGCTCATTCTCCTATCCCTCGCACTGATTCCATCCAGGACGAATTCCCCGATGAACACCTGGCGGTGATCACTCATCTTCCTTTCTGGTCCCTTCATTTCGATGGTGCCCTTAATTCCCAGGGCAGCGGAGTCGGCGCCGTTCTCCTTACTCCAGAAGGGGTAACCATCCCCGTGGCATATCAACTTTCATTTCCCGCCACCAACAATATAGCCGAGTATGAGGCTCTCCTTGCCGGTCTGAAGCACGCCTACATCTTAGGCGCGCGATACCTTAACATCATAGGAGACTCTCAGCTGGTGCTGCGTCAAGTTTTGTCGACTTATCGCACCCGCGACCCTAAGCTCAAACCCTACCAGGATCTGGTCACGCTCTTGGCCAGGCAATTCAGGAAACTCGTCTATATTCACACTCCTCGTTCTCAGAATATCTTGGCCGATGCCCTTGCGTCGCTCGCCTCTTCCCTATCACTTCCCCTGAGTCGCGCCACTGAGACCATTGTGGTCCAAAGGCTAGATGTTCCTTCTCTCAGGATCCCTGGTTCAACAATCTTAGAATGACGTAGAGAAGAAAATAGAAAGGGAGGAGAACAAAAGAAGTTTCATTAACTGAGCTCGAGGAGATCATTGAAGAGGAAGAACTGCCGTGGTTTTATGAGGTCGAGCAATACTGCAAGGATGGTACATTTTCGGAAACGGCCAATGCTGAGCAGCGAAGGGCCATTAAAAGAGTCGCCGCAAGATACACGATCGTCGTCGGTGAATTGTATAGGCGGGCTCTGAATGGAGTTCTAATGAGGTGTCTAGATGATGAAGAAGCTTAGAAAGTCATGGAAGCAGCCCACTCCAGCGAGTGTGGAGGGCATATGAACGGACAGGCCTTGGCAAAGAAGATTCTTAGGCAGGGCTATTACTGGCCAACTCTAGAAGAAGATTGCTCCACCTATGTCCGTAGGTGTCTTCAGTGTCAAATCCATGCCGACAAAATCCATGCTCCGGCCTCTTCTCTTCATCCTATTACGGCCCCCTGGCCATTTTCTATGTGGGCATTTGATATCATCGGACCCCTCGGTGATCCGAATTCTGCTGTTAAACAGAAATCCTTCATTCTGACGGCTACGGAGTACTTTACCAAGTGGGCTGAAGCTGAAGCTTATGCAGAAATCAAAGCCGCCACAGTATGCCGCTTCATCATGAAGAACATTATCTCGCGGTTCGGGGTGCCAAGCGATATCGTCACCGACAATGGGCCTCAATTCGTCTCACAAGAACTCCAGGACCTCTGTAAGAAATTCAATATAGTTTTGCATCATTCATCACCATACTACCCCCAAGGTAATGGCCAGGCTGAGGCCACGAATAAAACCCTTCTTAAAATTATCAAGAAAACATGTGAATCACATAAATTTGCTGATTGGGCCGACAAATTGATAGAAGCTCTATGGGCTTACCGCACCTCCGTCCGCACTCCCACAGGGCAGACTCCCTTTGCCCTCACCTATGGAATGGAAGCGGTGCTCCCGTATGAAATTCTGATCCCTTCCCTAAGGGTGCAGCTGGATAAGGAACTTAATCTTGACGAACGTCGAGAGGCGTTGCTAGTCCAACTGGAACTCTTAGACGAAAAGAGGTTGAATGCGGCCAATCATGTTTCAGTATATCAAAAGCGCGTCTCACGATATTTTCAAAAGAAGGTCATCGAAAGGAAATTTCAAGTGGGTAATATGGTCTTGAAACGCAAATTCATCAGGTCAGCAGGCCCCAGGTCTAAGCTGCAACCCAACTGGGAAGGGCCCTTCGTAATCAAAGAAGCCTATCCGGGCAATGCGTATCGTCTAATTAACGCGGAGGGAGAGGAACTGCCAAACCCGTGGAATGGGCTGTACTTAAAGCGTTTCTATCCTTAAAAAAGACAAAACCAGTAAACGGCTCGATGGCAGGGCATACCCCCACCAAATTGCGAAAGGAGGACCTAGGTCCAGCATCTCACACACTACACGACCCCGTGGTGCGGTATTCTCTCATGCTACCCGACACCGTTTCTCCTTTGGCCATGCTCGGGGAAGGTGGAGATCCTTGTATTTCCTCTCTCTCGGTTGAAGATAGGGGCAAGTGGTGAATAAGGGGGGCGAGAACCGACCCGGATCCCCCCATTAAAAGAGGTCTCAAATAGGGGCAATCCGTTAAGACCTCACTCCGCAAAAAGAAAGAAAAGGAAAGCAAGAAAAAAAAAGGGAAGAAAGAAAAGGGGCAAAATCAAAAGGTAAAGCCGAAAGCACAAAGCTCGAAGCTCTCCGAAGCCCCAAAGGATGCAACTAGGCATGGCAAGAGTGGCAGTACAGTTTCCCCGCGGGACGTTATGAGCCCGGTCGCATGCGTGCCTAGAGCGGGTGAAGGTTCGATAACGGATACAAAGCCCCGGCGCAACAGACCGGATTCCTTGAAAAGGGGGGTGTCCTGGGAAAGAACTCAAGCCCTAAAAACCTCTACACCTATCGTCAGCTTTCCTACTCAATCTTTTTTTTACTTTCCCAAGGAATGAATCCCATCCCGGGTATGGCCTCAGCAGAAGCACCGTTGAGCAAAGTTGACTCCGATCATGGGCGGTCCCCCTTCTTGCACGCGCTGAGCCTTGGAATTCCATAGCAAGACGAGAAGGTCCCTGCTGTTGAGACCCGAGCTGGTTTCAAAACCCAAAAAAATCAAATATTTCAAAACCCAAAAAAAAAATCAAATATTTCAAAACCCAAAAAAAACCGAATATTTCAAAGCCCAAAAAAACCAAATATTTCAAAACCCAAAAAATCAAATATTTCAAAACCAAAAAAAATGAATATTTCAAAACCCAAAAAAAAAATCGAACATTTCAAAACCCAAAAAAGATCAAATATTTTCAAAATCCAACAAAAAAATCAAATATTCCAAAAAGCAAATACCTCTTACATTCATCTGCATTTCTCACATTTTGATATTTGCCTATTTTGATAAGGCTCAACCCCTTGACCAAAAAAATCAAGAAAGGGTCATCTCCTAACTTGCTATAGGCAAGGGGCCAAGCCTAAAATAGATTTAATCTGTTTCATGTTTGCATGTGTACAGGGGCAGGTTGGAAGGGCAGTTGGCTCGAGACCACGTGAATATTCGATCCTCGTTTTAGCCTATGCAATCACATCACGTCGAATCACTAAGCTCAAACTCAATCTCATCAAATCTTATTCATTTCATATGTCAAACTGTCCGGATATAAAATCTCATCCCATGTCATCATAAAAATAAAAGAAAATCACTCAGTCCGTCGCTGGGCATCCCCGCGAGGACGTGTCTCTCTCAGCTCCCTAAGATAAGCCTGTCGAGTCTCTGGAGCCTCCTCAACCTCTGCTGGTAGGGTACGCACCCTACTCACCTCCCACATGATCAGCGCACTCCTGACCACCTGCTCGTCCTCCTCTATCCCGATCCTCCGTGCCTGTAGCATGGGAAGGTGGGGTAGCGTAGGTAGCACCATCCGGGGTAGTCCAATCTGCAGGTAGCATCTGTGTGGGCTGTACATCGCTAAGGCAGTGTCGCTCACGAGCCTCAAGTCCAAGCCGGCTCTCCTCGGTAGCATGATGGTGGTGTCGTGGAGGAAGTCCGGGCGCATCACAAACCTGTCCAGGGGCAGCCTGTTGATGTACGGGCGCCATTCGTCCCTGGTCTTCAGCTCAGCCGTCCTTCACTCAACCTGTGGAGAAAACCTGAAGGCGCCTCCTATAAAGTAGAGGGGATGGCTCCCAAAGATCCTGCTAACTGAAGTGATGTCCGCCCTCAGGGTAAACTTCATCCTAACTCCCATCCAGCACTCCAATAGGATCATCGAACCAAAAAGAGGACCTCCTAAGGCTGCTGAAGTAAGACCCTCGTACAAATAAGCTAGGATAGCCTGAGAGATGGAAAGTCCCCGCCAAAGGCCGCTAATGGTGCTGAGTACGGGGATCTCTAGGACATGGTCGGCTGAAGGGAAAAGGATGGCCCCGCATAGGCAGATGGACGCAGCTTTGGCTATGGCTTCAACCCACCCGCACTTATTCCGGCAATGCTCCACTACCCACTGGCTCAGAGGAAGGAGGTGAACGTGACGAGGACCTACACAGGCGCGAACATCTCCGCTATCAGGTATAAATCCCCCTAGGATGAGTTTTGGATCTATAGGGGCAACGGTATGGCATATCAAGTCTTCCTCCCCCACCTTGGACCTAGGGAGCCCGAAGTATGTCTCTACCTCCTCTAACAGGATGGTGGCCTCAAAAGATGGGAAGAAGAAAGTGTGGGTCTGAGGGTGCCAAATCTCCATCAGAGCAGAGATACTATGCCAGTCTAAGGAAAGTTTAGGGTAATTCTGACCTAGAACTAAGAGGGAGTGTAGGTGCCAGGATTTGAGAAGGTGAGTCACCCCGAGGGGCAATGCACGGACCATGGGAGCCACCCACTTTAAACTAGAAAAGCGTCTCGGGCCGGGGAGAAGCTGAGAAGAGGAAAAGGCTAAGGATGTAAGGAAATATAAGGGAAATTGAGAGAAATTACATATATTCTGATCTAACTTACCTCTCTCGTAGGGGAGGCGCTGAGATGACGAGGAATCAAGCTTAGCCGTTGGATCACCTCCCGCTCCTTTCTAGCTGGTCTCGGCCCTTCAAAGGGCACTCCCTCCGCGGAACTTCCATCAAAGGCCCTCTTCATGATGATCGGGTGATAGGAATCAAAAGGTTTTAAGCCTGGGGATATGAAGGATGTGTGGGTTGAGGGTCCAGGCCCCCCTACTATTTATAGGGTCCATTAGGAAGCCTAAACCTCTTGGGATTAGGCTCGGATAAGTCTAGGGCGGGCTAAGATAGGGTTGTGATAAGCACAAATCGTCCTACGCACAGGTTGGGGGACTCTCCAGGGAGTCCCCGTTCGAGCAAATAGGAGGTCCACTTGGACGGTCTTACGATAGACCGTCCATATGAATGTACGGCCCATCATCAACCGTTCATATCTCTAAGAAAGTCCGAGTCCAGCATCTTATGCGGCCTACAATATGCCGCTCAACTGTTATTACGGTTTATATTGAACCGTTCGAACTCAATTGACGCGGTCTTTGGAGAACCGCTCGCCCCCATTAACGGCTTTGGAAGAACCGCCCATATGCTCTGCCCCCAATCACCCTGCGGCACTCATCTCACTCAGGTCAGCGTGGGCGTCACTCATCTCACTCAGGTCGGCGTGAGCGTCACTCATCTCACTCAGGTCGGCGTGAGCGTCACTCATCTCACTCAAGTCGGCGTGTGCATCACTCATCTCACTCAGGTCGGCGCGGGCGTCACTCATCTGACTCAGGTCGGCGTGTGCGTCACTCATCTCACTCAAGTCGGCGTGTGCGTCACTCATCTCTCTCGGGCTAGGCACACTCCTCAAACTCATTTCATCCACTCATGCATGCATACATACATTCATCCACAAAGCAAGCGAAAAAAAAGAATAGGCACATCACTATCATGTCACACCATGTACAAAAGACGGGCCCAGTACAACAAGTCAAGCAGCCCCCTCTCCCTGGCCCCCGTCGCTGTCCCCCTCACCCTCATGCCTCTTTGGAGGAGGCATCGCTGAGGTCACCTCGTCACGCTGACGTCGCCGGCGCCGCTCATCCTCCTCGTTCCTCCGCTGGCCGGAGGAACCCGTGAAAAAACTCCTCACGGAGCCGTGAGTGCCGTGACTGCCACTCGGAGTCCCGCTGCGCGATCGCCAGCTCATCTCTCTAAAAACCCGCAACTCTCCGTTCAGCCCGGACATCTCAATCAGAGCACGATCCCGCTCCGCTCGAACTCGCACCAACTCCGCCGCATCCGCCCGGAGTCACTCTAGCTCATGCCGAAGGAGTGCCATCTCCACGGTGCCCGCTGGCTGGCTCAGCGCAACCTCCTCCCGCACACGGGCTACCTCCTCCCTAGCCGCTACTCGGCTCTGCTCCAACTCCGCCCGCAGGCGGGACAGCTCGGACGTCTGCATTCACACATCATTGTCAGTTGGTCACATTTTCATACATTTCATGAGCATAAATAAGTAAAAGGGGAAGTTTAGAGTTGCCTACCCTCTCCACGAGTGCCACCTCGGCCGCCTTGGCCCGCTCTACCATCCGAGTGAAGTCCGCATCCCGATCGGCTCGATCTGCTGGAGTCTGGACGGAGGAGGAAGAAGGAGCATCTGGTCCCGCCCTCTGAGCACCCTCGGCGCGCTGCATCCAAATACTCCAGATCAGTCATAGGCATAATCATAATCATATAGAACTGCATAATTTAAAGAGTCTAAGGTTTAGAAAACTCACCAGTAGGGCCAGGCTGCCGGGCCTCGTCTCTCTCCCGGATGGTGGAGTGCAGGAGCCCCTGCAACTTTGCCACTCGTCCCGCAGGGTCGACCTACATTTAAGAGTCCTTGTGTCAGTGCATCATTCATAAGCATAATAGATAAAGTTTAAGTTTAGAAGTCGTACCGGTCGGTGGGCGCCTCGGAACACCTGGTCCCGGTAGTGTCGTGCGTACGCAGTGTAGTACGCGCTGTCGCTCTCTGCCCGAGCGGTCACCACTCGCCCTCATGCAGCCCAGTCAGCAACCTGCCCGGCGTTCCTTGCAGTCCAATCAAACGCCTCGCGGAGTCCCCGGGTCGTCCTCGTCACCCGCTCCCCTGCATTCTCAAGCGCAGGGAACTCTACGGCCGGCTGATAGACCCCGATGGTCCTCATCACCAACCTGAAGTACAGTGGCTCCACCACATTCATGCAATGAAGCCACACGTCCCGGCCAGAGAAGGCCAAGGCCTCGGTCACCCACGGCTGGCCCTCCGGGCTCTCCTCCGTATAAGGAGTCCACCGTACCTGCAAGGAATAGGAAACTGCATCAGCATCATAATCATGAAAGAATAGCATGTAATTATAGAGTCTGAGTTTAGAAGCATACCGAGGTGTACGGTAGAGTGTCCAGGTCATCCTGCAGCTCCCGGACCTGCCTCCTCAAGGCCATCATTTCCCGGGGGGCTGTCCACCTCCGTGCGATCGGCAGGAGCCCAGGGCGGGTCTCCTCGCCTCTGCCCAACCCACGTAGGCGCACGTAGGCCCACACCTGTACCACAAGGTCATGTCAGCATTCAGCAAGCATGTAGGGTTGCATAATTAAGACTAGAGAAGAGAGTCGCACCTGGAGTAAAGGGGAGAAGCCCCCGAGCATCGTCCGACGTGCCGTCGAACTGAGAGTGTCAAAAAGGAAGGCGAGGACCGCCGCTCCCCAAGCATAGTCACCTACGTGCTCGAGCTCCTGGAAGAAAGGGAGGAAGCGACAGCTCATCACATCCGCCCGAGTGGAGAAGAGAAGCCGTCCGAACATCAGCATCAGGAACCGTCTCAGCACTCTATCCGCCTCAGGTCCCGGTCCCGCAGCAACCCTCGGTCTCTCCAGCCCCACGAGCCGCTCCAAGTGCTCCTCTGGTCGCTCGCCCACTGCAACGCCGGCTCGACGTAGACCCAGGCTGTCTTGGAGAGCAGCCCGGGGAAGGAGGGTCGACGGCCTCTCGGGGCGCCGTAGCTGTAGGCCGAGCAACTCCCGAGCCATCCCCCGGTAGTTAGGAAAAGTAGTCCCGCTGACCGGTGACCCGTGCACGCGTAGGCCAGTAAGCCTAGCCACGTCCTCTAATGTAGGGACCATGTGCCCCCACGGAAAAAGGAACGTTCGACTCACTGGATCCCAGCGGTCGTGCAGGGCATAGGGCAGAGCTGCGTCAAAGCGACACACCTCAATACTCAGGAAGGGGGCGAACCCCATGGCAGTCAACCGCTCCCTCTGGAAGTCCGACAGTGCAAGGTACACTGCACGGACCTGTAGCCAGGAGGTACGAGTCCTACGCTTCCCCTGCATTCATCCATCTCATTTATGTTAGTCATTTAGTGTCATATTTTGTTTCAGTTAAATAAATTCTCAAGGTTCAATTCTTGATTTGAAGAACGGTTGCTCACGGACCGCTTAACAGTTGAGCGGCCTATCTCGAACCATTCTGTTTCTTAGGTTCCCCGTTTTAAACGGGCTATCCTTAACCGTTCCCATCTTAGACGGATTACCATGCACCGTCTGTCTTCCCGTCTTCCTAAGGAGTGACGGCCCACCTTTGGCCGTATGAATTGATGACGGTCCTGTGAGGACCGTATTGTTTTTCCTTGGTTGCATGTTTGAACGGACCTATATGGTCCATCTATCATTTTAACGGTGATAACCTCACCATATTGATGTTTTGGTGGCCCGTTGGTTGTGTGAGTTTGAACGGCGCTCCCTAAGCCGTGTTTACTTGGGGCGGTCCTATGTGGACCGCATTGTTTTCCATGCGGTTTCTGTTGAACCGTTTCACCGTCGCCGCCCCCGACGACGGTGAGCGCCTCCCCGGCCGACTGGGAGACCTCCATGGCCCCCTAAACCGGCCTCTAAGCATCCCTCCCCCTAAAAAAGCCCCTAAGCTAGCATGCATTAAGCAAAATTAAAGAAAATGAGGGGCGGGGAGGCCTACCTCGGCATTGCGAGGTTTCTTCTCTCTCCTCGCCGGCGTGCCTCCTTCCTCGGCTCCGGCGACGTTGTCATCTCCGGCCGCAATGTCCTCTTCGGCAACGACGATGGCTAAGTCCTCCATTGTCACCCCGGGCGTGCCCTCCTCCTCGGACGGTCGCGGTGGTGGCGGTGGCGACGACAGAGGTGAACCCTCGCCGGTGATGGGTGACCGGGCGGCGTGGGGCTGGCTCCTCGTCATGGGGGGGGGGGCTGTGAGATCGAGAGAGAGGGAGGGAGGATGAGAAAGAGAGAAGGAGAGGATGGGGTTGAGGCCTTGTGCCCCTTCGTCCCTTCCACCGTTGGTTACGGTGGAGGGAGACGAGGGGGTTTCTTTTTTTGAGGTTGCAGAGAGGAACGGTCTATCGTTAGACCGTTCATCATTTGAACGGTCTATATAGAGCCGCATGTATCTCTTGACCATTAATTTCAAGGCGGTTGAAATTCCAGGCCTTGCGGTTCTAAAAGAGCCGTTCTTATTATAAACGGTGCGGTCCCGACCGTGCATCCCTGGTATCTGGCTCCATAAAAAATGTTCGAAGGACAGGTAAGCACGGTTAACATGGAGCCGTTTGGAATATGGAACGGTTTAAATACGACCGTTTATCTAGATGGTATATTCAGATCATGAATATTGATATTTTCTTTGGAAATGCATCTCTTAACCATCTTATGCAGCATCATCTCAGCCTGTCTCACCGTTTCGCCTGCACAGGTAAGTCAGGTATGGCCCTCTTTCCCTAATCCCTTATTGCATTAATTATATGGTATTATATTATGCTATTTCGAGAGCCGGCAGGTTATCTACGTGTCCCAGGATCTGATGTTCCCCTTCAACAAAAACGATGATGATCCATGCTCATGTACCTAACCTTCGGATAGGCCGTTAAGTTGGGATGTCACGAGGAGGACGGTTCTATCCGCACGCTGTGGTTGCGGACGGTATCTTGACTCTGATATTCCCAGCTTAGTAATACTACTCTCGAATATTCTATATTTTAATCTTTCTTGGCATTTGTTTTAACAATTTCCTTTATGTTTAGCCCAGCATGCATCATACGTATCCTTTTGAGCTTTCATGCCCCATGGTTGCTTAAGAAATGTCCCGTCAAGTGATGGTCAGCTGTGTGTTCAAGATGCTCGAGTAAGATGAACTAATTCCACTCCGAATTCAAAGGTTTTCTTTGGTCGATTCGTTTGGTCCGGTTGATTAAAAGGTCTCTGTCTGGAGCTTTAGCATTTTTCTTTTGTGGCCCCCTCATTGGACCGCGAGATTGTGTCCCCCATGAGGTTGGTCTTGTCGGTTGATTTTGTTTAGTTTAGTCCCTCCAGATTGGCGTCGCCTTTTGGTCAATTACACCCGACGCTCGGTTCGAGGTTTTCTGAAAGATTCTCATCGCTTGTTGGTAGAAACGAATGTCATTTCACCTTAACGCCCGCTTTTCTGGTCCACCCTGCTACATTTTCGCTTCGTCTCCACGTTCCGTGTCACCTCCGCTTCACCTCCGCTCGATCCCCTGCAAAGAGGACGTTAAGGAGGGGCATCTGTTGACACCCGTTTTATACCGATAATTTGAGTCGTTTCTCTTACTCCCATTAATTGATGCCCTAAGTTGTCCATCATTTGTTGGGCCATTTTTTGTGGCACGTCCTGGGCCCATTTTATGGGTAGCCTCCCTCCTTGGTAAAGGTCGTATCAATTCAGGGCTTATCGGACCTTGGCTTTGATTAATTGAACTGTTTTATAAAAGTCAAGTACCCAAGATCATGAACGGTCCAACATCAGCCGTTCAAAACTGGGACGGTTGATACCAGACCGTTCATACATTTCGGCTATTTTCTGAGGATTTTCTTAATATTCATCGACATGCTTTTGCACGGCTCTACCATGCCCGTTCAAACTAATGGACGGGCGAATGCCAACCGCCCCTATCTCAGAGTCCTACGCGTATTAATCTCCTCAGACAATTATCCAGATGTTTGAATTATCACCGACAAGCTTAATACGGCTTAGATTGGACTGTTCTACGTTGGAGCGGTCGCCAAGGCGCCGTTCATCTCTCAGGGTCTGATGCCGGCTGTTTCGGTTTGTTCGAGTGATAATTGGGCTAATTATCTGATTTAATTCCATTTCCACCGACAGGTTGAACAGTATGAACATAACCGTTCAAGATGTGAGCGGTCTATCGTTAGACCGTTCATCCCTTAGATGGAGGTTTTTTAACAGATTTTCATCCTTTCATGCTTGGTTTTATCCCTGATTTGTTTTAACGATTTCTCCGTGGATAATCCGCCATTTTTGATACCGTTTCGTCTGGATGGAAGATAAGGATATTATCTACGAATTTTCTTTTGCCAATTCGGCCTAAAAATGTCTAAAAACCCCAATTTCGAGGCTGGCTTTCTAGGCTCTATAAATAGACCCTAGCGGCCGGACGTCGGAAGGGGGGGGGAATTTTGGTCGACGGCGAAGCCCTGCCGCATTTCCAAATGACCTAGCACCAAGGAGGGAGGCTCTCTACGTCCTTACGAGCCTCCGGTTCAGGGAGTAGTCCGTGTGTCGAGTCATAGTGTCATTTTTCTGATTTCTTCATCATATGTCGCATGCGTTGTTCTCTCTCTGCGTTTCCCTCGTTTTTCTCCCCATGCATACACCCACCTACGTTTTTGTCATCCTAGGGGTTTAAAACCCCCCAGGTATCCCCCTATCCATTTGTTTATGCTTAATTCTTCTTACATGAACGCGTACTACGTCATTTAGTCCTAATCTGGGTGTCTCTTCTGTGTCTCCACATTATTTTGCAGGTCAGCATTTCATCAGCACGAGGCCCATCCCCTCTGGCCGGCTGGAGAGGGTGGAGGTGAACCCTTTTGCAACTCTTGGCGTGGTGGGCATGCGCGGTTCCTTTAGGCCCGTTCAAGACGACGAGCGGCATCCACTGCACCGCCCTTCTTCATTCTGCAGTTCACTTCAAGCCGCCCATCTTCCAGGAGTTCTTCTTCCCGCGCGTTCGGCAGCACTCTTAGACGGCCTATTGTAGGGCCGTGTGTCTTTAAGGCGGTTCTGCATCGACCGCGCATCCTCCTAGTGCTGCGTCAAGGTGAGTGTCTCCCCTTCCTTTCCAAAGTACGGTACGCTAGTCACGTGCTGCGCTTTGGTGGCGATCACGGTCACTCTCTGTTTTTCTCCATCCTCTCACTGCGCTTTGTTTGTTATTCCCGATATTATTGCTTTATTCATAACCTATCATCCACCAAGTGAGGAGAGGAGAGTAATATATATCTACAGTATAGATCTTGATGGTTCAACCAAAGAGAAATGCGAGAAGTGTGAATCTATGATCCTCCACAGACACCAGAAGCTTACCTCAAGGGAATGAAGATCAAAGGATGACGCTTTAAGCCACAACAAGAAGATTTCGCGTGGATGCCACTCGGAGAACCGCGGCTAGTGCTGGATTTCTTTGATGCCAAGGAAGGGTTTTTAGGGCTTGCAAAAGGTGGTGGCTAGGCTAGGAGGGGGGCAAGAGATGTTTTATAGTCATGGGAGGGTGCCAACTTAGGGTTGGAACCGGTTTCGGAATGGCTTGGGTGCGGGTGAGCCGCCCCGCCGGTTTGGGTCGCCCCAATGGGTCATCCCCTGGTTCTCTTACCCCCGAGCAGAACCGGGTTCGCGAGGGTCGACCCTTGGGGTCGACCCATTTGCTGGGTTCGCGAGGGTCGACCCCAGGGGTCGACCCGTTTCTTGTTTTCAGGAAGAAGACATTATAACTTGAATAGAATGCCAAGGAGTGTCCGGCTTGAGTCCCCAATTGTAAAAATTTATGAAATCAAGGAATTTTGGATAAAATTTTGGGATGTAAGCAATTGGGGTATTGTTAGTCGAAATTTGGGAATATATGAGACGTGTAAGGTCCTTTTGATCTGGATTTCTAACTTTGAACAAATTAGCTCCTCTGTGGGCAGTTTAATAGTTCAAGAATGATTTCGGCCATAGAAATTTCAAAGAGCATTGTGTGTATACAATATACATAGAAGAATTGCCGTAACACACAAAGATGATTTTTCTTTTGTTTTTCACACAATATGATGCAAGTGCATGACAAGGGATATACAATATGCATGGAACTTGATGCAATTACATGGAATGCAGTGACCTATTTATACATGGATGCACATGACTATTATCCAGACTTGTCTATCCTACAAACCCCTAGTTCTCTCCTAAATAATGTGAACTTGTCTTCACTAAGAGGTTTGGTGAAAATGTTGGCAATTTGACGATCTGTCTCAATAAAGCTGATAGCAATATCACCCTTGCTAACATGATCTCAAATGAAATGATGTCTAATTTCAATATGCTTGGTGCGAGAGTGATGAACTGGGTTTTTGGACAGGTTTATGGCTGATGTGTTGTCACAAAGAATTGAGGTGTTTTTAAAGGATATGCCATAATCAATCATTTGCTGTTGGATCCATAACACCTGGGCAACACAACTACCGACAGCCACATACTCGGCTTCGGCTGTTGATAATGCCACTGAATTTTGTTTCTTGGAGGCCCATGAGACCACGCATCCCCCAAGAAACTGGCAATACCCGCTGGTGCTTTTCCGATCCATCTTACAGCCCGCGTAATCGGCGTCAGAATAAGCAACTAGTTCAAAACACGAATTACGTGGAAACCACAATCCTAAGTTAACTGAACCAGCAACATATCTAAAAATCCGTTTTACAGCCGACATATGTGATTCCTTTGGATTTGACTGAAATCTTGCACAAAGGCAAACAACAAACTGAATGTCGGGCCTGCTGGCAGTTAAATACCATTGTGAACCTATCATGCTTCTAAAGAGTTTTTGGTCCACTGATTTATCTGTCTCATCTTGATCAATTTTTATTGAGGTGGACATAGGAGTTGGTTGTGGTTTTGTTGATGTCAAATTGAACTTTTTCAGCAAGTCCATTGCATACTTCTTTTGATGTATGAACAGCCCATCTACCATTTGATTTACCTGCAATCCCAAGAAAAATGTTAGCTCTCCTATAAGACTCATTTCAAACTCACTTTGCATTAATTTTTCAAAGTCTTTGCTGAGAGCATCATTAGTGGAGCCAAAAATAATATCATCAACATAAACTTGAACAATTAAGATTTCCTTACCATTCAATTTTGTAAAGAGGATTTGATCAACATTACCTCATTTGAATTCATTTTGAATGAGGAAATCACTTAACCGTTCATACCATGCACGGGGTGCTTGTTTCAGACCGTAAAGTGCCTTGTCCAGCTTGTACATATGGTCTGTATGCTCTGTGTCTTCAAACCCCGGTGGTTGCTCCACATACACGTCCTCCTAGATATAGCCATTCAAAAATGCACTCTTAACATCCATTTGAAATAATTTGATATTGTGACAACATGCAAATGCTAAGAGAACCCTCACTGCCTCAAGTCTTGCTACTGGAGCAAAAGACTCATCAAAGTCAATTCCTAACTCTTGGCTATAGCCTTTGGCCACTAGCCTGGCCTTGTTCCTACTTACCACTCCTTGATCGTTTGTTTTGTTTCGAAAAACCCATTTCGTTCCGATCACGGAGTGATTCTTAGGGTATGGAACAAGGAACCATACTTTGTTCCTTTGGAACTGATGTAGTTCCTCTTGCATGGCCATGATCCATGACTCATCATTCAAGGCTTCTTCTATGGAGTGAGGTTCAAATTGAGAAAGCAAGGCTATGTAATCTTGATTTTCAACTTCCCTGAAAGAGGCTCGTGTCAGTATTCCTTCTTCTACATTGCCCATCACATTGTCCGGCGGATGGTCCTTTGGAAAGGTCCATTGCATTGGTAGTTGCTGTTCAACTTGAATTTCCTAATTAGCGTCATCTTCTTGTGGTTCTTCTTCTTCTTGTTTCTCAGTTTTTCTTACTTTCTTCCTGATTTCTCCAACATCCAACTCATCATCCTGCAAGGCAGATTTTTCATTAGTTCTATTTTGAGATGATTCATCAATAATGACTTGGGGGCTTTCCTCAACTACAAGAGTTCTCAAGTTGTACACTCGATATGCTCTTGAGCTAAGTGAGTACCCAAGAAGTATACCTTTGTCACTTTTGGGATCAAATTTTGCCAGGTCTATCTTACCATTGTTATGAATGTAACAGGTTGAGCCAAATGGTCTAAGATATGAAATGTTTGGCTTCTTACCTCAGTACAGCTCATAGGGGGTTTTCTTCAACAACGGTCTTACCATGGCCCGGTTCATTATGTAGCAGGCTGTGTTCACTGCTTCAGCCCAAAAGTACCTCGGCAGATTATTCTCATTTAGCATGGTTCTTGCCATTTCGATCAGTGTTCTATTCTTCCTTTCAACAACGCCATTTTGTTCGGGGGTTCTTGGTGCGGAGAAGTCGTGAGTGTAGCCTTGAGCGCTGTAAAAATTGCTGAACTCATGGTTATCAAATTCCCTGCCGTGATCACTCCGCACGGTTTTGATGCAAAATCCCTTTTCATTTTGAACCACCCTGCAAAATACTTCAAATTCCGTCAGGGCATCATTTTTATGAGAAATGAAGTAAACCCAACAGAATCTTGAGTAATCATCCACAATTACAAAACCATATAATTTACCACCCAAGCTGTGTGTTCTGCTTAGTCCAAAGAGATCAATGTGGATGATTTCAAGAGGTCTCGATGTGGTCACATCATTCTTGCTCTTGAATGATGTCCTTGTTTGTTTCCCCATGCTACACGCCCCACACACTCCATCGTCGATGACCTTCAACTTGGGCAGTCCAATTACCAAATCATTTCTGGATAATTTCAGCAAAACATTGAAACTAGCATGCCCAAGCCGGCGATGCCAGAGCCAAGCATCATCATTGTTCCTTGCAACTAAACATAAATTCTCATAAGAGGCATCATTCAAGTCTATCATATAGACATTGTTATTCCTGACACCAATGAACTTTATCTCATGAGTGTTTCTATTCAAAACAGTGCAGTGGTTAGAATCAAAAATCACATTGCATCCTTTATCACAAAGTTGGCTTATACTTAAGAGATTATGATGCAAACCTTTCACAAGCAATACATTTTCAATGGTATGATTTTGATTCTTACCTATCTTACCTTCTCCGATGATTTTACCTTTGTCCTTACCACCGAATGCTACCGTCCCACCATCCTTTTCATGCAGGTCCACAAACCATTCCTTATTTCCCATCATGTGCCGAGAGTAACCGCTGTCCAAATACCATTTGTTCCCTTGAGCTCTCGAGTAGACCTACAATTCAACCAAAGTGCTTATGGAGATTTTGGTACCCAAGCAAGCTTGGGTCCATGATGGTTAGAGGCATGATGCATATATGATCTATTTCTGAATCTAGTAGAATTTTCTTCATCATATTTCAGAATTCTACAATCATACATGTCATGACCCATTTTTCCGCAATAGAAACAAGTGATGGCTCTATCTCTTTTTCTCCTTCTACTAACATTTGAAAAGGAATTATGCATGTGTTTCTTTGGTGTGGAAGATGCTGAACTTATGGGGGCCCAATGGGTTGTTTGAACTTTTGATTTTTCAAGGATGGCAAGAGCATCCTTTAGCTCTTTTATTTGAGCCATTTGAGATTGGCTTTGTTCTTCAGCCTTTACTTTGGCTTCATTGCAAGTAATGCTTTCAAGCTTTTCTTGCTCCATATCATTTTTCAATTCTTCATGCATTTTCAGAAATGTGGATTATTCTTCTATCATGCATGAAATCTCTTCTTCAAACAATCTTGCCTCGATGTCCCCATCAATTCTCCCCAGGTGGGAGGAACTCGACCCCGTCGAGTAGGGGTATAGATGCTCGAATACTCCGGCGGATCTGTCACCGTGTCAAGTAACGCGGGTACGCTCCACTCTAAGTGACCAGCACCTGCTCATTCCATATATACTCGATATGCACAAACTGCCATAGGCTAGAGGTGGACACTCCGGGTCGGGCACTCTCAAAGGGAAGGAAGCAGCTCGAAGACTCACTAGGAATCACCACTGAGTCCCTGTAGGTGACTGATCCGGGTATAGATGTAGAACCGATCCCATACTCATCGAAGGAATCCAATCATCTCTTACTCATAAGAGAACGACAACGAGCTTACACAGGACACATGCAGACTCTCAAACTACACACAAACCATGCAAACAAACCACACAAGGAAAACACACGAACTCATCTATGACCCTAGACACACCTAATGTTAGTCTGACCCGTACATGGATGACGGCGGACCAGGACACCCGAACGTGTGCCATGCATGCATTTGACGTAACCGGAGGTTGACGTCATGGGGAACTCCTAGACACCCTACGATGCACCAATCATGGACATTGGGCTTGGATGTGGGAAATTCGGGAGGTGCGGGTGGTTTGGATGGATCGGAGAAACCAAAGTTTTCATTACCCCCATATGAAAATTCGGACCTATGGCTATGTGGAGGTTGCTTGGCCCGAGTGGAAAAGGTGTGATAGTGAACTCCGTGGAGGAAGTGGAGGAAGTGGAGTGAAGATGGGGGCTCGGGAGATTCACTAGTGAGGGGGTCAAAAGGGTCGAAGAAGGTATGACCCCGTGAGGTGGGTTCCAACATGACATGGTCCCAAGTTTGGAATTCATAATCACCGCCATACATTATGGTCGGTGGGACGACGGACATGTGTAGAAAATAGGATTCCTCCCTTCAGTAAAAGGGCACGAAGTCGGACTCGGCCGGCATCGGGAGGAGTAGAAGAATCTCCGTGGTGACACATCCCACGGTGCACACGGAGGTAATGGACCCTAAGGCCGGATGGGTGAAGCTAAGACTAGCGGGTTGGTCAAAGCCTCGCGCCAAAAGATGTGTCAACTTCCATTGTGAATCTAATCCCATGACAAGATCGTCCAATGTGTCAACATGGTGACTAGATCGAAATGTGGTATGGAAGGAGTTGACTGGCACTAAAGGGAGGATGGGGTCCATGGATGGAAAGGGAGGTGGGACCAAGCCATCCTTGAGCCAACTAAAAAGTGGCTCGGCGATGTATAGCGTTCCCGTAAGAAACACGGGTGGCTCGGGGTGAGACGGCGCCAAGCATAATGGTTCCGAATGTAGAGTGGGCCGCTGGGGTTGGGTGGCTGGACATGTGAGGGTGATCTTGCCAGGTAGGTAAGGTGGGTATAAGGTGCAAGTCCTCTTGCCCCAGTCAAGATTGGCTCTTCGTTCTCCTAACCACGTTTGCCCTAAAATGATGCATGAACCAGCAAGTGTGCCGGTCCTGCACCATGCGCCATCGGTGTAGAGAACAGAGCCGATCCTCTTATAGAACTCAACACAAGCAAAATCACCATCGCAGACAATCTCGCCTGTCTTGGAGAGAGACTCCACGATGTCAAGAGAAACCCAATTATCCGACTCCCTATCGGTGAAATGGAGTTCCGTTGTGGACCCGTTGGGTAGAGCGACTTTCATAGTGAGAGGGGTAAAACCAAGGGCTCGGTCCATGAGGACATTGACTTTGGCCACAAAGGTTGACCACTCGGATGTATGGTCTTGGGGAACGGCCATGGGTAGCGGATATGGACATGCATACACACGGTGACAAGACACTAGACCGACTATGCAAGTTTGGAATGCATGCACACTAAGGACCCTAGACGTAAACCAAGACTCGGTACGTGGCAGAGTTAATCGATCCGAAGATCACTCGCGCAAGTGTGCGGCCTTCCCGATAGGCGTAGCCTAACATTCGGACAACACCTTTTTATATACCGACTAATGGTATGCAAATGCGACCCAAAAGACACTTTTTTTATTTTAAAATAATGATGACCCTAAACACGACTTAGACAATGACTAAGGGCTAGACGTAAATGACACCCTTTTTTTTTGGGCACCCTAGAATCAAACTCGCTCTGATACCAAATTGATGCGGGACGGGACCACGGACACGACAAGCTCGTGACTGTCCCTTAACGAGGGAAGCGTCGGACGTGCGCGGTTGAGAAACCGGCAATGAGCTAGGGTGATCGGCTCTCTCGTGTGCCCGGATCGGGTCACGGGACGGTCTCGCACTCTCTCGCAGCAGCGGTAATGAATAGATAAAGCGAGCTAGATATCCCTACACATGCTCTCTAGCAGTGGCATAAACAAATATATATGAAGTAAGCAAAATGCCAAGTAAGGGAGCGAATGCGATACCTCCACGCGCTCAGCGTGGGGAAGACGGACCCGGTCGAAACTCGTACTCCCGGAACAATAACACACAATATTACAGCAATATAACTCGCTGCCCACTCCATGCAGGGAGGTAAAGGGCTACACAACTGGGCCCGGGAGGACCGAATTCGGGTTGACGGGCGGCTTCTCGCGTCTCTTCGACAGCACCCGAACTTGTGGCTGTGGGGCCCACGCGCTGTCCGGAGGGGCCGTGTGGGACCCGGTGGCACCGCTGTAGTGGGGACACTTAGGGAAGCGCTCCCTGGGCTGGCAGCACACTGGTTCGCCGGCCGGAGGCCAGGCGGCTCCGTTCGGCACCGGTCGGAATGACCGGCCACGGATCTGCAGCTTCTGGTTTTCAGCGCGCGTCCCGGCGAGAATAGGCGCTGCGATCAGCCCCGATGTCGGATCGACACGAGACTGGTGCCGTTGGAAAGATAACTTCAAATCCTTCAACTTAGGCCTGGATATCTGGCCTGGATTGGCACGGATCTAGGCTTTAATTAATTTACAACTTCCTATTGTACAATATCCGAACACTCAGATCTGTTGGGCTATTCTCTAAGAACTACCTTTGACTTCTATGAAGACCTTAGATTCAGACTTCAACTGCTTCATGAAAGTTGTGGGAAATTGAGCTAGGAAAACGGCAAAACTAGTTTGGACAAGTTTAGATATAACTACGAATTGATAGGAGTTTTTCACTAACAGTGGGTCGGATCTAGAAATGGGCTAAAAGCACTGTAGCTAAGATAGAACACGAATTTTGAAAAATAGATAGATGGCAGATAAAAAATCAAAAAAAATGGTGGATGTAGGGGATGATGGACAGAACTCCCAGTGAAATTGGGAGAGTTTGGAAAAATCAAAAAGAGGGTCAGAGGTAAGAAACACAGGGCTGCTGTCACTGTAGATAGAGACAAAATAGATCTGGGAATGAAAGATGCACGAAAATGGAAAATTACTAAATGGAGGAGTTTGGACGTGAAAATTTAGGTGGAGGTGGGGATTCAAGGTAAGAACACACCCTCAAAATGTCATCTTGAGATCTTCACGTGATGGAGAGCAGGAATTCATGGACTACACCTCTATCCAGCAGGATAGAACCTTGAAGATGGCTCCGCGACGGCTCGAAGGCGGCACGAACGGCGGCGGCGGCGGCGGCACAGATGATCACCGGAGATAGAGGGGAGGGGATTGAAGATAGAACCACTCTATAATTTGAGGTTGGAGGAGATGAATACCAGGGGAGAGGGGAGGGGCTCAAGAATCACTCTTGATTTTCCAACAATTTTCTCTTCATTAATGCTAACAAATGGAAAATACAACCTTTTATATGCCTTACATCAAACCTAATCTACACCATTAGATCTAGGGGAGGGGATTGGATGGCTGGGATGAAGTGTGAATAACACACAAAAAAATATAAAATATTAAGGGGAGGGGCGCCCCCTTGACCAAGAGGGGACAAGTTGGAAAGGGTAGGTAGCCTACCTTGGAAAATTTACCCCATTTGTCTCCCATGTGGTCAATTGGCATTCAACCCTTCTAGATGGCCACCTAGGATGGTTGACCAGCCCCACATGGTCTAGGTGGACCAATGGGAAAGGGGTGAGGGCCCCTGGCTTGGGCCTACTGGAATTTTACATATAAACCCACTAAGACTTACAATTGCGTACCCATATAACACAAGGGTATACATACAAATATGAAAGGACATAAATACAAACAAAATGTAGACGGTCTTACCTCGATGTCCCCATCAATTCTCCCCAGGTGGGAGGAACTCGACCCCATCGAGTAGGGGTATAGATGCTCGAATACTCCGGCGGATCCGTCACCGTGCCAAGTAACGCGGGTACGCTCCACTCCAAGTGACCAGCACCTGGAGTTGATAAAAAGGTCCCCATCAATGGGTCGACCCTTTCAGCTAGAGATGAAAAGGTGTTGATAAAAAGAACTAGGGGGCCTAGGGGTCAACCCAAGGGGTCGACCCGTGTTCCAGAACATCCAAGATATTGATTGAAAGACTCACTAAGTCCAAGAACAAGTCTAGGGGTTCAAGATGGTTTTTAAAGCATGAGAGGAAATGAAATTCAAACCATTTAAACATAGATGAGTCCTAAATCAATTTAATCCTTGAGATCAAAATAATGAACTTCAAACCACACATTCATACGTCAATATGTTGAAGTTGATCTCACCAACTGTCCTCGAACGTTGGTAATCTTTGGCCATATAGATTGTCCTGTCAAAATAACTTCTGAATTAGATTCTTCGTCCAAATTCAAATCAAAACACTTACTTGAGATGATGTTCTTGAGCCTTCTAAACGCCAAACCCTTATGTGATCACTTCCAAAACGTTAGACAAGCTCATTTTCAGTTCATATAAATTCATTTGGTCATCATCAAAATTCATAAGACATAATACATGAGGAGGGGATTCAACACTCTTGATTTCCATGTAATTAGATCCATGAAAAGTTGGTTAATCTAAAGTAGCACGGTTCATGTGTAGATTCCGTACAAGCTTTAGAGATTTTTATCTTTTAACCGGATGAAATAAAATTAAGATATTTCATGGATAAAAATTTTAGATTTTTCTCTTATTTTTCATATATTTTATTTCACTAAATTCTCATTAAATAAAAAGCGGCACTATTTATCGGCTAAAACTACGAGTTTATTTAAGGCTTTTTATCTTTCAAACTAGATATGATAAAATTATGATATTTCATGGTTAAAAATGTTATATATTTTTTCTCCTATTTTTCATATATTTTATTTTGATAAATTCTCACAAAATAAAAAGTGGTACTGTTCAATCATAAAAATTACCCGTATAGGAATTTACAAGATTTAAAATTCTATATCCTTTAAATCATGTATCATAAAACCTTGATATGTACATGGTTAGAATCTTTATATTTTTCTCCTATTTTTCATATAATTTATTTCACTAAATTTTTATAAAATAAAAAAAGACACTATTCACCCAAATACAGCACGTTAAGAAATAGCGTAAAGAGTAATGACGTTAATTTCTCGTGGAATTTTAGTTAACCATGCAAAAACTCCCGTTACCCTTATGCCCTATTTATTATTCCCCCTTTTATGTCTATTCTTTAAAAACCTTATCTCTACTTTTCTCTTTCAAAGAAAAAAAATATATATATAGATATATGATAATATGTGTCCTTTCAAAAAGACATTATTTTATGAAATACTAAATTAAATAGAAATAAGATATGAATTGATGTCTTTTCAAAGAGACGTAAATTCTTGTTTAATTTATAAAAATGAAGTAAATGAGAAAATCATGAAATTGACGTCCATCTGAATAGACGTCAATTCAGATGGACGTCAATTTTATGTTTTATTTAAAAACCTGAAAAAAATCATGAATTAATGTCTTTGCATAAGGACGCGGATTTTGTAATCGGTGCCTTCTTGATTTGACGCTCATTCTTTCTCTCACGGTTTTATCAGGTTTTTGACCCATACTGTAGGTCTTATGGCACTCCTATCTCAAGTCCGAGATAGAGTCCATGTTTCACGAGGTTTCACGCTTAACACTCAATTCTTTGAAATTGAATGACCCTCCGTCAGATATTCCTTCTGTCGGATTGAAAATTCTTTCTCTAAGGCCTCCGTAAGACTCCGCTAGCCTTGGATTCCCTCAAGACAGCCGAGCGGGTTGTACCCTCAAAACCTTGGAACCCTGATTGTTATATCACTCTGAAGAAACATGACGCCCTAGCCATCATAGAGCATTGTTTATAGTGTTCGGTGAGAGTCTGTCTCTGTATGGAATTGGTGACCAGACAGTGGATGCCAAATTGAATTAGCGACCACTTAAAGTGACGATATTTCTTCATGTCTATCATGTTCATAGAATTGGCGACAACCACAGTGGGAGCGGATTCTGTAATTGGCGGCGGCCTGAGTGGACGCCAATTACCCAGTTTTATGATATGTCATGGTTTCATGTGATTTATCGATATATCGTCCTTACTCAAGTTCTGTCCTTGAATCTCTGTTCCGTGAATCCACCTTAATTATCATCCTACCTACAATGGCTTATTCCTTTGGAATTCTATTGGCTATCAACTATAGTGGATGTCGAGATAAATACATGACTCAATGTTGTCGTTAATAGGGCCCAATCTGGTACTGAGAGGAGCACCCAAAAGTATTTGTGCCCATGGGAGCTATATTGATCATGGTGTGGCATTGCACCGAAGTGCATGACTTTCTAGATTATGACATTCCACGATCTCGTGCTTGACTTGACATGACGTGACTTGCATGGCCCGGAATGGGTATTTACTTGCTTGAATTTAACATAGCCAATTCTCATGACATGACTTGATATTACATGCTTGATATTCTTGACAACTTGACTTGATTCGTCTTGAAAATCTTGTTGGTTCATCCTTATTATTTCTTGTCATTCTATTCTCAATATTATCTTGAGCTCGATCATGTATAGTTATACTTGTATTTCATGTAACACGTAATCACTTAAAGCAAGCTTGTTTATTGAGATGTAATTCCTACTGAGTGTTTTGCTCATCCAGCCTATTTTAATATTTTTCAAGTAATCATGTGGCTAGTGAGGATGTCACTCAAATGGGAAGGGAAAGTGTGCAAGAGAGCTCTAGAAACTAGGTGACCCGTGTCTTTTATTTTTCTTGAATCTAAGATTTTTGTTTCTTGAATCTAAGATTAATGTAGTATCTTTTATCTAGTTTTAAATGTCTAAGTCCAGTTAGTGCTGTTGATAATTTTATCTCTCTTTCCTTTACCCCGCCCCTAACTATGCTAATAACATAATAGCATGAAAGGCATGGAAGATGATGAATAAAGAGCGATGAGAGATAGAAGAACTGACCGTGATCGCCACCAAGGGTTAACAACACCAAAGGGATGAAGAGATAAAGGAAAGGGCATCGTGTACCTTGAAAATATGAAGAATTGATTGCGCTTAAGAATGGGACGCGGGGAACTTTTGGACTCAAACCTCTTCTCCTTCCAGCCGGTTAGATGAAGAAGGCCTCACGTTGTAATCATGCTCTCCTACAAAACAAAGCCAAAACAATGATAAAAAACCCATTAGAACATGCATGTGTAGTATCAATCCCGAAGTGATAAAAGAGGGGTAGAAATTAAGGGAGAACGCACCGGGGGAAGGTTTTTAACCCCTGTGGAAGGGTGGAAATAATAGGTGTGTGTATTCTGCATGCATGAGATTTGAAATCATGAGATTTGATTGAAAGGATATAGAGAAATCATCGATGCAAAACGGGGGGAAACGCATATGTAGCGGAAAAGTGCAGAAAACTATGATGATTTGTGATTTTAAGAGGAAGAGAACTAAGAATATAGATCATGAAATCAAGTCCAGAAGGATGCAATGGAAAACTAATACTTCCCTCTTCAAGCTAAGGTCAAAGTTGTGAGTTGGAATTACAGCATGGCTTCGCCCCGAACCAAGAAAGAGCCCCCCCGTCACAACTGTGAACTGGGCAGTTTTTATAGAGTTTTACAAGAAAGTCTCATCTTCTTATCACGATTCCCAGAGATATAGTCCAAGATAAGTCCAGTTCTCTAAATCAAACTTGAGATAATACTAAGGACAAGAGATAGGAACAAACGGGGATCAATTCGGAGGAGGATTCTATAAGATATGGCTCTTGGAAGGTAGCCCCGTCGCACTAGATAATAGAGTTTTAGTTGTACCAGGATGTTTAAATCCTGATCTTGTGACCCAGATCCCAAAAGATATAGCCAATGAAAATTTGATTTCTATGAACCAAATTCAAGATAATACAAAGGGCTAGAAGTAAAAAAAATGGGGATCAACTTGGATAAGAATTGAAGAAGTTATGGGATCTGCAAGATAGGCTCGTCGCGCAGTTTTCGGGGCAGAGTCCAGCATGAATTGGACTCTCAGTTATGTGTAACGGTCTATCGTAGGATTGCCACATGTTCTCTGATGGTCTAGGGTAGGACCTCCACGCTCTAGGGGTCGAACGGGGTGATTTCGGGCGAGTTTGGGTGTGACGCACCTATACTAGACCGTCACATGTGCTCTGACGGTCTTACGATAGACCGCTACATGTGCTGTGACACACCTACACTAGACCTTCACACCGATGGAGGAAGATTCTAGGCAGACTGCGCGCGACTTTGGAAATTGAAGCGTATCTCTCAAACGGGGCAGAACTAGCAAAAGTGGTAGAGGAAGAAATTGTAGATAACAGAGATAGGAACAACTTTTATGAAGAAAGCAAGATGAGAAAATGATCATAAGAGGGATAAAATGGTGCTAGAAGAGAGAGAAATAATTCTGAACAGCATAGCACATCAGAAAATGCAAATAACTCACAAACGGGACAGAACTGGCCAACGGCGTAGAAAAAGAAATTGTAGATAGTTGAAAGAGGAACAACTTCACTGAAGATAACTTTTTGAATAGAGGGACATAAGGAGATCAAAAATGACCACTTTCAGGACTGCGCAGCGGGAGAGAGCCGATTACTTGAGGGAAGCCGACCTAAATGGGCCGAAAGTCGACTTAGAAGTCAGAATTTGATAAGATAAGCTCCAGAGACTCTAAGAAATCATGATTTCTAGGGCTCAAAGGGAATGGAACATTGAAAATTGGCTCAAAATCTATTCAAAGAAGGCTCCAAAATAATGGGTAATTCGGGACATCAAAAATGATGAATAAGAGAAATGACGTAACTTGTGGGCTAAAAATGGGTGTCAACAGATACCCCTCCTTGATATCCGCTTTGCAAGGGAACGAGCGAAAGCGACGCGAAGGTAAAATGGAAAGGAGATGGAGCGAAAGCGATAGCGACGTAAAATGGAGATGACGCGGAGATGAAGCGGAGAGAACTGAAAAGAGGGCATCAAGATAAAAAGACACCCGTCACAACCAACAAGCGACAGGAATTCTCCCAAAAACGTCGAACTAACCACCAGGACTGGATGACAAGAACGAGACATGTCTGGAGAACTAAACTAAGGGAGGAAACATGACCAGCCTCATCGGGGACACAATCCACGGACAATGAGTGGGTCGGAAGGAACACGGCATAAGAGCTGGAAACGGAGAGATAAGACTGAGATAAAATCCAGATAGGAATCACGCTGGCCAACCAGACCAAGCGGCAAGATCAGAGAAATCATTCAAATTCGGAGTGGAATGAAGAACCTCTTACTCAAGAGAACTGAGGTGCAACTAACCATTACTGAGTAGAAACTTGAACGGATCACGAGACGTGAATGCTCAAAAAAATGACATGATGCATGCTGGGCTAAAATAAAGAAATCATTAAAACGAATGCAAAGAAAGGATAAAATAGAAAGTACTCAAGGATACTATTGCTAGACTGAGCCAAGATGGGGTCAAGAGTCTTCTTGCAACCACGGCGTGCGAGACAGAGTCTATCGTCCCCCACCCGACTCAACCGAGCGGCCTATCCAACGATTAACCGTATGCTCCTAGATCATCATCGTTTTTGTTAAAGGGGAACATCAGATCCTAGAACACACGGGCAACCAGTCGATCCTTGAGAGGCTATAATAACGTAGATATCATATAGTAATGCAACAATGAGCGGGAATAGAGAGCCATACATGACTTACCTGTCAAGCGAAACGGCATCTTTTTGGATTTTCCATATTTTTTTTTATTTTTATGGATTTTCAAATAAGACAACAACAATATGAATGACCATGATAAACAAGCATGAACGAAAGACAGCATAACACAACGATTAACTGAACGACCGACAACACAACAAAACATAACGATCAAATGAATGGAAAACAACACAACAAGACGAACAAGCACATATGCAATGGCATGAACAAACCACATATATGCAAGATGAACGTGGGGGACAAGATAACAATGCAGTGAGACAACACACGGTTGGGACAAGAACATGAGGGATGACCACACGGTTGGGACAACACACGAGATATAGAAGGACGACTAACAACATATGCAAGACAACTAACAACACGTGGTGAAGAATAAAATAACACGGTGGGACATAGACACGGCGAGACAAGGACACGGCGGGACAAGGGACATAAACAAATACACCCTTCAATCAAAACTCAAGATCAGAATGAAGTAGAGCCACCAGGTTCATAATCGTGAGGTAAAGTCCTCTCATATAGATATAATCATTGCAAACAAAAGCTGAGAAGGACATAAGATTCAGAACAGATCGAGAGACATGAATGACGAAGAGAACAGATCAGAGGATGTGAACAGGAGACAGAGCACAAAGATATAGCAAGGAATGCCTGAGTACCTGCAACCTGCACACTTAGCAAACAGATTACGTATCTATTCTCAAAATAAAATATAAAAGATAAATATTTTTAGATTTTAAAAATATTTGATTTTTTTGTTTTGTTTGAACAATACTTCATTTTTTTAGAATCTAATTTTTTTGGATTTTGGACAATATCTCAATTTTTTTAGATTTTTGACAATATCTCATTTTTTTTGAAAATATCTCATTTTTTATTTTTGACAATAGCAATCTGCAGCACCCAAAGACAGGCTCGAACTACTGGCCAGGGATCGCTATCCCTCCCCTCTCGTTAAAGACTTCCCTTGAGCAGGGCGTGCATGTGAGGGTGGCTTACCATAACCAACTGCCTCTAAAGAACGGTGCCCCTACTAAGGTCATACCCGGGATACAACCCAGCCTAAGAGGGAGAAACAGAAGAAAAATTAGAGACAAGCTTTATGCAGGATGGGAGACATCAGGACTTGAATTTCTTCCAGGGCACTACCCCTCAAAGAGATAGGTCTGTTACGCCGGGGCTTTGTGTCTTTGATTTTTAGACCCATATTTATCAAGCACGCATGCGAACGGGCTCATGACGTCCCGCGGGGAACTGTACTGCCACTCTTGCCATGCCTTTGATTCATAATTTTGCATTGATTCGTCCATTTATTTTTGACAGCCCTTATTGGATAGATATAGCATGAAAGCTCACTTTTGAGGGTCAAGACTACCCCTATTTGAGACCTCTCTCGTATTAGGGAGCGCCTAGGTTAGTCATCTTATCCATCAATCTCTTGTCCCTGCACTTGGCCGAGCAGAGAAAAGAAAAGACCTTTATGCATATCCAAAGTATGGCCAAAGTAGCAATGGTGTTGCTCAAAGGAATCGGCTATCGCTCGCCGTGAAGTGTGTGAAAAACCCATGCTCAAAGGTCACCCTCAACGATCGGAGAAAGAACTAGACTCCCAGTGCGGAGCTATCACCGGCCTAAGGATGCTGTAGAAGCGAACTCATTTTAAATGACCTAAATGAATTAAGCAAATTTCTAAAAGCCACTTAACCATGTTGAGGAATAGCATTATAACCATGTGCAGAAACAATAATGGAAATGAAAGCATGTTTCTCTGCTCAAAATAAAGATACCTTTGCAAATCCACAGTGTGGAAGTAGCATCCTAAAGTAATCTTGATCATCGAGCTTCGAGCGGCACGAGCTTTGTATTCCTTGCTTGACAGGATGAAAGGGAGAGGATAGTAAAGGGATTGAAAGATTCCTTGACATGGAGGAGCGACAGACACTAAACTAGATGAAATAAGGATAAAAAGGAAGAGGGACGAGGGCTAGAACTTCCTCGTTAAGGCACAAAGACCTTGATAACAAAGAACTAGATACAGAAGAAACCAGATTAGCTGAGATCAAGGCGGGCTAAAGCCTCGAAAACAGTAATAAAAAGGGTAAGAACCTTGAAATGATGAGGAAGAATGAGTAAAAAGATGAAAAGAAGAATCATCCGACGTGGTTGGAGAAGAGGGACGAGAATCATCCGACAGGGTCGGAGAAAGAGAATGAGAGACACCCAACAAGGTCGGGGAGGGAGAACTAGAGACGGAACCCGGAGATACTAGAGAAGAACTGGGAGATGTCCCGAGATCGGGATGAAAAGACATAGGCCGAGGCCCAGAATTATGAGAGGAGGGATAATCTGGAGACTCCGGATGAAGAAGAGAAGAGGAAGAATAGGGGCTTGCGGACCCAAGAAGAGAGGAGAAGATCATAGAAGCTGGATCTGAAGAGGGAAGATACACCACCCAAGGGTGGGAGCTGAGCAGAAGAAACGATGAATAGAAAGGAGAAGAAGAAAAAGTGGACCCCTGAATACACAACCGACGGTCCTTGAATTTGCGTCGCTGCCTCTTCTTGGTAGTAATCTCTTGAAAATGCACCCGCCTGGTGCGGGCTTGCACCTTCGGGCTTCTTAATCTGTAATACCTTCTCAAATAACGGGCCCACCTGGTAGACGGCCTGGCCCGGCTGTGAACATGCAACTTCATCGGGGCGGTTGCCCCTAGACACCCGGTGTTAACAGTATGCGGACATTCTTGAGCAAGTGACTCCTTAGAATGATGAATATCAGAAAACCATGGAGTTTTGTCTCTCGGCACAAGCAACATGAGATTTGGCAACTCTACTAGGAAATTAGGCCTGAAGCATAGCTCCCTTGATAAAAGAGCAGGATGAGACCAAGGGAGAATAATACATGGCGTTGACATGGCCGACGTACTAATAAATCGAGAGAGATTGCATAGGATGTGCAGAATGTCCTTGGAAAGTGCAGAAGATACGGCAAACTGCCCCTTGAATATAGAACTCATCAATCTTCTAGCAACTGTACGCATTAGCATAATGCGGGTAGAGAACCCTTCTTGACCAACGAACTAAACAGTAATCGAGCGAGAGGAAATAATAGCATCAATGATAAACCCACCGGCGAGCAAGGAGATTGTCACCGGCCTCGCTTGTGAAGAAACTGGCACTAGTGCAAGGGAACTCTTCTTGACAACCATCTTCGGAAGTATAGGCTCATCAGTCCCAAAGTAGCCCGAGACCAGGACCTGGATCGGCATGCGGTCGATGAAACCTTGAATCATTAATGGAACAACCGACACCGAACTACCCTGACTCGGCTCATTGTCTCCCTGGGGACCAGACCGGAGGGGCACCAAAAAGAGTGCACACCCGCTCCGTGGGGTGGAAGTAGACAAAGAAATGGATGTAAAAGGCTTAGAGGGCATGGAAGGTTTAATGGGAATGGTGTGTTTAGGTGGAGGCAAAGGGGTTGTGGGTGAAGGCGAAGGCGGAGGTGGAGCTCGATCAGGCTCATGTGAAGATGATGAAGGGGATGGTAAAGGCGGCGGAGATGGTGGAAGTGATGGAATAGTCAATAGAGATGGTGATGGAGATGGAGGTGGAGAAGGTGATGTAGGCAAAGGGGTAGGGCGTGGTGTCCACCGTCGACGTATCGATACAACACGTCGAGTGGTGTTGGGAGTTGAGGCGGTGGTCGCAATAGAGGAAGTGGAGGCAGTGGAGGCACTAGCCTGAGCAAGAGCCTGGGTTGGTGGAGGTGACGGAGATGGTGTAGGAAGTGGCAAAGATGGGGTAGATAACGGAGCAGGCGATGGAGCGGGTGCATCGCTAGATAAAGAACCACAGGGGTGCCCCTGGCCTTGTAGGGATGGAGACGGCTGATGTGCTTCTTGTTGTTGCTGCTTGCTGCGGATATGTAGAATAACTTCATGAATAATGGCCCAGTCAATCCCTTTCTTGGCTTCCAAGCCATAAATTAACTCCTGGAATTTGGGGCAATATTCAACCAAATGCCCCTGTTGGCGGTGATAATCACAGAACTTAAGCATATTCTCGACCGCGGGTCGGCAAGGCACAACTGGAGGGAGCGACAACGCGTGAGTGGCCATCAAAGCCCTAAAAATATCTGTAAAAGACTCCGGTAACGGAGGGTGAGGATCCTGCTTCGGGCTAGGGGGATGCCGAGGGATATGTAATGGTGGAGAAGGTTGTGGAGACGGAAGTGAATGTTGCGTAGGCAATAGTGCTTGGCCGGCGGAGGAGGGATTTGGTGAAGGCATATGTGGAACGGAGTGGGGAGGTATGTAGATGGCATCCACCTACTCGGGACATGGTGTCTCCTTCACCAGGGGCAGAGACGTAGGCGGAGATGCATGTGGGTATGCGGAAGCGGAAGGCTGACTCATGGAAGGTTGATATGCGGAGGCGTATACGTATGGAGAGGCGAGAGGTTGGCTCGTGGAGGGATATGTGGCGGAAGGCTGACTCATGGTGGGCTGAGTCATGGGAGCGTGGGGTTGGCACGTGGAGGGTGAAGGTTGATATGTGGAGGTTGATGGTGGAGACTCAGGGTCAAGGAAATCTTGGATTTGTTGGCGAATGAAGCGGGCTCGGCTGTATAATTGTCGCCAGGAGGTAATGTCATTGAGGGCTAAGATAAAGGGGTACTCGGGCGTTGCATTTAAAATAAGCATCTTGATTTGTTCTCCCTCCGGACTGTATCGCGGAACTTGCGCGGCCAATTGACGCCAGTGGTCAGTAAAGGTGCAGAACTCCTCGTCGGACTTCATCTTCTCATGGGCCAAATCCACCATGGAATACTTGGGCCCAACCTGGTCTTGAAACTGCTGAATGAACTTCTCTTGCATGGCTTGAAAATTCACAACTTGCTCTTGCGGAAGGGAGAAGAACCAATCCCGAGCTGGGACTTCCAATGACAGACCAAATAGATAGGTCATCAAGCGTTGGTCATGTCAAAAATGGGCCGACTCATAAATAAACTCTTTCATGTGCACATACGGGTCACCGACTCCACCATAGCGACGATATGCAGGAATTTGTGAAGATGGCGAACGCCGAAGACCTTGAAATGCGAATGGAATACTTAAGGAGGATTTGGGATCAATTTGATGTTGAAGTTCATCAAGCTGGCGCTGGGCTTGAGCAATCATCTCCTGGGTAGGGAGAGATCGAGAAGAATGTGGGCCAACTTGAGCCAGTGAATTTGGACCAGGATGATATTGGGCCGGATGAGAGGATCCGGGCTGAGAATAAGAAGGGCCCATTCCGGGAGTAGAAGGATATATGGACCTAGAAGGATCATGAATATGAGGACTACTCGGGCTAGCAGTAGCATGGGTAGGAGATGGGGGCCCATTAAGAAGAGTAGGTCCACTAAGAGAATAAGAAGGCCCATTAAAGGAAGGGGGTCCATTAAAAGTAGAAGAGGGCCCATTGAAGGAAGGTGGCCCATTAAAGAAATGAGGCCCATTAGATGAATGAGTATTAGGAATCGGGCTAGCCGCATGGGAAGAAGAAGGAGGCCCATGAAGATAGGAAGGCCCATTATGAGAAGAAGGCCCATTAAGATGATTTGCAATAAGACGATGGGCCTGGGCCGGGTCCATTTGGCGAACAAGACTTGAAGGATGGGCCATGAGATTAGCCTGTTCTTTAGATGGGTCAGAAGGACCATGGGAAGATGGGCCTGCGTGGGAAGAAGATTCCACGCGGGAATATGAAGAAGGATAGGAAGAAGGATGATACACGGGATTGGAACGATGCTTCATGAGGGAAAATGGAGGCTTAATACAAGGATATCAAGGAGAATACAAGTGGGGAAGCAATGGCTTAATGGGCTTGAGGACAAGAGGGGACTGACCCACTAACGCAAAGACGAATGGACAACGGACCACGGGACAATGGACTAGACAATGGACACACAAAATGGGCTAAGCTAAATGGGCCTAACAATAATAAAACATGTGGATGATGAAAGAATGCAACGCAAACACCACTAATGGGCCTGGACAAGCCCAAACAACACAAATAATGCAATGTGAGAGTTTTCACCCAAGTCAAACAAGTTGATATGATGGGAAATATTTCAGGGATTTTAATAGACATTTTAATGATTTGAATTAATAATAATTCCCTCAAGACAGGAATCCTATGGAAATAAGGTCCAAACTTTGGGTTGACTAAGGTTAACTCTCTCACACGGATGCAAATGCAAGCCTAAAGGGTGGAAAAGGTACAACCGGCCAGGCGTCCGTGTGGGAATCCACGGCTCACGGGGACTTATGGAGATCCCAGATAAGATCACCTAGTCGACCCCAAGGAATATGGAGGTGAGAGGATCACTTACCAAAGTAGGAAATGTAACTATGATATGCAATGTATGGCCCTATGTGCACCGAAGTGCATGCAAATTCTTGCATAAACTAGAAAATCAATATAAAATTAAACTATGCAAACATGATCCAAATAAGACAAATAGTATATGGATGGAAAGACAATACAAAGGTCTACACAACAGCCCAAGAACAGATCAATCTGACCTCGAGAGGTCAATCAAATCACTGATCAAAGTTGCCCCCGTGAACATGTACGCAGACCACATGCAGATTTTATGGATAAAATGCTAAAATGATGATAATTTTCAACTAAGCAAATGAGACCCAAATGATGCAAATAAGCTATGGATGGAAAGACAATATAAATGACTATCCAATGGAAAAAAATCAGTACAATCAGACGTCGGGAAGGCAATCAAATCACTGAGTAAAGATGTACCTGTGAACCTATCCCTGAGCCTGCCTGCAGAACTTATGCAGAAAACTCAAAACGTTGGACAATATTAGAATATGCAAATATTACCCAAACGATGCAAATGATATATGGATGGAAAGATAATACAAAGGGCTATCCAACGGAACAAGAATCAGTGCAATCCGACCCAGGGAGGAAAAGTTATACCTCAACGAACATGGCCCTGTGAGCATGCGCGCAGGACTGCCAGAATCTGTAACGGTCTACCAAATGACCGTTACATGACCATGATGGTCTACCATAAGACCGTCATACAGCCAGAGCCCGTAAAACACCAAAAATAGTGAGAGAATGGAGGAAATATCACCTAAACATGAACATGCACCCACCCAACCTACAAAAGAGCATGAAAATAAGCGTGATGGGCATTGGGGTCCCAACGTGATCGCCAAAAAATAAGGTTGTTGATAATTTTATCTCTCTTTCCTTTACCCCGCCCCTAACTATGCTAATAACATAATTGATGGGGGCATCTCTCGCCCTTCATATTTTTTTACAACTTCGATTGCTTGCTAGCATAGCTCCATTATTTTCGTCATATTTCTCTAAGTCGAGTCATGTAATTTTCATATTTTCTTTGAGTCATAATCATGTAATTTTTCTTTTATTTGAGTCTTGTACCTAGGTTATTGAGTCATTTCCCTAAGTTTGAGTCTCATTAGGCTAATGAGTTTGCTATTGGGCCTATTTCTTTGGGCTAGGCCCATGGCCCCCCCTTCCTTCGATTATTTGTTAGTGTGTTAAAAGTCAGGGACTTATGTGAAAATGTGGGATTCCTATAAATAGGACCCCAATCCCTCATTTGGAAGCTAATGAATTATTGAGTGAAAATTATTCACAAGAATTGTGCCTCCTTCTCTCTCTAGCTCTCTCCCTATTTCTCTCTCTCTCTCTCTAAAGGGGGCGAACCCCATTCTCTCTCCTCCCCACCCCCAATTTCGAAATTTACTCTCTCTCCTCCCTATTCACCTCTCATTAAGACCCCTCCCCCTTCCCCATACCTCCCATTTAATTCCCCTCCAACCCCTAGGTGGAATCCCCTTCTCCTAGGCACCTCTCCCTCCTCCCAAGCAACATTTCCCCTTCCCCATACAACCTTTCGTTTTACCAACGGAGAATCCCTTCTCCCAAGGCAACCCTTCCCATTCCCTAGGCCCCCATTAACCCCTCCATTAACCCACCATTCAAACCAAAGGAGAGATCTCTCCTCCCTCTCTCCTTCCCAACCCAAATTCGTAGCTCCTCCTCCCTCCACTTGGTAGACCACCTCCCAGCCCCCTTTCTACCCCTCCCATATCTTGAATCACCCCCTAACAGACCCCCACATAGTCAGGTGTCACCCCCACACCCATCTGTGGACGCGAGATTTTTATTTATTTCATTTTTTTTGTTTATTATTTTTATTGATTTATTGGCGTGCCAGTCACCGAAGTGACGATTTCATTGTGCGCTCGACTTGACTTGGTCAGTCGATTGTGAAGTCCGAGTCGGGACCAGAAGTCCGCCATACCATAAAGGCTATGACGTTAATTACGCCCTTCCAAGGAAGGACAACCCTTGATTAAACGTCGGAATAGGAGGCCTCATAAGGCGAACAGATGTTCATATGCTTAATTTTAAATTTCATACCAGGGCCAGGAAGGCGGGTAAGATAAAAAACATCAGCCACAGAAATAGACTATATCGTTGAATTGGCGGTGCAAAACAATCATGCTTAGGGGGGAAAGGGGGGTAGAAGATGACAATCACGGATGGGCTGAACCATGACCATGATGTAGGTTTAAAGCATCGATCAATATTTCGACAGTATTTCCCCTTAATCTGGATTATGCCCAGAGGGAAATAGGCTATCACCCACGGAGTGCCGGGATGAAAGCCGAGAAAAAGAGAGAGGTCAAAACCTCCCAACCCACATGTATGGGCCACAGGGCCATGTATGATTTTCCCTTTGGAAAGCTAGCGGAACTCATGCAGTGGCAGAATCCCCCCGAGCAAAAGGGGTTATTCGTAAATCCGATGCAGTGAGGTGGAACATAGGGATCTTGACTCCCTTCAATTTTATCCTCGGGGCAGTTCCGATGACTTATGGGCGTCCGTGGATTGGCTCGGTCAAGGTGCCAGGGGTTCAATCGGATGGCAGAGCAAGTTCTCGCGCACTTCAGGCATGTGTCTGAGTTCTCGGCGCCGAGACAAGGAAGCCAAGGAGGGGTTCCCGGCACCAGGGGGAAGATGCCATGGGATAGATTCCCGGCGCGTAGGGGAGAAGGCCACAGAGGGGCTCCCGGCGCCAAAGGGAAGAGGCCAAGGGGAGCTCCTGGCGCCAAATGGTATGGAGGTAGGGGCTCTCGGCGCGGGGTCTTCCTGGCGCGAAGAGGAGTAGGCCAGGGAGGAGGCTCCCGGCGCGAAGAAGAGCAGGCCAGGGAGGAGGCTCCCGGTGCCAAATGGTATGTAGGCAGGGGCTCTCGGCGTGGGGTCTTCCCGGCGCGAAGAGGAGCAGGCCAGGGAGGGGGCTCCCGGCGCGGTAAGGAGATGGTGTCTCGGCGCAAGAAGGCTTGCGCCGAGGGCTGTTCATACGCTTTACTGTTTGTGGAGCCGAGACAGACGAGGGCGCCGAGGTGAATTCAGGGTTTTACGGCACTCTGTTTTCAGATTTATGGATGATTGAGGGGGTTTTCCTGGTGGTTAAGGCTGAGATTGACGGGCCCTGAGGAGTCAAAGATGGATGCATTTATTGGGTATCAACTAGCTTTGAAATAGGTTTAGAAGGAAATCCGAGGGCAGAGGGAAATGGAAAAGGGGAACTGAACATAAGGAGCCTCTGTCACCGTTACTTGGATAGACTTCCAGGAGGATGGCTTGATGTTATCATTCGTCGTCCTGGGAACCAAGGGATATCTGTCCCTGGTCCAGAAATGACTCTGATGATGTCGGTAAACCAATCGGGCATCAGAAACTCCGGAATCTCACAGACGTGAATCATCATATGGCTTGGCTTTGTTCTGAAGGCCAAGGGATGGCCTGTCCCTGGCCCTGGAACAAGCACATGAAAGCCTCTTCGAGAAAGAAAACGCAGAACACATCAGAAGAAGAAGAAGTATCATCCATCGCAATTACAAGGAGATGAAAATACAGAAATGGGGGGGGAAGACAGAACCCAGTAGCCCATTGGATAGGGATAGGGGTCCTATCTACGCTCCTCTGAAGAACAGATTCGTAGGGAGACTCTGAAATCGGGAGCGTATAAACTATCGGATATTTCAGATAGAAGACATATATATATACATGGAGGGACGAAGGGAAGGGCTTTCAAATGCCCACTTCATTTCATCTCATAAGCATCGTTTACATCATCTGCAAGGCAAAAGCCAAAGAACAGAAGAGGAGGGGAACAGGGGGAAGCGAAAAGATAACTCTCGACATCGTATGAATGATCAAACACGAATATATGGACTATTACATACGGAGGCAGATCAAGGAAACAACAAACATGGGGGGGAGGGTGGAGCATTGACTCCTCTCCCTCCCCCGGGCAGCCCACCTGGGGTTTTTCTTCTTCTTCTTCTCTTAGACTTCTTCTCTTTCCTTTCAGCGGAGGCCCTCTCTCTCTCCTTTCCTATCTCCTTTTCTGGATGGATTTCTTTCTTTCTTGCTGTCTCTCCCCTCTTTTTTTTTTTGATCGAGAGACCAAGAGTTTTTATACCACCCCTTCTCCCCCTATCGGCATGGGCGTCTCGGCGGGCTGCTTATGACCTCCCGGCGCGCCTTGTTCGGAAGTAATGGGCTCTCGGCGCATCACTTCTCGGCATGGCCATTGTCGGGCTTTCGGCACCACACACGGATGGGCCCATTTAGGCCTTTTGGTATTTCATTCTTCTTATCTTAATAGCTGCTAAATCCCATTAATTGGTGAGCTAGCATGGTTTCATCAGAATATCTCTGGGGGTTTTCATCGGTCAGTGGACCGCAATTCTTCATCAGTAATGCCGTCTGAACGACGATAATACCGGACATCAGCTTGGCCGTGGAGGGCTTCAGCCGGGTGACAGCTTCAGTAACGGACTTTCCGCAATCCTGGCTTTGCAAGAGTCCCTTGGATCTTCGTTTCTGATTCAATCTCATCTTTTGTCTCATCTCTATCCTTGGTTACATTTCCGGTGTCAACAAATGCCCCCCACCTGCGGACGGCGTAAGTGCAGAATAAGCGACACGGGGTCTGCAGGTGTCTTTCATCATTCGAGGGTATCTTCCTCAGTTTTATCTTTGACATTGTCCTTCAGCTTGATCATGTTGCTGCAGCAATATTATGCACATGTATCTTTCATTTTCATGTTTTTCATCTCCATATCTTCTGCTTTTACTGTCATCATTTTGGAGCCTTCTTGGCCTTGCCTTGGGCTTCTCGGTGCGAGGTATGACCTTTCTCGGCGCGGGCTATTATCGGTGCGGCCGTCTCGGCGCGGCATTCTCAGCACGGGGGCCTTCAGCGGGCTTCTCGGCGCAGCGGTCTTCCGCAGGGTTCTCGGCGCGACGGTCTAGGCGCACCCCCCTTTCTTCCGGCCGACAGGGGGGTTCTCGGTGCGCCTTCCTTCGCGTCGAGAAGCCCCTCCCTCCTTTCTTTTTAACCCTCCCGAGAGGGCTTTTACCCTCATTTTTCACATCCCTCTTCTCTCTCTTCATCTCGACGGCGATGGTGATCTTCCCCGCTCCGAGAGCTCCGTTTCATCTCCCCCCCTTTTCGACCGATTTTTCGGGGTAGGTTTATTATATGGGATTGAATCCCATTTTATGTTCGGGATCACTCCCTCTTGGTGGGTGACTCCCTATTTTTCTTGGGCAGACTTCGGACAAGAGGAGATGCTGCCGAAATTTTTGAGAATTGTTTGCCTCATTGTTTCATGCCCATTCATCTTTCTGATGCTTCTTTTCTTGTCTTTCCCTGACTGCAGGTGCTGACATGGCTTCCGGCACTTCTGCTGCGGCCTCCATGACTGTTGGGGCGAGTTCATCGGCTCAGCCGGATATATCTCGGGCTAAAGTCAACTGGCTGAATGTGTACACCCTGAGCTTCGGCTATGACCAGATTGCTAGTGTCGATGAATCCTCTGATTCCGAGACTGACACAGTGCCGTCTTCCGGAGTCTATTCTTCCACAGAGGGTATTGATTTCAGAAGGGCTGCTGACTACCGTCCAGACCTGCCGAAGGATCGTCATCTGCTGCCATTTATCCGGACCTTCACCATAGGCGGAATGAGGGATTTCCTGCTTGCTCGGTCCGTGGAAGCGGCAATACTTGCTGACAGAGACAGCCTGAAAGGTTCTGTTTATCGAGCCTGAGCTATATATCTCCCAGGTGAGCAGAAGGACTGGAATGCCGTGCTGGGCATTTCTGAATTAGAGCCGGAGAAGAAGATGCTGACCCGGGCTCCAGAGTTCACCCCGGCAAGGTGGGACCATGCAGCCGGTCGTGTCCATCGGGAGAAGCCCAACTTTGGACTTTTTCTAGCTCCTGTGAAGTGGGGTTATAGGGACGAACCATTCATTCTGAACTGTCTGGCCGTTCAATTCAAATATCAGCTGGCTGCCGACTGGTTTGGGGACACTAAGGTGACGGACGCCCATCTCTTCAGGGTAGGAGCAGTGGAGTTTACAGAATTTGCCTTGAAGGAATACGCCCCTTTACTGATTAGAGCTGGGGTATATCACAGTGTATTTGCCTCCAGGTTCCGCTATCCCATCTCTCGGGGATTATGTTGCGGCATGCTTGAAGTGTTCTGCCCACAGTTCAATACGTTCTATACAGCAGAAGGCGAGACTTCTCTCGATCTTTGGAGTCTTGCGCAGCTTTCAGGCCTGCCTATAGATGGGGAGCCATATGAAGAGGTCTGTCTAGACGACTCTGTAAAGGACGCCTCTGATGGAGAGGGCAGATATTCTTTTGGCTACGCATATCGGTACTTGATGAAGGCTTATCGGACCATTTGTCTGTCCTATAGCAGGGGATCTTCCAAAGGATATCAACCCTGAGAAAAGAGCAACAGGTTGAGGGTCCGTGTAGGACAGTGGGTACAGTACTTCTTTGGGGGTCCCTTGAAGTATACAGACTTCCCTTCCGTGGGACCGACTCCCAGTAAGCAGATCAGGGCCCCTCGTTATAAATCAGCATTGTCGGCTTTACTGCGCCGAGCAGGTGTAGATGGCCCGAACCCAGCAGGGGTTGACCCCATTACTCATTGTGCAGCTTATTTGACTTTCTGGCTGTGCACTTTCGCTCTCCCCCAAGGGGACGAGACGATTATCAGACCGGAGGCTATATATCCGGCCTGTCAGATGGCCTGGGGGATGAGACTGTCTCTGTGCCCGGCGGCTTTGTGTTTAATTTACAAATCGCTGGGAGATTTGCATAGACATCGGGTTCCCCGTTCCTTACGGACTGTAGGCCCATTTCATTTCTTCAATGCTTGGGTTTGCAGCATTTTCCCCGAGCTGGCCCCGAGAACTTTGCAGTCAGACACACTGCTCCCTCGGATGATTGAGTTTGCTAGCGCCGAACCCGGCCTTTTCTCAGAGCAGCTGTTTAAGATAAGGGGCAGGTTGACAAAAGTGCCTGTAGATGCTCCTGGCAGCATTCACTTCTGGAGCTTAGCAGCAGGTTCGGCTCCTTTAGTAGACCCTCAGAGGGAGTGCAAAGTGGAAGAGGTAGAAGTTTATGTCCATCCGGTTTCGGGGGCCAATGCCACCCGGCCCATATTAGAACCAGAACTGGTAAGGTGGGCTATGGCTATCCGACCCAGTGTATTGGTCTTCAGGAAGGGAGGCTTGCTCATCTTGGAGCCCTATTACCCATTCCGTTTTAGCAGAAACTTCGGCTACGATCAGCATATTCCCTCATCAGCCGCTCAGTTCCCTTTGGACAGCCGTGCCAAGCATGGGTCCTCTATTGCCAGTGACGGTCGGATATGGTGGGATTTCTTTCATCGCCGAGAGGGCGTAACTTTCAGGATCCCGACCATTTCTAATCGTATTCCCCGGGTCACATCAGAATACATCAAGTGGTGGAACACCCGCACCAATTTTTACAAGGATGGCAGAGGCGCCTTCTGGGACGTGGCCGAGCGCTCTTTCTTAAAGCGACAATCAGGGCCTGTATTTGAGATTGATGAGGTTCACCTGAGAAGGCTCTATTCACAGCATCCGAGGGAGGCGGACTCATACATCGCCAGGCGTCGGTCCTTAAAAGAGGAAGGCTCTGAAATACCCATGCCTGTATTTTCTGAGATCAATGAAGATGCTTTTACAAAGAACCTGAGGCAGCTGGGCCACATAGGGAGCGTTCAGGTGGAGGCGCAGTATCCATTTCCCCCGGAGGAGCCTCTCCCGACAGCAGCCCCCTGGAGGGGCCCGGTGGACAGATTTCACCCTTATCGGACATTTGTGCGGAGGGAAGACCGCACTAGCACATACTATCAGCACACTTCTTGGCTTTTCGTGCTGCTGAATGTTCACGGGCTGTCAGTAGAGAACCCGATAGCCGGTATTCTGAATAAGCCGCTTTTTATCTCTTTTCATTATGTGGACGGCTGGTGCATGGATTACCTCGGCCTGTTTCATTGCCTTGACTTCCATGGCCACCAAGATTTAGCTGCCTTGACAGAGAAATGCCAGACCATAGGTGACGTGTGCTGGCTTGTAAAGGAGGCTACTTCCCGCTCGAAGGAGGTGGCTTATCTGTATTGGCCGCTTTCTACCTTCTATGACGGCCCAGCAGGTATGACCCTTCCTGTGTGCTCATGGCGTCTTTCTTTTATCGTCATGTTATGCATCTGTCGACTATGACTGCCTTTCTTGTGTCTTGCACAGATAGACCGGACATAAAATGGCAGAGACTTTACAGGAAGATTATTGCACAGGCTGAAAAGCCTGCTTACTTTGAAATTCCTGCAGCAGCACCCACGACCACTCCCCTGCCTCCGGGCAAGAAGAGGAAGCCTTCTGCGGTGAAAACTGCAGTTGTCAAGGCCAAGAGGGCCAAAGTTGCTCGGGTCTAGCAGTCAGCTCCAGTTGCGACGGACACCGGGACCCCTCTTCCAGACGTCCCCTCTTTTGACGAGTTCAGGTCTCAGAGGGAGGCTACTCAAGTAACCCGCCGAAAGTAGCGGTAAATATCTTGCAGATGCAGTCTTCACTGTTTTCTTGACTGTTCTTTTAAGGCGCCTTTCGAGACTGAGCTTCTCTTCATCTGATACAGCCCCGGAGCAGGTTGCAGTGCCTGCGGAGAGGGACACGAGGCTGCCTTCTCCTACCCCGGCTGGCGAGGCGGAGGGTAAATGTGCTCTCTCATCTTTTCTCTTCATACTTTTGCCGCTATTCTTTTTCATTATATCCCTCAGAGTTCCCCTTTTGTTGAGGTGGCAGTCAGGGAGCCGACTGGGGCTACACTAGCAGTGGGAGAGCCGTCTCAGCCGCAGGAAAGTGAAAGGACTCAAACAAAAGAGAGAGCTATTCCGGCCAGACGCATAATCACCCGGTCTGCATCGCGGCATGCTCTAGAGGCGACCTCGCAGCACATAGCTAGAGTGGAGATATCCTCGGGCAGCTCCGAGACCGCGCCTGATAATGAGGAGGAAGTGACCTTCAGTGGCAGCGAGGAGGAAGTCCAAAACTCAGAAGCCCTACATGTGCTAGCAAAAGGCCTTCCGCCCTTTCAGCCTCCTAAATTGTTGATGCTATCTTCTGAGGAGGAATTGCAAGAGGAGTTTGCCGGGCTTGACACTGAGGTTGACATAACCCCTCCATTTGTTGCTTCAACTACGGAGCTTGCTCTTCTTTTGTCTCATCTTGAGGGTACAGACCTCACTTTAAAGGTAAGCTTCTTTCTCTTTTTTTTTTGCTTGCTGTTCTATTTATTTTCTTCCATCCATTGACGAGGATCATTCTGCCTTGTCCTCAGGACCCTGTCACTATCAGCTCCGATGCGGTCGCAGTCTCCATGGATGTCTCATCTGCAGATTCGATCATCATCCCTGCTTTACCTTCAACTTGCATGGAAATTTCTGAGGTTATTCGCCCCGTGCCAGTGAGAATACAATCTTCAACTGACTTAACATCACTGGACTTAGGCTCATCAGGAGAGATTTCCATCCTTGTCAGGGCCTCAGAGTTTAGAGCCGAAGTAGACCCAGCCAGAAGCTCCGCTTTTATACCGGCTGCCATAATGTCAATTGCGCCCGAGTCAGCAGTCCCTGCCACAGTGGCTATAGAGACTGGATTTCTGCCTTCACAGTCTAGGGCACCTTTGTCTCCATCATCAGAAAGAGTAGCTGAAGGTGCAGCCTCCATTGAAGAGATAACTCCTTTATTTATTGATTCTCCTCCCGTGGATGTTCAAGCCGTAGCTCCCGAGGCAGCAACCGAGGAGGAGTCTTCAACCCAGCAGGAGAGTACAGAGAGGGACCGGCTAGCTCTTTCAGCAGATTTGCCTTCTTCGTCCTCCCAAGCAGACATTGGATTGTGGGCAGATATTGACGGAGAGGTGACTTTTGAGGTCGTCACGTCTGCTTCTTTTGGCTTTACTTCTCCTGACAGCTTCGTCTGGCAGCATCTGGACATGTTACGCCAGTTAGTAGAATCCCAACCTGGCTTGACATATCTGCAACTGAAGGAGATTGCCAATCGCTTCACCGCTGGCCTGTAAGCCATGGGCTGCCCTTTGGACTTATGGGCTCAGCGGGTCTTGCTTCTGTTGAAATTCGTGCATCAGAGAGATTTCCTAGCACGGACCATGGTTGACAAGCTGACGGCATTGAAGTTGCAGAGGTCAGAATGCAGATCTGAACTGGGGAAGCTGATGCTGACGCTCGACGAACGCCAGGCCGAGCTACAGAGCGTTGTTCAGCAGGAGGAGGCCGTCCAGAACCGGATAGCCATTCTGGAGGCGGAACTCACCGAACTTAGGGCCGAGCTTCAGCAATTATCTTCTATTCGGTCACAGTCCGCCAAGGAGGTGGCTTTGTTGGAGGGACGGGTGATGTCTTTCCAGGACATGTCCATGAGGCTTCAGGAGGAGGAAGCGCGCCTTCATGAGCTAGGAGCCGCCCCCTATGTAGGTCTTCTGGCCTTTGAAGATATCTTTCGGCGGCCATGAATTATCTTCTCTTTATTTTCTTTTCTTTTGTGATACAATGTCCCCTCGGGGCCCTCTATGTACTCCCCTTTTTTAATGAAAAGGAATATCCGGCTTCATATGTATCCATCTTCTTTTCCATGTGGTTTCATTGCTTCGGGAAGCGGGATAGTGGTTTTAGCGATCCCTCATACGAACGGCTCGTACTTGGCAGGAGAGCGTCCACCCCTTCAGAGAAAGGATGGGGGACTCGCTCCACCGCGTGACGGCATCCGAAGAGGTGCTTAAACCGGATTTTGTGAGTGGCAGCAAAAATCCTTCTGGCCATGTGCGCCGCAAAGGAGACAATTTGCAGGAGTGTGAAAGGAGAGGTTCCATCAGAATAGACGTGAGGTCTAGACTGGGTAGAGGTTATAGTAGGTGGGACAATTAAAGGATATGTGGTTTTCATCAGGACAGACGTAGGGTCTGAACTGGACAGGGTTTCATCATTGATCGGGCGAAATGCCAGTCGATCAATAGTTGGTTTCATCATCGATACTGGGTTGATATCGATGCGAACAAAGGGTTCAAGTTTCATCAGAAAAGGCGAACGGTCTAAACTGGGTAGGGTTTCATCATTGATCAGGCGATGTGCCAGTCGATCAATGGCTGGTTTCATCATCGATATTGGGTTTATATCGACGCAAGGAAGAGTTTAAGTTTCATCAGGATAGACGAAAGGTCTAAACTGTGTAGGGTTTCATCTATTCCGGCAGGCTTTATCGCGGGTGGGACTTTGCCAAGAAATATGCAGGTTTCATCATGATAGACATAGGGTCTAGCTTGGGTAGGGTCTATTAGAATGGTGATGGGTTTCATTGTCGGTGGGACGTTAAAAGAAAAAAGGGTATGTAGATTTCATCAGGGTAAACGTAAGGTCTATCCCGGAAAGGCTTTATCATCGGTGGGGCATGGAACCAGATGACCGACGGATGGCTTCATCAATGAAGGAGAGGTAAAGACAGCATGCCGGTTGGCATGGAACTTTTGAATTACCACTTTACTGACTCAAGTGCCCTTTCGGGTTTTCACCGGAGCCAGCCCCCTCTTGCTTTTGCCCACGCGCCCTTTCGGGTTTTCACGTGGCGGGGTACCCGATTTTGCCTGCAGTGCCCTTTCGGGTTTTCACCACAGCTGGGTTTTGGCCATTTTTGCCCTTGTCCGGGATATCCGAACAAGCCTGGCGGGGTATCTGTATTTTTAACCCCATTTTTTTTATATATACATATATATATATCTCTTGAATTGGGACTTCAGCACGGATCAGACGATGTGCTGCTCCATTAGTGACTGCTCTTATCATCGGTATTGGGTTTATACCGATGCAAGGATTTCATAGGCTTCATCAGGATAGACGTAAGGTCTAGACTGGGTAGGTTTTATCATTGATCGGGCAGGGCGCCGATCAATCAATGGTAGGTTTCATCACCGATATTGGGTTTATATCGATGTAAAGGGATTTATAAGTCTCATCAGAATAGACGAAAGGTCTAAACTGGGTAGGGTTTCATCCTTGATCGGACAGGGTGCCAATCGATCAACAACAGGTTTCATCATCGGTATTGGATTTATACCAATGCAAAGATTTCGTAGGTTTCATCAGGATAGACGTAGGGTCTAAACTGGATAGGTTTCATTGCTGATCGGGCCGTGTGCCCGTTAATCAGCAGCAGGCTTCATCACGGTGGGACAGGAAGAGATGCAAGTTTAATAGGACGGGTTTCTTTGTCGATCGGGTAGGGTGCCCCATCGATCACAGGGGGGTTTCATCATCGGTATTGGGTTTATACCAATGCAAGGATCCCATGAATCTCATCAGAATAGACGTAAGGTCTACACTGGGCTGGTTTTATCGCTGATCGGGCAGTGTGCCAATCGATCAAAGCAGGTTTCATCATCGGTATTGGGTTTATACCAATGCAAAGATTTTATAGGTTTCATCGGGATAGACGTAAGGTCTAAGCCGGATAGGTTTCATCATTGACCGGGCAGTGCACCAATCGATCAAAGTAGGTTTCATCATCGGTATTGGGTTTATACCAATGCAAAGATTTCATAGGTTTCATCGGGATAGACGTAAGGTCTAAGCTGGATAGGTTTCATCATTGACCGGGCAGTGCGCCAATCGATCAAAGCAGGTTTCATCATCGGTATTGGGTTTATACAAATGCAAAGATTTCATAGGTTTCATCGGGATAGACGTAAGGTCTAAGCCGGATAGGTTTCATCATTGACCGGGCAGTGCGCCAATCGATCAAAGCAGGTTTCACGATGGTAGGAGATGAGGCTTTTCTCTTTGGGATTACCACATTACTGACCCAAGTGCCCTTTCGGGTTTTCACCGGAGCCAGCCCCCTCTTGCTTTTGCCCACGCGCCCTTTCGGGTTTTCAAGTGGCGGGGTACCCAATTTTACCTGCAGTGCCCTTTCAGGTTTTTACCACAGCTGGGTTTTAGCCATTTTTGCTCTTGCTCAGAATGCCTGAACAAGCCTGGCGGGGTATCTTTATTTTTAACCCCATTTTTATATTCTCTTTCATTTCTTCTCTCTCTCTTTTTTTATCAAGAGGGAGTTAGACCGTAATGCCATAAGATCAAGACGAATGGTATCTTGGATAGGGCGGAGTTCCGCTAGACCAAGGAGGAGGTAGCTTGGTTAGGGCGGAGTGCCACTAGACCAAGGAGAAGGGTAGCTTGGTTAGAGCGGAGTGCCGCTAGACCAAGGAAGAGGATAGCTTGGTTAGGGCGGAGTGCCGCTAGACCAAGGAAAAGGTAGCTCAGTTAGGACGGAGTGCCGCTAGACCAAGGAAAAGGGTAGCTTGGTTAGGGCGGAGTGCCGCTAGACCAAGGAAGAGGGTAGCTTTTTGCCCGATTACTCGGGGAATATTGGTTGGGCAGCATGATACAGCTTTAGGTGTCTACCGTTCAGTGGTGAGAATTGGATTTCCCCTCGATGGTTAACGACCATGTAGGCCCCTCCTTCGTAGACCCTATGTATCACATAAGGACCTTCCCAATTAGGATTTAGCTTTCCTTTTGGGTTGGACGCCATGACTTCTCTTTTCTTGACCATGACAAGGTCACCTTTCTTAAATTCTCATCCTTTTACGAGTTTGTTGAATGCAGTGGCCATGAGGGCCTGATACATCTGGATATTCTTCTGAGCTTGAAGGCGCTTCCCTTCCAATTCAGCCAATTCTTGTAATCTTCTTTCTGCATTGGTTTGTTCGCCATGGGCCAGGTCATATTGGACTGCCACTCTAAGTGACGGGACTTCCAGCTCTAGTGGTACTACTGCCTCTGAGCCGTATACCAGTGAGTATGGCGAGCACCCTGTAGGCGTCTTGAAGACAGTGCGGTATGCCCACAGAGCTTCATACATCTTTTCTTCCCAGTCCTTCTTATTAGAACTGACGACTTTAGCCAGCAAGGTGCATAAAGTTTTATTGAAGGCTTCTGCCAATCCATTTGCCTGTGGATTGTAAGGAGTGGAAGTCCTCCATTCGATCTTATACTTTTCGGCAAACCGATAGATCTTTTGATTTCTGAAATGACTTCCATTATCAGATATTATCCGGCTGGGGATCCCAAACCAGAAGATAATGTTCTGCTTGATGAATCTGGCGACCAGTTCACCAGTCACTTCTCGTAGTGTTACAGCCTCCGCCCATCGAGAGAAGTAATTTGTTATTGCCAGTATGTACTTATGTCCGGCCGAGGAGGTCGGTAGTGGGCCGACTACATCAGTTCCCCATTGTGCAAACGGCCAGCTAGGGACTGTAGGGTGCAGAGCGGCAGGTGGCCTTCTAGGCACAATAGCATGCTCCTGACATTTCTGGCATGACTTTGCAAACTTGCAACAGTCTTCAAACATAGTGGGCCAATAGTAGCCTAGCTTCTTGATTTCTATCTTCATCTTAGGGCCAGCTTGATGAGCACCTACCGTCCCAGCATGTATTTCTTTCATTGCTTGCCAAGCTTCCTCAGTAGACAGGCAGCGGAGCAAAATCTTCTTGCGTGCATCTGCCATTATTCGGAACAGAGTTCCATTTCTGAATTCATAAGAATCTTGAATACTTAGAAGTTTCATTTTTTCTTCTCTTTTCTGCGGCAGCTGTTGGTGTAAAAACCATTGTAGCAGGTGTTGTCTGCAATCAGATGCCTGTTCTGTACTGATCGTGGCGACTTCATTTTCTTCGGGGCAACCTTCTAGCATGCTGGGGACTTGCCGCCTGTTTATAACAACAATGTTCAGTGTCTCATCTTGTGGGACTGCTATTGAGCTGGCTAGCTTTGCCAATGCATCAGCCTGGGCATTATGTGCACGGCCCACATGCTTGAGCTCAATATGATAGAATTTCGCCATGAGGCGCACAGCTTTTTGGTGGTAGGGGTTCAACTCCGGCTTTCGCACTTCGAACTCCCCTTGGATTTGCTTTATTATCGACATTGAATCCCCGAATACCTGAAGCATCTGGATACCCATGTTGAGGCTTATACATAGCCCGATTATCAGAGCTTCATATTCGGCTTCATTATTGGTGCAGGGCTTGTTTATAGAATAGGAAGTATGCACAACCTCCCCTTCTGGTGATCTTAGCACAATATCAGCTCCGGCCCGTATTCTGGTTTTTCCATCGGAGTCCGTCTCTGTTCTAGATACTCCATCAAAGAATAGCTGCCACATAGTTGACTGAGCCTGGCAGGCTTCTAGTGTCTCATCATCGGGTAACTCAGTCCCCAACATATCATTCTCTGGCACAGGATGCTCTGCGAAGAAATCGGCCACGGCCTGTCCTTTTATTGCCCTCTGGGGTATATATGTGATATCGAATTCCATCAGAATTACTGCCCATTTGCCCAACCGGCCTTTCAGTACTGGCTGAGTCAATATGTATTTGAGTGGATCTGCTGCAGATATCAATCTGATTTCATGTGACAGCATATAGTGCCGGAGCTTTTTAACGGCAAAGACTAGTGCTAAGCATGTCTTTTCTATATAGGTGTAGCTTTCTTCAGTTCTAATCAGCCTCCGACTCAGGTAGTATAGAGCCTGCTCTTTGCCTTCTTCATTTATCTGTGCTAGCATTGCCCCCAGGGAACAGTGTGTGGCTGCAATGTACAGTATCAGGGGTTTGCCCTTAATAGGTGCCCCCAGCACTGGAGGGGTCTTGAGATATTTTTTCAGCTTCTCAAAGGCTTCCTGACAGCCATCGTCCCAGAGGAACGGTACATCTTTCATCATGAGCTTGTGAAAAGGATGGCATCTCCCCGACAGATTTGATATGAATCGTCGGATATAGGCCAAACGCCCTTGTAGAGATCTCAGCTCGTGGAGATTCCTTGGTGGAGGGAGCTCCTGGATAGCTTTAATCTTGGATGGGTCGATCTCAATGCCCCTATGACGGACAATGAACCCAAGGAATTTTCCACTGGACACGCTGAAGGCACATTTCATAGGATTCATCTTGAGTTCATATTTACGCAGCCTCTGGAACACTATCCTCAGGTCTTGCAGATGATCTTCTCTTCTGCTGGTTTTCACCACCAGGTCATCAATGTAGCACTCCACTTTCTTGAAGATCAAATCATCAAAGATCTTTGTCATAGCTCTTTGATAGGTAGCGCCGGCATTCTTAAGGCCGAACGGCATTCTTTTATAATGAAATATCCCCTTCGGGGTGCGGAATGCAGTGTGCACTCTGTCTTCTTCAGCAATCCAGATCTGGTTGTATCCGGATGACCCATCCATGAATGACAGGGCTTCATGGCCAGTGGTTGCATCGATCATTACTTCAGTGATTGGCACTGGGAAATCATCTTTCGGGCAAGCCTTATTCAGGTCCCTGAAATCTACACATATTCTGATCTGCCCATTTTTCTTCTTCACGGGCACTATATTGGCCAGCCATGTAGTATACTGGTTCTCTTCAACAAAGCCCACATCGATCAGCTTGTCGACCTCTTTGTTGATCTGATTTATCAGTTCGGGATGCATTCTCCTGGAAGGCTGCTTCACAGGGCTTGCCTCTGGGTTTATCGCCAATCGGTGCTTTGCCACATCAGAACTCAGTCCTGGCATTTCATCATATGTCCATGCGAAGCAGTCTTGGAATTCTATCAAAAACTGAATATACTGTTCTTTGACAGCTGGCTCCAGCAGTGCACTGAGGAATGTCGGCCTTGGCTCATCTGCTGACCCCAGATTTATTTCTATCAGCTCATCGATGGTGGCTTGGCCTCCGTCTTCAACTTCGGGTGGGGCTTCTTGCAAATCAATAAAGCCTCCCGGGATATAATCTTCTTCATTGTCATGATTTTCTATTTCATCATACGGATCATCGGCAGATGCTGGTGCATCGTATAAGGCCAATATGGCCGGATTCTGTTCAGTCTGCCCCGAGGACGTGACTGGCTCAGTGGAAAACTTCGAAATGGAGTCTTCCGTGCTTAGAGGCTCTTCTGATGTGGGCTCCCCTGAGAGGTCATCATTATGTAGAGCTCGGAATTCTTCTAGAATGCGCCCAAACTCCAGGCACTCTTGTAGCTCTCTGGCTACTTGATCTTCATCCGGGGTTCCCGTATCAAATTTCGCTTCATCCTAGAATAGATCCTCCTTGCAAGATAGATCCTCCCAGTACCAATCTCTCTTTGTCTCGTCAGGTGTCCCCGTCCCCGGCTGATTGTCTGGTACTTCATTGTCCACTACGGACTGATAAATGATTTCTTCATCTTCCGAAGGGTATTGGTCATAGTCCATCCCAAGGGAATCTTCATGCTGGTAGAAGGCAGAGATGACATCCACCTCAGCTTCATAGTATTCTTGCAGGGTATAACCCAGTCCCGGGTGCTGTGTGATCTTCCTCAGTTCTTTATTATCTCGAGGCGGATCCCATAGCTCCTTGAATGCTTTCTTCTGGGCTGCAGACTGCATCGATGGCATTTGCATCTTGGAGAACATCTGCGAAACCCATTGGGTAGTGTACTCCAGGCTTGTAATTGGCACCATCCGGTTTGCGGTTTCTTCAGGGACCACGCAATCTTGATCATCTTCTTCGACTGCCTCCCCGGTGTAGAATATGATAGGAGGCTCGTAGAAGCGAGGGATTTCCATAGTCTTCAGTGGCAGCACTGTCTGGTATTCTAGGCTGGCGACGGGCTTGATTAAACCCTGCGGAACCTCCACCTGTGTGTACTTTTCTCTCATTTCTTCATCAATATAATCTGGGCAGATGCTAGGAGGAGTTATCCGAACAAAGTCTCAAGCATAGGAGATGTGGGTTACCTTATGCTTTTTAATGTAGCCCTTGGGTGGCGGTGGAGACCAACTTTTTGTCTTTGTCACCGGCTTCTTCTGGCTGACCACAGCCTCTCTTTCTTCATCCTTCTGTGACACCTCGGTGTAATAGGATGCATCGAGCATATGACACTCGAATACTTCAAAGGGATGTAGATCAGCAAACACCTTTTCTTCTTTCCCTTCATGGCAATATTTGATGCACTGGTGTAGCGTGGACGACACTATCTGATATTCGTGTAGCCACGGTCTTCCCAGCAGGGCCTTATATGTGGTGTTGGAGTCGATTACATAGAATCGTACCACGGTAGTGAGGTCGCCCAGTGTGAGATTGAAATCAGCCACCCCGAGAGGTGTTTCACATTTCTGGTTGAACCCCGCAATCTTCATATCTCTGACCTTGGTAAGCTGCAGGTCAAAGTAGTATTTCTGATAGATGCGGTATGGGAGAATATTCACAGCAGCCCCTGGATCGATCAATATCCTGCTCAATGGCTGACAGTTCAAGGAACCCCTCATATACAACGGTCTGTTATGACTGGAATTTGGGATCAACATATCATCTTCCGTGAAGGTGACCGATGGCCCAGCATTCACTTCTGCCAGGAGCGCTTCACATTGTGCCGGGGACTGCAGGGCATCCACGATTGCTTGGCGAGCTTCTTCACTCAGACGATCTGCCTTCTTATTGTCTTGGTACAGACTGGCAGGGGGAGGAACCTGGACACCTCGTATCTCTGGTTCCGGGATTTGATAGGGTTGCTCCCCTCTGAACATAATATTATGGTTGGCTGGTGGTGGGCGCCCCCATCTTCTCCCAGAACGTGTTGCATGGGATGAGGTAGAGGCTTCGGCATGGTTAGCTTCTAGTGGAGCGTTGGATGCTTCTGGCTCATCATCGTCCCCGGGCAAGGAAAAGAGTACCGACAGAGTGTTACATTGTACTGTCGTGACCTTCTTTCCTTTCTTGGACTTGGGTCGTCTCTTCTTCTTCTGGGAATTTGGCTTTGCTAGCTCCTACCCCCAGAAGGGTTCATTCTCAGCTTTTTCTTGTTCTGCCTCTGGCTGCTCTTTGATTTTCAATTCTTCGAGCTGTTCCCAGAGTATACAGTCTTTCATCAGCAGATGCTTGGGCTTCTTCTGCTCGTACTCATCAAGCTCATTAATATATTGCTGCAGACGCCTGGCTGCAGGGCTTACTTCTTTATGTGTAGGGAGGGGAGTTTGTCTCCTCCGGTTGTGAGTAGGGATCCGGATGACTGGTCCGGTCTCAGCTGTATGCCATATTGGCTTTATTGGAGGCGGCTCGGGCCTTGGGGTAACACCTCGGATAACTGCTCCGCTGGTACTGGCTGCAGGAATCTTCTTTCTGCTTTTTATGGGTATCATCTGCCATCCTTCCTGATCCTTCTGTGGGGTGAGGAAGCAAGCTTCATAGGTATGCTTGGTGCATTCTTCAACGGCTTCCTTGGGCAGCTGTTGGTAGACTGAGATCATATTGGCAGCCATTCTCTAGGGTGGAGGCTCATGTGGATGGGGCGGCTTTACCTGGTAATCTCCCAGCTGCAGCTCACCTTTCTTGACCATTCCTTCCATGATATCTTTGAAGACATAACAATCTTCAATTGCGTGCCCTAGCGCACGGTGAAATGGACAGAACATCGGATCCTCTTTCTTTGCTGCATTTGCTGGTCTTTTGGGTTCAGGCAATGTTACCTTATTGAACTTGTATGTCCAGTTGAACAGTGCGGCCGTCTTATCTTTTGGGAAGGAATATGCTTTTCTCATCTTGTCTCTCAGAGAGACTTTATCTTTTCTTTCTGCTGTATCTGCCAACGGGGGAGCTTCATCTGCCCCTTTCTTCCCCTTCTGTTGCTCGAAGGTTCTGAAATCGACGGTGTTGGCCTCAGAGTGTGATGGTCGTCGCTCATTGGATTTTCCCTTCGGCATGGTGGGAACATTGGCGGTCGGACGTTTGGACAAGAACGTTTCGACTTCTGCCACTATATTGTTCAGTCGGTCAAATGTTCTGACATCTGCACCGATCATTTTTTCTAGCACCTCCCTCCTGAGGCTCTGCTTGCATATCTGCACCGCATCTTCTTGATGAGGAGGTCTTCGGCATCTCATGGCTAAGTTCCTCCACCTTTTGATGTAGTCCAGTGCAGTTTCATCTTGCTTCTGCCTAGTTGCATATAGCTCTGCTATCGTGATTTCCCTTTCCGTGACATGAAATCTGTCACAGAATTTTCTCTACATATCAGGCCAATCAACCACTGACCCAGCTGGCAGGCTTGAGTACCATTCAAAGGCCAACCCAGTGAGGGATGAGCCAAAGAACTTGAGCAGATAAGCTTCATCGACTGCTAGGTCGCCCATGATTGTAGTGTAGTAGGCTATATGCTCCCTAGGGGAGCCTTGGCCATTAAATTTCTCGAACTTTGGCGGCTTATTGACGCCTGGGGGTAGTTTCTTGGCAGCATACTGGGGAGGATACGGTACCTTGTACACATCATAGGTACCAGCATCACCACCAGTCTTTTCTGACAGCTTCATTTCCATAATTCTTTCAATCATCTGCTTGTGGGCTACAGCTGGATCTATGTCTTCCGGAAAGAAGTGAGCTTGTTGCTGGCTATGAGGAGTTGTCATCACAGTGGCGCGCAAGATGGGTGCGGTAGGCTGTGTCTGAGATGCAGAGGGCTGAGCTACTGTTTGCTGTGGAACAAGTTGGCTCGGTGCTTTGCCCTTATCAGCCAGGAGAGGATTAGCTGTGATAGCCATATCTGTTGAGCTGGAAGTATGCCCCACAGGCTCGGCTTGCTTGGAGACCGGTGTGGCTTCCTGCCTCTCATTTAGCTGTCTTCTGAGAGCACTGATCTCCTGTTGATATCTTCTAAACATCATCTGGATCTTGGGATCCAGAGTCGATGGGATCTGTATATCTTCTGAAGTCCCTTCAGCATCATCAACGAGGGATTGTCTTCTTCTTCTGTCGTCACCACATTGACCGTCATGGTGGTGATCTTGCGGGTTTCCTCATCATTCTTCATCTTATCTCTTGCAGCCTGACCTCTTCTTGTGACGGGGCCTGGTCTGGTAGCCAACCTGAGCAGTTCATCTGGCTGAGTTGGTAGCATATCCTGCCCCCTGGCGATTCCAGCCATGTTACAGGCGAAGATTTGCATTCTTCCCTTTCGCTTGCAAACTTTTCTTTTGGCCTGGTCAGGATATTTGAGCCGGTCAAAGACCGATATTCTTTCTTTGGCTTCTTCCCGATACAGGTCTTCTTTGTCATATCCGGCCCTGAGACCTTCTTCATAGTGATTTGAATCGGAGGAAGAGGCTTCGATCATCATTTCTTGCAGTGTTTCTTCTATTTCTTCACCTCTGGTGCCCAAGGCACGGGATAGTCTTTGTTGACCGAGGGCAGAGCTCCCCAGGTAGTGGAAGTAGTCTTGGACTATCTGCTTCATCTCTTCAGAATTGTGCCTCTGTGGCTCAGGCTAGAGCATTAGTCTTTCCTGGCTTCCCTGCTAATAGGCCAGTCTTGTTATCTGAGCATTCAAATGCTCGGCTTTGGAATATTTGAACAAGTCGGCCTGTCTGGCACAGGCCCTCGGTCTTCTTGGGGTGGCGACCGTGACTGGTTCGCTCATTCCCACATTGCCGTTTCGGCAGCAGTTGACAGCAGCATCATATTTCTTTCTTTGCCATCTTCTGCCCCCAGCCCTGGGACGGGTGACAGTAAGGTCTTCTTTCTTCTCATCCTTTCTGCCCCTCATCATGGGGCGAGCAGCAGCCAAATTTCTTTCTTCATCATTCCTCTCATCTCTTCTGCCCCAGGCCTTGGGGCGAGCAGCAACAGCATTTCTTGTCTCTTTTCCCTCTCTTCTTCGACTTCCTGCCCTGAAGCGGGCAACAGCATCCTCAGCAGCCTTCTCCTCATCTCGAGCTGGAGCCCAGCTCTGAATCCTCTTCGGTCGCCAGACCTGTTTGTATTTTGCTGGCTTGGGCGCCAGCGGCTTCCTCTCATCAGCCTCCCAGTTGGCCTCCCTGGTGGCCAGAGTCTGGAATCTGTTGGTAGTGGGCACCATCGGGACGATCACGTCCGGCTTGACCGCCCTTGGGCAACCATTCATGTTTGCCCGGACACCTCCAATCATCATGGTCTTTCCGGAGTTGGAAAGACGACGGTCAACAGCAACATACCGGCTCCTCCGGTTGGTTCTTCTCCCCTTCTGAGCGGCAGCAGGGACCATGTCCCTTTTTTGGACATGATGGACGTAGCAGGCGACGGCTGTGGGGACCGTTTTCCCTGGTAAGATATTCTTCTGGTCAGTGATCTTCACCGGGGCACTTGCAGCAGTGCCTTGCTCATTGTCATCGACCTACAGAAGGTCAGTGAAGACGACGCCCAAGCAGTTGGGCAGCCCAACGGCAGGCGGCATCGATCCGAACGCGAGAGGTACCGCCAGGTAGCCTTCTCGCACATGCATGTCAATCGGCTGTTGGTCGAAGCAAACGGACATGATTCCGGCTGTCATTGTAGATTCCTGAAAATAAGGAAAGTACACAGAATCAGAATTTTGAGGGGGGCCCGCTGGGCCTTTTATTTTGGCGTAGAGATGAAGGGAGACTCTGTCCCACCGGGCGTGCCAGACTTATGGACGCGAGATTTTTATTTATTTCATTTTTTTGTTTATTATTTTTATTAATTTATTGGCGTGCCAGTCACCGAAGTGACGATTTCATTATGCGCTCGACTTGACTTGGTCAGTCGATTGTGAAGTCCGAGTCGGGACCAGAAGTCCGCCATACCATAAAGGCTATGACGTTAATTACGCCCTTCCAAGGAAGGACAACCCTTGATTAAACGCCGGAATAGGAGGCCTCATAAGGCGAACAGATGTTCATATGCTTAATTTTAAATTTCATACTAGGGCCAGGAAGGCGGGTAAGATAAAAAACATCAGCCACAGAAATAGACTATATCGTTGAATTGGCGGTGCAAAACAATCATGCTTAGGGGGGAAAGGGGGGTAGAAGATGACAATCACGGATGGGCTGAACCATGACCATGATGTAGGTTTAAAGCATCGATCAATATTTCGACAGCATTTCCCCTTAATCTGGATTATGCCCAGAGGGAAATAGGCTATCACCCACAGAGTGTCGGGATGAAAGCCGAGAAAAAGAGAGAGGTCAAAACCTCCCAACCCACATGTATGGGCCACAGGGCCATGTATGATTTTCCCTTTGGAAAGCTAGCGGAACTCATGCAGTGGCAGAATCCCCCCGAGCAAAAGGGGTTATTCGTAAATCTGATGCAGTGAGGTGGAACATAGGGATCTTGACTCCCTTCAATTTTATCCTCGGGGCAGTTCCGATGACTTATGGGCGTCTGTGGATTGGCTCGGTCAAGGTGCCAGGGGTTCAATCGGATGGCAGAGCAAGTTCTCGCGCACTTCAGGCATGTGCCTGAGTTCTCGACGCCGAGACAAGGAAGCCAAGGAGGGGTTCTCGGCACCAGGGGGAAGATGCCATGGGATAGATTCCCGGCGCGTAGGGGAGAAGGCCACAGAGGGGCTCCCGGCGCCAAAGGGAAGAGGCCAAGGGGAGCTCCTGGCGCCAAATGGTATGGAGGCAGGGGCTCTCGGCGCGGGGTCTTCCCGACGCGAAGAGGAGCAAGCCAGGGAGGAAGCTCCTGGCGCGAAGAAGAGCAGGCCAGGGAGGAGGCTCTCGGCGCCAAATGGTATGGAGGCAGGGGCTCTCGGCGCGGGGTCTTCCCGGCGCGAAGAGGAGCAGGCCAGGGAGGGGGCTCCCGGCGTGGTAAGGAGATGGTGTCGCGGCGCAAGAAGGCTTGCGCCGAGGGCTGTTCATACGCTTTACTATTTGTGGAGCCGAGACAGACGAGGGCGCCGAGGTGAATTCAGGGTTTTATGGCACTCTATTTTCAGATTTATGGATGATTGAGGGGGTTTTCCTGGTGGTTAAGGCTGAGATTGACGGGCCCTGAGGAGTCAAAGATGGATGCATTTATTGGGTATCAACCAGCTTTGAAATAGGTTTAGAAGGAAATCCGAGGGCAGAGGGAAATGGAAAAGGGGAACTGAACATAAGGAGCCTATGTCACCGTTACTTGGATAGACTTCCAGGAGGATGGCTTGATGTTATCATTCGTCGTCCTGGGAACCAAGGGATATCTGTCCCTGGTCCAGAAATGACTCTGATGATGTCGGTAAACCAATCGGGCATCAGAAACTCCGGAATCTCACAGACGTGAATCATCATATGGCTTGGCTTTGTTTTGAAGGCCAAGGGATGGCCTGTCCCTGGCCCTGGAACAAGCACATGAAAGCCTCTTCGAGAAAGAAAACGCAGAACACATCAGAAGAAGAAGAAGTATCATCCATCGCAATTACAAGGAGATGAAAATACAGAAATGGGGGGGGAAGACAGAACCCAGTAGCCCATTGGATAGGGATAGGGGTCCTATCTACGCTCCTCTGAAGAACAGATTCATAGGGAGACTCTGAAACTGGGAGCGTATAAACTATCGGATATTTCAGATAGAAGACATATATATATACATGGAGGGACGAAGGGAAGGGCTTTCAAATGCCCACTTCATTTCATCTCATAAGCATCGTTTACATCATCTGCAAGGTAAAAGCCAAAGAACAGAAGAGGAGGGGAACAGGGGGAAGCGAAAAGATAACTCTCGACATCGTATGAATGATCAAACACGAATATATGGACTATTACATACGGAGGCAGATCAAGGAAACATCAAACATGGGGGGGGGAGGGTGGAGCATTGACTCCTCTCCCTCCCCCGGGCAGCCCACCTGGGGTTTTTTTTCTTCTTCTTCTCTTAGACTTCTTCTCTTTCCTTTCAGCGGAGGCCCTCTCTCTCTCCTTTCCTATCTCCTTTTCTGGATGGATTTCTTTCTTTCTTGCTGTCTCCCCCTCTTTTTTTTTTTTGATCGAGAGACCAAGAGTTTTTATACCACCCCTTCTCCCCCTATCGGCATGGGCATCTCGGCGGGCTGCTTATGACCTCCCAGCGCGCCTTGTTCGGAAGTAATGGGCTCTCGGCGCATCACTTCTCGGCATGGCCATTGTCGGGCTTTCGGCACCACACACGGATGGGCCCATTTAGGCCTTTTGGTATTTCATTCTTCTTATCTTAATAGCTGCTAAATCCCATTAATTGGTGAGCTAGCATGGTTTCATCAGAATATCTCTGGGGGTTTTCATCGGTCAGTGGACCGCAATTCTTCATCAGTAATGCCGTCTGAACGACGACAATACCGGACATCAGCTTGGCCGTGGAGGGCTTCAGCCGGGTGACAGCTTCAGTAACGGACTTTCCGCAATCCTGGCTTTGCAAGAGTCCCTTGGATCTTCATTTCTGATTCAATCTCATCTTTTGTCTCATCTCTATCCTTGGTTACATTTCCGGTGTCAACACCATCCACCCCATTTCCCCTCCCATATACCCCATTCCCCCCCGTCATCTTCAACATACAGTTCCAAGTTGCAGATCTACAGAAGAGTAGCAGCTTGCTGAGGTGACCATAGTTTCCTCTGGACGTTTCTAAAGGATCAAGAGCCATCGTTGGAAGCGTCTCCCAGTCCTCTTCGCAACGGAGGTGGTCCCACCCCGTTCTGAGATCGTGATCGCCCAGGGGAGTCATTCTTCCTCGATTGCGCAAAGCTGTTCGGACAGAAGACCAGAGCCGGAGTGGAAGATCTGCAGCGGCCATCCTCCTTGGAATCTGAGCAGGAGTTCTTCATCAAAAATCTTTTACTCCGAGTCTTCTTTCATCCCCAAGAAGCAGAGCTCAGTTTGGCATCCGGATCCATAAGTTATCAATTTTCTCCCACCGGGCATGCAGTTCTGCTTCCACTCGGTCGGCATCAATTACCTTCAGTGTTTGAGCTCTACCGGCCATCTCTGACCATATCTGGTATCCCGTTAGTTTCGTTGCAAAGACAACTCGTCAATGGAACCAATGACTTCAGCGGTGCCTGATTCCGAGGTCGGGAGCGGTCGCAGCATCCTCGTCTTCCCACTGCTGAGAACCTATTACAGTCTGCGCAACAGACCTGCCACCCTGTTCAACCGTCTGCCCCGACCAGAATCGGCGTCCACAGAAATAAATAAAATTCAAGCTTCATCCTGATCCAGTTACGAAGAGATCTCCACTGGTCTTGTCTTCAGCAAAAATCAGGAGTGGTCACAAAGTCAAGAACAACAGGCGACTGTCCAGAATCGCAGAGGGGGGGCAGATTCGGCATCGACTTCTTCTCTTGTATTTTCATCGCTTTCTCCCCTCCCCGCTTGGCCGGCTGAAGGCCCCTCCCTGTGTGGAGGTAGTAATTGGGTGTATTCTTTGGTTTCCCTTCCCCAAGATCCCCCCCTTGCATGGGGTGTAGTGCATGTAATTTAAAATTTCAGGTCGAAGCTTCTCCGGCGCGGCGTGCGGGTAAGCCCACGCTTCCTCGCTCACCCTCGTCTCCGGCCGGGATCGGTGTCTTCACACTGATCAGGTGAGCCACTGCACACTCCTCTTTACCGAAATTCTCTTGCTTAATTAGTATCGCATCTTAATGCCGTCGGTGGTAAGTAGAGCGCCCGAACCCGAATTTGCTTATGATTGAGTAACTACCGCGGGTGAGTTGCGAGAGAGCCATTAACACCCACGCCCTCGGCGTGCTGGCCGCCTATGAGAGTGGGTATCCTAGGACCCTTGAGAGGTCCAATCCAAAGCTAGCCAACCCCCGGAGCAGCTAGGGCCCGTCCCGGACCCTCACCACTATCACCGGTTTGCCTTGGGCATGAGATTGCACTTAGCGGGTGAGCCCGCCCGAGACGAGTCACCGGTTCGTGCGTTGGTTGCTTGCTAGGTCCAAGGGTCATTTGATCGTGTGATTATCACCCCAAGGTGGTGTCACATCAAGTGGTATCAAAGCAAGTTCACAACTTGTCTCTCCACAAGTTGGTCCTAGGGCATGTTTATGTATTTAGAGTCCTCGGTTGCATCTCCCATGTCCACTAGAATGGCCACTTCATACCCGTCATATCCATCCCCATCAACTTTCCCAAGAAGCCCAAATCCTCATGAAAGCTCCATTGCCAACAAAGTGGGTAGCAACACCTCTATCATAGAAGCCCTACCTAATGTCCTTAATCGGCTTGAAGATATCATGTCTCGACTCGACCGACTTGAAGGAAATAGCCGTGCACCAAGAGTGAATGAGAGTGACCTTTGGGGAAATCTAGAAACCATATTGTTAGAACACTTGAAAATCAAAACCCCCGCCTTTGATGGATCCAACAGCCCAAGCCTTTACCTAGATTGGGAGATTTCCCTAGACCAATTCTTTAAAAGTTGCCCCTTGAACGAAGGAAGGAGAATGAGCCTAGCCAAGGCACACCTCTCCAAACAAGCTAAAACTCATTGGTTAGTTGTGGAAGGTTTAAGAAGGATCCGCAGGGAGGCCCCCATTAGCACTTGGGATGAAATGAAGGTCGAGCTTAGGAAAACCTACACTCTTCAACCCTCTCCCTCCTACTCAAATCACAAAAGCCCAAGGATCACTTCAACTCCTTCATCCCCACCCGGTCAATCCAAAATCCCAATCACCCATTCCCCACCACTTCCCATCTCTCCTACCCCAACCACTACATTTACACCCCACCTCCAAGTCCATACCACAACCATAGGTCCCCATACCCAATTGGGCCCCATGGCCAACTCTCCACCTAGGCCCATGGTAACCCCCACCACTACCTCTCCATCACCCCCAAAAAGGGACACTCCTCCCAAAACCAATCAACCCAAACCCCTTCAACCCACCCATCTTCCTCTCCCTACCCCAATCCAACTCCCACCAAAGCCTCCACTACTACCCTCACCTATCCTAAACCAAGTTTCCCACTACCTACCACCCCGGATACACCATGCCCCAATCATCACCACACCCTCAAAAGCCCCTCTCACCTCCTTGGAAAAAGAACCCATACCCCACCCCATAGTGGTGAACACTCCAAACCCACTTTCCACCTTGGAGGAAACCCAAGCCCAAATTGAAGAAGAAACAACACACGAGGGTCTTCACCTTACATCACCATCTCTAGTTGGAGTCAATCTCATCTTAGGGGAAACCCTTGTTAGTTGGCTAAAGAAGAGCCCAATAAGAGATATCACGGCCCACGATTTCCCACCTATGAAGGAAAACCATCCCATAGTGCCCATCTCCTCTTATCACACCACAATCCAAGCATCTTATCAAGTAGAGACCTTAGAGGATTTTCTTAGAGACTTAGCATGGCAAATTGAGTTCACTAGCATGTTGACCCCTATGGCCGAACAACCTAGGAGCCTTGGCCTCCTACACCTATGCATCAGGTCAATCACCTCGGTCTATACCATTGGTTGCTACACTAGCAACCTCCTTTTCCTTCTCCCTATGGTAGAAGAACTCATCTCGATCCACTCCCCTACCATTGAGATCCCAAATACTTTGATCGGCCAGCACACTAGAAACCTTGGCCCAATTACCTTGGAGGAGGATGACTCGCAATTTGGGAACCTTGAAGACATAGAGTGCCTCCCTCTAGGAAGACCTTTCCACGACCCCTTTGATCCCTTCCTATGGAAGTCTAGTTCCCCATGTGACCCAACCACCTTATCCACCACCCACCATTCCCTATCCCAACCCGCCATGTTAGACCTAATTCACCTCATCCTAGACCCGGGTTACACCTTGGGAACCATGACCTTGGGCCACATACCCCTAGGTAATAAGGTTGTGCCCCACCCCATGATGACCACCTTCTTAGATCCATTCGATCCTTTCCAAGGGTAGCTAAAGGGTTGTCCCACACCTATACACATGAAAATCACCTATAGGAAAAACATGCATGTGTCTAGGCTTACCACACCACTTGGCATGAACACTATGTTGGGTCCATTCATTCATATCACCCACATGTCAAGTGGAAAGCATGAGTGGTCCATATTCGGATGTAATGGGCCACCGTCATTCATCATATGTCTTAAACATGTTAGGAGCATCTACGGATGTCCGAGTCCCCCGATATTTACCACCACTTTGCATGATAGGGCCACCTACGGATGCCCTTGCCCACCTAGGTTGATCAAAGTCTACACTGCGTCATTACATGATAGGTCTACTTTTGGTTGCCCCGGTCCCCCTTTGCATACCACACACTTCCCACCCACACCGCACCGTACCTCAAGGCATACTCATTCAAGCAAGCATCTAGCAATGGGCGGCGAGGATCGTAATGAGCGGGCAAAAACTCACGAGTGGCACTTTGAATTCCAAGAAGGCAACCTCACGATGGTGGCTTTGGAATGGCTCTACCTTAGGGCCACCTCCAAATCAAGGGCACGAGGACTTGGACCTTCCATGTTCCAAGTGGCTTTGGCAACCTGGCTTACGGGTTGGATTTACTCATGGGATTTTGGGATATACCTCACTTTTCACGTAACGGATCTAGCACCCTCTAAGGGCACTGCGGTAGATCCTAGTGAGCACCTCGAGCCTACCCCCATCTTTGTGAGCGACACCCTCGGAGAGCTTCCACATAATAGCTTGAGAGTCCGACGTGCGCACACGGAGGCAATACTGGGCATGCAAGGTACTATCATCGGCAAGAGGGTGTGTCCAAGCCACCTTGAGAAGTTGAAGCGCCGTCCCCTGGTTGCGAACGCGAGGTTGAGTTTGGAGGTTGTAGCTTGCTCGGAGTTGCGTTGGAGGACCTCTTCCTCGGCGGACTCATACTCGACGGAGTCGAGTTCTTCGCACCCCGGGGGTATGATGGGGGCATCTCTCGCCCTTCATATTTTTTTACAACTTCGATTGCTTGCTAGCATAGCTCCATTGTGTCCGTCATATTTCTCTAAGTCGATTCATGTAATTTTCATATTTTCTTTGAGTCATAATCATGTAATTTTTCTTTTATTTGAGTCTTGTACCTAGGTTATTGAGTCATTTCCCTATGTTTGAGTCTCATTAGGCTAATGAGTTTGCTATTGGGCCTATTTCTTTGGGCTAGGCCCATGGGCGCCCCCTCTTCCTTCGGTTATTTGTTAGTGTGTTAAAAGTCAGGGACTTATGTGAAAATGTGGGATTCCTATAAATAGGACCCCAATCCCTCATTTGGAAGCCAATGAATTATTGAGTGAAAATTATCCACAAGAATTGTGCCTCCTTCTCTCTCTAGCTCTCTCTCTATTTCTCTCTCTCTCTAAAGGGGGCGAACCCCATTCTCTCTCCTCCCCACCCCCAATTTCAAAATTTATTCTCTCTCCTCCCTATTCACCTCTCATTAAGACCCCTCCCCCTTCCCCATACCTCTCATTTAATTCCCCTCCAACCCCTAGGTGGAATCCCCTTCTCCTAGGCACCTCTCCCTCCTCCCAAGCAACCTTTCCCCTTCCCCATATAATATTTCATTTTCCCAAGGGAGAATCCCTTCTCCCAAGCACCCCTTCCCCTCCCCAAGGCAACCCTTCCCATTCCCTAGGCCCCCATTAACCCCTCCATTAACCCACCATTCAAACCAAAGGAGAGATCTCTCCTCCCTCTCTCCTTCCCAACCCAAATTCATAGCTCCTCCTCCCTCCACTTGCTAGACCACCTCCCAGCCCCCTTTCTACCCCTCCCACACCTTGAATCACCCCCTAACAGACCCCCACATAGTCAGGTGTCACCCCCACACCCATCCACCTCATTTCCCCTCCCATATACCCCATTCCCCCCCGTCATCTTTAACATATAGTTCCAAGTTGAAGATCTGCAGAAGAGTAGCAGCTTGCTGAGGCGACTGCGGTTTCCTCTGGACGTTTCTAAAGGATCAAGAGCCATCGTTGGAAGCATCTCCCAGTCCTCTTCGTAACGGCGATGGTCCCACCCCGTTCTGAGTTCGTGATAGCCCAGGGGAGTCATTCTTCCTCGATTACGCAAAGCTGTTCGGACAGAAGACCAGAGCCGGAGTGGAAGATCTGCAGCGGCCATCCTCCTGGGAATCTAAGTAGGAGTTCTTCATCAAAAATCTTTTAATCTAAGTCTTCTTTCATCCCCAAGAAGCAGAGCTCAGTTTGGCATCCAGATCCATAAGTTATCAATTTTCTCCCTCCGGGCAAGCAGTTCTGCTTCCACTCTGTCGGCATCAACCACCTTCAGTGTTTGAGATCTACCAGCCATCTCCGACCATATCTGGTAGCCCCGTTGGTTTCGTTGCAAAGACGACTCGTCAACGGAACCAACGACTTCAGCGGTGCCTGATTTTGAGGTCGGGAGCGGTCGCAACATCCTCGTCTTCCCACTGCTGAGAACCTGTTACAGTCTGCGTAACAGACCTGCCACCCTGTTCAACCGTCTGCCCCGACCAGGATCGGCGTCCATATAAATAAAGAAAATTCAAGCTTCATCCCGATCCAGTTACGAAGAGATCCCCACTGGTCTTGTCTTCAGCAAAAATCAGGAGTGGTCACAAAGTCAAGAACAACAGGCGACTGTCCAGAATCGCAGAAGGGGGGCAGATTCGGCATCGACTTCTTCTCTTGTGTTTTCATCGCTTTCTCCCCTCCCCGCTTGGCCAGCTGAAGGCCCCTCCCTGTGTAGAGGTAGTAATTGGGTGTATTCTTTGGTTTCCCTTCCCCAAGATCCCCCCCTTGCATGGGGTGTAGTGCATGTAATTTAAAATTTCAGGTCGAAGCTTCTCCGGCGCGGCGTGCAGGTAAGCCCACGCTTCCTCGCTCGCCCTCGTCTCCGGCCGGGATCGGTGTCTTCACACCGATCAGGTGAGCCACTGTACACTCCTCTTTGCTAAAATTCCCTTGCTTAATTAGTATCGCATCTTAGTACCGTCGGTGGTAAGTGGAGCGCCCGAACCCGAATTTGCTTATGATTGAGTAACTACCGCGGGTGAGTTGCGAGAGAGCCATTAACACCCACGCCCTCGGTGTGCTGGCCGCCTACGAGAGTGGGCATCCTAGGACCCTTGAGAGGTCCAATCCAAAGCTAGCCAACCCCCGGAGCAGCTAGGGCCCGTCCCGGACCCTCACCACTATCACCGGTTTGCCTACGGGCACTAGATTGCGCTTAGCGGGTGAGCCCGCCCGAGAATAGTCACCGATTCGTGCGTTGGTTGCTTGCTAGGTCCAAGGGTCATTTGATCGTGTGATTATCACCCCAAGGTGGTGTCACATCAATAATAGCATGAAAGGCATGGAAGATGATGAGTAAAGAGCGATGAGAGATAAAAGAACTGACCGTGATCGCCACCAAGGGTTAACAACGCCAAAGGGATGAAGAGATAAAGGAAAGGGCGCCGTGTACCTTGGAAATATGAAGAGTTGATCGCGCTTAAGAATGGGACGCGGGGAACTTGTGGACTCAAACCTCTTCTCCTTCCAGCCGGCTAGATGAAGAAGGCCTCACGTTGTATTCATGCTCTCCTGCAAAATAAAGCCAAAATAAGGACAAAAAACCCATTAGAACATGCATGTGTAGTATCAATCCCGGAGTGATAAAATAGGGGTAGAAATTAAGGGAGAACGTATCGGGGGGAGGTTTTTAACCCCTGTGGAAGGGTGGAAATAATATGTGTGTGTATTCTGCATACATGAGATTTGAAATCACGAGATTTGATTGAAAGAATAGAGAGAAATCATCGATGCAAAACGGGGGAAAACGCATATGTAGCAGAAAAGTGCAGAAAACTGTGATGATTTGTGATTTTAAGAGGAAGAGAACTATGAATATAGATCATGAAATCAAGCCTAGAAGGATGCAATGGAAAGCTAATACTTCCCTCTTCAAGTCAAAGTCGAAGTTGTGAGTTGGAATTGCAGCATGGCTTCGCCCCAAACCAAGAAAGAGCCCCCCCGTCGCGACTGTGAACTGGATAATTTTTATAGAGTTTTGTAAGAAAGCCTCATCTTCTTATCACGATTCCCGGAGATATAGTCCAAGATAAATCGAGTTCTCTCGATCAAACTCGAGATAATACTAAGGACAAGAGATAGGAACAAACATGGATGATTTCGGAGGAGGATTCTAGAAGATATGGCTCTTGGAAGATAGCCCCGTCGCACTAGAAAATAGAGTTTTAGTTGTACCAGGATGCTTAAATCTTGATCTTGCGACCCAGATCCCGAGAGATATAGCCAATGAAAATTTAATTTCTATGAACCAAATTCAAGATAATACAAAGGGTTAGAAGTAGAAAAAAATGAGGATCAATTTGGATAAGAATTGAAGAAGTTATGGGCTCTGTAAGATAGGCTCGTCGCATAGTTTTTGGGGCAGAGTCCAACACAAATTGGACTCTCAGTTATGTGTAACGGTCTATCGTAGGAATGACATGTTCTCTGACGGTCTAGGGTAGGACCGCCACGCTCTAGGGGTCGAACGGGGTGATTTCGGGTGAGTTTGGGTGTGACGCACCTATACTAGACCATCAAATGTGCTCTGACGGTCTTACGATAGACCGCTACATGTGCTGTGACGCACCTACACTAGACCTTCACACCGATGGAGGAAGATTCTGGGCAGACTGCGCGCGACTTTGGAAATTGAAGCGTATCTCTCAAACGGGGCAGAATTAGTAAAAGTGGTAGAGGAAGAAATTATAGATAACTGAGATAGGAACAACTTTTATGAAGAAAGCAAGATGAGAAAATGTTCATAAGAGGGATAAAATGGTGCTAGAAGAGAGAGAAAGAATTCTGAACAGCATAGCACGTCAGAAAAATGAAAATAGCTCACAAACAGGGTAGAACTGGCCAACGGCGTAGAAGAAGAAATTGTAGATAAATGAAAGAGGAACAACTTTGGTGCAGATAATGTTTTGAATAGAGGGACAGAAGGAGATAAAAAATGAACACTTTCAAGACTGCGCAGCGGGAGAGAGCCGATTACTTGAGGGAAGCTGACCTAAATGGGCCGAAAGTCGACTTAGAAGTCAGAATTTGATAAGATAAGCTCCAGGGACTCTAAGAAATCGTGATTTATAGGGCTCAAAGAGAATGGAACAATGAAAATTGGCTCGAAATCCATTCAAGGAAGGCTCCAAAATAATGGAATAAGAGAAATGACGCAATTTGTGGGCTAAAAACGGGTGTCAACAAGTGCGTCTGTCATTTTTCTTTCTTAAAGTTGTAATTGACTCACTAAGTTATAATGACAAGTTTATATCAATAAAAACTTCTTTTTTTCAATTACGGTCTTCTTGTATGTTTAAGTTTTGTTCTGATTGACACGATTGTATCGCTGCCACGTTCCGAGCAATACGTTCCGCTGCTATCGGTTTGGGACGTGAAAAAAAGGATCTCTTCCTTTCATACCAGCGGAGACGAAGCTCCTCATGAACTCGAACAGATGCCCGTCCATAGGAAACTCTCTCGGGTTGTCGCCGAAGCAGTCATAGGTGTCAATCCCGCCAATTTCAGAGAGCCTCGCCAGCTCCACAGCCCCTGCTTCACTCATCCCCTCGCCAACGGTACCCTCATGTACCAATAGACACCCCAGGTTGAGCTTGCCAATGTTGGCCGCGGTGACGAAGGGCGGGCCCAAGGGAGGCAAAGCCCGCCCAGTCCTCCTCAACCAGTGGTCCTCCTCACGGGCCGCACGCCTCTGAGCCCGGTCATCCCTGTCGAATCGCGCCATAGCTGCAAAACAATTGCAAAAAAATGGTAAGCATACGGGGATCAACATATACAACAATGCCGACAAGAGTGCATACGAAGTGCCAAAATACAACTACAATGACACAAAATGAGGAGCTCACGGGCCGTCCTCCCCCGTCTCCGCCTCCGACGCACACCCCGTGGGGGGCATTTGTTGTACCCAAATAATTTTCCGAACAAACTATCAAGAAATAAGGGCTTGAGAATTTCCCCGAACACCCCTAGGGCGTGGTTCACCCAACCCTTTCTATGACACCCCGGGCCCACCCATGGGTCCTAACCAGCTCGCCATGACCAATGGCGTCTTCAACAATTGATTGGGGCCACCCCCGATCACCCAGTTTGCTGGTATACCCGCCTTCAACTGAGCCACCCGGGCCAACCCGGGGGCACCCCGACCTCAAGCCATGACACGTGGCACCCAGCAACAAGGCTGGGGTTTACCCCCAAGATGCCTTCCTCCAGCCCTCCAAAGTCAAAGGGAGACCTATCTAAGTCAACCATAGGCTTTGGGGACCCACAGCATGCTCATGCAGCCCATACACGTGTGTCGGGAATTTCCCCGAACACCTCGCGGGCGCGCATATTCCAACCCCTCTACAGCAAGCCGAGGGCCAACCCACAGCTCGAACACCTTAGCCGTGTCCCACGGCGACCCTCCAGCAAGTTGGGGCCACCACCGACCCACAGACATGCGGCGACAAGCCGTTTACTTTCAGCTCCCCGGCCAGCCCGGGGCTGCCCCAACCCGCCGTACAACACGACATGCACCACGAGGTCGGGCCCACACGCCCGAAATGCCTCCTCTCGGCTCTAGCAACCTCTCACTCTAAGTACGGGACTAAATCCAAGGCCCGCCAGTCAATTACCCGAGCCGTTCGACAACCCGAGGTGTGTCGGGCATTTCCCCAAACACCTTGCGAGCGGCTATGACAACACCAAATGATTGACCCCCGCAGGCCAATCCTAGCATCCCAGGCGCTTGGAGTCACACAAAGGACAATGCCAGACGACAAAAGGAGACCCCCGAGACCACCCCCTATGGCCACGGCCCGCCCGGGGGGGAGTTCACCCCAGGCGCGGCCGCTCCCTGGTGGGGGCGAACTCCCTTTGGGGCGGCCCCACCACCCAGCCCCCTCAGCCCCAGTCAGCAATCATCCCAGTCCCAATCCCGCGCAAGGTCGATCAACGTACCCGCTTGGAGGAAGTCACGAACACGGAGCCTCGGGATCACGCAGGTCAACTTCCTGGTTCCACACGCGTACGTGGCTAGCCAACCAGTTCGAGCTCGTATCCTTTGTCCTATTACGGTGACACGGAGTCAACGTGGGGCCCAAAATAGAAAAAATAGGGGATTTTATAGACTTGGGGGAAAAACCCCTGATCCACCCCGCGTGAACCCCCCAGGTCAGCCTGGTCCGCGTAAACCCCAGTAAAATAAAAAAACATTTTTTATTAGGGGGCGAACCCCCCATCCAGTCCGCGTAAACCCCTCTGAAAAAAAAGGTTTTTTTAAATCAAAAAAGGCCCAGCCCAACCCAATCCGCGTAAACCCCCCCTCCCCCACTCAAAAAATAAAAAAACTAGTTTCCAAGGGGTTTACGCGGACCAGGTCGCACCCCCCATTTCTATCCGCGTAAACCCCCCCTAACCCTTTATATTCTCCTATAAAACCCCCTTAGAAGTTCAAGGGGCATAGGCATGCTAACAAGACAAGCCCTTTTTTTTATCAAAGGTAATACTTGCAAGGTGGAGACGAGGAAGATCGGTCATCCCTTCATTGCGGAAGGGAATGGACGTTCCCCCCGGTCACCAAGCAAGCGGATTTTATATATAGCATGGTGAAAAAATAAAGAGCAGAGGAGGGGGTACAAGGGAGAGCAAGCTCCGGGGAGGGGGGCACTCTGCTAGAGAAGCAAGAGGCCGATACACGCAAGGGCCAAGGCCCAAAGAACCCAGAAGAAGACAGCCCGCTAAACAACTACAAACCAGAGGGCTAAAATAGCAAACCCAACGGAACCGGACAGAAGAGGCTACCCGCAAGACCCGTTAATGGAGAAACTCGAACTTGGGGGCTCGGTGCTTGCGCCCGGATCTTCTGTTCCTCCTTCGAGCGGGCTAGAAGGGTGGGTCAGCGTACTCCAGGTCCTGCTCAACAGCCGAACCATCAGAATTGCCAGGGACAGCAGCGGGAATGGGCAGCAAACCATCACCCGGAGCATGGCAAGCCATGGCCCGATCATGCAACTCCGAGCCCGGAACCTCAATGGAAGGATCCAGGATGCCGGTGAAGGAGTGAAAAGAAGCAGCAGCAGAGTGGGGAAGTGGGGATCCAACCGTAAGCTCAAGCGAGGGCGCAGGGGCAGGGGCAGCCTCGTTGCGGGGGGTAGCACTCAGGGCCAGGATGACATCGTGGGGCTGTAGCTCCGGGAGGGACGGAGTGAAGATGGCGGCGACAGCAGAGGGCCGAGCCCGGCTAGGGGGCCCCAGACGAAAGAAGGCAGGCAGGGCGTTGACATCATCCCTCATAGCTCGCAGGGCGGCGAGGCGGGCCAAGCGTTCCTCTTCCTTTAGGAAGATGACGGAAGATGGGGCACCACTCACGGAGGGGGTGACCAAGGGTTCACCAGCAGAAACAAACCCAGGCTCCCCATCCTTGCAGAGGGCACCAAGCAATAGGGGAGGCCACCAGTGCCCCCAGGAGAGACAACATCGACAGCGGGGTTGCCCAAGGGAGGTGGCTCGTCGCTGGGGTCAGCATGCAAGGCCAAGCTAGCGGGCCCCACAACCTGAACAGCGACTACAGGAAGGCTAGATGGAAGGGCAGCAGCAGGGAGCAGAGAACCCTTCACCACAGGAGGCCGAGCAAACCCCACATCCGAGCAAGGCACAGCGGCAAGCTACAGAGGAGAGGTCGTGATTGGTGGCACCCCCGAGGTGGGCACGACAGACTGGAAGGGGGGGTTGGACGGAGGGGCTGCCAAGGTAGGAAGCTGCTGCACGGGAGCAGACTCCACCGAAGGGGGCACAGCCTCGCAAAGCTCAGCGGCAGTAGAGGAGGAAGGGTCGACCCCCAGATGGGAGGGGTCGACCCCCTATTGAAGGGAGGCAGTAGGGAGGCCACTAGAGGAGCACGCGGCTGCTGCAAGCATAGAGCAGGGAGCGACAGGGGCAACAGGAGAACCGACAAGCGTCTCGGCACTGCCTACCACCAAGGAAGCTGGAACCAGAGGATCCGCGGGCACAGGACCAGGCGGGTCCCCAGAGGCCACCTTCTTACACTTGGAGGCCAGATGGCCAAGGCACTTGCAGGGGGAACAGAATGACGGTTGGTCAGGGTAGAGATCAGGCTTCCAGAAGCCACCAGACCCAATCCCAATCCAGACCTGGAGGGGGAGCGTCTGGGAGATGTCCAACAGGACGCACGCAAGAGCAGCGTGGGTGCGAGCCATGGAAAGGGTGTGACGATCCACCTGGAGAACGGGGCCGATGCTACCAGCAATAGAGGAGATAAAAGCTCCAGGGAAGAAGTTGGATGGCAGCCCAGGCAGCTCCAGACAAACGGGCACGAGGGGGGAGTCCTCTGTCAGAGAGAAGTGCAAGGACCATTTGAAAAACTTGAATGGCCGCCCATGGACGATGAGGGACTCCTTTAGAAGGACTTGCAGGAAGTCCGCCTGGGTGTGGAAGCGGAGCAGCAATGATGGAGGGATCATCCACAACTCCCTTTGGCTTGGGTCTTCTTCACACTCCGGCATCGTTTGAGTTCGGGCCTCTCTCTATAAAGGCCCAATTATCATTTTGTGCTATCTATTTGAGTCATTTGATGTAATTTTCATTTTATTTGAGTCATGTCCCTAGGTCTTGCATTTATTTTCCTAAGTTTGAGTGTCATTAGATTATTTAGTGTGCTATTGGGCCCAATTCTTCGGGCTTGGCCCAAGAGCCCCCCCTACCCCTTCGATTATTTGTCATTGAGTCTTTTGTCAGGGTCTTATTGTAAAATGTGGGTTTCCTATATATAGGGCCCCATTTCCTTCATTTGAAGGTAATGAATCAATGAATCAATCAATGAAAATGCCATTTGAGAGTTCAAAGCTTAGTTTAGTGGAGTGAATCCAATTGGGTGAGAAGCCCTAGGGTGAGAGATTCCCCACCCCCCCTCTTCTCTCTCTTTCTCTCTCCTCACTAAGGGGTTCGCCCCATTTCCTCTCTCCTCCTCCTCCCAACCACCTCCAACCCCCAACCACCTCCATTAAAGCCACTCCACTTCCCATAGCCACCATTACTCCACCCCCTTAGTTCCAAGGTAGAATCCTCCCCATTCCAACACCATCTTCCCTATTCCAACAAAATCTTCCCCATTCCAACACAATCACCCCTCTTCCCCACACAATCTCCCAGCTTCCTAGGCCATTTTGAATTTGAATTCCCCTTCCCTCCAAGTGTTTTGGCCGCCCCTCTCCCATCCCCATTAGGCTAGGTCGCCCCCCTCTCCCTCCATTCTCCTCCACCCTTGCACACCCCACCCCTCTTCCTCCTGCTGAAACCTGCGACCTCCCTTTCTTCCTCCACCTCCCCTCTACCTTTAGCACTCCTCCATACCTCCCATACCTCCCCTCCACCATTCTTCATCCACCCCTCCCCCATATACTACCCCCTTCCTCTTCTTTTAGGTCATTTGAAGGCTATGTCATCGTTGCTGCTGGCAGTCAAGAAGTAGCAGATGAACCAGCAACTTTTAGCAGCCACCACGATCACTTCCCAGCGAATCTGAAGACCCAAGAGGCATCCCTGGAAGCGTCTACCTGTCTTCTTCACGACGGCAGTGATTTCGTCACCATCCTAGCTCCGAGCCGTCCGGGAGGTCCGATCTCCCACAACTGTGCAGTGCTGCCTCTGCTGAGGACCTGAACCGGATTAGAAGCTCTTCCACGATGAACCCCGGAGGAACCGGCTTAAGAGCTCTTCTGAAAAGTTCTTCCTTGTCCGGTCTACTTTTAGAATCAAGAAACGGAACTTCGATCGGCATTTTCAAGCCAGAGTTATTATTTTTCTTCCTTAGCTACGTGATCCTGCTACCCACAGTCTGCATCAACTAGTCACCATTGTTCTGCATCCCCTGGTCTTCTCCGACATCGGTTGGCTTCCCTGTTAGTTTTTCTACGTAGAGGACTCATCCACGATTCCAACGACTTTCGGCAGCGCTTGATTCCGAGTTCGGGAGATGTCGGGGCATACTCTGCAACCTGCTGTTGGAAACCGAGAACTGCCAGTCCGAAAGTCTGCCTCCATGTTCGGGCCACCACCCAGACCAGCACCGGCGGCAGAAGAAATTAACAAAAATTGGACGGCTTCCCCGGACTCCTACGAAGATTTCCCAGGTGGTTTCATCCCCAACAAAATTCGGTAGCAGCTTCAGTCATCATTTCTTCAGTCACCAGTCAGCACTCACAGAACTGGGCAGAATCAGCAGCCTCCCGTCTTCGGTGTCCCCTTCTCACATTCCCCTCCCCGCTTGGCCGGCTGAAGGCCCCTCCCTGTGTGGAGGTAGTTTTGGTTGTAATCATCATTAACCCCCTCCCCAAGGTCCCCCTCCTGCGAGAGGTGTAGTATTGTAACCATTTGAGCAGGCCAAGCTACCCCGACGCGGCGTGTGGGGATCCACTCGCCTCCCCGCTCGCCCTCGTCTCCGAGCGGGACCGGTTTCTTCAAACCGGTCGAGGAAGTGCTCAAACCTAACTCCAATTTAGTGCTTGTCTTTCAATATTAGTTCATGTTCCGCTGGACGTGAGAGGGAGAGCTCGGTCCTCAAGCCCCATTGTCTTGAGTGATCACCGTGGGAAAGAGAGTACCCGGTGCCTTTGGCACTTTGTCGGCCCCATTGAATTGGGCATCCACACCCATTGGGTATCAAACTTTGGTCTTGCTGGCCCTCTACCAGCAAGGGTCCAACCCCACATCCTCCACTTGGCATCGCCAAGTCACCCCGGGCTTGGGTGAGCGACGAGAGAGCGGCGGCCCAAATTGGCCTATCTAGATTGTGAATGTGCTTGCTTGCTTAAGTCCAAGGGTGTGTCACATCAATTGGTATCAGAGCAAGTCATTGACTTGTCTCTATCAAGTCTAAGTCCTAGGACCTTTGCATTGTGTGTCCAACATCATTTGCCCCTTGTCTTGCATGTCCACCCGTAGTGGTGCTAGTTATCGACCCGATCCGTCATCTTCAAATCCACCCATGGATCCCAATCCTCAACTCAATCAAGATGCTCCTAGGGGGGAACCTCAAGGCCAAATGAATAGGGTATATGCTGCCCTTGCAAACATTCTTGCCCAACTTGAGTCCCTTACCACTCGAATTGCTCGGCTAGAAGAGCATGAGTTCCACCCAAGGAACAATGAGCCTAGAGTCCACCCTCCACATATTGAGCCTCATAGGGAAGACCCTCATCCAAGGAATAATGAACCAAGAGTCCATCCACCACATGGTGAGTTGCATAGGAATGAGTTCCACCCAAGGAACAATGACCCAAGAGTCCACCCTCCACATGTTGAGCCTCATAGGGACGAGTTCCATCCAAGGAACCATGGACCAAGAGCCCATCATCCACATGCTGAAATTTATAGGGAGGACTTGGATCTTGACCCTTATCATGACCATGAGAGACCCCGCCACCATCCAATTCATGAAAGGCGTCCACGGGACGACCCGGATGACCCTCTCTTAAGGATGATTAGAGTAGAGGCCCCAAACTTTGATGGTTCCCATGAACCAAGTGTCTACTTAGAATGGGAAACCACCATGGACCAATACTTTGAATGGTACCCTATGTCCGACCAAAGGAGGGTAAGATTGGCCAAAATGTATCTCATCAAATTAGCCAAAACTTATTGGTTAAATCAAGAGGGTCTAAGAAGGATTAGGCGGGAAGAGCCTATTGATACTTGGGAGGGTATGAAGAACCAACTTAGGAGCAAATACCTTCCCCAATCCTACCATCAAATGCTCTTAGATGAATGGCAAAGCCTCACCCAAGAGGGGAAGACCGTAGTTGAATACATTGAGAAGTTTGACTCCTATCTTTTGAAGTGTGGAGTTCATGAGGACCCGGCCGTTACCTTGTCCCGCTTTAGGAATGGGCTTCAAAGTCACATCAAGAGAGAGCTTTTCATGAGAGATGTTGACAACCTTGAGCTAGCTTATCAAATAGCTAGGGATGTAGAAAGATTCTCTAGGATCCCTCGATTTGCTACTCCCCGACCGGCCGATCCCAAAAACATGGGACCACGACCCATTCCGGCCACCCCCATGAAAGCCCCTAATCCAAGTGGGAGTACCCCATTAAGGCCTTACAACCCTCCTCCCACCATCACTCCAAACAAGCCCACCCCTAGTCACCCTCTCCCCCGGAGGGAAGACAATCCCAAAGGCCCAAGTGTAGGAAACACTCCGGGTAGCGGGCGTCAACAATGTTATAGGTGCCAAGGGTTTGGCCACTTTGCGGGACAATGTCCATCCAAGGGATTATCTAGCTTGCTTATTGAGGAAGAAGCTCCCCCACCCCAAAAGGAACTTGAGAGTGTTGTTGAGGACCATGAAGCCTCACTAGATTGGGAAGAAGAGTATGAGGCCCAATACCTTGAATCGGGTCTAGATCACACCACTCCATCTACCAACTCCCATCTAGGAGTGATTAGATGCACCCTCACCAAACCCCAAGAAGAGGATTGGCGTCGAACTTCAATCTTTCACACTTTTGTCAAGATAGGGAGCCATGTAAGGAAAGTGATCTTGGATAGTGGGAGTTGTGTCAATGCCGTATCCCCCGATACCGTTAAGCTCCTTGGGCTTACTATCACTCCCCACCCAAATCCGTATCGGGTCTCATGGATCAACAACAACTCCATCCCGGTCAATACCCAATGTCTTGTGCCCCTCACCTTCTCTTCATACCATGGTCAAATATGGTGTGACGTCATACCCATGGAAGTAGGAAGCATCCTACTAGGAAGACCTTGGCTTTATGATGTAGATGCCACCATTTTGGGTAGGAACAACATATGCACCTTTGAACATGAGGGTAAGACTATCCGTCTTAACCCCTCCCCACCTCGTCCAATGACCAAGAGGGACACTCTCCCTCAAGAACAACACCCCACCACCATACAAGCCTCGGGGAACTCCACCCCTCCAACCCCATCCCTCACCCAAACTTTCAAACAAAGTGGGACCTCGGGGTTGGCCAAGGGTCTTCATCTCATCACTAGGAAAGAACTTGAAGAGGAGATAGTTCAAGGAGTACCACTATGTGCGGTGATCATTTGCCTAGGAGAACCCACTTCACCAATCCCCATCCCATAGAAATCCAACAACTCCTAGAAGAATTCCATGATGTGTTCCCAACGGAGCTCCCGGACCAACTCCCTCCCATGCGGGATGTGCAACATGTAATTGATCTAGTCCCGGGGGCCACTCTCCCAAACCTTCCTCATTATCGCCTCAATCCCACGGAACATGCCGAACTACGGAGGCAAATAGAGGAACTCATTAGGAAGGGCTTCATTCGCATTAGCAAAAGTCCATGTGCCGTCCCGGCCCTTCTAACTCCCAAGAAGGATGGGTCATGGCGAATGTGTGTGGATAGTCGGGCCATTAACAAAATCACCGTCAAGTATAGGTTCCCCATCCCTAGGCTTGATGACATGCTTGATATGTTAGCCGGAGCCACCATTTTCTCCAAAATTGACCTTAAGAGTGGCTATCACCAAGTTAGGATAAGGCCCGGGGATGAGTGGAAAACGGCTTTCAAAACCAAAGATGGTCTCTTTGAATGGTTAGTCATGCCTTTTGGGCTTTCAAATGCCCCAAGTACTTTCATGCGTCTTATGACGGAGGTCCTTAGGCCTTTCATTGGGATCTTTCTAGTGGTCTACTTTGATGATATACTCATCTATAGTCAATCCCAAGCGGCCCACCTTGACCACCTTAGGCAAGTTTGTACCGTCCTCCGACAAGAAAGCCTATTTGCCAACTTAGGAAAGTGCCACTTCATGACCACATCCATCACCTTCCTAGGATTTGTGGTGTCCACCAAGGGTGTCTCAATGGACCCCGACAAGGTCCAAGCTATTCTTGATTGGCCGGAACCCCACACCCTTCATGAGGTCCGAAGTTTCCATGGATTGGCAACATTCTATAGGAGGTTCATTCGTGGATTTAGCACTATCACCGGCCCAATCACCGATTGTCTCAAGAAGGGAACTTTTGTGTGGACCAAATCAGCCTCTAAAGCCTTCCAAGAACTTAAGGAGAAGTTGACCCAAGCCCCGGTCCTATGCCTTCCCGATTTTTCTAAAGTCTTCGAAGTCACATGTGATGCATCCGGGATAGGGATAGGAGGGATCCTTAGTCAAGAGGGACACCCGGTAGCCTTCTTTAGTGAGAAGCTATGTGATGCTAGGACTAGATACTCCACTTATGACAAGGAGTTCTATGCCGTGGTGCAGTCCCCCCGACATTGGAGGCACTACTTGTTGCCCAAAGAAGTTGTCATCTTTTTCGACCATGAGGCCCTCAAATACCTCAACTCCCAACAAAAGCTAAATGCCCGACATGCCCGATGGGTTGAGTTCATCCAATCCTACACTTTTGTCATCAAACACAAGCGGGAGTGAGAATCGAGCGGCGGATGCCCTTAGTAGGAAAGTTTCCTTGTTATCCACTATCCAAGTGGAAGTGAGCGGATTTGATAGGATCAAGGATGAGTACCCTAGCTGTCCCGACTTTGGGCACATCTATACCACCTTGACCACCCATTCTAGTAAGGAACATGAGGGATTTGTCTTAGAGGATGGGTTCCTCTTCAAGGGACCAAAGCTTTGCATCCCACGGACCTCACTCCGCGACTTCTTGATTTGGGAATTACATGCGGGAGGGCTAGCTGGTCATTTTGGAGTCCACAAAACCATTGCTCTAGTTGAGGGACAGTTTCATTGGCCAAGTCTCAAGAGAGATGTAGGCAAGATAGTGGGTCAATGCCGAACATGTGCTTCGGCCAAACAGGTGAAGCAAAACACTGGCCTATATACCCCACTCCCCATCCCCGACCGTCCATGGCAAGACTTGAGTATGGACTTTGTGCTAGGGTTACCCAAGACTCAAAGAAAGCATGACTCCATCTATGTGGTAGTTGATAGGTTTTCCAAGATGGCCCACTTCATCCCATGCTCCAAGACCTCCGATGCCTCCCATGTGGCCCGATTGTTCTTTGATGAGGTTGTCCGACTCCACGGGCTACCTAAGACCATAGTCTCCGATAGGGATGTCAAATTCACTAGCTACTTTTGAAAACTCTTTGGCACATGATGGGTACCCTCCTCAAATTCTCCACTGCCTACCACCCCCAAACGGATGGCCAAACAGAAGTTGTCAATCGGAGTCTAGGGAACCTCCTTAGGTGTCTTGTTGAGGATCGCCTCAAAAATTGGGATCTCACCTTACCACAGACCGAATTTGCATATAACAACTCCATCAATAAGTCCATAGGGATGAGTCCATTTGAAGCCGTGCATGGGTACAAGCCAAGAAAGCCTTCCGATCACATTCCCCTTCCCCAGCATGCTAGAGTGTCCATTTCAGCCGAGTCTTTTGCACAACATATTAGAGAATTGCATGAAGAAATTCGCAAGCACATCAGCAAAAAGAATGAGGCTTATAAAAGGCTGGCCGACTCTCATCGGCGTCACCAAGAATTCCATGTGGGTGACTTTGTGATGGTAAGGACGAAGAGGCTCTCCCCGGGAGCCAACTCTAAACTGAGGCCACGTGGGGCTGGTCCCTTCCAGGTCTTGAGGCGCATTGGTGCAAATGCCTATGAGTTAGATCTCCCTGAGGAGTATGGAATAAGTCCCACATTCAATGTCACCGACCTAGTGCCATATAAGGGACCCACGGTGGTACCTAGTGAGGAGATTGAGTCTACTTCTTCCATTGAGAGAGCACCCACCAGTGAGGAGAGACCACCAGCCAAGAGAGCCCAGCGTGAATAAATTGAACAAATATTGGATGAACAAGTCACTACCACTCGGAGCAAGGTATATGAGCGCTATCTCGTCAGGTGGAAGGATCGGCCTCCTTCGGAGGATTCTTGGGTGAGTCGGGAGGATCTCCAGCGGTTGGATCCGGACCTCCTCGAGCAGTACCACAGCCGGATGGACCCCTACTCGACGGAGTCGAGCTCTTCACAGCCCAGGGGATTTGATGGAGGCATCATCCACAACTCCCTTTGGCTAGGGTCTTCTTCACACTCCGGTATCGTTTGAGTTCGGGCCTCTCTCTATAAAGGCCCAATTATCCTTTTGTGCTATCTATTTGAGTCATTTGATGTAATTTTCATTTTATTTGAGTCATGTCCCTAGGTCTTACATTTATTTTCTAAGTTTGAGTGTCATTAGATTGTTTAGTGTGCTATTGGGCCCAATTCTTCGGGCTTGGCCAAGAGCCCCCCTTACCCCTTCGGTTATTTGTCATTGAGTCTTTTGTCAGGGTCTTATTGTAAAATGTGAGTTTCCTATATATAGGGCCCCATTTCCTTCATTTGAAGGTAATGAATCAATCAATGAAAATGCCATTTGAGAGTTCAAAGCTTAGTTTAGTGGAGTGAATCCAATTGGGTGAGAAGCCCTAGGGTGAGAGATTCCCCACCCCCCCTCTTCTCTCTCTTTCTCTCTCCTCACTAAGGGGTTCGCCCCATTTCCTCTCTCCTCCTCCTCCCAACCACCTCCAACCCCCAACCACCTCCATTAAAGCCACTCCACTTCCCATAGCCACCATTACTCCACCCCCCTAGTTCCAAGGTAGAATCCTCCCCATTCCAACACCATCTTCCCTATTCCAACAAAATCTTCCCCATTCCAACACAATCACCCCTCTTCCCCACACAATCTCCCAGCTTCCTAGGCCATTTTGAATTTGAATTCCCCTTCCCTCCAAGTGTTTTGGCCGCCCCTCTCCCATCCCCATTAGGCTAGGTCGCCCCCCTCTCCCTCCATTCTCCTCCACCCTTGCACACCCCACCCCTCTTCCTCCTGCTGAAACCTGCGACCTCCCCTTCTTCCTCCACCTCCCCTCTACCTTTAGCACTCCTCCATACCTCCCATACCTCCCCTCCACCATTCTTCATCCACCCCTCCCCCATATACTACCCCCTTCCTCTTCTTTTAGGTCATTTGAAGGCTATGTCATCATTGCTGCTGGCAGTCCAGAAGTAGCAGATGAACCAGCAGCTTGCAGCAGCCACCATGACCACTTCCCGGCGAATCTGAAGACCCAAGAGGCATCCCTGGAAGCGTCTACCTGTCTTCTTCGCGACGGCGGTGATTTCGTCTCCATCGAGCTCCGAGCCGTCCGGGAGGTCCGATCTCCCACAACTGTGCAGTGCTGCCTCTGCTGAGGACCTAACCGGATTAGAAGCTCTGCCACGACGAACCCCGGAGGAACCGGCTCAAGAGCTCTTCTGAAAAGTTCTTCCTTGTCGGTCTACTTTCAGAATCAAGAAACGGAACTTCGATCGGCATTCTCAAGCCAGAGTTATTATTTTTCTCCCTCAGCTACGCGATCCTGCTACCCACAGTCTGCATCAACCAGTCACCATTGTTCTGCGTCCCTGGTCTTCTCCGACATCGGTTGGCTTCCCCGTCAGTTTTTCTGCGTAGAGGACTCGTCCACGATTCCAACGACTCTAGCAGCGCTTGATTCTGAGTTCGGGAGCTGTCGGGGCATCCTCTGCAACCTGCTGTTGGAAACCGGGAACTGCCAGTCCGAAAGTCTGCCTCCCTGTTCGGGCCACCACCCAGACCAGCACCGGTGACAGAAGAAATTAACAAAAATTGGGCGGCTTCCCCGGCCTCCTACGAAGATTTCCCAGGTGGTTTTATCCCCAAAGAAATTCGGTAGCAGCTTCAGTCGTCATTTCTTCAGTCACCAGTCAGCACTCACAGAACTGGGCAGAATCAGCAGCCTCCCGTCTTCGGTGTCCCCTTCTCACATTCCCCTCCCCGCTTGGCCGGCTGAAGGCCCTCCCTGCGTGGAGGTAGTTTTGGTTGTAATCATCATTAACCCCCTCCCCAAGGTCCCCCTCCTGCGAGAGGTGTAGTATTGTAACCATTTGAGCAGGCCAAGCTACCCCGACACGGCGTGTGGGGATCCACTCGCCTCCCCGCTCGCCCTCGTCTCCGAGCGGGACCGGTTTCTTCAAACCGGTCGAGTAAGTGCTCAAACCTAACTCCAATTTAGTGCTTGTCTTTCAATATTAGTTCATGTTCGGCTGGACGTGAGAGGGAGAGCTCGGTCCTCAAGCCCCATTGTCTTGAGTGATCACCGTGGGAAAGAGAGTACCCGGTGCCTTTGGCACTTTGTCGGCCCCATTGAATTGGGCATCCACACCCATTGGGTATCAAACTTTGGTCTTGCTGGCCCTCTACCAGCAAGGGTCCAACCCCACATCTCCACTTGGCATCGCCAAGTCACCCCGGGCTTGGGTGAGCGACAAGAGAGCGGCGGCCCAAATTGGCCTATCTAGATTGTGAATGTGCTTGCTTGCTTAAGTCTAAGGGTGTGTCACATCAAGCAGGTGACGGCTGTCCAAAGTGCTGATCAAGAAATCTTGTTGGAACCGGAAGCACTGTGCAAGGAGGGCACGGATGGTTGGGAAGGGAAGAAAGCCCCGGGGAGTTCGAGCAACAATGTCGAAATCCAGCAGCTGGCAGGAAAGGTGGACATCATCCAGGGAGAAATAGGCTGCTGGCTTGCCTGAAGCAGTAGAGGCAGGGCCATCAGCGAGCATAGGGGAAGCCGGAGGGGAGAACGAATGGCGCACCACCTGGGCAAAGGACACGGGGGGAGAGCCAATAGTCGCACCAATGGCAACAGGATGGAGACCGACGCCGGCTAGTAGGGTAGCAGGAGGACTGGACGTAGCTGCTGGGTCATAGGTAGCAACGGCAGCGCCACCACCAGCAGGGGTTGGCGCGGGGAGGGATCACACGGTGAAGGCACAGTCTGCGATGGGCATGGGCAAAGAAGGTCACTGTAGAGGACCACCAGAGAAAGGTGGCTGAAGACCAGCAAGAACCTGATGCAGGCCGGTGAAGGAGCCAACAGGACCACAATCGCCAAAGGCCGGCGTGTGAGACCCTCCAGCAAGAGCATGCAACGTCGGCGGAGCAATGGCTCGTGGAAAGGGAAGCCTCAACATGGAGTCCACCAGGGATAAATGCATCTCCCACGACAGCAGAGGGAAGAGCACCGACCATGGTAGGAAGTGGAGTCAAGACTCCAGCTGGAAGAGGGCGACAGGAGGATGATGAGGTGACCGCAGGAGCCTGGCCAATAGAGGGCCCTGCCGCACGAGCACCTCCCCCAGCAGCAGAAACGGCGAGGGGGGCACCAGAAACAGGCACCACGGCGGAGGAGGAGGCATGGCCAACACGGCCGACCGGCGCCGGAGATGAAGACCCAACAAGCAAGGCCCCTACCGCAGGCAGACACAGCAGGGAGCAAACACCAAGCAAAAAATAGAGTATCGTCTCCAACAGGTGTCCCATCAAGGGCAGGGGGGCCGGCGGAGGAACAGCAGGGGGACCGTGTGGACGTATAAAATCATACGTCCATATGTCCCACCAAGCCCCGCATTAATGTCAAAGTCAAAAGGAGAAGACTCGGGGAGGCTGGCCATCCAGGGCTCTGGGAGAATACTACCGTCCGGCAAACCCCGCATTTGCACGGGCGCATTAAACGACAGAGAAAACACAAGATCTCCTCCTGAATTTATACACTGCTACGGACCCACCCTCGGGTCTCTAACGGTGAAGAAATATCCCAAAGAATGCACAACTTCAAGTTCATGAGGCAAAAGCAGAAGGCCCTTTCAAATGGCACACTCCCTGCCCTTTCAGCAGCACACTGTCGGCAAAGCCCCAGTGGCACACCCTTGGGTGGCTCCAGCGGCACACTCCTCAGGTGCCCCAGCGGCACACCCTTCAAGTGCCTTCAATGGCACACCCTCAGGTGCCTTCAACGGCACACCCCTGAGGTGCCTCCAGCGGCACACTCCTTAGCTACCTTCAACGGCACACCCAAGTGGCCGTTCAACAGCACACCCCTCAGCTGCCTTCAACGGCACACTTCTCAGGCCTTTCAACGGCACACTACCCAGGGGCCCCCAGCAGCACACCCCCCTGAAGTGCCCCAGCGGCACATCGTATTATGCCCTTCAGCGGCATGGCCTCAAGTGCCCCGGCGGCACACCCCATCGTGCCCTTCAACGGCACGCTTCAGGCGAGCCCCCAGCGGCACGGCCTCCATGCCCTTCGACGGCACGGCCTTCATGCCCCTTCCAGCGGCACAGCGGCCTGGCCCCCCAGCGGCACAGTGGTGAATTCCCCTGAACGGCACGAACCGGCAAAAGACATAACGGTCACTAGAGAGGCCCCTTGGCACGCAGCGCAGGCACCTCGATGCCAGCTAGCACCCACCTTGGTGTCACCTTATGGTTGGATGAGGGAGATCCCCACCTGACGGAGATAAGATCCGGGTCAACCTCGGATGGCAGTGCCATCATGTGGTCCCCCGTCAACAGCCCACGTATAAAAGGCCTTCGAGAAGAAGAAGAAAGAGGAGAGGTTGGATGCGAAGGAACCCGTTCGAAGAAGGAAACAAAAGAGAAGATAAGGAAGAGAAGAAGCAGGTAGAAGAGAGCAGAGAAATGGGGGAGAGAGTGAGCTGCCTGTAGGGTGGAGAGGGAAGAATGTGGTGGAGAAGATGATAATTCTCCCCCGTTCCAACCTTCTCCCATTTGTTTTGTTTTCCCTTTTCTTTTCACTTCTTAGCTTTTCCCCTCTCCCCGTCGTTTTGGACACAATGTATTAGGTTCGGCCTTTGGGTCATGACCTCTGTCATTTGAATCCTCCATGAATGAAATGTCTTTAGTTTCTACTTCTTGTGGTGTTTGTGGTTTTCTCCTCGCTGTCGGTTCGTGATTCACATCCTTCTCCAATCTTCTAATTCTCTATGTTGTCTGTCCTGCCTATGGCACTGGGCTATCTAGTTTGGTGGTCAGTGTTTCTGGCTTGATCGTACAAGGTTAGCCTCCCCCTCCTTTTGGTGATGCTCTGTAATGCAATCCCCCTTTCCTTCCCGCAGAGCCTGTTGAAGTTTTGTGGTCCTCTATGCGGCGTGCATCACCCACCTACTGGCCAAAAGGCTCTTCAGCCTTTCCTTCAAAGTCTACGGTGCACACACACACACACACCCATTCAAGCCCCTCAGTCATCACACTGCTCAAGTCCTCCAATGGCTCACCTATTTTCGTTCGCCCAGCGGTACACCTCCTTGAGTCTGCCCAGTGGCACGCACTTCCCTGGGTTCGCTCAGCGGTACACCCTTCATGTTCCTCTGCTTGGCGGGACACTTCCCATGGCTATCTCAGCGGCACACTTCCCCTATTGGCCTGCTCAGCGGCTTCCCCCTTGGCTACCTCACCGGCACACCTCCCCTGTTGGCCTGCTCGGCGGCACACACCTTGGCTGTCACTTCTTCGGTGCACTCACAGCTCACATCAGTCTACTGGTCTCTCGTTCGGCGTTTTCTCCAAGTTTTCTGAAGTTTCCTCAAAGGTGGCTACCTAGGCACACACCTCAAGTTGTTGGTTCATGTCACTCCCTGTGGACATGTCCCTTGTATTCCCTTACCGTCCGGGTGAAGGGGAGATGCTGCCGAATTTTTGTCAGAAATAATAATATGTTAAAAGACAAAAGGAAGCAACAAACAAATGAAACCGACAACAATGAAACATTCTAATCAATTAAAGGAACTATTCAAGGCTCTAAGATTTGGACTGGACAAGACTCCAACAACTGCACCGCTGAACATGACTTGGGACTCAATCTCATGACAGGGAATTGAAAGCTTAACCATCTAAGATTCTTCATCCAAACTGCATGAACAAGGCACCCTCCCTTGGATTCTGTTCCACCCAGCGGCACACTACCCATTCCCCTCTACTTTCCAGTGGTACACTCCTCCAACCCTTCCAGCGGTACACCTTCCAGCGGTACACTCCCCTTCACATTCCAGCGGTACACTCCCCTTTGCTCTCTAGCAGTGCACTCCTCCAATCCTTCCGGCGGTACACCTTCCAACAGTGCACTCCTCCAACCCTTCCAGCGGTACACTCCTCCTCGCTCTCCAACGGTACACTTACTCATTCCCCAGCGACACACCCTCAGCCCCCTCTCCAGCGACACACTTCCTAATTCTCCAGCGACACACTCCTAATTCCACCTCCAGCGGTACACTCCACCATTCCTCCAATAAATATATATATATAATAAAAAGGGTATAATAAAAGGAACAATAAATAATAATAATAGTGATAAAACAGGGGGGTGGTTCCAATCAAAATAATGAGCGGAGAGAAGATAACAAAAGGAATTAATGCTAATAAATGAGCGATAATGATACATGTCACTCAAGGCAACTCACGAACATAATGATATGGCCCTCGTCTCTCTCCTTCTTGGATTCCGAACCCGAGAATATTAATGATGCTCTTGTAAGCCGAGCGTCACCCTCGGGAATCGTCTCTCTCGTCATGGTGACCGCCCGGCCTTACCTCATGCCAATATCTCACCAGGGTCCCGTCCCTCACTGGGATCTGACTTTCCCCCTTTGTATTAAAATTGCCGTCCCTTGGTAGACATTGGCACGGATTCATCCCCCGTTACTGTCTTATTTTCCGTATAGACTTTTGCCCAAACATAGAATGGTCCATCGGTGACCGACATAATCTGAGTGTTCATGCCCTCACCACGGGCTCACTGCATAGCCCGGCTACCGTTTCCTTCCTGCACTAATTAGTATTTCTTTCGATCGTGGAGCCCTTATTTCCGGTAATTAATCAAGGGTATTCCCCTCTCCGAGAGGATGTAAATGACGTTGTGACCTTTATGGCACAACGAGTCTCAGTCCCGACCCGAACCACACAATCATCTGATTAGTCAGATCGAGCGCACCATGGGCTTCCATGAAGCCCGAACAAATTGTCACTTTGTGACTGCCACGCCCACGCACTTAATAAACGAATAAACCCACCGAATAAACCGACTCAAAGAAAAAACGAATGAGCGTGTCGAAAAGTGCGTCCACAAGTCTGGCACGCCCGGTGGGACTGGATCACCCTTCATCTCTTTGCCGGAACTAAGGGCTCCATGGCCCCCTTCTTGTCATACTAATTCTGTGAGTTGTAAATGCAGGTTGCACGTCAAGTTGGCCCTCGCTTTCGGCCAACAGCCCGTCGAAAGCCATGTTCAGAATGGCTACTTGGTCGTCCCTCTCACCTTCGAAAGCTTTCCTCCCTCAGTTGGCTTCCCCAACTTTTTGGGAGTGGCCTTCACGAACCTGCTGGACGTGGAGGCGTCTGACGGGATCGAAAGCAACTCCCCCATCTGGGGAGCCATCAAAGCTGCTGCCGGCCGACCAATGGCCGAATCCCCCGAGACCGTCCCCATGAGGACGTTGAGATGCAACGTTCACCATGTGCACCAAACCGCCGGCCCGTCCCGCCCGGGCTCGGCTTCTCATCAGAGGAGGCTCCGGAGGAACCATGCCACTGCATCACCCCGATGCCGAGTCTCCAGCACCGGCAAGTCTACTGTTATCGGGACCATCTGAGTCCACCTCACTGAACCACGCTCCGAGATGATCCGGGAGCGCGTCGTCCCCGCCGTACCAGTGTGCAACTCCTTCCAGCCACTGGAAAAGATGAAGGGCAGGATGACGCCCGCAACTCTAGCCACAGCACCACAGCATCAACCGGCCGCTAGGCCAAGTAAAGCCAAGCGCACATGGGTCCCAAAGGCAGCCCGGTTTGCTTCACCAACCCAAGCAGGGGCCAGCACCTTTCGCCCAGCAAGGGCTCAATAGGCAGATCGGGTCAAGACATCGGCCCCCATCTACCAACCGGCATTGGCCACACTGGCCCCACCAGAGAACACCCGCCGTCAACACCACCGACGTCACTATCAGGCTGCCCGTGCGGAGCCTGCATTCCACATGCCCGTTGCTGTCAACAGGGCAACATCACCGGCTCACCCCGATCAAGACTGGGAACGGGTGGAGAAGGCCATGAGAAACTACTTGCGGGGCCCGGGGAGCACTCCCCTGGGTCACCAAAGACTGCTGGGGGCAGTGGCCTCCGCATTTGAAGAAGAAGAAATCCGACCCGTGCCTAGTGCCGAGTCGAGGAACTGCTCTGAGGAGCGCTATCAGTCCCCGCTGAGGGAAGAGGTGAGGCCGCGGGGGTCGGTCTTTGACAGATTGGTCTTCCCAGGCAGGCTGTCGGGAAGAGCGACTGGAAGAGGCAGGGACCTAAGGGTCTATACCTGTAACATGGCAGGAGTATTTAGCCGGTATGGGGCCTTACCGACCGAACCCGAAGAAATGGCCATGATGTGACACGGTCTACCTAGGATGATAATGACCCTTAGACCTATGCATCCACAAGCATACAAGCTCTCAATTCGGCTCACCGTGCGACCTATCTCACGCGACGCACATGCGCTCCCAGTGGGTCCGAGTGATGCCGGCGAGGATCCGGGGTGGGACCCTAAGGTTTCCACCGGTTGGTGGGCTTATGGCTGACCCCTAATGGGCCTGGGATACCCAATTTATGGGCGGGCTAGCACGCTGGGGCGTGGGCTTGGGTGGCGCTCTCTCACTTGCCACGGTGGTGCGCTCGTGGTTTCACAAACAATCAAGTCCGGGCACTCAATTACCGCCAACGAGCTAAGGAAACGATACTAGCTAAGCAAAGTAAATGAGGACCAGGAGAGGGACCAGAAGCTCACCTGATCGGTGTGAAGACTGTAGACACGCCATTCTTGACGTCTCATAGAAAGTCTCATATTACTATACGACGCCCCGCGATGGCCTACGCATTTCGAATCGCTCGAGTGCTTCCTTTTCCTGAGTCTTCTTCCGCCCTTTTCGGCATCCGGAACCGTCCCGTCACGGCATTCGGACGGCATCAACACCAGTCGAACGCATCAAGAGGTTCCGGAATCAAGAAGGGGGTCTGCCAGGCGGCCGCCGACGCCTGATCCAAGGACCCGGGTGGGTCTTAATGGGGGCGTCCAGGCCCCTGGACGCCCCCATGATTTTGATTTTTTTTTTTTTTCTTCAGGGCCCAAAATTAAATAAAAAAAATAAAAAAATAATAAAAAAAATAATAAATTAATGGAGGCGTCCAGGCATTTGGACGCCTCCATAAAAAGAAAATATAAAAAAATATATATATTGCCAGTTGGCATATAAAAATAAAAAAATTAAAAAAAATGTATATATATTAATGGAGGCGTCCAGGCCTCTGGACGCCTCCATAAAAACATGTAAAAAAATATATAAAATGCCAGCCTTGGCATAAAAGACAAAAATAATAAAAAATAATAAACTTTTGAAGGCGTCCAGGCCTCTGGACGCCTCCTTTAACTCACTCACGGGCGCCGGCCACCGAACGACGGTTTGTCGTGTGTGAAAAAAGCCAAATTTAGAGACGTCCAGCTGACTGGACGCGCCCATTTCTGAATCACGAGGCGCCGCTCACAAAACCACGCGTTGTGCCAAACCGCGTGCGGCGGTCGTCGGTTTTCGGTGGACCTATTAGAGGCGTCCGGGACCCTGGACGCCCCCATAAAAGTATTCTAAAAAAATCAATAAAAATAGAATAAAATATTATTTCGACCCTGATGGAGGTGTCCAGGGTCCTGGACGCCTCCACCTTCCGGAGCTCTATAAATAGAGGCCCACCCCCTCAGTTCTAAGGAGCTAAGCAGTGATCCGATAGGCTGCCGCAGCCCAGAGGCTACGGAGTCATTTTTCTAACCCGTGGGTTCTTTTGTAGGTGGAGGTTCTGCCGGCTTCTCGGGTGCTCACGCTCGCGAGAGGAAGGTCGTCTTCATCCACCGCGCTTCCACGTCGTCCCCACGCTGCCGGAGCTCCGCCGGATTTCACCCTCGGCTCATCCAATAAGCCTTTTCTTCCCCTTTTTTCTCCATAGTCCTTTACATTCATCATATTGCATCATCTATCCCCCTTCACAAGGGGGCCTCTTCTCTTACACTTCTTACATCCATCATCTCATTTTCCTCCTACTCGAGTCCGAGAGGGGTTTAAAAGATAACACCAACCAGGTGTGTGTCTTGCCATCATTTCGTTATTTTTATCGTAAGGATTCGAATACTACACCTCCATCTTTCTAATCCACTTGTCATTTATTTGTCGTTGTCTTGCAAGGGTACCCGAGGAAAGCCCTCTCCGTCGGCCGGCCGGAAGGAGAGGAAGAAGCAACCCGCCATCTCCCGCTCTTGAGGTAGGCGCGATCACCTTCTTATTTTGGGGTCTTTTGGCCCCTGGCGATCACATCTTATCATCGAGGCCGCGGCGAGTCACTTCCCCAATGGCCGTTTAAATTTCTGTTTCCTATATTCTCTTTATATTTTGTTATATATTCTGCTTATATCATCGAGGCCGCGGCGAGTCACTTCCCCAATGGCCGTTTAATTTTCTATTCCTATAAATCTCTTTATGCTTTGTTATATTCTGCTTATATCATCGAGGCCGCGGCGAGTCACATCCCCAATGGCCGTTTAAATTTCCGTTCTTATATTCTCTTTATATTCTGTTATATTCTGCTCATATCATCGAGGCCGCGGCGAGTCACTTCCCCAATGGCCGTTTAAATTTCTGTTCTCATATTTTCTCTATATTCTGTTATATTCTGTTCATATTCTCGAGGCCGCGGCGAGTAACTTCCCCAATGGCCGTTTCAATTCTTGTTATTTAATTTTTGCATCATTCCCGTACCCCCGAGGTCGCGGCGAGTCACTTCCCGCTATGGCCGTTTAATCCCCATATTTTGCTATATCATACTTGTCCCGCTCGCCCCGCCGGAGCAATCTCCCGTGGTGGCCCCTTCTCTCTTTCCTCTCATTTCTGTGTTGCAGCAAACAAAACAAACAAAAAAGAAGGAGCCCGCGCGCTCTCCGCCTCTTCCTCTTCCCCGCATCCAGCTCTACTCCGAACCGCGTGACGTCGCTCACAGATTGGCGATCACGGTGGGACATCTACTGCTTCCTCTCGGCTACCCTTGCAAGTTCGGCACCCTCCGTGCCCCTCCATCTTGGCGCCCGCGTGCGCCCCCGTTGTGCTCACGGCAGCACTGTCAGTTGTTTGGTTGTTTGTTATTATACGTCTGTTATTTTTGTTGTTTTCCCACTCCATATATCTGTCAGCATTCCATTGCATACATCCATTCCTCCTTTCTATCTTTTTTTCATTTTTTGAGGATCACCCTTTCCCGGTGAAGGAAGGACTCTCCGTTTGGGAATTCCTCTCAACGGACTAGAATCTCCTACACTGGGACCTCCGTAAGTCCCCGACATCGAAGAATCTCCTCTTCGTTCACTGGGCTGGTTGTACCATTGAAGTTCCCCGGAGTTAGTCATTTCGTTCGTGGTGAGACGAGAGACCCTAGCTGACACGGCGGTGAAACAAAAACAAACTAGGGTCCCCATTTTGTGTGAACTTCGGATCTCGCTAAAAATACAAAAAAAATCATCAAAATCAAAACACAAAAAAAGGGCGTAAAGCATCCACTTGTTTGATAATCTCTGCTACCTACTTGCTAGTGTATGTTTTTGCGTTCTGGGAAAACTGTGAGCATGTCTCACGAGTCTTCTGAGGAGAACCACCCTAGTCGTGGTTTGACAGCCGACCCGCGAGTCTATGCTATGGACTCGGGTCCTTCTCATGACCCCTCGCATGAGGTGCAGGTTACTGCCGGGGACACGTCCCCGCCACAGGATATCACTTCCTTACTGGGCGTCCTCGCCAACACGGAGCTTACCTCTGAACAGCTCCGGGCCTTCCAGGCCATTCTAAAGGGGAAATCTGTTTCCCCCACGCCCCAGGAGTCAACTCCGGCTATCGCACCTCTCCACGAGTCCGTGCAGGCCATTCCATCTCCTTCATTGGCGCAAGCCACCCAGTCTCCCTCGCTTCAAGGACAAGCGAGCCAACAACCTCCCTCATTCCAATTCCCGTCACAATCTCAAACTCCCGGTGTTCCTCACACACCGTTTCAGCCAGGACCAACTGTCGGTGGTCCGACAGTTCCCTCTCATTCCGGGTTTCCCCCTCAAGTCTCCGGGAGACAGTTTCTCCCCCAATGGCAAGTGCCACCTTCACCCCCAGAGGAGCTCGCCCAATCGCTCCTCAATAGGTTCAATCGCATGGATGAGCAGTTTCAAAATCTGAGAAGATGGTGGACGTGAAAGCCACCCCGGAGGTTGCTTTGCCAATCCTCCCTGTCATTCATCTTCCTCCTTCCGAAATGCCCACGTACCGCAGATACAACGGTACCGGCAACCCCTTCATTCACCTCAAGGACTTCATGTATGAGTCCTCCTACTGGCAAAATGATCAGAGGTCCCTGGCGTACCTCTTTCGGAGATCATTGGATGGTCCCGCGCTTGAGTGGTTCTATTCTCTGGAGCCCCGCGAGGCCGAGAATTTTGAAGTAGTTCAGAGAAGGTTCTTGCAGAAATATAGGGATAGGGTCGGTCCCTCACTCTCCATTACCGACCTAGTGGCCGAAAAGATGAAACCCGACGAGGATTTTGTCCGATATGCTGATAGATGGAGGTCTCTGGCGGAGAGAATAAGGGATACCCTCTCCGAGCCCGAACAAGTGAAAATGATTGTGTCTAATGCAACCCCACAGTTCAGACATGTCCTGGCCATGAATAAACTGACTACAATGGAGGAACTCTACGAAAGGGCCCGGTACATCCAAACCCAACTAAAAGACTCCCCCATCATGAATATGTTTGAGTCGCCGAAGCCCAAAGTGGTCAGAAAGACAGGCGCTGGTGTCCCGGGCGGAGCCACAGAAGGGGTCGTGACAAATGAGCAAGTCAGTGCGGTCAACAATGCCAACTATGCAGTCAACCCAAGGCCTCCACAAATGCCCCGACTACCCCTTCAACCAGGTCCTTTCCCTCTCCGTCCTCCACCCCAAAATAATCCACCCCAGGATAATATGCCTCCATTACGCCAACCCCAGCAACAACAACCACAACCTCAGCAACAACAACCACCGCTTCAGTACAACCAAGTTCCACCTCCAGGGAACTATGGTCCCCAACAGCAACAAAGGAGGCCGCTCGGTCCCAAGAGAGCCTACTATCCACCATTGCCAGAAACCTTAGCAGACATTTTTAATGCCCTCATGGCATCAAACCAACTCGCCTACCCAGAGAAAGGCTCATGTGGCCCTCCAATGTTGATACCTCCAAATACTGTGTTTACCACAGGCAGCCGGGACACACAGTAGATTACTGCTTCCATTTCAAAGATTACATCCATGATATGAATGATGAACATCAAATAGATTGGGATGAGATGAGACGGTACGTCGCGGCTCTCAAGGCTAGGAGACCTCCTCAGAGGCCACAGCAGCAGTTACAACAGCAACAGCAACAGCAACCACAACAACAACAGCAGCCTCAGCAGGCCCCACAACAACAGCCCGACATGGGCATAATCCAGAATCCACTACCGGAGCACCAACAGCCCAATCATCAGGTTAACCCCATCTCCTCCTTCCCGGAAGTCGGGAGAGAGCAGGTGTGGCACCAGGAAAGTACCTCCATTCTTTATACCTCCAACCCTATCGTCATGCAACCCCCTCACCTTGCCCGGGTAGCACCTCTCTCTCATCAACCCGCATCGGTATCGCCTTCGCCATTTCCACTACCATTACGCCCTCTCATCCGCACCCCAACCTCCTATCAACCGACACTTTCTACTACGCCTTCACACCCTCTCACCTTCTCCCACTCCCCCACTTTACCATCCACCTCTACCACATTTACCCCTACGCCTTCTAAACCCCTTATCATCCGTACACCATACATAACCCCGTCTTTCTCCACCACATCACCACTAATGCCTTCAAAACCACTCATCACCCACCGTCCGCCTCAAAACCTTTACCCGTTTCAAACCTTACCTCCACCTCCACCTTCCAAACCCCTTATCCTTCATAATCCGCGTGATATCCCCTCTACCTCCGCCATGCCTCCACCTAACAAACCCCTCATCAGAATCCCTGCTCCCGTCATCACCCCTGCTTCATCAACCATTCCTCCACTACTACCCCTCAAACCCCTGTTAAAACCCACTGCTACCCCCACAGAGGTACAAAAGCCGCAGGCAATGGTGCTCCGGAGTGGAAGGATTTTCCACAGGGTTTTCCCCCACAACAGTCAGAATCCCGAGCAATCTCAGCCAGAGAAGGATGATGCAGAACAACCAGAAAGAGCTATCCCTGGAACACAGTATGATCTACTGAAACACTTGGACAAGACGCCTGCCCGGATCTCCATCCTAGAGCTACTTCAAAGATCCACATCCCACCAGGCGGCCTTGATGGAATATCTTCAAAAGGTCATGGTTAATGAAGACCTCCCCGTGGAGAAGATTTCGACCGTCCTGACCCCAACAGACACACAACCGGCCATCATGTTCCACAACTACGAGCTCGCTCCCAAGGAATCTCGGAAATATGCATTGTGCATTTCAATAAAAATTAATGGGGTATCCATAAACCCGTGTCTTGTGGACACGGGTGCGTCCATAAATGTGATCTCCATGAGCACTCTTCAGTTGTGTGGGATCGACGAGGAACAAATAAGACCTTCCTCGATCACGGTCACGGCCTATGACAATAGCAAAAGGCCGCCGCAGGGGATGATTATTCTGAAGGCAGAACTAGGCCCCATGTCAATTCCCACGGAATTCCATGTCCTCGACATGGACCCCACATTCAAGGCTATACTGGGTCGACCTTACATCGAAGCCATGGACGCTGTGCCTTCCACCAACCATCAATGCCTGAAGTTTCCTTACAATGGGAGAATTATTAAAGTGGTCAGTACACCTGTCCTTCACACAGTGGATGCTATCAACACCTCTCTGCCATCTGTTTGGCCGTCTCATCGGCCCATATTGTCACTGCTGGATGTACGTGATCCATCTCGCATTCCACTAGCACCAAAGGAGCCGGTCAGGGCAACCACAACATCATGTCTCCCTCTTCACTCCAAAGGTTGGGAGATTATGAGGAACATCGGCTACCAACAGGAAAAGGTCTGGGCGCACAGTTACAGGGTATGCTCAAGCCGCCAAAGAAATTAGGCCGAACCGTAGGTTTGGCCTAGGCTTCAAAGGACCGTTCAAGGCAGATTGGAAGCCCCTCACATGGACTCTATCAAACAACTTCAACAGAGGGTCCGTTGTTCAGATAGGAGATCACCCACGAGAAGCATATGGGGAATCACATGCTGTATATTTTGCTGAAAAATGTCCTAGGATCACCAAAAGAGGCAAGATCAAAGATCCGGAATGCGAGTGGGATAAATGGTTCGACATACGGGACATTTCTGTTGCACTGGAAAGGATGTTCTCGTCCCCACGGCTTGAAGGACCACCATTGATCTCCGAGATACCAGAGAACATTGCCACTCTTGCCAAGGTTCCAAACTATCCTCGTCCTCGCCAGAAGGACTCTGTCATCGACGGATCTTCATCCGTCCTCAACATAGCTATCGACGGCTCATTAGCCGCCATCCTCTCCATCCACTCGTCTCAGCCTTTGCTGATATTTTCTTCCTGGGCCAGACGATTGTCTGATGATCTTCCCAGGTCCCCTTCTTTGCTTACATACCTGCGCGGGCTTTTCAACCCGCGCCAGGTCTTCAACCATGATCTGCTCTACGAGCCCCACAATCCTCTAGCCATAACCACTTTCCTCTCTCCTCCAATCTCTTTTCACTGCTTTGTCATTAAAAATGAAAACGAAAAAAAAAACGTCAATTTTCAAACTCTCCAACAACACATCTTCGTTGAGGAAACCTCCTACATCTCCCACGGGTGCGTACCGCCTTGCGGACCACCCGTCCAAGGTCCGATGAGCGACCTTTTCTACCCCTCCTCTGAGGGGTCTTCTCCTGTACATTCTACACCATCCTCCTCATCTTCCTCTTCTTCTGTAAATATTGTCAGTCAATCTAGGAATGACAGGCCAAGGGTAGTACCTAGGAAGAAATCCAAGGGTAGGCAGATCCCTCGTCGATTCCTTCTGGATTTGGCCGCCAGGTGTCAGGCCCTTCTTGCCATCCCCCAGTTGTTAGAAAATCCCATCCAGCTACCCGAAATAGAATGCGAGGGCGACTGTGCATCTGATGAAGGGTATGGAGTCTACGAGATCACGAATGAAGAATGCCCCACTGAAGATGAGGGTGAAGAATATGAGGATGTGGCGGGCGCATACGCTAGTGGAATGAGGAGATTCGACGAGCCGTCAACCGCCGTAGAAGAATCCACCAAGGAAGTCAACTTGGGAACTGAGGAAGACCCTAGGATCATCCTCATAAGTGACAACCTACCACCCTCTGAAGAAGAGGCATTAATTGAGGTTCTCAAGGAATATAAGGACACGTTTGCATGGAGCTACGAGGATATGCCGGGTTTGGATTCAACCTTGGTCGAACACCGTTTAACCCTAAAACCAGGGTCCATCTCGGTAAAACAAAGGTTAAGGCGTTTCCACCCTCAGATGGCTTTGAAAATGAAAGAAGAGGTCGATAAGCTCCACAAAGCCAGGTTCATTAGAGTCGTTCTTTATCCTCAATGGGTGGCGAACATTGTCCCGGTCATGAAGAAAGATGGGAAAGTCAGGATTTGCATCGACTTCCGGGACCTTAACCGCGCGTGTCCAAAGGATGATTTTCCCTTACCTCACATTGATGTGTTGATTGATAACACGGCAGGTTTTGAAACCCTCTCTTCATGGATGGATTTTCAGGATACAATCAAATTCGTTTGGCAGAAGAGGATCAGGAAAAGACGTCATTCACTACCCCTTGGGGAACATATTGTTACGTGGTCATGCCGTTTGGGTTAAAGAATGCTGGAGCTACTTACCAAAGAGCGATGATGGCCATATTTCATGACATGATGCACATATATCTGGAAGTGTATGTGGATGACTTATTGGTAAAATCAAGGACCAGGATGGAACATCCAGAAGTTTTGGCTAAGGTCTTGCAAAGGTCCAGAGAGTTCCAATTGAAAATGAACCCGAAAAAGTGTGTGTTTGGTGTGTCATCAGGTAAATTGTTGGGGTTCATTGTGAGTAAAAGAGGGATCGAGATTGATCCCGACAAAGCCAAGGCTATCAGGGATATGCCGCCTCCCAAGAATTTGAGGGAAGTCCGAGGTTTAATCGGGAGGTTGCAGTTTATTCGTCGGTTTGTGTCTCAACATTCACAAAGGTGTAGACCTCTCTACGAGTTGACCAAGCCAGGAGTAGAATTCCACTGGAATTCTAAATGTCAGAAAGCTTTTGAAGGGTTGAAGGAATATCTGGCTAGTCCACCCGTTCTCATTCCACCTAAACCAGAAAAACCTCTGATCCTTTACATCTCAGTCTTGATGACTCCGTGGGAGCCGTCCTCGCACAAGCTGATGAAGAAGGCAAGGAACGGGCAACCTATTACTTGTCCAAACTTCTCAATCCCTGTGAGCAGAAGTACACCGGCATGGAGAAAACCTGTGCTGCCCTCGTTTGGGTAGTGCAGAAATTAAGCACTACTTCTTGGCTCACGAAGTCCACTTGATTGCTCGAATGAATCCTATCAAATTCCTTCTGGAGAAAGCCATCCTTACGGATAGGCTAGCACGCTGGCAAAGTTTTCTCTCTCAGTTCGACATCACCTACATCCAGCAAAAGGCGATTAAAGGCTATGCCATAGCCGAGCATCTCGCTCACCATCCTCTTCCCAAGTTCGATCCCGTCCAATCAGAGTTTCCAGATGAAGAACTAATGTCCATCAACCAATCAGATGAGCCAATGTGGACACTATATTTTGATGGAGCTCTGAATTCTCAAGGGAGAGGAATCGGCATCGCCCTCCTGTCGCCGGAAGGCCTCATATTCCCATTGGCATACCAGCTCAAATTTCCAGTCACCAACAATATAGCCGAATATGAAGCTCTTCTAGCTGGCCTAGGACTCGCTCATTCTTTACGTATCACTGAGTTGCGAGTTGTAGGTGACAGTCAGCTCATCCTTCGCCAGGTACTCACTAAGTATCGCACTCGCGATCCCAAACTCAAGCCATACCAAGAACTCACTGCTGCCTTTGCCAAACTGTTCACAAAACTGATCTTTGTTCATATCCCTCGTCATCAGAATATTCTCGTCGATGCCCTCTCCTCATTGGCATCATCCATAAGGTTCCCTCTAGGAAGATGGTTTAAGTCCATTTCCATCTACAAACTTCACGCCCCTGCAGTCGATGATGCTTCCTACGTAAACATCAAAGACAGGATAGCAAGGAAGATCCTGCAGGAAGATATCCTTGAGAAGAGGGAAATCATGTTGGCAGAGGCCGAAGAAGAACTGGCTGATGAAGAGAAACCATGGTTCTATGAAATTGTCAAATATTGCCAAGATCAGTCTTATCCTGAAGGGGCCACCACAGAGGACAAGAAAGCCATAAGAAGGGTGGCTCAGAAATACACATTGATCGGAGGTCTACTCTATAGGAGGAGCCTTACTGGTATTCTGTTAAGATGTCTTGGTGACGATGAGGTTTGGAAATGTGTAGAGGAGACGCACTCGGGTGTGTGCGGTGGCCACGTGAATAGTCAGATGCTCGCCAAGAAGATCATTCGTCAAGGCTTTTATTGGCCCACTATGGAAGAGGATTGTGCTGTCTATGTCCGTAGGTGTGTCAAGTGTCAACTTCACGCCGATAAAATCCATTCACCATCTTCCTCACTTCATCCAATATCTTCCCCATGGCCTTTCTCCATGTGGGCATTCGACATCATTGGTCCCCTAGGTGATCCCAATTCCCTCACCAAGCAGAAATCTTTCATCCTTACTGCGACGGAATACTTCACCAAATGGGCCGAAGCCGAAGCTTACGCGGAAATCAAGGCGTCAACAGTCTGCAAGTTCATCATGAAGAACATTCTCGCCAGATTCGGCGTCCCAAGCACGATCGTCACCGACAATGGGCCACAATTCATTTCTCAGGACCTACAGGACCTCTGCAAAAGGTACGCAATTGCATTGCATCATTCATCGCCTTATTACCCACAAGGTAACGGCCAAGCGGAGGCCACCAATAAAACATTGCTCAAAATCATCAAAAAAACCTGCGAGTCTAGTAAGTTTTCAGACTGGCCAGAAAAGCTTATCGAAGCTCTATGGGCCTATCGCACTTCAATCCGTACCCCCACCGGGCAGACTCCATTTGCCCTTACTTATGGTATGGAAGCGGTAGTCCCGTACGAAACTCTGATCCCTTCTCTCAGGGTACAATTGGATGAGGAATTTCCCCTCGACGATCGTCGTAATTCACTCCTCGCCCAGTTGGAACTCTTGGATGAGAAGCGGCTGGCCGCCGCCGAACACGCGCGTGTGTATCAAAATAGACTCGCTCGCTTTTACCAAAAGAAAGTCGTTGAGAGAAAATTCAAAGTCGGTGAGATGGTCGTAAAAAGAATTTTTGTCAAACCTGGAGGGCCGCGTTCTAAGCTCCAACCTAATTGGGAAGGACCATTTGTAATTCAAGCCGTGTACCCTGGCAACGCCTACAAGCTAGTCAACGCCGAAGGGACCGAGTTATCCCACCCTTGGAATGGGCTTTATCTTAAGAAATACTACCCTTAGCACAAAACAAAACAAAAAAAAATGAAAAGATAAAAAACATCAAAAACAAGGAAATACTGAAAACCACTAAAAATATGGAAAATTCAAAACGCCGATGCCTGGCAGTCACCATGTAGTTAAGTCCCTGCATCTAAGCTTCATGTTAGGATAGGGCCCATTAAGGCTTGGTAGGCACCGGGTCTTGGTTTTCCAGAACCGTGGAGATCCCTGTCCGGCCACGTCGGCCTATGCTCGCTCAAAGGAAGCTAACATGTGCTCACTTATGTATTTTATTCAAAAAAATCGGTAGCATCACCTACGGTGGGGCTACACCTAGAAGATCTCCGGAAGCTGTAATCTTTATTCTTTTCTCTTCGACCAAATGAGACAGTCGGCGCCCTTAAAACGCTGAGCATGAGAAACCGAAACTCAAACCCCAAGGGCAAGAGTAGGATCCATTTCCTCGAGCACCGATCAGAGCACGAGAAGAGGGCAGTGTCCCCGCAGGCATACGAAAAGGGAGCCCACAAACGTCAAACATCTCCCTCACAAAAGAAATACAAAATCAAAATCAAGAGAAAAGCCTGGTCATGACCGTGCCTGGTACAATAAACGGAACCCCTCAAAGCAAAAGTCTGAATCCACAAAGGGGGGCCGTGGAATGTAAATGCTCGAGATTTGGTCCGAAGTTGTCCGAAAGGAAAGAGTTAATGGGCCCTTATTCGCTCGTCGGGTTAACGGCTTTGCCGGTCCTCTCAGGAGGTTTATCCCCTACGCTCTTCCTTCTCCCTTTAAAGATGAAGGTTCGATGGAGTTTCTGAAAGGTGAAAACTGCCCAGGGTCTGCGACCTTATTTTAATATACACATTTTGGTTGCCTACTTTGAAAAAGCAAAAGCTATCGCTGCGAAGGAGTCTCCGTGTTTCTGGCTGGTCAAGACCCCTGTTTACCACCTTGATGTCTTCTTGTTTAACCTCGGGCTTAGGCCAATGCAAGCGCGTCACCTATGGGTGCGACGGCGTCTGATTCTGGGTCAGCGTCGCGCGGTTGGTCGTTAGGGTTCCAGGGTGTTCCATCTTATACCATCTAGAGTTGTGAGGAAACAGACCCGGGTCGGGCAAATCATTTACCTCAAACACCTTTTGGGTGAATCCCTGTGGTCGGAAGCAACTGGGAGCCTAAGCATGGCATGACGGTATTGTCATCAGGGTAAGTCTTAGCCGGCGGGATCGTCATTCGAGGGGTCTAGAGGCCCAAATCAACCTAGATGTGCACTTAGGATACCTGGGAGGTTAGTAAGAAACCCCTGTCTCACGTAGGTTAGGTGCCATTTGGGTGCTTGCCGGGCGTTAGCAATAAAAAAATTGAAATGATAAAAGCAAAAAAAAAATAGAAAAGAGAAATGTACATATTTGCAAACAAAAAAATCTTTTTATGATAAAACAAAAAAATGTCAAATATAAAAAAGAAAACAAATCAATTTTGCATGATTGCATTTACGTGCATCATCTCACTTTAATACCGCTTGCATTCGTGTGCTTGCCTGTCGCATTTATCATCACCGCATCTTTCCCTTGCCTTCGTTAAATAAAGGCTTGGCCCCTTGACCAGTTATCAAGGACAGTCACAGTGACCATTTGCTTATTGAGCAAGGGGCCAAGTCAGAACAGAAATTCTGATTTGTTTATTTCAGTGATATGTGCAGGGATTCAGGTAACTGAAGCAAAGGTAAAAAACAAACAAACCAAACCTTGTGTTTTATTCCAAAAAAACCAAAAAAAATTTACATCAAGTTCCGCCCTCTCTCTCTGCATTACTCGTCCCACTACTATCCGGGCAAAACACTCTCAAAGGTGCTACCCAACTACGAAAAGCGGTACTCCTGCCGCTCTGTACTCCTCTTCCTATTCCCACATCCCGGCGTTGATCCGCGGAAGCAGCAGAGAAGCTACCAACACGAAAGCCACGCTCTCGTGCTTTTCGGTAGCGCTCCTCACCATCTCTCAGCCACTGTTCAGCAAGACCAAGGCCGATTCGGAGTTCGAATAGTTGGGCCTCCATGGCCCTTCGCTCCTCCCTTTCAGCCAAACTGTTGGCTCTTTCTCTCTCTGCGTTTCTTTCCCTCTCTGCCCGTTCTCTCTCACGGTCTTCCCTCTCTAACTGGAGAGTGATCCTTAGTTCCATAGCATCCCTGGATGAGTCGTCATCAGGATGACGCCGCAGTTCCCTCTCCAGTTCTGCTATCCTAGCCTCCTTATGCGCAGCTTGGGCAAGCGCTTCTTCCGTCTTCTTTTCCTGCCGAGTGTACCATCTCAGATACGCGATAAGGCGTAAACAAAGAGAACTCAACGCTGAAACTTTTACCTGTATACGGAGCATTCCTTCTGCCTCCGCAGCACGCTGCGTGGCGTGAGCAAGTTGCTCATGAAGCGAGTCAAGTTCTGAGGTGGGAATCCACAAGCTGGAAGAGGAACCACCTACTCCCATCGCTGGGGAGGCTGCGCCAATCTGGGCATGCTGCGACCATGTGAATTAGCAGCCAACATCTGGAATCTGGGGTTTTAACTAAGAACGTACTGTGCACCTACCAAGGCGCTCGTAGCTCCGCGGGCATCACCCAACTGTTGTTCCATCTCTGCCAAGCGAGTTCGTAAATTCGCTATCATGGCATCCCGGACATCCTGCAGCCTTACAAGTCAGCATTTTCACCAGAAAAACCAAGAAAAGGAGAAAGAAGAGAAGAGAAAAAGGGGAAACCTACCTCCACAAGTCCCCGGGGTTGGAACCGTTCTGCGTACTTTGTCCTATATAGACGCAAGTAGTCCTCGCTGTCCCGCGCCTGCGATTCTACAATCGTGCCACCCCGTTGCCAGTCTTCGTACTGTTCAGGGAACCGCACGCGCCAGTCAATGCAGGTCGCCGGTCCTCGCGTCTTTCTCCCGACACGAGGTGGCGCAGCTGAATCCACCCATTCTTGAGCCAGTCCTAAAGTCCTCATAACTAATCGTAGCCGAAGCGGCTCGATTTCATTCAGGCAGTGCATCCATAGTTCCCATCCGAACCGGGCACGACTTGCTAGAACCCACGCCTGGTTGGCATCGACCATGTCTGAGTAGGGTCTCCAGTTTACCATCGCTGCAGGGAACTCCTGTAGCTCCCGCCTTAACACCATCAGTTGGTAGGTTAGGGGTGCCGCACTCATGATGGGCTCCCACCGCCTGGCTAGCGGCACCATCACGGGTCGCCAATGTCGAGCTCTCCCCATGGGAAGGTAATAATAGCTCCATAGCTGCTCGGCGCAGGTCATCAGCACCTTGTGAAAACAACAAAAAAAATACAAAACAAGCAAAACCAAAAATACCTGGATGAATGGTGCGAAACCACTCACAGTCATCTCACGATCCGTTTCTTGGAAAAGGCCTGCAAACAAGTGTGCCAGCATGGCGGCTCCCCAGGCATAATACCCTACTCTTTCAAGGTCTGACAGCAGCTCCAGGAAGCAACATTGGATACCATCCCCTTTCGAGCTCAGTACCAATCTCCCCAAAAGGAAGAGGAGAAATCTCCTCAAATCTATGTTACATCTTTCCCAGTTGCCGAAATCTGTGCAGTACATGGCACGACATCCTATTTCCATCCTTTTCATGAACTCTTCTGAGGATTCGTCGTCCCGCCGACGAGTGTCGGTGAGCCCTAATGCATCCATGAGGGACGCCCTAGCTACCGACCTGTTTTTCCGACCATCTAGGTCCAAACCCAGTAACTTCTGAGCACCTTCTCGGTAGTCCGCGTAAGTGACTCCGGTCACTGCCTCGCCCTCTACCTTCAGGCTTGTGATCCGGACCACATCCTCCAAGCTGGGCACCATGTGCCCCCATGGCATCAGGAATGCCCGGCTCACTGGGTCCCATCTCTCACACAAGACTTGGATCAGGACTAGGTCAAGCTGGATCGGCTCGATCCGAAGGAAGGTACCAAATCCCATCACGTCTAGCCTCGCCTTCTGAAAATCTGGGAGGCCCCTGTACGCTGCTACTACCAACTCCCATAAGATTTGTGATTTCATCACAACCTACACATACAAGGAATGGGGGTGAGGTTTGGTTAGAAGAAAGGAAGAAAGAATGAGAAAAGGGCAAGAAAACTTGGCTTACGAGTTGTGATTGGGCCCTTTCGCTGAAGTGCCCTTCAAGGTCTGAAAGCCTTCTGGAACTACTACCACTGGACCTGCTTCTCTTCGAGGAATGGGAAGATTCGCCCTCCATCCAACTCTCGGAATTTTGAACTCCTCTTCTCCCGTAAGAACTTGTGCTCCTCGAGTTAGCTCTCGATATACCTGGGAGGATAAAAGGGACAAGAATTTATAGAAATGGAAGGAGTGCGGGCCAAGATTGCCTCCATCACCTGTCGATGATAGACCTCGCAATAAGACACCGGCCAAGCGGCCCCATGTGTCGCTTCACCGCTCGCACAGGGTGATTGACTGGACAAAGAATAGGACGAATAGCCCCTATGTTGTCTAGGGATACCCTATCATGTTTTGGAGGACGCCCGCAAAATTTGGCACGACATCCGGGAAAAGGAACTAGGGCCGTCAGTATTGACTTCGACGGCAGATTCTCGTGGAAAATGGTCACAACAAGACGTGATTCTCCGCTCGAGGCGGAGTCTCGACAGATCCGTCACATGGGAACAGTGCAGAGGAGAAGAAGTGTAGGGAAGAAGGAACGCACAAGAGAACAAATAAACAGCAGAAAATCAAATCACTCCATAAGCTGTCATAAGCACTACAATCATAGAGAGGTGACGGGTCCGCTAGCCCGCCAATCCTCACCATCACTCATCTCTCCGGGCACTCTCCTCCTCTCCCCCGAGGTGAGGGTCCCTCAGAAGCCTCCAGGATCCCCGTGCAGTAGCACCTGCCTCGCCTCTGGGCGCCTGCTCCGCAGCAGTGACTCGCTGCTCCTCCCCTGGCGTGGCGAAGAAGCCACTGGCGGCAAAGCGACCGGACTGGCGGAGTCGCTCCCCGAACTCTCGCGCTCTCTCGTAGCGCGTCTCCATCCCTCCTAGCCTCTGCACGACGGCCTGAAGGCCCAGCTGGAGCTCCCTCACTTGGGCCTCCAAGGCCCTCCTCTCGGTCAGATCCCGCTGTCGCTCGGACCTTCTCTCGGCCTTCTCTCTCTCTACCTCTCTCCTCATCATCTGTAGAAGAACCCTTAACTCCAGGATGTCTGGAGAAGGTCTCTCCTCACCACGGTGCCGCAGCTCCGCTACAGTCGCCACCCAGGCGTCACGCTCCTCTTCCGCCCAGGTCGCACGGGCCACCGCACCGGCAAGTTGCTCCCGGAGGGAAGCAATCTCGAGAAAAGGGGCCGAGGAGCTAGAAGATCCGCCAGCCGCTCCCACCGTCGCTGTCTGCTGGGCACGCTGGAACAAAATAAACAACGGCCGTCAGTGAAACTCCAAAATCTGAAGTTAAAAGGGCGGCACGTAACTTACCAGGAGCGACAGCTCATGTTGAGCGACGGCCAGTTGCCGCCTAGTCTCTGACAGCTGGGCGCGCGAGCCGCCGATGCCACGCGTGTCCCCAGCTTGGGGAAGCCCCGCGTAACTCTCTCTCTGCCGCCGCAGGAAGTCGGCACTGTCCTGCACCAGTACACCCCCTTGCTGTCCAGGGAGACGTACGGGCCAGTCCTCGAGCCTCGCCTTACCGCGACTCTCCTTCCTGACGCGGCTCGGCTCGTCCGCACTCGCCCACTCATCGGCCAGGCCCAGGGTCCTTGCCATGTCCTGCACCAAGAAAGGGGTCCCATATCAGTCAAAAGGAACGCGTCCCCTGTCTAGGACGCGTCCATCATTTAAGTGCAACACTCTCCGAACCCTTTCCTCCTCGCCCGGCTCGCTTCAAAACCCAAAATGAATTAAAAGAGGAAGAGATCGGAGGACCTACCGGACCGTGTTCACCTCCTCCCACGCCATCGGGCCCCTCGGGTCCCTCGGGGGCCCGAAGCGGCCCTTCCTCCTCCATGGACGCCGTTCCGTGATCGGGCGCGTCCCTCCTTGGGCGAGGATTTCCTCGTCCCTCTCCACCTTCACCACGGTCGGGCCCACCGAACTCCATCGATCAAAAGAGGAGGAAGACGAAAAAGGGGCAAGCGAGTTTCGGCGGAAGGCGGGCTCGTTTGCGGGTAAGGCACGGGAGAAGAAAGGCCACCCGACGCTTTAAATTTGAATTCAAGGACTAAGACGCGTCCTCGCGCCTGGACGCCCCCAAAAGGAGGAGAAAGCAAACAGAATCCCCCCCGTGCAAAGCGTAGTTCCCTACTGTTTAGGGCAAGGTCTCGTGAAGCGTGTCTCGAAACAACTTGGTGTAAGAGAAGAAGTGTAGGAAGGGAAGATCGCTACAGGACAAAACGTGTCACATCAGTTGTCATTGTCAAGATTTTTGTCTAGATCTCCTTTGAACTGTGGTGCGATTCTGCTACCTTTTGATGTTGCTAACCTTTGCTGGCCTGTGCAGGTTTTACTAACGGACGTCTTTGTCCTATCTCATGTACCACCTTTCATTGGTTGGTCCCACCATGTCATGCATCATAGTATATGATACCTACGCTACTAGAACATGTCAAGGACCTTGCGGCCCGAACGAATCTGGGATTGGAGTTCCCCTTCAACAAAAACGGTGATGATCCCGGAAGAGTTTGGGTTGTACGGATAGGCCGTCAATTTGTGATAGAATGGGGACGACGGTTCCATTAAGTGAGTTGGTACGCGGATAAACGGGCCCCAGCCCAGTATCAGCTCACCGGGTCGGTATCCTGACCCGTTCTTCACAAGTTGACAATATTATCCTTGGCTATTTTCTATTTTAGTTTGTTTTGAATTTTTCTTTAAACCCAGCATGCATTCATATAGGACTTTGATTTATTGCGGAAGATCATTCAAGCGATTCGATTGTGAAAGCCGTTGTGTTTCAATTCCTACAAATATAAGATATTCCACTCTGAATGAAATACTGAGTTTCTTTGAGACAGCCCTACGCTGCTCTTCCAAAGGAGACCCTTGTTTGGACAGACCCTCAGATATTCCTTTACCTTTTTGACCCACCTTGGCCGCAGCACTTCCACATTGGCTGGTAACCGCTCCCCAAAGGTGAAACCTCCGGTTTATGACCCAGGTACTTCCACACCGAGAAGTTGGTCTTCTTTTGTTTCGTGCCTGAGTACACATCTCACCCTCCCTTATTTGATCTCCGTCCAAGCAATCGTCAATATTTGAAAGACCTCCTTCAAGGTCGCCTCATTGAAACTTCAGGAAAGATTCCAAACAGTAACGTCACAAGCGTGTCTCATCACACCTTGGCCTCAACTTATCAGTCCGCTCCCACTTCATTTCAGTCCACTCCGATACCATTCCACTACGTGTCGCTCCCTTGCAAAGCAGACGCCAAGGCGGGGCAGCTGTAGACACGCCATTCTTGACGTCTCATAGAAAGTCTCATATTACTATACGACGCCCCGCGATGGCCTACGCATTTCGAATCGCTCGAGTGCTTCCTTTTCCTGAGTCTTCTTCCGCCTTTTTCGGCATCCGGAATCATCTCGTCATGGCATTCGGACGGCATCAACACCAGTCAGACGCATCAAGAGGTTCCGGGACCAAGAAGGGTGTCTGCCGAGCGCCCGCCGACGCCTGATTTAAAGACCCGGGTGGGTCTTAATGGGGGCGTCCAGGCCCCTGGACGCCCCCATCTTTTTAATTTATTTTAATTTTTTCTCAGGGCACTAAAAATAAATAAAATATATATATATTAATGGAGGCGTCCAGGCCCCTGGACGCCTCCATAAAAACAAAAATAAAAAATAAGTGTAAAATGCCAGTTGGCATAAAAAACAAAAAAAATAAATAAAATTATATATATATTAATGGAGGCGTCCAGGTCCCTGGACGCCTCCATAAAAATAAATAAAAAAATAAAAATGCCAGCCTTGGCATAAAAAACAAAAGAAAAATACAAAATAATAAACTTTTGGAGGCGTCCAGGCCCCTGGACGCCTCCATCAACTCACTCACGGGCGCCGCCCACCGAACGACGGTTTGTCGTGTGTGAAAAAAGCCAAATTTAGAGACGTCCAGCTGACTGGACGCGCCCATTTCTGAATCACGAGGCGCCGCTCACAAAACCACGCGTTGTGCCAAACCGCGTGCGGCCGTCGTCGGTTTTCGGTGGACCTGTTAGAGGCGTCCGGGACCCTGGACGCCCCCACAAAAGTATTCCAAAAAAAATCAATAAAAATAGAATAAAATATTATTTCGGCCCTGATGGAGGTGTCCAGGGTCCTGGACGCCTCCACCTTCCGGAACTCTATAAATAGAGGCCCACCCCCTCAGTTCTAGGGGAGCTAAGCAGTGATCCGATAGGCTGCCGGAGCCCAGAGGCTACGGAGTCATTTTTCTAACCCGTGGGTTCTTTTGTAGGTGGAGGTTCTGCCGGCTTCTCGGGTGCTCACGCTCGCGAGAGGAAGGTCGTCTTCATCCACCGCGCTTCCACGTCGTCCCTACGCTGCCGGAGCTCCGCCGGATTTCACCCTCGGCTCATCCAATAAGCCTTTTCTTCCCCTTTTTCTCCATAGTCCTTTACATTCATCATATTGCATCATCTATCCCCCTTCACAAGGGGGCCTCTTCTCTTATACTTCTTACATCCATCATCTCATTTTCCTCCTACTCGAGTCCGAGAGGGGTTTAAAAGATAACACCAACCAGGTGTGTGTCTTGCCATCATTTCGTTATTTTTATCGCAAGGATTCGAATACTACACCTCCATCTTTCTAATCCACTTGTCATTTATTTGTCGTTGTCTTGCAAGGGTACCCGAGGAAAGCCCTCTCCGTCGGCCGGCCGGAAGGAGAGGAAGAAGCAACCCGCCATCTCCCGCTCTTGAGGTAGGCGCGATCACCTTCTTATTTTGGGGTCTTTTGGCCCCTGGCGATCACATCTTATCATCGAGGCCGCGGCGAGTCACTTCCCCAATGACCGTTTAAATTTCTGTTTCCTATATCCTCTTTATATTTTGTTATATATTCTGCTTATATCATCGAGGCCGCGGCAAGTCACTTCCCCAATGGCCGTTTAATTTTCTATTCCTATAATCTCTTTATGCTTTGTTATATTCTGCTTATATCATCGAGGCCGCGGCGAGTCACATCCCCAATGGCCGTTTAAATTTCCGTTCTTATATTCTCTTTATATTCTGTTATATTCTGCTCATATCATCGAGGACGCGGCGAGTCACTTCCCCAATGGCCGTTTAAATTTCTGTTCTCATATTTTCTCTATATTCTGTTATATTCTGTTCATATTCTCGAGGCCGCGGCGAGTAACTTCCCCAATGGCCGTTTCAATTCTTGTTATTTAATTTTTGCATCATTCCCGTCCCCCCGAGGTCGCGGCGAGTCACTTCCCGCTATGGCCGTTTAATCCCCATATTTTGCTATATCATACTTGTCCCGCTCGCCCCGCCGGAGCAATCTCCCGTGGTGGCCCCTTCTCTCTTCCATCTCATCTCTGTATTGCAGCAAACAAACACCCAACAAAAAGAGGAGCCCGCGCGCTCTCCGCTTCTTCCTCTTCCCCGCTCTACTCCGAACCGCGTGACGTCGCTCACAGGTGCCACTTATCAGAGGGCAATGATGGCTATCTTCCACGACATGATGCATGTCTATTTAGAGGCTTACGTGGATGATATTTTGGTAAAGTCGAGGTCTCAAGAGGAACACCCCGCCATTCTAGCTAAAGTGTTGCAAAGGGCTAGAGAGTATAAATTGAGGATGAATCCAAAGAAATGCGCGTTTAGAGTTGCATCAGGGAAGTTACTCGGGTTTATAGTTAGTAAACGGGGGATTCAGATCGATCCGAATAAGGCAAAGGCCGTTATGGAAATGTCGCCGCCTAAGAACATCACTGAACTCCGAGGTTTGATTGGGCGTTTACAATTCATTAGGAGATTTATATCTCAACACTCGTAGAGATGCCGCCCATTCTATGAATTGTTAAAGGCGGGAGCAAAGTTCGAATGGAACGAACAATGCCAAAAGGCCTATGAGGAGCTTAAGGTTTATCTTTCTAATCCCCCGGTTCTACAACCACCTGTCCCTGGGAAACCCCAGATCCTATACATTTCTGTGATTGAGGACTCCCTAGGAGCTGTCTTAGCTCAGGTAGATGATGAAGGAAGGGAAAGGGTAGCATACTACCTTTTGAGGTTGTTTAATCCTGCTGAATCCAAGTATACTGCCATGGAGAAGACCTGTGCAGCGCTAGCGTGGGTAGCTCAGAAGCTCAAACACTATTTCCTTGCCCACGAGGTTAGGCTGATCTCTAGAATGAATCCCCTTCCATTATCTTTTAGAAAAACATGTCCTTTCTAGCTGGTTAGCTCGCTGTCAGAGCTTTCTCTCCCAATTCAACATCACCTTCATCGTCCAGAAAGTGATCAAGGGATACGCCATTGCTGAGCACCTCGCTCATTCTCCCATCCCTCGCACCGATTCAATCCAGGATGAATTTCTCGATGAACACTTGGCAGTAATCGCTCATCTTCCTTTTTGGTCTCTCCATTTTGATGGTGCTCTCAATTCCCAGGGTAGTGGAATCGGCGTCGTTCTCCTCACTCCGGAACGAGTGACCATTCCTATTGCTTATCAACTCTCATTTCCTGCCACGAATAATATAGCCGAGTATGAGGCTCTCCTTGCCGGTCTGAAGCACGCTTACCTCTTGGGCGCGCGATACCTTAACATCATAGGAGACTCTCAATTGGTGCTGCGTCAAGTGCTGTCAACTTACCGCACCCGTGACCCTAAGCTTAAGCCCTATCAAGATCTGGTCACGCTCTTGGCTAGGCAATTCCGGAAGCTTTTCTATATTCACACTCCTCGTTCTCAGAACATTTTGGCTAATGCCTTTGCATCACTGGCTTCTTCTCTTTCATTTCCCCTCAGTCGTGCCACTGATACCATTGTGGTCCAGCGATTAGACGCTCCCTCTCTTCAGGATCCCTGGTTCGACAACCTTAGGAAATCTGTAGAAAGGAAGGTAGAAAGGGAAGAAGTGAAAGAAGTTTCATAGCTTGAGGAGATCATAGAAGAAGAAGAGTTGCCGTGGTATTATGAGATTGAGCAGTATTGTAGGGATGGTTCCTTTCCGGAGACGGCAAAGCAGCGAAAGGCCATTAGAAGAGTCACCGCAAGATACACGATTGTTGCTGGAGAATTGTATAGGCGAGCTCTCAATGGAGTTCTAATGAGGTGTCTAGATGACGATGAGGCTTGGAAGGTTGTGGAAGCAGCTCACTCCAGTGAGTGTGGAGGGCACGTAAATGGGCAGGCGTTGGCGAAGAAGATTCTTAGGTAGGGCTATTACTGGCCAACCCTAGAAGAAGATTGTTCCACTTATATCTGTAGGTGTCTTCAATGCCAGCTCCATGCTGACAAGATCCATGCTCCTGCTTCTTCTCTTCATCCCCTTTCTGCTCCTTGGCCATTTTCCATGTGGGCCTTTGATATCATCGGACCTCTCGGTGACCCGAATTTCACAGTCAAGCAGAAATCCTTCATCCTGATGGCTACGGAGTACTTCACCAAGTGGGCAGAAGCTGAAGCCTATGCAGAAATCAAAGCCACCACAGTATGCCGCTTCATCCTGAAGAATATCATCTCGCGGTTTGGAGTGCCAAGTGATATCGTCACCGACAACGGGTCTCAATTCGTTTCTCAAGAACTCCGGGACCTCTGTAAGAAGTTAAATATATCATTGCATCATTCATCACCATACTACCCCCAAGGTAATGGCCAAGCTGAGGCCACGAACAAAACCCTCCTTAAAATCATCAAGAAAATATGCGAGTCACACAAATTTGCTGATTGGGCCGATAAACTGGTAGAAGCTCTATGGGCTTATCGCACCTCCGTCCGTACTCCCACGGGGCAAACTCCCTTTGATGTGACACACCCTTGGACCAAAATGAACAAGTACAATTTGCAATTCAAACAGACCGATAATGGCGACCGCTCACCCAAGACCCGGGGTAGCTTGGAAATGCCAAGGAGAGGTTGTGAGGGCTGGGCCCTTGCTGGTAGAGGGCCAGCAAGGCCTAGGTTAATTCCCAAGGGTAATGGCAGCCCAATTCAAGGGAGCCGATGAGGTGCCAAGGCACGGGTTACACTCCTCACCCCACGGTAATCTCTTGAAGCAAGGAGCTCAAGGATCGGCTCTCACTCTCACGGCCAGCGGAGTTTATGAACTAATATTAGAAAGAATAAGTACTAAATGGAGCTAGGAGTGGAGCACTTACTCGACCGGTTTGAGGAAACCGGTCCCGCTCGGAGACGTGGGCGAGCGGGGAAGCGTGAGTTCCCCACACGCCGCGCCGGGGTAGCTTGACCTGCTCAAATTGTTATAACACTACACCCCATGCAAGGGGGTGGGGGATCTAGGGGGTGGGGGTCAACTGATATTACATCCAAAACTACCTCCACACAGGGAGGGGCCTTCAGCCGGCCAAGCGGGGAGGGGTGACACCGAACTAGCGATCAACAAGGAAGCCGATGTCGGTTCTGTCCGCTGTCTGTGCTTCAGGACTGACTGATGGTTATCATGATGCTATGGCCACTCCAGAATTTTTCTGATGACGAGACCACTTGGAGATTCTTCGTAGCTGGATCGGGATGATGCTTGAATTTTTTTGATTTCTTTGGGCACCGCTGCTGGTCGGGGTAGGGGCTTGAACAGGGTGGCAGACCCTCGGTTCTGACAGATTCAGGTTTCCAACAGCAGGAAGAAGAGGATGCCACGACCGCTCCCGAACTCAGAATCAGGTGCCGCAGGAGCCGTTGGAACCGTTGACAGGTCCTCTTAGAAGCAAAACCAGCGGGGAAGCCAAACGTTGTCAGAGAAGACCAGTGGGCTCTAAACTCTGATGAGAGGTCGGTGCAGACTGTGGGGAAGCAGAACCGCGCACCCGGGGGAGAAAATTGATAACTCCTGGTTCCGGACGCCAAACTGAGCTCTGCTTTTTGGAGAAGAAAGAAGACTCGTAGTAGAAGCTTTTTGAAGAATAACTCTCAGTCAGATTCCAAGCAGGACCATCGTAGTCGGGCTTCCATTCCGGATCTGGTCTCTTGCCAGGGAGGCTTTGCGCAGTCGGGGAAGAATGACTCCCCTGGGCGATCACGAACTCAGAACGAGATGGGACCACCACCGTTGCGAAGAGGACTGGGAGACGCTTCCAACGATGGCTCTTGATCCTTGAGAAACGTCCGGAGTAAACCGTGGTCCCCTCTGAAAACTGTTACTCTTTTGCAGATCTGCAACTGGGAACTGTAGGTTGAAGATGACGGGGGGGAATGGGGTATATAGGAGGGGAAATGGGGGTGGATGAGTGTGGGGAAAGCCCGGGCTGTGAGGGGGTCTAGGAGGGGGTGTTCCAAGGTGGGGGAAGGGAAGAATGGGGTCTGGAAGGGGGTCTAACAGGTGGTGGGAGGAGGAGCTACGAATTTGGGAAGGTGGGTGAGAGGGAAAGGGTATTTGAAAATGGGTTTAAGGGTGGGATTAAATTTTGGTCTTGGGGGATGGGAAGAGGTGTGTGGTGAAGGTAGAAGGGGGCTTGGGGAGTGGGAATTCTCCCTTGGGAGATGAGAGGGTGCTTGGGGAAGGGGAGTGGGTGGTTGGTGGTTGGAGGGTGGAGTGGGGAGTGGTGGAATCTCCCTTGGGGTTGGGGTGGAGTTAAGGTGGGTTGGTGGGGAGTTGGGGATGAGTTATTGGAGGGGGGGAAGAGCGAGAAAGGTGGTTGGGAGGGGAGGAGAGAGAAAGGGGCGCATGTTTTAGAGAGAGAAAGTGGAGGAGAGAGAAAATGACTTATTAGAGAGAGAGGTAGAGAGAGAGGGGGGATAGGGGGAATCACTCCCAAGGGTTTCTCACCTAACTAATAGAATATCTCTAATAGGAAATTTGAACTCTCAAATGGTAATTTTCATTCATTGATTCATTAAGTTGAAATGGGGGGATGGAGTCCTATATATAGGCAACCCACATTTCTACAAAAGTCTCTGACTCTTACTACAATGACCAAAGACCAAGGGGGTAGGGGGGCCCCTGGGCCTAGCCCAAAGAATTGGGCCCAATAACTATCTAAACAATCTAATGACACTTAACATAGGTAGATGACTCATTAACCTAGGTACATGACTCAAATAAAAGGAAAAATACATCAAATGACTCAAATAAAAATTACATAGGACTCAAAATTAAATAACTAGAACATGCCGGATGCAACCGGGGTGAGGAGACGAGATGTGAACGTGGGCATGGGAGGTGATGTCCCCATCATACTCCCGGGGTGCGGAGAACTCGACTTCGTCGAGTAAGTGTCCTTCCCTCCTCGAAGGGTGTAGAGTGGTACTGCCCACATGTCTTCCGAACGAGACCGATCCATCCACCTGCCGAGATAGCGCTCGTATACCTTGCTCCTGGTGGTAGTGACATGTTCATCCAATATTCGTTCAATGCGCTCACGCTGGGCTCTCTTGGCTGGTGGTCTCTCCTCACGGGTGGGTGCTCTCTCAACGGAGGGAATAGGCTCAATATCCTCACTGGGTACCACCGTGGGTCCCTTATATGGCACTAGGTCGGCTACATTGAATGTGGGACTCACTCCATACTCCTCGGGGAGATCTAACTCATAGGCATTAGCGCCAATGCACCTTAGGACCTGGAAGGGACCAACCCCACGTGGCCTCAATTTGGAGATGACTCCCGGGGAGAGCATTTCCTTCCTCACCATCACAAAGTCACCCACGTGGAATTCTTGGTGACGCCGAAGGGAGTCAGCCTGCCTCTTATAGATCTCATTTTCCTTGCTTATGTGCTTGCAAAGGCTTTCATGCAATTTTGTGAATGTTGACATTCTAGGGGTGATGGGTGGACTTGGGCAACCAAAAGTAGACCAATCATGCTTTGACGCTAAGAAGACTTTGATGGAATGGGGAGGACAGGGGCATCCATAGGTGATCCGGTCATGCATGGGGGTGACAAATGCTGGGGGACCCGGACATCTATGAATACTCCTATCATGCCTACGACTCATGATGAGTAAAGGTGGACCACTACATCCGAATTTGGATCACTCATGCTTTCTACTTGACATGTGGGTAATATGAATGAATGGACCCAACATAGTGTTCATGCCAAGGGGTGTGGAAAGCCTAGACACATGCATACTTTTCCCAAAAGTGACTTTCATGTGTATAGGTGTGGGACAACCTTTGAACTCCCATTGGAAAGGATCGAATGGATCTAAGAAGGTGGTCATCATGGGGTGGGGCACAATCTTATTACCTAGGGATATGTGGCCCAAGGTCATGGCTCCCAAGGTGTAACTCGGGTCTAGGATGGGGCGGATTGGGTCAAACATGGTGGGTTGGGATAGGGAAAGGTGGGTGGTGGATAAAGTGGTTGGGTCCCATGGGTTCTTTGACCCCCATTAGAAGGGATCAAAGGGATCATAAAAAGGGTTATCGTGGGGGAGGGGCCCTATGTCCTCAAGATCCTCAAGTGGTGGTGGGTCATCCTCCTCTAATGAGATAATTGGGCCGAAGTTCTTTGTGAGTGGGTCGGCCATGAGTGGAGGGCTCGACGTTCTACCCGAGATAAGCAACTCTAATTCGTGGATAGCATCGGGCTCATCAGGTATAGGGAGGAATAATAGGAGGTCACTAGTGTAGCAACCCATGGTGCACATTGAGGTGATGGACCCAATACATAGGTGTAGGAGGTCTAGGCTCCTAGGTTGTTGGGTCATGGGAGTCAACATGCCAGTCAACTCTAATTGCCATGCTAAGCCTTTGAGAAGATCCTCTAAGGTTTCCACTTGGTAGGTAGTTTGGATTATGGTGTGATAGGATGAGAAGGGTATAATGGGCAGGTTTTGCTCTATGGGAGGGCAAACATAGGACTTGATGGGGTGAATTGGTCTCTCCTTTAGCCATTTAGCTAGGGGCCCATCTATGATTATAGTGCCTTTTGTGAAGGTTTGTGGCTCTTGAAGATCCAGATTATTTGAAGTGGTGAAGGGTTGAGGCTCTTCCTCACCATTGGCGTGAACTCGGGCTTCTTTATGGGCGGGGAGAGGGTCTGGGCTAGCAACTATTCCTATGTGAGTGGGTGTGGCCTCCTTTCTCAAGGGAATGGGAAGGTCTTTTGGAGATGGGGTGATGATGGTTGGGGCATGGTGCACCCGGGGTGGTGAGTGAGGTCGAACTTGGGTTGGGAGTGGAAGTAGTGGTGGCCTAGGTTGGGGTAGGGTTGGGGTTGGAAGTGGAAGGTGGGTTGGTTCAGTTTGGGTTGATTGGGGGGGTGTACCCTTTTTAGGAGACGATGGAGGGATAGTGGTGGGGACCAAGGGGAATTGTGGAGAGGTGGATGCTTGGTTTATTTGGGTCTTAAGGGAGAGGACTTGGTTGCGAAGTGTAGTTATGATGGTTGAGAGGTGATTTGTTGGGGTTGGTGGGGGTGGAGACCAAAGGTCGGTCTTAAGTTGGCCGGGTGGGGATGGAGGAGTGGTAGTGCTCCTCGGGTTAGGGGTGCTTGAGTAGGAGGGGTGGGAATGTTTGGGGATGTAGATATTTCTAAGTTCTACTTTTATATCATCCCATGAGGAAATGGGCTCTTGCCTCCTAACCCTTCTTAATCCCTCTATGTGTTCCCACTTACTCTTGGCTTGACCCCGAAACCGTCCCTTGGCCTTTCGGACTCTCGCGGATCCATATACCCAAGTCTTTTCAAAGTACTTTTCTATGGTAGCCTCCCACCTAAGATAGTCACTAAAACGTGATCCGTCAAAGGTAATATCCCTATCTAGGATGAAGTCCATGGGTGGTGAGTAGACTAAGTAGGAGGTGGCCATGATGATCGGGGGGATCAATGCAAGGGTCGGATTGATGATGACTCCAATGCAAGCATGTCCTAGGACTTGACTTGTAGAGACAAGTCAATGACTTGCTCTGATACCAATTTGATGTGACACACCCTTGGACCAAAATGAACAAGCACAATTTGCAATTCAAACGGACCGATAATGGCGACCGCTCACCCGATGCTCACCCAAGACCCGGGGTAGCTTGGAAATGCCAAGGAGAGGTTGTGAGGGCTGGGCCCTTGCTGGTAGAGGGCCAGCAAGGCCTAGGTTAATTCCCAAGGGTAATGGCAGCCCAATTCAAGGGAGCCGACGAGGTGCCAAGGCTTTACACTCCTCACCCCACAGTGATCTCTTGAAGCAAGGAGCTCAAGGATCGGGCTCTCACTCTCACGGCCAGCGGAGTTTATGAACTAATATTAGAAAGAATAAGCACTAAATGGAGCTAGGAGTGGAGCACTTACTCGACCGGTTTGAAGAAACCGGTCCCGCTCGGAGACGTGGGCGAGTGGGGAAGCGTGGGTTCCCCACACGCCGTGCCGGGGTAGCTTGACCTGCTCAAATTGTTACAACACTACACCCCATGCAAGGGGGGGGGGATCTAGGGGTGGGGGTCAACTGATATTACATCCAAAACTACCTCCACACAGGGAGGGGCCTTCAGCCGGCCAAGCGGGGAGGGGTGACACCGAACTAGCGATCAACAAGGAAGCCGACGTCGGTTCTGTCCGCTATCTATGCTTCAGGACTGACTGATGGTTATCATGATGATGTGGCCACTCCAGAATTTTTCCGATGACGAGACCACTTGGAGATTCTTCGTAGCTGGATCTGGATGATGCTTGAATTTTTTTGATTTCTTTGGACACCGCTGCTGGTCGGGGTAGGGGCTTGAACAGGGTGGCAGACCCTCAGTTCTGACAGATTCAGGTTTCTAACAGCAGGAAGAAGAGGATGCCACAACCGCTCCCGAACTCAGAATCAGGTGCCGCCAGAGCCGTTGGAACCGTTGACGGGTCCTCTTTGAAGCAAAACTAGTGGGGAAGCAAACATTGTCGGAGAAGACCAGTGGGCTCTGAACTCTGATGAGAGGTCGGTGCAGACTGTGGGGAAGCAGAACCGCGCACCTGGGGGAGAAAATTGATAACTCCTGGTTCCGGACGCCAAACTGAGCTATGCTTTTTGGAGAAGAAAGAAGACTCGTAGTAGAAGCTTTTTGAAGAAGAACTCTCTGTCAGATTCCAAGCAAGACCATCGCAGTCGGGCTTCCACTCCGGATCTGGTCTCCTGCCAGGGAGGCTTTGAGCAGTCGGGGAAGAATGACTCCCCTGGGCGATCACGAACTCAGAACGGGATGGGACCACCGCCGTTGCGAAGAGGACTGGGAGACGCTTCTAACGATGGCTCTTAATCCTTCAGAAACATCCAGAGTAAACCGTGGTCGCCTCTGCAAGCTACTACTCTTCTGTAGATATGCAACTGGGAACTGTAGGTTGAAGATGACGGGAGAGAATGGGGTATATGGGAGGGGAAATGGGGGTGGATGAGTGTGGGGAAAGCCCGGGCTGTGAGGGGGTCTAGGAGGGGGTGTTCCAAGGTGGGGGAAGGGAAGAATGGGGTCTGGAAGAGGGTCTAACAGGTGGTGGGAGGAGGAGCTACGAATTTGGGAAGGTGGGTGAGAGGGAAAGGGTATTTGAAAATGGGTTTAAGGGTGGGATTAAATTTTGGTCTTGGGGGATGGGAAGAGGTGTGTGGTGAAGGTAGAAGGGGGCTTAGGGAGTGGGAATTCTCCCTTGGGAGATGAGAGGGTGCTTGGGGAAGGGGAGTGAGTGGTTGGTGGTTGGAGGGTGGAGTGGGGAGTGGTGGAATCTCCCTTGGAGCTGGGGTGGAGTTAAGGTGGGTTGGTGGGGAGTTGGGGATGAGTTATTGGAGGGGGGGAAGAGAGAGAAAGGTGGCTGGGAGGGGAGGAGAGAGAAAGGGGCGTAGGTTTTAGAGAGAGAAAGTGGAGGAGAGAGAAAATGACTAATTAGAGAGAGAGAGGTAGAGAGAGAGAGGGGGGATAGTGGGAATCACTCCCAAGGGTTTCTCACCCAACTAATGGAATCTCTCCAATAGGAAATTTGAACTCTCAAATGGTAATTTTCATTCATTGATTCATTAAGTTGAAATGGGGGGAATGGGGTCCTATATATAGGCAACCCATATTTCTACAAAAGTCCCTGACTCTTACTACAATGACCAAAGACCAAGGGGGTAGGGGCGCCCCTGGGCCTAGCCCAAAGAATTGGGCCCAATAACTATTCTAAACAATCTAATGACACTTAACCTAGGTAGATGACTCATTAACCTAGGTACATGACTCAAATAAAAGGGAAAATATATCAAATGACTCAAATAAAAATTACATAGGACTCTAAATTAAATAACTAGAACATGCCGGATGCAACCGGGGCGAGGAGACGAGCTGTGAACGTGGGCATGGGAGGTGATGTCCCCATCACCCTTTGCTCTCACCTATGGATGGAGGCGGTACTCCCATACGAGATCTTGATCCCTTCCCTAAGGGTGCAGCTGGACAAAGAACTTAATCTCGACGAGCGTCGAGAGGCGTTGCTAGTCCAACTGGAACTCTTAGACGAGAAGAGGCTTAACGCGGCCAATCATGTCTCGGTTTATCAAAAGCGTGTCTCGCGGTATTTTCAAAAGAAGGTTATCGAACGAAAATTCCAAGTGGGTAACATGGTTTTGAAACGTAAATTTATCAGGTCAGCAGGTCCCAGGTCTAAGCTGCAACATAATTGGGAAGGGCTGTTTGTAGTTAAGGAAGTCTATCAGGGTAACGCGTATCGTCTAATCAACGCGGAGGGTGAAGAATTTCCAAATCTGTGGAATGGGCTATATTTAAAATGCTTTTATCCATAAAGTCGAATCAGCAATGACTTGGTGGCGGGGTGCACCTTCACTTGATCATGAAAGGAAATCCCCGGTTCAACATTTCACACACGAGACGACCCCCCGTGGGTCGGTTTCCCTCTTTTACATAACACCGTTTCTCCTTTGGCCATGCTTGGGGGGGGGGGGTGAAAGTCCTTATTTTTCCTTCTCTCTCGACTGAAAATAGGGGCAAAGAGTGAATAAGGGGGTGAGAACCGATCTAGACCCCCCAATAAAAGAGGTCTCAAATAGGGGAAGTCCATTATGACCTTATTCCGCAAAAGAACAAGAAAGAAAAGAAAGAAAGGAATGAAGGAAAGGGGCAAAAATCAAAGCTAAAAGCTCACCCAAAGCTCGAAGCTCTCAAAAAAAGTTTGAAAGTCCCCAAATAACAAAACTAGGCACGACAAGAGTGGCAACACAGTTTCCCCGCAGGACGTTATGAGCCCGGTCGTATGCGTGCCTAGAGCGAAAGTAGGTTCGATGATGGACACAAAGCCCCAGCGCAACAGACCAAATTCTTAAAAAAAAAAGGGGGTGTCGTGAGAAGAACTCAAGCCCTAAAAACCTCTATACCTATCGGCAGCTTTTCTGCTGAAATCTGTTTTATTTTCCAAGGAATGGATCCTACCCCGGGTATGACCTCGGTAGAGGCACCGTTAAAGCAAAGTTAGCACCGGCCACGGGCGGTCCCCTATATTGCACATTGAGCCCGGGAGGCCCCTGGTGAGATGGGAGGTTCCCTGTCGTCAGGTCTAAGCTAGTTCCAAAGTCCAAAAAAAAATCAAATATTTCAAAGTCCAAAAAAATCAAATATTCTAGAATCTAAAAAAATCAAATATTTCAAAATCCAAAAAATTAAATATTCCAAAATCTAAAAAAATCAAATATTCCAAAGTCTAAAAAAAATCAAATATTTCAAAGTCCAAAAAAATAAAATATTCCAATATCCAAAAAATCAAATATTCCAAAATCCAAAAAATCAAATATTTCAAAATCCAAAAAAATCAAATATTCCAAAATCTAAAAAAATCAAATATTCCAAAATCCAAAAAATCAAATATTTTAAAATCCAAAAATCAAATATTTCAAAATCCAAAAAAATCAAATATTTTAAAATTCAAAAAAATCAAATATTTTCAAAACCCAAAACAAAATCACATATGTTGAAGTCCAAACAAAAATCAGAAATTTTCAAATTTTCAAAATATTTTCTTGATTTGCATCCATTGCATTCATTTGACATTTGTTATTTGTCTATTTAATAAGGCTTACCCCCCTTGACCAAAAATCAAGAGCTGGTTATTTCCTAACTTGTTATAGGCAAGGGGTTAAGCCTAAAACAGATTTAATCTGTTTTCTGTATTTATATGTGTGCAGGGGCAGGTTGAAGCTGAAAAGTGCAGTTGGCTCGTGACCGTGTAAAGTCTTATCCCAACCTACGCAATCACATCAAGGAAAAGCCCAAAGCTCAAACTCAATCCAATCATCAATTTTATTCATTGCATATATCAAACTTTCTAAGCACAAATCTCTACATCCAACATCATCATGAAATAAAAGAAAATCACTCAGTCCTCCGCTGGGCATCCCCGCGTGGACGTATCTCTCTCAGCTCTCTAACATAGGCCTAGCGCGTCGCCGGGATCTCTGCAACCTCTGCTAGTAGGGTAAGCACCCTGCTCACCTCCCACATGATCAGGGCACTCCTGACCGCATGCTCGTCCTCCTCTGTACCGATCCTCCTCGCCTGTAGTGCGGGAAGATGGGGTAGTGCTGGTAGAACAGTCCGGGGTAGTCCAACCTGTAGGTAGCACCGGTGCGGGCTGTACATCGCCAGTGCGGTGTCGCTCATGAGCCTCAAGTCCAAGCCTGGCCTCCTAGGAACTCTAACGGTGGTGTCACGGAGGAAGTCTGGGCGCATCACGAACCTATCCAGAGGTAGCCTGTTGATGTACAGTCGCCACTCGTCTCTGGTCTTCATCTCAGCTGTCCTGCACTCTACTTGTGGAGAGAATCCGAACGCGCCACCTATGAAGAAGAGGGGGTGGCTCCCGAAGATCCTGCTAGCTGAAGTGACATCCTCCTTGTAGATGAATTTCATCCTAGCACCCATCCAACACTCTAGAAGGATCATAGAACCAAACAGGGGACCTCCTAAGGCTGCTGAAGTAAGGCCCTCGTACAAGTAAGCTAGAATGGCTTGGGAGATGGAAAGACCCTGCCATAGGCCGCTAATGGTACTAAGAAGGGGAATCTCTAGCACATGGTCAACTGAAGGAAACAAGATAGCCCCGCACAAGCAAATGGACGCGGCCTTAGCTATAGCTTCATCCCACCCACACCTGTTCTTGCAATGCTCCACTACCCACTGGCTAAGAGGAAGAAGGTGAATCTGACGTGGGCCTACGAAAGTATGGACATCCTTGTTGTCTGGTATGAACCCTCCCAAGATCAGCCTAGGATCTATGGGGGCAACAGTATGACACACTGAGTCTTCCCCTCCCACCTCAGACCTGGGTAAAGAGAAGTAGGTCTCTACTTCCTCCAATAAGATAGTGGCCTCGAATGATGGGAAGATGAATGTATGAGTTTGAGGATGCCAAATTTCAACTAAGGCCGAGATGTTGTGCCAATCAAGAGAAAGCTTTGGGTAGTTCTGACCCAACACTAGGAGAGGTTGTAAGAGCCATGATCTCAAGATAGATGTCACTCCTAGGGGCAAGGCACAGACCATGGGAGCCAACCACTTCAGGGTAGAATACCGCCTGGGGCCAGGGAGAAGCTGAGGTGGGAAGAAAGAAGATGGAAGAAAAGAGAGAGGAAGGAAAATCATGTAAGTAAATGAAAGAATTGAATTGAATGAAATCATGATTAACTTACTTCTCTCAGAGGGCTCGAGCTGAGATGTCGCGGGATCACGGTCAGTCGTTGGAGCACTTCCCACTCCTTCTTGGCTGGCTTTGGCCCTTCAAAAGATGCTCCCTCCATGGAACTCCCCTCTAGGGCCCTCTTCATGATGATTCGGTGATGAATATCAAAGGTTTCAAGGCTTAGAAGGAGGAGGATGTGTGAATCACGAATTTAGGCTCCCCCTCCTACTTATATGGCTTGTTAGGAAGCCTAGGTCTCTTGAGATCGGGTTGGATAAGTCTAGGGCAGGTTAAGATGAGGTTTGGATAGGTTTAAGGCGGTTTACCCTCGGGTTAGGGACTCTTCAGGAGAGTCCCATTCAAGTTCGTAGGATGCCCCTTGGACGGTCTTACGATAGACCGCCCATCTCATTGTGCGGCCCGTTATGGACCGTTTATCATCTTCCAGAGAATTCGAGGGCAAGAGTTTAAGCGGCCTGATCTAGACCGTTCTTCTTCTTACGCGGTTTATTGCAAACTGTTCAACATTCCGAGCGGTGAATATAAAACCGTTCACTTTTCCTTGGAACGGTCTATTACGGACCGTGTGCTACTTTGAATGACCCTCTGAGACCCATTCTTCTGATCTGAAGCATTTGTCCAACAAGTTGTGCACCTGTCCAACTAGTAGTCGTGATGTCCCTCATTTCACTCATTTGGCGCCCCTCATCTCACTCATTTGGCATCTCTCATCTCACTCATTTGACGCCCTCATCTCACTCATTTGACGTCGCTTATCTCACTCATTTTGGCATCACACTCTCTCTCTCCCCCTCGGAGTCGATGTCCCTCTATCTCACCCGTGGTCGTGTCACGTCACACCCGTAATCGTGCCTCACCCATTGTCGTCGTCTCTCACTCACACACTCGAGTCAGTAGCCGCATTCATCCATCCATCCATTCATTCATTCATAGAAATAGACAAACAAGAAAGGCATATCACTATCATATCATATCATGTACAAAAGTCGGGCCGAGTACAAAAGTCAGGACTGTCCCTCTCCCTGGCGCCCGTCGCTGTCTCCGGCTCCCTCGTGCCTCTTTGGTGGAGGCATCGCTGAAATCACCTCGTCACGCTGACGTCGCCGGCGCCGCTCGTCCTCCTCATTCCTCCGGTGGCCAGAGGAACCTGTAAAGTAACTCCTAACAGAGCAATGGGTGCTGTGGCTGCCGCTCGGAGTCGCTCGACTGCGCTCTCGACTCACCTCTCTCATGCCCGCCACCATGCCCTCCAATCTGTCAACCTGTAACCGGGCCTGCTCCACCTCAGCCCGGTAGCGCTCCGCCTCAGTCGCGCTGGCTCAGAGTCGCTCCAGCTCAGCCCGAAGAAGCGCTGTCTCCAGCGCGTCTGCTGGTCGGCTCTGTGCTGCCTCCTCCCGCACACGGGCCACCTCCTCCCGAGCCGCTGCCCGGCTTTGCTCAAGCTCGGTCCTAAGGCGGGTCAGCTCGGTCGTCTGCATACACATATCATTATCAGTCAATTGCATTTCATACATATCATAAGCATAAGTAACAAAGGGGAAGTGTAGCGATTTGCGTACCCTCTTGGTGAGCGCCACCTCAACCGCTTTGGCCCGCGCTACCATCCGAGTGAAGTCGGCCTCCCGCTCGGCCCGATCTGCAGGAGTCTGGGTGGAAGAAGAAGAAGGAGCATCGGCCCCCTGTCTCTAGGCCCCCTCAGCACGCTGCATCCAAAACTCCAGGTCAGTCACATACATATTCATAATCATAAGCATTTGCATAGTTTAAAGAGTTTAGGGTTTAGAAAACTCACCAGTAAGGCCAGGGCCTGTCGGGCCTCATCCCGCTCCCTGATGGTGGAGTGCAGGAGCCCCTGCAGCTCCACCAGTCGTCCCTTAGGGTCAACCTGCATTTAGAAGTTCAAGTGTCAGTGCATCATCATCATAAGCATAATAGATAGAGTTTGAGTTTAGAAGTCATACCGGTCGGTGGGCACCTCGGAACACCTGGTCCCGGTAGTGTCTGGCGTACGCAGTGTAGTATGCTGAGTCGCTCTCCGCTCGGACGGTCACCACCCGCCCGAGAGCTGTCCAGTCGGCCACCTGCGCAGCGTTCCTCGTAGACCAATCAAATGCTGCCGCTAGGCCCCGGGTAATCCTCGTCACTTGCTCCCCCGCCTTCTCAGGCGCCGGGAACTCCACCGCAGGCTGATGGACCCCGATGGTCCTCATCACCAATCTATAGTGCAGTGGCTCCACCACATTCACGCAGTGAAGCCACACATCTTGTCTGGTAAAAGCGAGGGCGCCAACCACCCAAGGCTGACCCTCCTGCCCCTCCTCTGTGTAAGGTGTCCACCATACCTGCAAGAAATAGGAAGTCGCATCAGCATTATCATCATATAAGAATTGCATTTAATTAAAGAGTCTGAGTTTAGAAGTATACCGAGGCAAACGGTAGAGCATCCAGGTCGTCCTGCAGCTCTCGGACCTGTCGTCTCAGGGCTGCAGTCTCCCGAGGTGCTGTCCACCTCCGTGCGATCGACAGGAGCCCAGGACGGGTCTCCTCGCCTCTGCCCAGCCCACGTAGGTGTACGTAGGCCCACACCTGCATAGCATCATGTCAGCATTTAGGAAACATATAGAATTGCATAATTAAGTCTAGGGTAAGAGTCATACCTGGAATAAGGGGGAGAAGCCCCCGAGCATCGTCCGACGGGCCGTCGAACTCAGCGTGTCGAACAAGAAGGCGAGGACTGATGCTCCCCACGCGTAGTCGCCCATGTGGCTCAGCTCCTCGAGGAAAGGAAGGAACCGGTAGCTCACCACGTCCGCTCTGGTGGAGAAGAGGAGTCGCCCGAACATCAGCATCAGGAACCGTCTCAGCACTCTGTCCGCCTCTGCTCCCGGCCCCGTAGCTACCCTCGGCCGCGCCAGCTCCACCAGCAGCTGCAGGTGCTCCTCCGACTGCTCTCCGACTGCAACTCCCGCCCGTCGCAATCCCAGGCTGTCCTGGAGACTAGCCCGGGGTAGGAGGGTCGACTGCCTCTCGGGGCGCCGCAGCTCTAAGCCCAGCAATCCCCGAGCCATCGCCCGGTAGTCGGAAAATGTGGTCCCGCTAACCGGTACCCCGTGCACTCTAAGGCCAGTGAGCCTGGCCACGTCCTCCAGCGTGGGGACCATATGCCCCCACGGGAAGAGGAACGTCTGACTCACTGGGTCCCAGCGGTCGTGCAGGGCGTAGAGCAGAGCTGCATCGAACCGACACACCTCAATGCTCAGGAATGGGGCGAACCCCATGGCAGCCAACCGCTCTCTCTGAAAGTCCGGCAGTGCTAAGTACACTGCGCGGACTTGCAGCCACGAGGTGCGGGTCCTGCGCTTTCCCTGCATTCATTCATTCATTTTAAATGCATTTTAGTAATTTATTTAAGCATTTTATTTCATATAAATAAAATCATCAAGGTTTAAATCTCTGTCAGAAGAGCGATCTCCCACAGGCCGCTCGTCCCTTTGAACGGTCCCATGTGCACCGTTCTAATTCCTGGGTTCTACGTTTTGAACGGGCTTCCATTGGCCGTTCGTATCTTGAACGGGTGGGCATGCACCGTTCTTACTTCAGGCTTCTTAGTGTCAAACGGCCACTCCTGGGCCGCGGGAAGGTTGGGCGGTCCTATAGGGACCGCATTGTGCTTTGTTGACAGGGCGTTGAACGGACCAATGTGGTCCGTTTGTTGTTTGTACGGTGACCCTCTCACCATCCTTACTTGGTTCGGTTATAATGTTGTGTGAGTTTGAACGGCTACCGCTGGGCCGTATGAGTTTGGGCGGCTCTATGTGAGCCGTCTGTTTTCGTTTGACCGGTTTTGTCTGAACCACCCTACCGTCGTCTTCCCCGACGACGGTGAGGGTTTCCCCACCGGCGGGGAGGCCACCATGGCGCCCCCAAACCGGTCCTTAGCCTCCCTAAACCCCCAAAACCCCCCTAAATCTAACATGCATGGCGTAAAATTGAAAGAAAAGGAGGTTTTGATGCACCTACCTCAGTTGGACGGGGCCCCTTGGCCGGTTTCTCCGCCGGAGCGACCTCCCCAGCGTCTCCATCTCCGGGCGCGGTGGCGTCGGTCCTTTCCTCGGCCTCGGACGGCGGCGGGAGGGTACCTCCCTCGACCGGCGGCGTCGCCGGGGTCTCCTCCGCCGCGGCGGCGGTCGTCGGCGGTGGCACGTCCATCGTCAGAGGGCGTCTCGCTTGATGTTTTGAGCGCATGTGGGGTGAGGGAGTGAGAGGGGTTGTGAGATGAAGGAGTTTGGGGGCAAGAGAGATAGAGAGAGGGGGAAATGGGGCTCGGTGCCCTTCGTTCTCCCTCCCACCGTCGGTTACGGTGGAGGGAGACGAAGGGTTTTAGCATTTCAAGGTTGCAGAGGTTGTGCGGTCTATTGTTAGACCGTCCTTAGTATGAACGGTTGAGGGGTGACCGTTCATCCTCAACGGTAGGATGTTTAAGTCGGTTCAAATTCCATAATATATACGGCTCAGATCTAACCATTCTTCTTTGGGCGGTTGGTGCCTAATCGTTCTTGTTTAAAGTTATTTTACCCCCATGTCTGCACTTGGTGTTCAATTGATGAATTTTGATATCATTACAAATCTTGTTAACAATGTTATGGCCAGTATCAAACTTTCACTTGCCGTTTCACCTGCGCAGGTAAGTCAGGTATGGCCTTCTATCCTTATCACCCTTATTGCATTATTATATGGTACTATAGTATATTATCTCGAGAACCAGTTGGTTATCTACGTGTTCCAGGATCTGATGTTCCCTTTTAACAAAAATGATGATGATCCAGGTTTACGTGTTTAATCTTCGGATAGGCCGTTAGGTTGGGATGTCATGGGGAGGATGATTCTATCCTGCACACCGTGGTTGCGGATAATATCTTGACGCTGATTTTCTCAGCTTAGCAATATTATTCTCGAGTATTTTATATTTTAAGCTTTCTTTACATTTATTTTAATGATTTCTTTTATTTTAGCCCAGCATGCATCATACGCATCTTTTTGAGCTTTCATGCCCCATGATGTGCTTGAAGAGTGTCCCATCAGTGATGGTTAGCTATGTGTTCAGTGTTTGAGTAAGAGGAACTAATTCCACTCTGAGTTGGAAGGTTCTCTTTGGTCAATTCGCTTGGTTTGGTCGATTAAAAGGTCCCCGTCTGGAGCTTTAGCATGTTTCCTTTACTTTTGATGCCTGCTTTTGGCCTCCTCATTGAACCACGGGATTGTATCCCCCATGAGGTTGGTCTTGTCGATTTGTTTCATTTAGTTTAGTTCCTTCATACTGGTGTCGCTTTTGGTTTAATCATTCCTTGCGTTCGGTTCAAAGTTTTCCGGAAGATTCCCGTCGCTTGTTGGTAAAAACGAGTGTTGTTTTACCGTAACGCCCGCTTTTCGGTCCACTCCGTTGCACTTCCGCTCCATCTCCATGTTCCATGTCACTTTCGCTCCACCTCCGCTCGCTCCCCTGCAAAGAGGACGTTAAGGAGGGGCATTTGTTGACACCCGTTTTTTGCCAATAAGTTAAGTCGTTCCTCTTACTCCCATTAGTTGATGTGTCGAGTTGTCCATCACTCGTTGGGACTATTTTCAGGCATATTTTGGGCCAGTTTTATGGGTAGCCTCCCTCCCTGGTTAGGTCCGAGTCGATTCAAGGTTTAACGGGCCTTGGTTTTGGTTGATTGGGCTTTTCTATGAGTTTCAAGCGCCCATGTACATGTATGGTTCATCCCTGGCCGCTCAATCAATGTGTGGTTGCTTGTGGACCGTCCATCTATTTTGGAGTATTTTGGCTAATTTTCTGAATTTCCACCGACAAGCATTTATGCGGTCCTACCCTAGCCGTTCAACTTGATGGACAGATGGATGGTGGCCGCTCATCTCTCAGAGTCCTGCGCTTGGTGGTGTTCTCAGACAATTATCCAATTAATTTATTTATCACCGACAAGGCTAGAACGGTTTGTCTTTGGCCGCTTTACATTTGAATGGTCTCATCTGAGCCGTTCATCTATGAGAGTCCAACGGCGAAGGTTTCGGTCAGTTCGATGGATAATTCGGATTATTTATGATTTATTTTGAATTACCACCGACATGGTTGGACGGCCAGTACATGGGCGCACATCCAGTTGAACGATCTATCGTAAGACCGTTCATCCGTTTGATTCCTGAATTTCAACAGATTTTATCTCTTTATCCGTGGTTTTATCCCCAACTTCTCCCGTCATTTTCTCCGCGGATAATGAACCATTTTGAGTGCAGTTTCGACTGGATAAGAGATAATTTGTTTATCTATGATTTTCCTTTGATTATCTCGATCTGAAAATGCTTCTAAATCCTAATTTCGGGGCTGGCTTTCTAGGCTCTATAAATAGACCCTAAACGCCGGGTTTGAAAAGGGGGTTGATTTTTTGGTCGACGGCGAAGCCCTGCCGCATTCTTGAGCGACCCAGCACCAAGGAGGGAGGCTTTCCACGTTCATATAACCCTCTGGTTCAAGGAGTAGTCTAGTTTCTTAAGTCTTGTGTGTTTGATACGTTTTGTCCTCTTTTTCATTGCATGCATCATTTTCCTCACTTTCTCCCCACGTTTTTCTTCATCTTCATTGCCATGCATATACCCACCCACGTTTATGACACCCTAGGGGTTTAAAATCCCCCAGGTATCCCCCTTTCCACTTATTCATGTTCATTTCTTATTATTTTGGCATCCACTACACTTTTCAGTTCTAATCTAGGTTTTCTCTTTGTGTTTTCACGTCGTTTTGCAGGTCAGCAATCCCTAACGCGAGGCCCATCCCCTCTGGCCGGCCGGAGAGGGTGGAGGTTGAACCCTTTGTGACTTCTGGCTTGGTGGTCTTGCACGGTTCTCTACAATCCGTTCAAGAAGACGTGCGGTGCAGCCTGGACAGTCCTTCCTCTTCCTGCGGTCGTTCGAAAGCCGTTCAACTGCCAGGAGCGCTTCATCCCGCATCTTCTGCAGCGTTCTTAAATGGTCTATCGTAAGACCGTGCATGTTATAAGCGGTTCTCTCAGAACCGTACATCTTCCCAGCGCTGCAGGTCAGGCGAGTACCTCTCCCTCTTTCCAAGGTCCGACGTGTTCATCATGTTCGGTGCTTTGGTGGCGATCACAGGTTTTTATTTCCTCCCTTTTCTTCTGTCTTCATTCATCTCTCATGTTGGATGTGGTAGGATAGACATTGGGAAGACATTAGAAGAAACGGACGGGAGGAGAAACATATCTAGTGTCATTGGTGTTCTGCGTGCCAGATTCGATTGTTGTTGTGGCGCAGAAGCCGATGAGTTGGGAGCAGTCAGCCGAGATGATTGTTTTCCTCGTAGGAGCTGATGCTTGTGTTGTCTGCCGAGTATGAGTTTTATCGGTGGCTGTGTTATGGCATGGGTCGTGTCTCCTTGATCCGTGAGACGATAGTGATGATGCCATGATTTTGGAGGTGCCAGACTTGTGCTCCTTTGTGTGCCATGCTCGTTCTAGGGATCGATGTGCCTTGAGATCCGGAGCCTGATGACCTTGCTTGTGATCAGGGTCTGGCAGTGTTCCTCTGAAATGTGTTTTTCAATAATTGTGTTTTTGTGTTTTTGTGTGTTTAAGGTTTGGCTGGTGCTTGGAGAGCGTTGCCAGCTGTATGGGTTGTTCTTCCCTGTTCCCTATTGGCTCTTTAAATTTTGAGGATGAAATTTCTTAAAGGAGAGGAGGATGTAATACCCTGGATCCTTTGGATCGAAATCGGAGAGCTGTCGGAGCGCTTTCGTGGGTCCCGGATCATATTTTGCGATCCACTCGGGTTTTTCTGATGTATAGCTTGCGGAACCCTGTGGAGAGTGAACCATTGAGTTTTGAGACTCCGGGACACTACAGGTGCATTGTGCTCTTTCCGAGAATCACGGAGGCTATTTTTTCGTATTTTTCTGATTTTATGGAATTTCGGGCCAAAAATTAGATTTTAGAAATATTCATAATTTTTTATTTTCCTTTTATTTTTAACCCTCACCCTCTCTCCTCTCTCATCTCTCACGTCTCTCACTCTATCCCTCCGTTCTCTCTCCTCTCTTCTCTTCTCCCCTGGGGCGCGCGACCGTGGCGGAGGTGGATGAGGTGGTGACGCTGTGCAGATGACCAGGAGCGTGATGGCACAAGGATCGAAGCGTGGCGTAGGCGCAATCCCATTCCGTGGATTCGAAGCCTTGGCGTGGTTCGTGTGATTATTTTTGACATGGATTTGGCCTTTTCAACGCGCGAGATCTTCGGTGGAGGTAGGGGGATGGATACTCTACCCATTTCCTGCTTTCCCTCGTGATTTCAAGTCGATTGACGTGAGTGTGAGCGGGTTTTTCATGTTTGGGTAAAAATGTATGTTTCAGGGGTGTGAGCTGAAATCGTTGTTCCAGGCGATCGTTTCTAGTTTAATTGGTAGAATTTGAACCCTTGGAATGTCGGGATTCGATTCCCGTCAGTTTGACTCCATTTGTGCACGATTTAACGCCGGTATGAGGCCAGTTGCCCACGTGAGTCGTGTTGGGTTGATTTGAGGTAATCTCCCGTTTGATTGCGATTTTGAGGTTTTCTGGATCCCTTTCAGCTTGTTGAAGGCTTGTAATGGGTTTATGGTTGTTTCCCTGTCGTTTGGGAACGATTGAGGCATGGAATCATCGGGTTTTGCATAGTCTTGCGGATTTTGGATCGGAGGCTGAACACGGTCGACCCAGGAACCGCGTTCTGCTCTCGGCCTTGGAAGCGGTTTGGCTTGAACCGCGTGCACTTTTCAAGCTTTGTCGGTTAGGTAGGTATGGCGGCGGGAGAACGTGGTTGGCGACCAACCGCGACCATCGGGAAGCGGTTGGAGTGAAACCGCGTCTGTCTGACAGCGGTTTGGTATTAGCCGCGTTTCTGCCTGTTTCGTTATTCCCTTCTTAAAGACGGTTTGTAGAGAGCCGCATCTTGATGACCGCGGTTAACTCTCAACCGCGTTTCGATGACCGTGGTTATCTCGTAACCGCGTCTATCCTTGTGTCGACTCCACTTCGTGAAGCGTCGACACCGTCTCCGTCTTCTCTTTTTACGTGTTTTTCGTTCATGGGCTAGAGGCGGTTCGCCCAGAACCGCGTCCATGAAGCGGCGGTTTGTTGAGAACCGCGGCCTAATAATCACGGCTAGCTCTCAACCGCGTATAGGTTTCTTCACCCTGTTTCATCTATTTTGGTCTCCGGTCAACCCTGTTGTGACCCAGTGGCTGACATGTGACCTCGTGAGTGTCTCGGCTATCCCGTGAGGATTGAGACCATGTTTTGGACGCTTAGAGGTATCGTCTTACCTCAGTTTGCGTACTTATGTGGTTCGTGGGCTTTGGTGATCTCTCATGTTCCGTGTTTCTCGTCATTCGGAATTGTGAGTCCGTTGAGCAGCTTAGAGGCCGAGGACTTTCGATTGATGTGGATCTGGTTATTCTGTGTCGCTTCCATGATGTTTAATCGTGGTTTGTGACCCAGGGACTAGGTTGATTGGCGGCTTGTTACCACTTTTTGCTACTTGACCCGAGTCTTGTGACTCAAGGATCGTTGTGAGCAGGTCTAGTTGACTGTCCTGAGTCTGGTAGTTGTACGCTGCCTAGTGTCCTGAGTACGTGCGACATGTGTGTGCTTAGCCTATCCGTACCTTGGTGTTTTGAGAGTCTCTGTGTCTAGTGAGCCTCCACTAGTCGTAGCCTGACGACACTTTCGTGTGTCGGCCCACTTGGGAGTGGTAGCGGGGCAGTTCCCGGTAGTGACGGTTTTTAGGCTGGTTGTCGTGGGCCCCTTTGTCTAGCGGTTAGAGTCCGACGGGAGGGGAAAACCAGCTCGAGGCCCGGCTCAAGACATTGAGCTTGTGTGTGCACACATGGTCAGGGGCGTTGGACCAGTGCCGACGGGCGTGACCCTTACTAGTCACTCGTTGTTGTTGTTCCTTGATTCTGTTCGGTGTCTCAGTCACAGCGTTTGAGGTGAGAAGGAGATACCCGAGGCGCAGTGTAAGACGTCAGTGGACGCATCTGACTTTTCTTCTAGTGAGGAGGTACTTCTGTCACATGACACATGATTCGTGTCTCGTGTTCTGAGTTTGAGTTTCTATCTATGCCGACGTGGTTCTTCGGGTAGTCTGCGTTCAGCTTCACCCGTAGTCAGTGTAGAATACTGTTGGCACTCAAAATATGATCCTTTGGCAACCAAGCCGCAAAGATGAATGATACGGCCCACTGAAGCACAGAAGCCGATAAAGATCAACTTATCAAGAGAACCCCTCAAGCTGACGAAGCCCTGAGCCACCTTGAAGGGAACATCGGGGACTTTACCTCAGGAGAGTCGAAGTGAACCCGCAACCAACCGGCAGCGCGATCAAGCCTGCCCAATGATCCGGCATCGACCTCGTCATGTCGCTACCCAGCATCCGTCGCCCGACCAAGGACGACGGTCTACCCAATGACTCTCCTAAGGAGGAAGAATGTCCTCGGCCATCCGCAACAAGGGGCCGAAGGTTCTGTCAGCAGAAGACCCCGATTACCCGGCACGGGTTCGGCTTCTCGCCATAGTGGGCCCGTTAGTGGCCGATTGATCACCGTTCAAGGTGGAATTGTCCAGGATGTAACGTCATCCTGCAAGGAAGCTTCGAGCACGAGTCCGCCTCAGTCAAAAGCACAAATCACAGTGCCGAAGGCTGTATCAGCAGGACACCCGTGTGCTCGGACCAGACACACACGAAGTCTTGTTTAAGGCCGTTCGTCGTATCAAGAGCTTCGTCAACACCCCATCAAGGCCCTCGATGGCCAGGGCGAGAGGAACAGTCGACGGGAGCTTCCGGAATCATCTCTGGGCCCACCGACTGGACACGCCAAGTGAACAGGTTAAAACGGCGCCGTCAAACCGGCGCGCCAAGAACAATAGGGGGTGTTCCCCGGCGCTGTCGAACCGGCGCGCAAAAGCCAAATGGGGCTTCTCCCCGGCGTCGTCAATCCGGCGCGCCTCTTCCTGGGGCGCCGAATTAACCATAAGGCTATATATAGCCTGCCCTCGGCCAAATAAAAGAGGAGACCGGATCAAAAAAAAAGAGAGGGGAGAGGAAAATCAGAAGAAAAATAAAAAGAGAGCCAATCGTCCGAGAGCGAGAGCGAGAAGTCTTGGGGGAGAAGAAAGGGTTTCCACTGAGGGCCGCTGTGATCCTCCTCTGTCCGTTCGCTCGAAGCCCTCCGTAGTCGGAGAAGAGGAGCTAGTTCCGATACTCTACTCTGGAGAAGAAGCTTAGGTGGGTTTCGTGATTTGCTTCTGACGATTCTCTCCGATCTCTCTCTTCTGATGTAATGTAAATGAAGCGGGAAGGGCGATGATATGAGCCCTCTCTCCCTTCATCATCTCTTTCTCCTCCCCTTTTCTCGAAAAACCCCTGCGCGGGTGCGATACTGTAGCATCCTGGGCGATGATATGAGCCAGCGACGCCCTGCTTCTTCTAACTTTGTTTACCCCTCCTATTTCCGGCTTGAATGCTGACTATGGGATGCAGAGCATTTGTAACGATCCATCTGGGCATTCGCCCTTTCTATATTTGAATAAAATCACCAATACCTATATACATATCCGAAGATTCGTTGCCATATACTGGATCGAGGTCTCTTCCGTGGTTTCTCCGATGTATACGCCCTAATGATTTCAAGGGCAACAGTGATATCACCCTCTCCCCAGGGGTTTCTTCTCGCATCAATTTCTATTCCGTGGAGGGCCATTGGCCAGAGGAAGGCACCTCGATGCTCCCCTGGTCAGAGCCCCGGGACCTTCTCCCATCGCCCTCCTTCCGTTCCCAGTCATGAATGGAGGGGGATGGGGGTATCCCCATAATCAAAACGCATCGTCTGTGGGTATTAATGTCTTTCTGTTCGTTATGCTGATTGTTCAATGGTTTGCCCTCCCTCGGTTGTGGAAAGCCACAAGCTAACAAGCTACTCTCTATGCTAACAGGCTAACTCCGATATCAACATAATCCCCCTTGCTAGCTAGTCAACCGGCTGGTTTATCATGTGCATAGTCTAATTAACTCCTTTCTATCGAATACATCCTGTCCTGTCCTACTCATGACGATTTTCCGAAGAGTTTGTCCGACAGGGAGAGGGGACATTCCCCATGAATCACCAGTGGATCACAGGGTCATACCCCTTCGTGGTATGTATCCTCATGATCTGTTCGGTGAACATAAACAGGGCTTTGGCCCAACATCAAATCCACTATCCTCAAGGATATCGTGGTGGCCACGGGTTGGAAACCTCTCACAGGCTAGTCCTCGAGGGCTTCTCTTCCCTATTGGCTGTCCCTTTCGATCGTGATTTGGCTATGAGTCGAGTGCCCCTCGTAGGCTAGCCCTCGGGGTTACCTTCTCTTATTGGTCATCTCGTCTGATCACCTTTTAACCCACGGAATGATGGTGCCCCTCGTAGGCTAGCCCTCGGGGTTTCCTATCCCTTTGGGTCTACCGGCCGCCGTTGCGCCACCCGACTTTTAGGGGTTTACTCCGCCACGTGAGTACTCCCTACGTCTCCCCGACAATCCTTTGTGATAGGGAGATGCTGCCGAAATTCCGGCTCGAACGAGTTTAAACTCGGAACAATCGCCGCGCTCGAGTCTGGACCTCGCGCGAGCCCATGATTCGACCGTTGGATAGCTTGGGACCGATTCGATGAATGATAAACTCAATAAATTCTCAAAACCCTCCAAAAACCTTTTAATAAATCCATGAATAAACTGATGAAGCTCATGTTTCCATGAAGTCGGGTTAATTCGGCGCTTCATGCACGATAATGCCTTAAAACGGCGCGCCCTTCCCGGTGCGCTCTTTCCGGCGCGCCCTTCCCGGCGCGCCCCAGCTCCCCACGCCGTTTTAACAGGGTTTCCCCTTTACCTATGGTTCTGGCGCCGTTTTAAACCTTTTACCTACGTTTCAGGGCGCCGTTTCAAGCGTTTTAGCTCCTTTCTTCGCATGCACTGCACCGGTTTCGCTCCGAATCGTGTCGTCGCGTCATTCCAACCCTTTTCCCACTCATGGGATGATTTCCTATGCTAATCACAGAAGGATGCAAGCTCCTCAACCAAATAAACTAATAAAATTAGCATGTTCAAGCTTGAATCGATATGTCTCGAATCCTTGCCGTCACGTCTTGGTCCAAGTATTCATGTCACGTTAATGCATGCCCGAACGTGTGCATCTTGGTATATCAAATAACATTGCCAGAAGGTCAGGTTACGCCTGATTGGAGGCTTTGTTACGCGTGAAGGTGGCCTTCGAGCCTAAGTCCTCCGCCGTGTACCAGGGTCCACCCTAACAAATCGTGTGTAGTCAATCGTATCATCCTGCATGATCACTTGCCTGCTCTGTACCCTTTATTCGGCTTTGACAGCCCGATATCTCGGTAATTAATCAAAGGTGTTCCCTCCTCGTGGGGGATGTAATTAACGCCATAGCCTTTATGGTATGGCGGACTGCTGGTCCCGACCGAACCTCACATTCGCCCGACATGGGTCAGAATGAGCGCACAATAAAATCGTCACTCATGTGACTGGCACGCCCGCGTCGTCAATCAGTCAGTTGATTACCAGTTAGTCAAATGGTTGATCGATACGCGAACGAAAAGGAAAGGAAAAAACACGCTGAAACAAGTCTGGCACGCCCGGTGGGACCAGTGTCACCTTTCATCTCTTTGCCGAGATATCCGGGCTTCGAAGCCCTTTCAAAGGCTACTGATTATTTCCCTGTTTGTCTTTGTAGGCAAACAATGACAACTCATGGAATAGCTGGCGTCGACTTCGATCAGTCGATAGTCGCTGGACACGCGCAAGGGTACCTGGCGGTACCCATGGAATTCGGCAGCTTCCCTGCCGCGGTAGGCTTCCCCAACTTCTTGGGGTTAGCCTTCGTCGATATCCTGGAGGTCGAAGCCCCAGAACCTGCCGAGGAAGTCGCGGAGAAGATGGAGCCTCTGAAGGTCCCCCGCTGCGACGACTTGCTCAAGAATCCAGCCCCGGCCGCTAGCTGCATGGTGCACCACGTTGTACGTGGGATGCACCCCGCTATCGCCAACAAACACCCTGGAGGACGTCAGCGTCGCCAGGTCCGCAGGAACGCTACTGTGATCACCGGAACTGTGTCTCAGTCCGGGAAATCAATGCTGGTTGGAGGCATGCGCGTCTTCCTCAACGGACGTACGGCACGGGTGACCCCGGACCGAGTCATCCCCAACGTTCCTGTCCACAACACATATCAAGCCCTTACTGGAAGGAGGGCAGAAATGGAAGAAGCCGGCCACCATGGCCAAGGAAACCCGGCACTCAAGCCGAGGAAGTTCAAACAGGTGTGGGTTCCCAAACGGACCCGACCTGTCCACCAGCTGACACCCATCCGCCGCCATCCTGTGAATGATGATGCGGAAGTGATAAGAGAAAGGGGCCTACCCCCGAAGATGGAAGAAGAGGTGGTTGCGGATCCTCCGCGCCACAGAAGTTTCCGGGCTACGGCCCGTCAAGTCAACGTCCCTGCCACGGGGCGAAGATTCCAACAGCCAGCCGACAGAGCTCGACTGGCCTACATTCCTCCTGCGGGAGGCCGACCACTATCCCCCGTACTACACCCAGAACGGGGTCGAGAAGAAATGACCTGTTTAGTCAGAAGCTATTTCCGAGGTTTAGGCAACCCCTCACTCGGACAGCAGCGGTTGATGCAAACAATCGCCACTGAGGAAGAGTACTGCCCATCGGCAGCACATGAAGAAGAGATGGAAGATAGTATGATGCTGTCGTCGGTCGACGACAACGGATACGATGACGGCTTTGAGATCGAAGCCGATGAAGCCTTCCCCGAGCGGGAAGAAAGAAGAAGAGTTTCTGTGTTCGATAGGCTGACCTTTCCGCAACAAGCCAGACGGAGGGTCCATCGACAGAGAAGAAGGATGCAGGTCTTTACTTGCAACATGGCCGGTATATCTAGCCGATATGGGGGGCTTCCTGAAGACTCCCAAGAACTGGCTCAATTGGCCGTACGGCCCGGGCCAGCTACCCGTAGAACAGAAGCGGCAAGAGAGCTTCTGGCAACCATGAGAGGGAAACAACCCCAGGTCTACCTCCACTGGGATGATAAAGCCCCCGTCTTGACCGCTAATGTGGTGACGACGGAAGAAGAAGACGACGTACTCCTTGACATCCTGCCTGAGGGTACGTCCGGGGAAACAACAGAGGGTGTCCCCACCACTATAGATCCATCAGTTCTGATGCTGCTGCAAAAATATCAATGGGAAATAGATTCCCTGAAGAAACAGCTGATAGAAAAGACTGAGCACTCATCAGCTTCTAAACCACCCGAAATCCAGGGTGAATCATCCCGGGGAGCGGCTCGTCGAGACGACCCTCCACCGCTCTACGCAGTGTCCCAGCCGTCAGAACCAAGCATGGCGACTGCACAACAGCGGCCGCCACAGCCTCAGCCGCTGCTACCTCCAGTGCTCCCCCAGGTGCACCCGACACCCCCGCTGCTGCGTCCTCCACAGGCGACCACCCTGGTCACCCCGTACCTGCAGCCAGCACACTTCTATCCAGAACCGGTTGACCCCACGGTCGTGAACCGGATGATGGTGGAAAGGATGATTGAGCTGAAGCTCGCAGAGAAGAGTGAAGGCGACTACGTCGCGTTCGATGCCTATCGGGTGCCCTACCCACAACACCATGCGGCTAAACGACTGCCCCCGGGGGTCAACAAGCCGCCTAAATTTGACAAATTCAACGGGAAAGGATCCCCTAAAGAACATATTGCTTACTATATGACCGTTATGGGTGATCTGGCCACCGACGAGTCATATCTGCTGAAATTCTTCGGGTCCTCGCTGACGGGGCTCGCATTTGAATGGTACTCCAGCCTTTCGGCCGGGTCAATTAATGACTGGTCGGATATGCAGAGGAAGTTCAGAGAAAGATTCCATGTCACAGAGAGGGAGGTCACAGTGGCCGAACTCTACTCAACAAAACAAAGGGCAGATGAAACAGCCCTTGATTACATCAAGAGGTGGAGGAACCTCGGAATGAGGTGCAAGCGGCCCCCGCATCAGGAGGACGCTGTGCAAATATGTAAACAAAACCTCAGGAGGGAGGTCCTGGAAAAGATGATTGGTATGGAAATTCGGTCGTTCGACCGGCTGAATAATGTGGTGGCTGAGGTGGAGGCTTTTCTAGCCAAGCCTGTCCCGACGTCGACTGCCAGCACAGCCCAGAAAGGCAAGGCTGCGGAACGGCGTCCCACACCTAAAGAAGCGAATGCGCTTGATATCAAGGCGTTCGAACAACAGAAGGAGAAAGGCAAGAAAGCGGCTCCCCCGCAACCTGCGAAAGCTCCAGATGATAAAGAAGGTCCTTCGCTGAGGGACAAAATGAAAAAAGCTTATTCCTTTCCAAAAGACAAGACCCGAGTCCTGTTCGACTGGGTAACAGAATACAGCATGGTCACTCTGCCCGAACCAAGGAGGCCGGAGGACCTGAAAAGAAAAGACAGTCCGAGATTCTGCCCCTACCACCAGATGTTGGGACATCCAATCGAAGACTGCTATGTTTTCAAAGACGTCATCGAAGGGATGGTGAAAAAGAATGAGATAGAGCTGGGAGAGTACAAAGTAGACCCTCCTCAGCCACATGAAGCCCCTTTCAGGAGGGCAGCAATCAACATGATCTCCCTCTACCAGGCATTACCTGAGGAGATCTCTGAAGCAAGCACACGGAGCACCTACGAAATCCATTTCCTGGAGCCCGTGAAAGAACAACAGGGGTGGCAGCAAATCCCTGTGAAGCACAAGAAGAAGAGGGCACCTCGCCCAAAAGAGGGGGCACATATCCGTGGCATTACACCCCGGCCTGCTCCGCCAGTGGTAGCACCCGTATGGGTCACTCCACCTACAGCTGTCAGAATACATACACCTAACAGGAGGAGACAAACTCCGCTGCCAGTAATCAAGGAAACCAATCCTGGAGTCCTTCGACTGCAACACCTAATTGAAGGGCTGGATGAATATGTGCAGCCCGAACTGAAACCTCTGCTGGTACGGGACCACGTCCCATGGCAAGAGCTGGAGCAACTCTCACTCAAGCAAGGGGAGGAAGCTGAAGCAGCACCACCTCAAGAGAGCAACCTGTTCTGGGGGCAAGCACCTGCAGAAACCAAAAAGAAGAAAAAGCAAAAGAAGAAGAAAAGAAAGGCCGCTGGGGCCCATAAAATACAGGTCGTCTCCTGCAATACCCTGTCAGCACTCTTCAACCTACCCGGAGAAGAGGAAGAAGAAGAAATTTGCTTCACACCCCATGCTGGGGGAGGCAAGGCCGAGGCCGCAACTGCTGCGCATGCCACTCGGTCAGGCCGAAAATGGGGGCGCCAGCCACCACCCAATCACAACATTATGTTCAGAGGGGAGCAACCCTACAAGACGCCTCCGCCGGAAGTTAAGGGAGCCCAAATCCCTCCTCCGTCAGGCCTATACAACAAGAGTGGGGGCAAGTCAGTCCCTTCATTCCTTGAATTTATGAAGATGTCAAAAGGGAAGCAGCCCTGCCAAGAGGCTAACCCTACACCCGGGGTCATTCACCCGCAGCCAGCGCAATCTACTGAGGATGCAAATGCAGATGGAGCTTGCCCTACAGCAGCTAATAAAGAAGACCCGACAGCCGGTGCCAGTCAAGAGGGTGCCGAGTCCGAGGAAGATGAAGCAGGTCCGTCTGGACCCACAAATCAAAACCTCCCCAAGCCCAGATGGGCTGAAGAGATGAAGCTCGCCAATGTCCGGGCTGGGAGCCGAATAATGAAGTTGCTCAAGAAGCTCCCCGCTCGATTTACGATCTGGGAAATTCTCTCCTTGAGTGAAGAAACTCGACAGGCGATCATCACTGCTCTGCAGACGCCTGCTCATTTTGAAGCCTGCGTAGCTGAGGCTATACCAGAAGCCAGTATGACCTTCTCTCCAGAAGACATGCTACTGCCTACTGCCAGCCACAACAGGCCGCTATATATGAAAGGGCATCTGAATGGAAGAGAACTGAACCGGATTCTGATCGATCCTGGTGCAGCAGTCAACATCCTGCCATACAGAATATACGAGAGGTACCACTTTAATGTGCATCTCGAGAAAGTCGGGGATATGCGTATCGCTGGCTTCAACCAAAAATGTGAAGTATCTATGGGGGTGGCAGAGTTCACACTGACCCTGGCAGATTTCACTACAACGGTGCAGTTTCATGTCATTGACTCTCGCACCTCCTACAAAGCACTGCTCGGCCGCCCATGGCTGCATGAAAATATGGTGGTGCCCTCCACGCTCCACCAATGCATCAAATACAGCCTCCAGGGGAAGGAGGAGAGGATATTTGCTGACATCCACCCATTCGAGGTGTTTGAATGTCACTTGGCGGACGCCAACCTATATACGGGGTCTCCCCGGAAGGTTTCTGAAGCTGAAGCCCCCGTAGGGGCATCGAAGAATAGATCGGGTGACGGTTGGTATCCACCACCGCCGCGCGGATATGTCAAGCCGAAGGTGGTCTCCCACATCACGGCTTCTGGAAATGTCGGCAGGGTGACACCCCCAGCATTATACCCCAAAGCTAAGGAAGTACATGTCGATCGACAGCACGACCGCATCGGAGTCCCGGCCGGCCTCACCAAGCCAGTCTCCGGCCTCAATGATCCCACTGTCGAACCTTTCAAAGCCTGGGAGGTGACACAGGAAGATGGGCCCAGCAGCTTGTTCTATACAGCTGAGGAGCATCCCACTCAGGAAGACACAGACTGCAGCCTCCCTGAGGATCTAGCCAACCCGCGGGTTCCTGTTCAGGGCCTGGCATTTACAACTGATCGAACGGCCAGGATGTTTCAAAAGCAACACATCCCTCCCGATCAGTCTCAGAAACGCAAGGAAGCTTTCCAGAAGATGTGGTATCCTGCAAATCTGGATAAGGAAATGAGGCGTGTCTCTCAACATCCAGGGTTGGGCTTCACCCTGGAAGACTACTATTACAGTGGGCGGTACGAGGTGGATACTATCTCCGCCTTCTATCCTACTGAAGATAGCCCTCTGAGGGCAACCTTTGATGAGTATCCGGCGGAAGCCGAATATCTTGAACTCGTTCAATCCCGAAATCAAGAAGCAGAAACCTCGGTCCCTTGCCGATGCTGGGAGCAGGTTCACCCTGAAGAAGCGGCCTTTCAAGCCGAATTTGATACGGCTAGCAGCAGCGAAGCCGAAGACATTCAAGAAGTAGGGGTCTCTCCCTCTACAGGGGTCCTACTAATGACAACTTCAACACCCTTTCTGCTAATCAGGGAGGCCTTGGTCGACTCCAATCAAGGGGAGCCAGCTACCAGAGAAGAAAAAGCCACTTCTGCGGAAGATACAACTGTCCCAGAAGGCGAAACTTCCTCAACTTCTGCTACAAAATCAGCATGCTGTCTGAGCCGGGCAGTGAACGGTTACCAGCCTGTCATGGCTGTAATCTCATCTGCAAACACCAAGGCTGCTCTTTCGTCCTTGGAAGCTGCAACGGCAATGGATCTGCTAATAGAACAATCCACCCAGCCGCTAGCACAAGAGATCAAGAAACCTCAGGAAGCTCTGACGGTGTCTGACGAGGAAGTCGAAGTGCTCGACCCTCAAGATGGCGTTCCAGACTTCGTTGACCTCCAACCGGCGCCTCCGGAAATAGAAGACGGAGGCCAAGCCACAGTCGATGAACTGATAGAAGTCAACCTGGGAGATGAGAAGGACCCTAGGCCTACCTTCCTCAGTGCCCAACTATCCCCAGAAGAACGGGAGCTGTACATTCAACTACTGCTAGAATACCGGGATTGCTTCGCCTGGACTTATAAAGAGATGCCAGGTCTAAGCCCCGCTGTCTCACAACATGAGCTGGCAATCAACCCTGAAGCCGAGCCGGTGAAGCAACCACCGCGGCGCATGAGGCCAGAGCTCATCACCCAAATTTGCGCTGAAGTCGACAAGCTCATTGACGTGGGATTTGTTGAAGAAAACCAGTACACCACATGGCTGGCGAATATCGTCCCCGTGAAAAAGAAGAATGGACAGATCCGGATATGTGTCGACTTCCGAGATCTAAATAAAGCCTGCCCCAAAGATGATTTCCCGGTACCAATAACCGAGGTCATGATTGATGCTACAACCGGCCATGAAGCCCTGTCATTCATGGATGGGTCTTCCGGCTACAATCAGATTTGGATTGCGGAGCGCGACCGAGTCCATACTGCTTTCCGAACTCCTAAAGGCATTTATCATTACAAGAGAATGCCATTCGGACTAAAGAATGCCGGCGCAACCTATCAGCGCGCAATGACCAAAATCTTTGATGAATTGCTCTACCACAAGGTCGAGTGCTACATAGATGATCTGGTGGTCAAAACCAGAAGAAAAGAAGATCATCTGCAAGACCTCCGGATTATTTTTCAGAGGCTGAGGCAGCATGAGCTAAAAATGAACCCTATGAAATGTGCGTTCGGAGTGTCGAGCGGAAAATTCTTGGGCTTCATCGTCCGATATCGGGGAATCGAGATAGACCCCGCAAAGATCAAGGCGATTCAGGGGTTACCCCCGCCAAGGAACATCTCCGAGCTGAGATCACTACAGGGCCGTTTGGCTTATATCCGGCGTTTCATTTCCAATTTGTCAGGGCGATGCCAGCCTTTTCACAAGTTGATGATGAAAGATGTCCCCTTTTATTGGGATGAAGATTGCCAGGCAGCCTTCGACAAGCTAAAAGACTACCTGAAAACTCCTCCAGTGTTGGGCGCACCGGTGAAAGGACGACCATTGATACTGTATATAGCAGCTACACATAATTCTCTGGGGGCAATGCTGGCCCAGAATAATGAAGAAGGGAAAGAACAAGCCCTCTATTACCTCAGTCGGAGACTGGTCAGAACTGAAGAGAAATATACTTATATTGAGAAGATCTGCCTGGCACTAGTCTTCGCAGTCAAAAAGCTCCGGCATTATATGTTGTCGCATGAAATCAGCTTGGTGTCCAAGGAGGATCCCCTGAAATATATCATGTCCCAGCCGGCACTCAAAGGCCGCCTAGGCAAATGGGCGGTGATCCTTATGGAGTTTGATGTCTCCTACGTGCCGCGCAAGGCCGTCAAGGGCCAAGCTATTGCAGACTTCTTCGCTGAGCACCCAGTGCCCGGGGATCGCCCGTTGGAGCCAGAGCTTCCTGAAGATGAAACCCTAGAAGCCGCGCAAGTACAGCCCTCCTTATGGCAACTGTACTTTGATGGCGCTTCCAGAATTGACACCTCTGCCACCGGGTCAGCCAGGGTCAGAGCAGGAGCAGGCATAGTCCTGAAATCCCCAGACGGAGAAGTGGTGCATACATCCTGTTCCATAAACAAGCAATGCACAAACAATGAAGCAGAATATGAAGCCCTGATAATCGGGTTGCAGATTGCTCTGTCCATGGGAATTCAGATGCTGGAAGCATTCGGAGACTCCATGCTAGTTATAAAACAGCTGGAGGGAGAGTTCGAGGTGCGAAAGCAAGAGCTCCTCCCCTATCACCAGTTGGCAACTCGCCTGATGTCAAGATTTTACTTCATCAGCATCAAGCACATCAATCGAGGCCGGAATGCTCAGGCAGACGCCCTCGCTAAGCTGGCCAGTTCATTGGCGGTCCCGCCAGACACAAGCCTGAATATAACAGTGATCAACCGCCGACAGGTCCCCAGCGTAGCAGAGGTTCTGGCCGACGAACAAGAGATGGAAGTAGCAGTCATCGAAGGGGTTCAGCAGCCCGACTGGCGAGAGCATCTCCTACGCTGGTTTCAACACCAGCAACTTCCAAAAGAAAAGGAACAGAGAATGAAGCTCCTGAGGATCAAGGATTCTTACGAGATGAGAAGCGGGACCTTGTTCCGAATTATGGCAGATGCCCGAAGGAAAGTCCTACTCCGTTGCTTGTCTTCAGCAGAAGCAGGACAGGTGATGCAGGAAGTCCATGCAGGATCAGCTGGAGCACACCAGGCTGGCCCGAAAATGAAAATTGAGATAAAAAAGTTGGGTTACTATTGGCCCACTATATTTGATGATTGCTGCAAGTTTGCCAAAGCTTGTCAGAAATGTCAAGAACATGCTAATGTGGCAAGGAGACCTCCAGTGCCACTGCATCCCACCCTACCGAGCTGGCCATTTGCTCAATGGGGCACGGACGTGGTAGGGCCGCTGCCAGCATCTTCATCAGGGTGCAAATACATCTTAGCAGCTACAGACTACTTCTCCAGATGGGCAGAAGCAATAGCACTAAGAGATGTGACGGGAGAGCTAGTTGCAAGATTCTTCCGGCAGAATGTAATATTTCGGTTCGGAATCCCCAGCCGAATCATCTCTGACAATGGCAGCCATTTCAGAAACCAGAAGGTTTATCGGCTGGCCGACAAATACAAAATTGACTGGAGGACATCGTCCCCCTACAACCCTCAGGCCAACGGACTCGCAGAAGCCTTTAACAAGACACTGTGCACGTTGCTGGCAAAGACTGTCAAGTCTAATAAAAAGGATTGGGAAGAAAGGATGTACGAAGCACTTTGGGCTTATCGTACTGTCTACAAGACCCCAACCGGCTGTTCACCTTTCTCCCTTGTCTATGGGTCGGAAGCTGTAGTGCCGATTGAACTTGAAGTGCCTTCATTGCGAGTTGCCATCCAGCACGGATTAGTCAGTGGTGAGCAGACCAATGCAGAAAGAAGATTGGAAGAACTCGTTGAGCTCGAAGGAAAACGCCTCCGGGCGCAGCAAAACATCCAGCTCTACCAAGCTCGTATGGCCCGTGCTTTTGACAAGCTAGTCAAGGGTCGAGAATTCAAGAAAGGAGACCTGGTAATGGTCAAAAGAAAAGAAGTGATGACTTCTAACCCCAAAGGAAAGCTGGTCGAAAACTGGGTCGGACCGTATATCGTCCGCCGAGTATATGAAGGGGGTGCCTACGTCCTTGTAGACCACAAAGGAGTCATCCAATTCTCTCCCCTCAACGGAAAACACATTAAGCTGTATCATGCAACGCAGCCGACACACCTCGAGTGATCGATCGGAACACACTTTTTCTTGGTTTAGTGGCACTCCGCCCTAACCGAGCTGCCCTTTCCTTGGTCTAGTGGCACTCCACCCTAACCAAGCTACTTTTCCTTGTTTAGCGGCATTTCGCCCTACTCGAGCTACTTTTCCTTGGTTAACGGCATTCCGCCCTAATCGAGCTACTTTTCCTTGGTTAGCGACATTCCGCCCTAATCAAGCTACACTTTTCCTTGGTTAGCGGCATTCCGCCCTAATCGAGCTACTTTTCCTTGATTAGCGACATTCCCACCTAATCGAGCTACTTTTCCTTGGTTAGCGATATTCCGCCCTAATCAAGCTACACTTTCCTCGGTTAAATGGCACTCCGCCCTAACCGAGCTACCCTTTCCTTGGTCTAGTGGCACTCCACCCTAACCGAGCTACTTTTCCTTGTTTAGCGGCATTCCACCCTACTCGAGCTACTTTTCCTTGGTTAGCGGCATTCCGCCCTAATCGAGCTACTTTTCCTTGGTTAGCGGCATTCCGCCCTAATCGAGCTATTTCTCCTTGATCAGCGGCATTCCGCCCTAATCAAGCTACCGTTCCTTGGTTAGCAGCATTAAGCCCTGATCAAACTACTTTTCATCGGTCAGTGGCACTCTGCCCTGATCGAGCTACCCTCTCCTTGGCTAGCGGCATTCCGCCCTAATCAAGCTACCTCTCCTCGGTTAGCGGCATTTCGCCCTGATCAAGCTATCCTCTCTCGGCTCGCATTCCGAATAAAAAAAAGAAGGGAAAAGAAAAATGGGGTTAAAAATAGAGATACCCCGCCAGACTTGCTCCCATATCGGGACAAGTGCAAAAATGGCTATAACCCGGCTGTGGTGAAAACCCGAAAGGGCGTCGCAGGCAAAATCGGGTACCCCGCCGCGTGAAAACCCGAAAGGGCGCGCGGGCAAAAGCAAGAGGGGGCTGGCCTCGGTGAAAACCCGAAAGGGCGCTTGGGTCAGTAAAGTGGTAATTTCTAAATGCCTCTCCTATTCTCCACCCAATAAAACTCCGAAAAGGACAATCATCAAAGTCCCGCCGGAAATCCTTTAACACATACTCTTCGACCCTCGTCATCATCGGCGAGATCGGTCGGTCTCTACCCTCAACTTGGGCCTTACGTCCCTGTTGACAAACCCATGCCGACGAATAAGCCCTTTTCGACTCTCGCCGTCATCGGCGAGATCGTTCGATCTTTACTCTTAACTCGAATCTTACACCCTTGTTAATAGACCATATCCTTTGCTTCGACATCTAGCCGGTGTCAACGAACCGAAGCAGGGTTCAATCCTTGCCATCATCGACAAGGTCTGTCAACTTTTTCATGGTCAAGTTCTTCTGCACCTTATACAAAAAAAAGAGAAAAGAAAATGGGGTTAAAAATATAGATACCCCGCCAGACTTGTTCCTATATCAGGACAAGTGCAAAAATGGCTATAACCCAGCTGTGGCGAAAACCCGAAAGGGCGTCGCGGGCAAAATCGGGTACCCCGCCGAGTGAAAACCCGAAAGGGCGCGCGGGCAAAAGCAAGAGGGGGCTGGCTTCGGTGAAAACTCGAAAGGGCGCTTAGGTCAGTAATGTGAATAAAAAATGAATGATGAATAGTGATGAACCATCCTCCATCCTGAAGGTCGTTTACGAGGTCGGGGCGAGGGTCTCCATCCGATATCCCACTTATACGCATCCAGTGTCTACCTTTTCGACCCTTGTCACCATCGGTAAGATCGGTCGCTACCCGTATCTGGTTTTGTCACCATCGGCAAGACTGTCTATCCTTTTCGACCCTTGTCACCATCGGCAAGATCGGTCGCTATCCTTATCCGATTTTTGTCACCATCGGCAATACCGTCTACCTTTTAGACCCTTGTCACCATCGGCAAGATCGGTCGCTACCCCTTTCGATTTTTGCCACCATCGGCAATACCGTCTACCTTTTAGACCCTTGTCACCATCGGCAAGATCGGTCACTACCCCTTTCGGTTTTTTTGTCACCATCGGCAATACCGTCTACCTTTTAGACCCTTGTCGCCATCGGCAAGATCGGTCGCTACCCCTTCCAGTTTTTGTCACCATCGGCAATACCGTCTACCTTTTCGACCCTTGTCACCATCGGCAAGATCGATCGCTACCCTTATCCGGTTTTTGCCACCATCGGCAAGACCGTCTACCTTTTCGACCCTCGTCACCATCGGCAAGATCGGTCGCTACCCTTATCCGGTTTTTGTCATCATCGGCAATACCGTCTACCCCTTTCGACCCTTGTCACCATCGACAAGATCGGTCGCTACCTATCCGATTCTTGTCACCATCGGCAAGACCGTCTACCCCTTTCGACCCTTGTCACCATCGGTAAGATCGGTCGCTACCTATCCAATTTTTGTCACCATCGGCAAGACCGTCTACCCCTTTTCGTCCCTTGTCACCATCGTCAAGATCGGTCAACTACTCTCTAACCTGGGCCCTCACCCTCCTGCTGACCAACAAAACATCATGGCATCGACATTTGACCCGTGTCAAGGGTCATAACACACCTCTCATCACCAGCGGCAAGGTTCGCTAGGTGCATCTGCCTACGCTACCTATGTCCCACATTGGCAAAGGCCCCGTTCCGGGAACGGCTACATCGCGGTGGAGCGAACACCTCACCCCTTCCTTGAAGGCGTGAGCGCTCTCCTGCGCCATCAGCAGGTATCCCTAGGTTCGGGTGACCATCCAGAATAAAGAAAAGAAAGAAGGAAAAGAAGTCGCGATTGACGGCAACGAAAAGAAATATTTCCATTTAATGAGAATGGGTGGAACACATTTTTTTGCCCGGGGTATCCCCCGGGGGTACATGAGCTTCAAAGACAAAAGGAGCATTACAAAAAAAAAGAAAGAAAAAAAAAGAAGCAAGGTCACGGCAGAGGGCGCCGGAAGATATCTGCCAAGTCTAAAAGGCCCAGCGAAGGGTATCGTGTCAACTCTTGCAAACGGGTCTCGGTGGCTGTCAGCTGAGATAACCTCTCGTCTAGTGAGGCAAGTTGTCCTTCAGCCAGGTCAGCCTCTTTCGTTGTCTGGACCTCTAGGCGCTCGCCTTCCTGCAGCTCGGCTTCGACCTTAGCAAGTTCCGAGCGCAACTCGTCCATCCGTGCCGTGAGGAGCATCCGACGTTCCGAGATATTGCTGGCAACATTTCTCAGCTGTCCCACGGTCATCCTCAATGAACTGACGGCGGTGCGGCAATCTGCCTTCTCCAGCTTCGCGGCAGTCAGCTGATCAGAAACCTCTCGACTGAGGAACTCCCGCCTGTTGGCATGTTTTAACAACATCACAACCCGCGGGGTCCAATCATCCATTGGGCAGCCGAATGCCAAAAGCGATCGGGAGAGATGATCTATCAAGCTTCTCAGCTGCAAATAAGTCAGGTCCGGAGAAGCTAACATGGCCCGCTAGAGGTTATCCAGAGACTGCCACACCATGTCTCCAGAAAATTGTAGGCCCAGTGGTGAAGTCTCAGGGAGCTGAAAGTCTACCCTGCTATCTACCTCGGCCCAGATGTCGTCGGCCACCCCAAGGGACGTCGACGGCATAGTCTGTACGACGCCCACATCCGGCCCGACTATTGCGGCTACATCAACTGAAGGAACCTCCATGATGGCAACTTCCTTGCCCGCCCGTTGCGGTGAGGCTACAACAACCGTGTCGGCAACGGAAGGCGCTTGCTCTTCCTGAGCAGTCTCACCGGTCGCTGAGGCAGGAGAGCCCTCTATGATCGACAGAGCTTTAATGATATCGGCCTCGCCTGCAATAATTTCCCCTGCCTCTATTTCCGGGGGGTCACTCGGCTTCAGCAATGACTCGTCACCAGCAACCAGGGCTTGAGCCCCTGCAACCTCGGGCGGGCCGCCGACCTCGGCAGTCACACCGGGTTCCTCTGAGGCCACTGCAGCAGCATAGGTCCGTGGAAGCCGCAGGGCAATAGGCCGCACAACTGGTGGGAAGGCCGACTGACCCATATCCACGTCTGGAAGGGGTATGCGGATCATTATAGCCGGCGGTACCACCTCAGCCTGCATTCCATATATGTACATCAGCCAGCTGGCTTGAAAATTAAAAGAAGCGCTGCAAGTGGGAATCAGAATACTTCCTACCTCAACCGGCACTATATTTAGGCCTCCCAAAGTGGCCTCTGAAGATTCCGGCCCTTCTCCTGTAGCCGGGTATGATGGCCCGTGCTCGGCGCCCAATAGCCTCGGAGGGCTAAACGTTGGCAGGTCGCTCTCATAAGCTGATGAAGCCCCGGCGTCCTCAGCCTCGGTGTCGACCATGGGGAACCCCTCATCATCACCAGAGCCGCCACCATAGTCAACTTGCTCGGAGGAGGATGATGCTTCTGCTTGTTCTCTGATCTCCGGGACCTGAGCATGAACCGTGCCGCTGAGAGGAGGCCCTCTATCCAGAACCTCCTCGGCGATCGCCATCTCGGGAACATCTATCGGCAGAGTATCCAGGGGCTGGTCCCTTGGAAGCCCTTGCTCTCCGATGACAACCCCTGCCGAGGCACCAACCTCAGGGAGCAGTGTGGGCCGAATGTCGACTGGAGTCAAAGGACAATAAACAGTCAGGACTTGACTGAAAATACAACATGCCACGGAGCTCTACGGGCGAGTTGCAAATTACCTTCTGTTTCTTGATGAGGTGTCGGTGAAGGCAAGTCGCCCTCGACAGAGATCAAGGGGACTTCCCCCTCTCTCTCTCCAGCAGCAGCTCCGGTTGCCGCCTCCAACCCAACAACGGCGGGGATAGTGCCGGCAGTTACTGAAAAGAAAGATGGTCAGCCCAGGCGGCCGAAACAAGCAAATAAGCCAATACAAGAATAAGGAGTCACCTTCGCCCTCAGGCCTTCCCGTCCAGGCGGCCTCGAATTCAGAGAATGATGGAACCCGAGGAAGTGGAGCGGCGGACTCCTCTTCAGCAGCCTTCCTCCGACGTGCCCGAGTAGCACGGGACTCTGCCCTCTTGGCTTTCTTAGCCCTACTGACGGCCTCCCTGACCTGGGACCTGGTCCGCTTCCGCGAGTCCCCAGGGGGTAATGGTGTCGTGGTGGGAGCCGGCTCTGGAATATTAAAATATGAAGGCTTCTGCGCCTTAGATATCAACTCCCTACAGTGTCGGGTCGCTTCCATAGAAAGGCGAGCTGCAAAAACACATGAGTAAGAAGATGCACACTACTATAGAAGAAGTAGCTTCAAGGCTGAAGAAGAAAACAAGCATTACCTGGCAGCCCCGTGTATCGAGGACTGAGTGGCCAGTAAAGCAATGCTGGCGCCTTGTCCCGGGAAGCCGCCTCACGGATCAGCCAGCACACATCACCAATTGTTTCACTTTTCTCCGTCAGTTGGGCCAAATCTTCATGGCCACAGGAGGACAAGTGATGATATAAGCTCAAGTGGTCGAATCCCCAGCCGTCGACATACTTGAAGGATATTAGAAGCTGATGGCTCCGAATGGCTTCTAACGGACTGGCAATTGAAAGCCCATGAGAATGAAGCAGGGTGAATATCCAGGGGGTGTTGGTATACAAGTCAGGCCGCCTGTCTTCCCTCCCGATGAAGGTCCGATAGGGATGAAAATGGTCGACTTCTGGGCGCCAGCTCGCCATACTAGGAAGAGGTTCTTCCACCGGAAGGGGGATTGTCTGAAGAGCAATCCGGTCACTGCTAACCCGGCACAGCCCCCAGAGAGTCTTGATATAATCATCCCTCTGGATCTCTGGCATCTTCGGGTCGGCTCGGGACGACTTGCCTTTCGCAGCTTTCCTGGCTTCTACATATGCCATCACCTCAGTGTTGGACCAAGATTTCAGCCTCTTCAAGTAGGCTGGATCAACATCCAGAATGGGCTCCCGCTGGGAGTCTAAAAAATGGCGTTCGGCAGCATGCCAGCAGTCCTTCCGGAAGTTCCGATAAAAGCCCGTTCGTGCATTCCACCACTTGATGAAGTCTGGAGTCACTCGGGGCAGACGAGCCGGGGTTGGCACCCTGAATGATACATCCTCTCGGCGATGGAAGTAGTCCCACCACCCACGGGCTTCATCAGTAGCCGTCTGGCCAGCCCGGTGTCTATTCGGCAGATTGAATCGGGCTGAAGAAGAAGGAATTTGCTGGTCGTACCCAAAATTTCGGCTGAAACGGAAAGGATAATACGGCTCCAGCCATAGCAAGCCGCTTTTCCTGAAGACTAGAACACTGGGGCGAATAGACAACGCCCACTCAACCAGTTCCGGCTCCAAGATGGGCCTCGTGCTCTTCGACCCGGTCAGCTGATGAATAAATTCCTCTGTCTCAAATAATCGGCATTGCCGCATCCGGTTGACAAGAGGGCTAGAGCTGGTAGCCAAGCTCCAGAAATGCAGAACGCCAGGGGAATCTGTTGGAACTGTAGTCAACTTCCCCCGAATGGCGAAAAGCTGATCCGCCAGTGAGGACGGTTCGGCACTGGCAAATTCGATCATCCGCGGTAAAGGACGATCTGACTGCATTGACCGGGGAGCTGCTTCAGGAAATAGGGTGCAGACCCAGGCATTAAAAAAGTGGAGGGGACCAACTGTCGCGAATTTCTGGGGATGCGCGACTTGTGCAAATCCCCTAACATTTTGTATATGAGGCATAAAGCCACAGGGCACAGGGACAGCTTCGTCCCCCAAGCCATCAAACAGGCAGGGTAAATCGCCTCCGGCCTGATCACCGTCTCGTCTCCTTGAGGAAGGGCGAATGAACAAAGCCAATATGTCAAGTACGCAGCACAGTGTGTAACTGCGTCAACTCCCGTGGGATTCGGGCCGGCCTGCCGCCCTCTCCCTGAGACAGCAGGATATGTTGCTTGGCGCCGAGCCCTCTTCTTCCGCGCCACCGCTGTCGGAACCACTGTGGGGAAGTCCTCATAGTGCTGCTCCCCACCAAAGAAATATTGAAGCCACGTGCCCATCCGCACGCGTCTCTTCTCACCAGGCTTTCGCGCTTCCTGCGAGTCAAGTGTCAGGCGCAGCAAGGTGCGGTACGCCTTCATCAGATAACGGTAGGCGAAGCCCATGAAGTATTTGCCTTCACCATCCGTCTGGTCCTTCAGCCAGTCTGAGAAGCAAACTTCTTCATACGGCTCTCCATCTATCGGCAGGCCGCTCAGCTGAGAAAGGCTCCATAGATCCAATGAAGTCTCACCTTCTGCAGTGTAGAAAGTATTGTACTCTGGGCAGAAGACTTCAATCATCCCGCAACACAGACCTCGGGAGATCGGGAATCTATACCGAGAAGCGTATACGCTCTGATAAACTCCGGCGTGCACCAGGATGGGGGCGTATTGCCGCAACACAAAGTCTGTAAATTCAACCGCTCCCGGTCTGAAGGCGTGAGCATCGGTGGCTTTGAGCTCTCCAAACCACCCCACTGAAACCTGATGTTTGAACCGGACCGCCAAGCAGTCCAAAAGAAAAGGCTCGTCCCGGTATCCCCAATGGAGCGATGCGAGGAATAGACCATATATGGGCTTCTCCCTGTCAACGCGGCCGGCGGTTTCATTCCAGCGAGCTGGTGTATACTGCGGTGCTCTCGTCAGCATCCCGGCCTCGGGGGATAATTCCTGCACTCCGAGCACGGCCCCCCACTTCCTGGGCTCCCCGGGGATGTACATGGGCATACCATAGGTGACTGACTCAGTCAGGCTGTCCCGCTCCGCCAGTAGCGCTCCTTCAGCTCTGCGGACCAGAATTAAATCACGCTTCCCGCCAAGGTTGAAGCGCTCGAGGAACGCCATCAGGTGCTTATCTTTGGGATGGTCCCGTCTGATGTCGTCCCCTCGGTCATACCTGAAGTGGTTGCCGTCAAGAATCAATAAACGGCCGGTGTCGACAGTGTCGGTTTCTGAGTCCGAAGACTCAGCCACCACGGCTACATGTCGGAGCCCCCGATCAAGGGAATGGACATTCCCCCATGTCACGGTGACCCGGGATACGGAGGAAGTAGAGACGGAGGCCATGTTATCTGCAAAACAGTACCCGGAGAAGAACAAACAAAAGTCAGAAATCAGTTGATTGAAATAATATTTCTGACAAAATTTCGACAGCATCTCCTCAGCTCGAGGGTTTGCCAAAAGAAAGCGGAAGCCGTCCACAAAGGGAGCAGCCCTAAAAGCAGCCACAGCCATTAGGCCTAGGCCAAAGGGGACACCCGAGGGATCCAGCTCCGAGGACAAGTCCTACAAAGAGCCTCCCGGGGCCCGAAGAATGGGTTCAAAACCCAAAGAACAGCAACACTCAACTCACCCGCTCACAGGCGAAATCGCCCGAACCCAAAAGCCACTCGGCGCCGCGGGAAGAGGAGAAAGGGAGATGAAGAGAGAGAAGAAAATCTCACAAATGAGCTTCTGTGAAAAAAAAATGAAGAAAAAAGCTAATATATAGGGGGGCTCCACCCTTTGTTAAAACGGCGCTCCCCGGGGCGCGCCGTTTTAAGCAATTTGCGTGCCGGGAACCCCGCGCCGTTTTAACCCACGAAGTCCAGGGCGAAGTCCAGGGCGCGCCGTAAAGGCGGCACCGTTTTAACCAATGAAGCAAAGGCCGTGCCGTTTTAAGTGACGTCGTCAGGCTTCCTGCCTCGCCTGATTAACGTCCGACGCCAGAATTAAGTGCCGTTCGAGCCTCCGTCAACCAAACGAAGCTCATCCGTAGGCCTTGCCGCATTCCTGCCTCATTTGCACCGCCTACGTCTGGGGGGCATTTGTTGGCACTCAAAATATGATCCTTTGGCAACCAAGCCGCAAAGATGAATGATACGGCCCACTGAAGCACAGAAGCCGATAAAGATCAACTTATCAAGAGAACCCCTCAAGCTGACGAAGCCCTGAGCCACCTTGAAGGGAACATCGGGGACTTTACCTCAGGAGAGTCGAAGTGAACCCGCAACCAATCGGCAGCGCGATCAAGCCTGCCCAATGATCCGGCATCGACCTCGTCATGCCGCTACCCTGCATCCGTCGCCCGACCAAGGACGACGGTCTACCCAATGACTCTCCTAAGGAGGAAGAATGTCCTCGGCCATCCGCAACAAGGGGCCGAAGGTTCTGTCAGCAGAAGACCCCGATTACCCGGCACGGGTTCGGCTTCTCGCCATAGTGGGCCCGTTAGTGGCCGATTGATCACCGTTCAAGGTGGAATTGTCCAGGATGTAACGTCATCCTGCAAGGAAGCTTCGAGCACGAGTCCGTCTCAGCCAGAAGCACAAATCACAGTGCCGAAGGCTGTATCAGTAGGACACCCGTGTGCTCGGACCAGACACACACGAAGTCTTGATTAAGGCCGTTCGTCGTATCAAGAGCTTCGTCAACACCCCATCAAGGCCCTCCGATGGCCAGGGCGAGAGGAACAGTCAACGGGAGCTTCCGGAATCATCTCCGGGCCCACCGGACTGGACACGCCAAGTGAACAGGTTAAAACGGCGCCGTCAAACCGGCGCGCCAAGAACAATAGGGGGTGTTCCCCGGCGCCGTCGAACCGGCGCGCAAAAGCCAAATGGGGCTTCTCCCCGGCGCCGTCAATCCGGCGCGCCTCTTCCTGGGGCGCCGAATTAACCATAAGGTTATATATAGCCTGCCCTCGGCCAAAGAAAAGAGGAGACCGGATCAAAAAAAAAGAGAGGGGAGAGGAAAATCAGAAGAAAAATAAAAAGAGAGCCAATCGTCCGAGAGCGAGTGCGAGAAGTCTTGGGGGAGAAGAAAGGGTTTCCACTGAGGGCCGCTGCGATCCTCCTCTGTCCGTTCGCTCGAAGCCCTCCGTAGTCGGAGAAGAGGAGCTAGTTCCGATACTCTGCTCTGGAGAAGAAGCTTAGGTGGGTTTCGTGATTTGCTTCTGACGATTCTCTCCGATCTCTCTCTTCTGATGTAATGTAAATGAAGCGGGAAGGGTGATGATACGAGCCCTCTCCCCCTTCATCATCTCTTTCTCCTCCCCTTTTCTCGGAAAACCCCTGCGCGGGTGCGATACTGTAGCATCCTGGGCGATGATATGAGCCTGCGACGCCCTACTTCTTCTAACTTTGTTTACCCCTCCTATTTTCGGCTTGAATGCTGACTATGGGATGCGGAGCATTTGTAACGATCCATCTGGGCATTCGCCCTTTCTATATTTGAATAAAATCACCAATACCTATATATACACCCGAAGATTCGTTGCCATATACTGGATCGAGGTCTCTTTCCGTGGTTTCTCCGATGCATACGCCCTAATGATTTCAAGGGCAACAGTGATATCACCCTCTCCCCAGGGGTTTCTTCTCGCATCAATTTCTATTCCGTGGAGGGCCATTGGCTAGAGGAAGGCACCTCGATGCTCCCCTGGTCAGAGCCCCGGGACCTTCTCCCATCGCCCTCCTTCCGTTCCCAGTCATGAATGGAGGGGGATGGGGGTATCCCCATAATCAAAACGCATCGTCTGTGGGTATTATTATCTTTCTGTTCGCTATGCTGATTGTTCAATGGTTTGCCCTCCCTCGGTTGTGGAAAGCTACAAGCTAACAAGCTACTCTCTATGCTAACAGGCTAACTCTGATATCAACATAATCCCCCTTGCTAGCTAGTCAACCGGCTGGTTTATCATGTGCATAGTCTAATTAACTCCTTTCTATCGAATGCATCCTGTCTTGTCCTACTCATGATGATTTTTCCGAAGAGTTTGTCCGACAGGGAGAGGGGACATTCCCCATGAATCACCAGTGGATCACAGGGTCATACCCCTTCGTGGTATGTATCCTCATGATCTGTTCGGTGAACATAAACAGGGCTTTGGCCCAACATCAAATCCACTATCCTCAAGGATATCGTGGTGGCCACGGGTTGGAAACCTCTCATAGGCTAGTCCTCGAGGGCTTCTCTTCCCTATTGGCTGTCCCTTTCGATCGTGATTTGGCTATGAGTCGAGTGCCCCTCGTAGGCTAGCCCTCGGGGTTACCTTCTCTTATTGGTCATCTCGTCTGATCACCTTTTAACCCACGGAATGATGGTGCCCCTCGTAGGCTAGCCCTCGGGGTTTCCTATCCGTTTGGGTCTGCCGGCCGCCGTTGCGCCACCCGGCTTTTAGGGGTTTACTCCGCCACGTGAGTACTCCCTGCGTCTCCCCGACAATCCTTTGTGATAGGGAGATGCTGCTGAAATTTTGGCTCGAACGAGTTTAAACTCGGAACAATCGCCGCGCTCGAGTCTGGACCTCGCGCGAGCCCGTGATTCGACCGTTGGATAGCTTGGGACCGATTCGATGAATGATAAACTCAATAAATTCTCAAAACCCTCCAAAAACCTTTTATTAAATCCATGAATAAACTGACGAAGCTCCTGTTTCCATGAACTCGGGTTAATTCGGCGCTTCATGCGCGATAACGCCTTAAAACGGCGCGCCCTTCCCGGCGCGCCCTTTCCGGCGCGCTCTTTCCGGCGCGCCCTTCCCGGCGCGCCCCAGCTCCCCACGCCGTTTTAACAGGGTTTTCCCTTTACCTACGGTTCTGGCGCCGTTTTAAACCTTTTACCTACGTTTCAGGGCACCGTTTCAAACGTTTTAGCCCCTTTCTTCGCACGCACTGCACCGGTTTCGCTCCGAATCGTGTCGTCGCGTCATTCCAACCCTTTTCCCACTTATGGGATGATTTCCTATGCTAATCATAGAAGGATGCAAGCTCCTCAACCAAATAAACTGAATAAAATTAGCATGTTCAAGCTTGAATCGATACGTCTCGAATCCTTACCGTCATGCCTTAGTCCAAGCATTCATATCGCATTAATGCATGCCCGAACGTGTGCATCCTTGGTATATCAAATAACATTGCCAGAAGGTCAGGTCACGCCTGATTGGAGGCTTTGTTACGCGTGAAGGTGGCCTTCGAGCCTAAGTCCTCCGCCGTGTACCAGGGTCCACCCTAACAAATCGTGTGTAGTCAATCGTATCATCCTGCATGATCACTTGCCTGCTCTGTACCCTTTATTCTGGCTTTGACAGCCCGATATCTCGGTAATTAATCAAAGGTGTTCCCTCCTCGTGGGGGATGTAATTAACGCCATAGCCTTTATGGTATGGCGGACTACTGGTCCCGACCGAACCTCACATTCGCCCGACATGGGTCAGAATGAGCGCACAATAAAATCGTCACTCATGTGACTGGCACGCCCGCGTCGTCAATCAGTCAGTTGATTACCAGTTAGTCAAATGGTTGATCGATACGCGAACGAAAAGGGAAAGGAAAAAACACGCTGAAACAAATACACGACGGCGAGGTCGTGTATATATTGGTGCTCCTAGACTGTGTGGTCTAGAGTTGGGCTTTTGTCTCTGAGGATAAGCCTGCATGACTGGGGTGTCATGGCGTGTCCTGTCTATATAGCCAGAGGTTCCTTGTATCCGTTTAGTGATTCCTAACTATGAGTTTGGGGATTTGTATTTCTTGCCGATAGGAGCAGTTTAGAGGGCCGAGGTTTTATCGGCTGTCGTGTTTCTGTACAGTACGACTTTCCTCTCTTTACGTTTACTGCTGTTACTCCTGTTGTTACTCTTGCTTTTGTTGTTAGTTGTTTCACACTGCTGTTATTGGATCCGTGGGACCCTTACTGAGCCAGTGAGACGAGGCTCACCGCTGACTTTTCAGGTGTAGCTGTTCTTCCTCGTGCTTCGAAGGTACAGTGCAGTGGTTTTTAGTTGCAAACTTTGCCAGCGTCGAGCTTCCCTCGACTTGAGAGTACGTTTCTCTTTCTATTGGACTGTACTTTTAGTTGGACTGGACTCTGTTAGCTCTGTAGCTTTAATTATTTAATTGAAAATTTAATTTTATTTCTGCTAATTTAACAATCCTGATCATAATTGTAGAATTGTTTACTACTTTATCTAGAAGTTCAATGTACTCCACACCCACCTTTCTATCCCTTCGGAGTCTTACAGCTCTTGGGAGGCCTCTCAGGATCCAAGTGGTATCAGGTTTACCCTGTATCCGGATGCTGGGTCGTCACACTATGAGTTGCTAGATTCGACTTATCTAGTTGCTTATCTTGTTTACTAGCTTGCCACTTTTGTGATTCCCCATGGGCAGGAGGAGCTCGTGCGGTCTGAGTTGATATATCTAGCGTGCTTTCTTGTTGATGGATATAGACTTGTCATTGCGCCAGTTGTCCCGATGAATATATATCACGGTTTGGGGATTTAGCTATGTGATAACACAGCACAGTTTGGGAGAGCTGTGAGTTGTAAGCAAACATCTCACCTCTTGGAAGCTATATATATAGCCACTATTGGTATTTCCGAGGGAAGCACACATTAGCCCCTAGGCTAGGGCAAATTATCGCTCGCCTCTTGGAAGTAGGGGAATACCAATATTTTCGAGGGAAGCATACGTCTATCTCTTGAGATGGAGTAGATTATTGCTCACCTCTTGGGAGCACAGGGCTACCATTGTCCCCACAAGTACTGGAGATGGGATAGAAAGATGAGAAACGCCAATCTAGTCCACTTATTATTGATAAAATGCTCTAAGATTTATAGAGTTCCAAGTGCATGGGAGTTCTCGGCCCTCTAGGGATGATAACTTGTATGCTCATTTGCCGAGCACCTCTACAACTTGGTATGGGCCTTCCCAATTTGGGGCCAGCTTCCCCGCGGTAGCTCCGGGTCGGCAACGCTGGCGCAGCACAGCACTAGATCTCCAGGGAAGAAATGATGCTCCTTGACCCAGGCATTGTAGTATTGCGCCAGTCGTTGTTGGTAAGCTGCTAGCCTAGTCCGAGCATGACCTCTCTCTTTCGTTAGTAGGTCCAAGTTCTCTCGTAGTGGATGATTGTTCTGTGCTTCATCGAATTGGCAGACTCTTAAGGTTGGATTGGAAATTTTTATTGGTATAACAGCCTTTGAGCTGTATGCCAAATTGAATGAAGTTTCTTCTGTGGCGGCCCGAGCATTGGTGTGGTGCACCCATAAAACGCTTGGAATGGCGTCCACCCGTGACTCGCCTGCATGCTCCAGGCGGGTCTTGATGCTGTGGAGGAGGGTCCGATTGGCATTTTTCACTAAACCATTGGCCTGGGGGTGGCCCACCGAAGTGTAGTGGTTCCAGATTCCAAGTTCCGAGCACTTCTCTCGGAAGATAGTGCTATCAAATTGTCTATCACTGTCGATTGTGAGGACGCGTGGGATCCCAAATCGGTAGATGATGTTGCACACGACAAACTTCCAAGATGCCTCACCCGTGATCTTCCCCAATGGTTCTTCCTTGACCCATTTGGTGAAGCAGCCAATGGCGACGATGAGGAATTTCTTCCTCCAGTGGACTTTTGCAAAGGGGACCAGTGTATCTATCCCCCACTGAGCAAATGGGCGAGGCTCCATCAAGGTGTGAAGCTGTGTCGCCGACTGATGATGTAGATGTGTAAACTTCTGGCATTGGGGGCAGCTTCGTACGTACTCAGGGCAATCCTATTATAGGGTGGGCCACCAATACCTCTGCCCGATGAGGCTCCTGGTAAGTGCTCGTCCCCCGATATGGTTGTTGCAGATTCCTTTGTGGACTTCGCAGATAGCTTGTTGGCCTCGGCAGGGAACAAGCACTTTAGTAGTGGCACGGAGAGTGAACACCTGAAGAGGCATCCTTTGACAAGTGTAAAGTGTGCCATTCCCGCTCGCACTCGGCGTGCCTCCGTGCGGCCGTCGGGTAGGTGCTGGTGTAGGAGGTAGTCGAGGATGGGGTCCATCCATGATGGTTCATAATCAATGGCGTTCACACGAGGCTCTAGTTCTTTGATGCTTGGCAATTATAGCTCATCAACCAGTATTGCCCGCGAGCGTGTGACCGTGGTGGATGAAGCCAAGTGGGAGAGACCATCTGCTCGGACGTTCTCTACCCTCGGGATGTGAACTACCTCGAAGTGAGAGAGGCCCGAGGAACGCTCCTTCATCTTTTGTAAGTATTTGATCATCATTAGTTCCCGGGCCTCAAACTCCGGGCAAACTTGGCTGGCGATGAGCAAGGATTCAATATATGCTCGGAGATTGGATGCTCCGAGATGTTTTGCCCTATGGAGGCCAGACAGGAGTGCTTCGTACTCAGCCACATTATTGGTGGCAGAGAAGTTGAAGCGTAGCGCGTACTACAACTTGACCCCCTCTGGTGACAGGAGGACTAGGTCTACCCCTCTCCCACTTGCATAGGACGACCCGTCCACGTATAGCTCCCAAGTTGGCTCGGGGGAGTGCTCGGACCCTTCTTCATTGGGAAGGGTGCACTCGGAGATGAAGTCTACCAAGGCTTGGGCCTTGATGGCAGTCCTCGAATGGAAACTGATGTTGAACTCTCCCAACTCAATGGCCCACTTGACCAGTCTCCCTGAGGGGTCAGGATTCTGAAGTATCTGACGCAGGGGCTGGTCGGTGTGGACGCACTTTTCGTTCACTTATTATGGTGTTCGTTTATTTGGGAATGGTTGAGTCGTCTATTAAGTGCGTGGGCGTGCCAGTCACAAAGTGACGATTTATTGTGCGCTTGATTTGACTAATCAGACGATTGTGTACTTCGTGTCGGGACCGAAACCCGCCACGCCATAAAGGTCACGGCGTTATTTACATCCCCTCGAAGAGGTGAACACCCTTGATTAATCGCCGGGAATCAGGGCCTCATGGCCAGGGAATTATATTGAGAGAAACAAGACGATAGCGATCTTGAATCGGTTGAAAGGCCCTATGTCTAGGGAGGTAAGCATTCGAAATATGTCGGTCACTCAAGGGACCATTTTGATATTCGGACGAGTGTCCGAGGGAAGCATGATCGTCATGGGGAAAACTGAAACATATGTATGCCAGGGTACGGCAGATTTATTGTTCGAAGGGATGAGAGACATTCGGTTAAATCCCGGTTAGAGTAACATGTCAGTCGCTCAGGGGAGCGTTTAATATTCGGACGAGCATCCAGCTTCAGAAAAGTGTAATCGTCACGGGAAAATCGAATCATATGTATGCCGGGGTACGGCAAATTTATTATTCAGAGGAATGGGAAACATTCGGTTAAATCTCAGTTAGAGCGGTTGGAAACCGATAAGTTTGTCGTCCCGGTGCAAGATCAAGCTATGACCATACTGCGGTGGGCCCCCCGCGGTCAAAGTCAGACTTGCGTGTGCATCATTAATATTTCCGGTGCCAAGGGGCAACGGGAGAATGTGGCTTGAATCAACTGGAAAGCTCTATGTCTAGGGAAGCAAACACTCGAAACGTGTTGGCCGTTCGGGGGGACCGTTCAATATTCGGACGGGTGTCTGGCTTGAGAATATCGTAATCGTCACGGGCAGACCCGGAACATATGTATGCCAGGGTACGGCAAATTTATTATTCCGAGGAACTAAAAACATTCGGTTAAATCCCGCTTAGTGTAGTAGGAAATCAGTGAATTTATTGGCCCGGTGCGAGATCGAGTCAGGACCATTCCGGGGGCGCCTCCCAGGGTCCAAACGAGGCTTGCGTGGGCATCGTTAATATTTCCGGTGCCGAAGGACAATGGGAAAGAGTCCTGGAACTAGATTCCAAAATGAAGACGTGTGCAGAGATAGCTGGCTGTAGGCCGAGGATGTTGGTCAAGCAATGACCATGATTAGGGCGAACCCGTGGTCTAAGCGTGACTCACGAAGGTCTTATCGATATTCCCATGCGTAGGGCTCGGGGGTGACGAGAGCCTTCTCGTTCCATTCAGATTTTTGTCGATCATTCATGGACCGCTTTATGTTCGGACAAAAGTCCGCATTGAAGGTACGACGCAAACGGGAATAAATTCGTACAAATGTATGTCGAGTTTACGGCAATTTCAATGAAAGAGCGGAAACGAATCCCAATGGGAACGAGTCCGGTTTGACAAACTATCGGCCCAGAGCAATGTCAGATTACGGCCATATTGGGATGGCTCCCAAGGTCCGAACCCGAATTGGAGAGGCGGCGTTAATGTTCCCTTTATTCCGGGCCTCGAGGAGAACGAGACTGTGGAGCGGATCTCATCATTTTATTATTATTTAAATTTTTATCATTATTATTTGTTATTTTATATATTTTTTGGAGTGAGTTTGCTGTTATTATTGCTTATTTATTATTTCTTTATTATTGTTTATTCATTTATTATTCATTACTATTATATATATATATATATATATATATATATATATATATATTTTAAGTTTATTATTATTATTGTTAAGTTCATCATTATTATTACTTATTTCTTTATTATTATTATTATTTATTTATTTATTGAGTTTATCATCATTTTTATTTACCCCCTTTTTATTATTATAATTTCATTATTATAATTATTATTTATCCCCTTTTTATTGTGAGTCCGTTATTATTATTATTAGTATTTGTTGCAGTTGGCACGTGTGTGGAGAGGGTGGTGGGGAGTGTATCGTTGAAAGGTTGGTGGAGAGTGTGCCGTTGGAGGCTGGTGGAGTGTACCGCTCGAGGCTGGTGGAGAGTGTGCCGTTGAAGGCCAAGGGAGTGTGCCGCTGGAGGCTGGTGGAGAGTGTGCCGTTGAAGGCCAAGGGAGTGTGTCGCTGGAGGCTGGTGGAGAGTGCGCCGTTGAAGGCTGGTGGAGAGTGTACCGCTGGAGGCTGGTGGAGAGTGTGCCGTTGAAGGCCACGGGAGTGTGCCGCAGGAGGCTGGTGGAGAGTGTACCGTTGAAGGCTGGTGGATAGTGTACCGCTGGAGGCTGGTGGAGAGTGTGCCGTTGAAGGCCAAGGGAGTGTGCCGCAGGAGGCTGGTGGAGAGTGTGCCGTTGAAGGCTGGTGGAGAGTGTGCTGCTGGAGGCTGGTGGAGAGTGTGCTGCTAGAGGCTGGTGGAGTGTGCCGCTGGAGGCTGGTGGAGAGTGTGCCGTTGAAGGCCAAGGGAGAAGGATGGGCTGGTGTGAGGGTTGAAAAGGGGTCCCTTTTGGCATATGAAGTTCAGATGGAGGAGTTCTGGGTGGCCAGGTTCTCAATTCTTCATTGAGTGGTTAAGTCCGGGGCCATGTTCAGCAGCCCAATCCTTTGAGTCTCGTACGGTTCCATTGTTTTGATTAGGATGTCTTATCATTAATTGTTCGTTCATTAGTTACTTCACTTTGTCTTTTATCATGGCATTACTTTTAACAAGAAAAATTCGGCAGCATCTCCCCTTGACCAGGGGCGTAAGGGAGATACAGGGAACGCGCCCACATGGAGTGGCGGAACCCGACAATTTGAGGTGCGTGCCAAGGGCGACAACGCCTTCGATAAAACTTCGGAAGACCTGGAAGAAGCAACGAGCGGAAGACACTCCTAAGACTAGCTGAGAGTGCACCGGGGAAGAACTTGGCCAAGGTTTGCCAGCTGAAGATAAGTGCAAGGCTGTGCCGGGCTGGGCTCAAGTGAGGGGCTGTGCTGCTGGAGGGCTGAGCAAGGTGTACCAGTGGAAGCTGGCTAAGGGTGTATGCCGGCCAAGGCACACAAGGGTGTGCCGCTGAAGGACAAATGGGGTGTACCATTGAGGGCATGGGCAGGTGTGCCGCTGAAGGCGCAGAGGGGTGTGCCGGCCAAGGAGCCAGAAGGTGCACCGCTGGACGGGGGTGCAGGCGCACCGGGCAAGGCCCCAAAAGGGGCTGGCGTGCTAATGGGGCAGGGGCATTAGGCTGATCAAGCCCACGGGGAAAAGATTTTGGGAGGTGGCTCAAAGGGCAGGCGAGGGACTTGCAGGTGGGCTTCTACCAGAAGACCACAACGTAGAGAGGCTTTGCACTGGAAAGGCTCACGATCTCATACCACCCAAGGTGGTGCAGTGTCCGGAGGAAACTGTCGGCAGGAGGAGTCAAGGAAAACACCGGGAAGAGGGGAGGAAGGGCGATCAAGCACACGGTGGCACAAATCAATCAAGACGACGAGAAAACCCATCAAAGGGGACAATACTCATTCATGGGGGAACAAAAGGCCATGGCCGGCCATACACATTACAAATCATGCCCGAGCTAAGGCTACGAACAAGAAAGAAAACGGAAGAACAAAAGAACGGGGAAGAAGAAGAAGAAAAAGGGGGAGAAGTGTTGGGGATCGGAGCAGGGTGACCACCCACTGCCCTTTCCCCCACTTCCCCCCACTACATCAAGCTCCCTCTCTCTCTCTTACTCTCTCTTGCTCGGTGGCGGTCGGAGAAACCCCACTCCGGAGCCCTCCTTCTTCTCTTCTCTCTTTTTTCTTCTGTCTTCTCTTTTCTGGCGGTGGCTCCCTCTTCTCTTCTTCTCTGGCCTCTGTGTCATCGTGGCCAGCCAACGAGCGAGCCTCCTTTTATATTGAATGGGGGTTGGCCACTTCGAAGGCCAAGCCTTCTTCTTCTCCTCTTTTTTCTTCTCCCGTCCGAAGCCATCAAGTGGCATGTACGTAGGGACAGCAGGAGGGAGCTGGCGTGCCTTCACCTGGTTGGTCAAGGTTGACGTCGACGGCATGCTGTCGCTACGCTGTCGGCTAGAGCACGAGCCAGCGGCGTGAGCATTAAATGCTACGTGCTTGAGTGAAAACAGAGCATCGTAATGAGATGGGACGATGTGCCGCTGGGGGGGCCAAACAAGTGTGCCGCTGAAGGGCTGCCCTGGGTGTGTCGCTGGGACACTTTGGAAGTGTGTCGCTGGAGGGGCCTTGAGGATGGTGTGCCGCTGGGGCACTTCAGAGTGTGCCGTTGGAGGGCACTTGAGGGTGTGCCGCTGGGCACTGGCAGGGGTGTGCCGCTGGGGCTTTCAGGGTTTGCCGTTGGAGGCTTCAAGAATGTGCCGTTGGAGGCATGCATAGTGTGCCACTGGGACACTTTGGAAGTGTGCCGCTGGAGGGGCCTTGAGGATGGTGTGCCGCTGGGGCACTTCAGAGTGTGCCGCTGGGGGCTGTTTGGGGTTGTGCCGTTGGAAGGCAGTTGAAGGTGTGTTTTTCTCTTCTTCTTTCCTTTATCTCATCTTCTCTTCTCTTTTCTCCCCTTCTTTATTCCCCTGTACGTAAACATGGGGTGAGAAATTTTTAGTGTCCACAAATGCCCCCCACCTGCAGGCGGCACAAGCAAGGGATGAGAGAGCGGGGCCTGCGGGTGCAGACCGACTGAGAGATTCATCAACACGACGTGGAGAGCGGGGCTGCAAGAGTTGAAGGATGTTGGAAGGCGGCTATAGGAGCCGAAGTTGTTGGAAGGTGAGCCACGAGGGCGGAGAGAAGGGTTTATTCCTCTAATGATCCGGACGGCAGATCCAAATCAGAGGGGGATTCGTCACCCAAAGGGATGGAGAGAAGAGTTTTGTTGATTCAATGAACTGGACGGAAGGTCCAAATCAAGAGGGGTATTCGTCACCCGAGGGGACGGAGAGAAGAGTTTGTTAATTCAACGGGGACATTTGTCACCCGAAAGGGACGGAGAGAGGAACTTGTTGATTCAATGATCTGAACGAGAGGTCCGGATCAAATGGACTATTCGTCACCGAAAGAGGCGGAGAGAAGAGTTTTGTTGATTCAATGAACTGGATGGAAGGTCCAAATCAAGAGGGGTATTCGTCACCCGAGGGGTCGGAGAGAAGAGTTTGTCGATTCAACGGGGATATTCATCACCTGAAAGGGACGGAGAGAGGAACTTATTGATTCAATGATATGAACGAGAGGTCCGGATCAAATGGACTATTCGTCACCGAAAGAGCTGGAGAGAAGAGTTTTGTTGATTCAAAAGGATTGTTTGTCACCCGAAGGGACATAGAGGAGAATTCGTTGATTCAAGAGAAGTGTTCGTCGCCCGAAGGGACGGAGAGAAGAATTTGTTAATTCAATGACCTAGACGGCAGGTCTCGGTCAAAATGGGTTGTTCGTGACCCCGAAGGGACGGAGAGGTGGTCAAGTCACTGACACGGGCTAGTGTTAGCGCCAGGAAAAGAGGTGATCCCTTACCCGAACGGCAGGCTCGGGCCGGGGTGAAAGGCTGCTTTGCTCTTTAATGCGCCGAGGGAGTCGGCTAAGAAAGGTCTTTTAGTTCTCCAACTGGGCGGAAAGTCTACGAGCCAAATTAGAGAAAGGGAGTCTTTTTATTATTATTTTTTTTGGATGGATGGAAAGTCCAGACTGAGGTGACAAAGAGCTGTTCATTCTCTAACCAGACGGGAGGTCCAAACCAAAGTGAAAGGAATCTTTTTATTCTCTAGTCGGGCGGAAGGTCCGATCTAGAGTGGAAAGAATCTTTTAGTTCTCCAGCCGGACGGAAGGTTCGATCTAGAGTGGGGAGAGTCTTTTTATTCTCTGGTCAGGCGACAGGCTCGAACCAAAGTGAAAGGAATCTTTTTCTTCTCTAGCTGGGCAGAAGGTCTGATCTAGAGTGAAAGGATTTGATGTTCTTTAATGCGCCGGGAGTACCGGCTGTGAAATCCAAACATGGGAAGGTGGACCGCAAGGGCCAGAATCGGTGTTGCGGAAGTAGGCCATGAAGGCCGAACTCGGGGAAGCGGACTACAAGAGCCGCATTGAGAAGCTGGCCACAAGAGCCGAAATTGGGAAGCATGCCATGAGAGCCCAAATTGGGGAAGCGGGCTGCAAGAGCCGAAGTTGGGAGATTAGCGAGCTGCAAGGGCTGGTGGCAAGCCGTAAGGGCCAGGATTGGGCTCTCCAAGCCAGAACTGGGCAAGCAGGCTGCGATAGCCAAAATTGAGTTTATTATTATTATTATTATTATTATTATTTATTTTTTATGTATTTTTTATTCTTTTTATTCAAGCATGCGGGCATTCATTAGCAGGCATAACACAAATACATAAGGTTGCTCCCTCTATAGGGGATGGGATAGGGATATCGCCCATAATTCGCAGACACGGCGCGAGCCAGAAGGCACAACTAAGGGGTGGTGCACCCGTCAAGAGGATATCGCATGTCTTGCATGCATAGCTTAAATTCACGCATTTCACCCGAGGTAATTCTCTATGGAGTAGAGGAGCAAACGTGTGAGCAAAAGGCCCTAAACATAGGGATATGCAGGTTTTCTAGGCAACACTCGAGGATTACTCTAGCGCCTACACATGGGTTTCATACTCTCGATTTCGGTAGCTTCGCACAGCCCCCATCTATTTTTTTTGGTAGCGAATTTCACCGTTCGGCGCGAGTCTCCTCACGTGTCTCAATGGGGATTCCCGGCTACTAGGATTCATCCTTATTATAGTTCTATCGCGGATTCCACCGTTTGACGCGAGTTTCCTCATGTGTCTAAATGGAGATTCCTAGCTACTAGGATTCATCCTTACTGAAATTCGCTTCACTATTTCGCGCGAGTCTCCTCATGTGTCTCAATGGGGATTCCCGACTACTCAGATTCACGTTTTTTTTTTTAGTGGGGGTAGACAGCTCTTTCTTCACGATTACCTTTCACGCGAGTGCAGGAATTCAAGTCTCCGTAGAGTGCTAAGAAGAAAGTCGGGTAATCCCTATGGTTGCACACCATTGAACACATTAAGAGTGAAGTGTGGGAGTGTTATCTCAGGTTTATTTTGTGAGTTGGGCTTAGCAATTTAGCCATGACTCTTCCCCTTGACGTGTACACCCGCCATAATTGGGTTCCCTTTCGAGCGTATGCCGTGACGCACGTGCATGCGGAATCGGGGCGACATTATTTAGCAAGGAAACATGGTCCCAGAAATTTCAAGGGTGTGTGTTATTCTATATTATAAGCAAGCATGCAAGCAGGGTAACCAAGCATTTTTTTTTGTTCTCTTTTCTTTTTTTTGCGTAAGAACATATTGTTGTTACGTATATGTATCTTGTAAGTGGTAGTAGAAGTATTAGGGAAGCAGACCGCGAAGGGTCGAAAGGAAATTAGGGAAGCATGCCGTAGAAGCCAGAGTGGGGAAAGCATGCTACAAAGGCCAAAGGCTGGGGGGAGCAGGCTACCAGAGCCCAAAATTGTGGGAAGCAGGCCGTGAAAGCTGAATTCTGGAAAGCATGCTATAAAAGTCAAAATTGGGAAGCGGGCTGCAAAAGTCGAAGTTATGGGAAGTAGGCCGTGAAGGCCGAATTCTGGGAAGCGGGCTTCGTGAGCCGAAATTGGGAAGCATGCTGTGAAAGCCAAAGTTGTGGGAAGCGGACTGTGAAGGCCGAATTCTGGGAAGCAGGCTATAAGAGCCGAAATTGGGAAGCGGGCTACAAAAGCTGAAGTTATGGGAAGCAGGCCGTGAAGGCCAAATTCTGGGAAGCGGGCTCCGAGAGCTGAAATTGGGAAGCAGGCTGTGAAAGCCAAAGTTGTGGGAAGCGGGCCGTGAAGGCCGAATTCTTGGAAGCATGTTATAAAAGCTGAAATTGGGGAGCATGCTGTAAAGAGCCGAAGTGGGGAAAGCGGGCTGCAAGAGCCGAAGAGAAGGGTTTCTTTTTTTATTCTCTAGCCGGGGAAGGATCCGAACCAAAGTGAAAGGTTCTTTCTTTTGTGCTCCGGTTGGGAAAGGGTCCGAGCCAAAGTGAAAGGGTCTATTCTTTTGTTCTCTGGCCGGGGAAGGATCCGAACGAAAGTGAAAGGTCTCTTCTTTGATTCTTTGGCCGGAGGAGGGTCTGAACCAAAGTGGAAGGTTTATTCTTTGATTCTCTGGCCGGAGAAGGATCCGAGCCAAAGTGGAAGGTTTATTCTTTGATTCTCTGGCCGGAGAAGGATCCGAGCCAAAGTAGAAGGTTTATTCTTTGATTCTCTGGTCGGGAAAGGATCCGAACCAGAGCGCGAGGTTGATTCTTTAATTCTTTGGTCGGGAAGGGATTCGAACCAAAGTGAAGGGTTGATTCTTCAATTCTCTGGTCGGAAAAGGATCCGAACCAAAGTAAAAGGGTTGATTATTTAATTCTCTGATCAGGGGAGGATCCGAACCAGAGTGAGAGGTTGATTCTTTAATTCTCTGGTCGGGAAGGGATTCGAACCAAAGTGAATGGTTGATTCTTCAATTCTTTGGTCGGGAAAGGATTCAAACCAAAGTAAAAGGGTTGATTCTTTAATTCTCTGATCGGGGGAGGATCCGAACCAGAGTGAGAGGTTATTTCTTTAATTCTCTGGTTGGGAGGAGGACCCTAACCAGAGTGAAAGGTTGATTCTTTGATTCTCTGATCGGGGGAGGATCCGAACCAGAGCAAAAGGTTGATACTTTAATTCTCTGGCCGGGGAAGGACCCGAACCAGAGTGAAAGGTTGATTCTTTGATTCTCTGGTCGGGGGAGGATCCAAACCAGAGCAAAAGGTTGATACTTTAATTCTCTGGCCGGGGAAGGACCCGAACCAGAGTGAAAGGTTGATTCTTTGATTCTCTGGCCGGGGAAGGACCCGAACCAGAGTAAAAGGTTGATTCTTTGATTCTCTAGCCGGGGAAGGACCCGAACTAGAGTGAAAGGTTGATTCTGTAATTCTCTGGCCGGGAAAGGATCCGAACCAAAGTGAAGGGTTTGTTCTTTTATTTTTAGCGGCCCAAAGGCCGAAGGTGAGATATTTGTCGGCTTAGATGGCGAGAGTGCCACCGGCAATGGGTTTATGCGCCAACCTAGACGAAGGAGTCATGATGCTGGCAATGTGTTGATGCATCGGCTTAGACGGAAGGTCATGGTGCCGACAATAGGAAAGGTCTCTTGATTTTGTTGGGTGGCCAAAGGCCGAAGGTGGAAAACCATGTCTGTCTCAAGGCTCACTTCCTTTTCTTCTCTTCTTCTTTTATGTAAAGAGGCGGGTTTGAAGACCACGTCTGCCTCATGACTGTTCTTTTCTTTCTTTTATTCTCTTCTTCTTTTGTGTGGAGAGACAGGTTCGAAGACCACGTCTGCCTCATGTATCTTTTCTCTTTTTTCTTCTCTTCTTCTTTTGTGTGAAGAGGCGAGTTCGAAGACCACGTCTGCCTTATGACTGTTCTTTTGTTCCGCTCTTTCTTTCTCACTAATGCCCCCGGCCTGGGGTGTATTTCTCTTGATGTGCCCCCAACTTGGGGCATAACTTTCCTTCTGTGCCCCCAGGCGGGGTGTGTCTCTCATGGCTTCTAGGCCCCCAGACAGGGTGTAACTTCTGCTTCTTATGCCCCAGAGCGGGATATGTTTCTTCTTCAAATACCCCTAAGCCAGGGTGTATCTTTGTTTCTTATGCCCCCATAGCGGGGTAGAGCCCTGACTTCTTATGCCCCCAAGCGGGGTGTATCTTTTCTGGCTTCTATGCCCCCAGGCGGGGTATGTTTCTTCTTCAAATACCCCGAAGCCGGGGTGTATTCCTTGTTTCATACGCCCCCAGACAGGGTATATTTCTTCTCCAAATGCCCCTAAGCCGGGGTGTATTCTTTCCCCTTATGCCCCCGGACCGGGGGGGAAGGGGTTCCCTTCTTTGCGTGCCCCCAGACGGGGATGAGTTTCTTTCTTTGTGTGCCCCCGGACGGGATATAGTCTTTGCTTCTCATGCCCCCATGGCGGGGTATAGCTCTTCTTCAAAGGCCCCTAAACCGGGATGTATCTTTTACTTCTTATGCCCCGAAGCGGGGTGTGTTTCTCTTCGAATGCCCCTAAGTAGGGTATAGCCTTTGCTTCTCATGCCCCAATCGCGGGGTGTAGTTTCTTTCTTTACATTCCCCCTAGATCGGGGTGTACTCTTGCTTCTTATGCCCCTATATCGGGGTAGACTTTTTTGCTTCTTATACGCCCAGGGCGGAGGGTGTTTTTTTTTTATGTGCCCCCAGACGGGGTATAGTCTCTGCTTCTCATGCCCCCATGGCGGGGTATAGTTCTTCTTCAAAGGCCCCTAAATCGGGGTGTGTCTTCTGCTTCTTATGCCCCGGAGCGGGGTATGTTTCTCTTTGAATGCCCCTAAGCAGGGTATAGTCTCTGCTTCTCATGCCCCCATCGCGGGGTGTAGTTTCTTTCTTTACATTCCCCCTAGCTCGGGGTGTACTCTTGCTTCTTATGCCCTTATATCGGGGTAGACTTTTCTGCTTCTTATGCCCCCAGGGCGGAGGGTGTTTTTTTTTGTGTGCCCCCAGATGGGGTATAGTCTTTGCTTCTTATGCCCCCATGGCGGGGTATAGTTCTTCTTCAAAGGCCCCTAAACCGGGGTGTGTCTTCTGCTTCTTATGCCCCGGAGCGGGGTATATTTCTCTTCGAATGCCCCTAAGCAGGGTATAGTCTCTGCTTCTCATGCCCCCATCGCGAGGTGTAGTTTCTTTCTTTACATTCCCCCTAGCTCGGGGTGTACTCTTGCTTCTTATGCCCCCATACGAGGTGTGTTTCCGGCTTCCTGTGCACCCAAGGCAGGATGTGTTTCTTCTTTACGTACCCCCGAGTCGGGGTGTAACTTCATACTTCTTATGCCCCCAGGCCGGGGTGGATTCTGCTTCTTTGCTTCTGTGCCCCCAGCCGAGGTGTATTTGCTTCTTGTGCACCCCAGGCGGAGTGTGTTTTTTTTTCTCTTTGTATACCCCCAGGCCGGGGTGTGTTTTTTTTTTGTGTGCACCCAAGGCAGGGCATGTGTTTCTTTCTTCGCATGCCCCCAGGGTGGGGTGTATTCTTTTCTCCATATGCCCCATGGCGGGGTATGTTCCTTTTGCTCTCTATGCCCCTAGGTCGGGGTGTGGGTCTTTTTGCTTCTGTGCCCCCAGGCAGGGTATATTCTGCTCTCTTTCCTTTTACACGCCCCTATGGGGGGATATAGTTCTCTTCATGTGCTCCCAGACGAGGGTGTAACTCTGCCGCTTGTTATGCCCCCAGACGGGGTAGATCCTTCTGCTTCTTCTGCCCCAGAGTGGGGTATATTTCTCTTCGTATTCCCCTAAGCCGGGGTGTATTCTTTGTCTCATATGCACTCGTGGCGGAGTGTATCTTTTATGGCTTCTATGCCCCCCAGGCGGGGTGTGTTTCTTCTTCAAATACCCCTAAGCCGGGGTGTATTCCTTTCTTCATATGTCCCCCGAGTCGGGGTGTGTTTTGCTTCTCATGCACCCCGGGCAGAGCGTGTACTTCTCTTCATACGCCCCTAAGCTGGGGTATGTCTTCTACTTTTTATGCCCTCATGGCGGAGTATATTTCTTCTTCAAAAGCCCCTAAACTGGGGTGCAACTTTGTTTCTTCTTATGCCCCCCCCCGGGTCGGGGTGGATTCTTCGTCAAATGCCCCTAAGCAGGAGTGTAACTTTTGCTTTATGTGCCCCCGAGGCGGGGGGAATTCTTCTTCTTCTGCCCTGACACGCTGGGGGATGTTCGCTTCTTGTACACTGTGGACACCGAAAATTGCACACCCAAATATCAGGCCCGGCCCCACGTCAACAATGGCGCCGAGTAAAGAAGCCCCGGAGAGGCTGATCGCCCGGGCTCCCCAAATATGCATGCTGCCATGAAGCCGTCCCCGGAGTCACGACGGCAAAGAGAGGTCAACTCCCGGGAAGCCCCACAATCCATGGGCCTCGGGGAAAATTAAACGGGCCATGACTCGTGTCCACAACGGGCTCAGAACGAGCCCAGAAACGCCCCCAATAGGCCTTCAACGGCACACCCTGGGGTGCTCAGCGGCACACGCCCAGGGCTACTCAGCGGCACGCCCCAGGGTGCCCCCAGCGGCACAGCCCCCGTGGGGTTCAGCGGCACGGCCCGTCCGGCCCCCAGCGGCACACCCCCGTGGGGTTCTGCGGCACGGCCCGTTCGGCCTTCAGCGGTACACCCCCTGGGGAGGGTCTTCAACGGCACGCCCCCTGGCCTGCCTTCCACGGCACACTCTTTTCGACGTTCAGCGGCACGCCCATCTGGGGCCTCAGCGGCACGCCCAGCGGCACGCCCAGCGGCACGCTCCTTGCTGCACGCGCCCGAGCAAGCCCCAGCGGCACACTCCTTGCTGCCTTCCACGGTACACTCCCCAGGTGCCTCCAGCGGCACGCCCGTTGTGCCCTCCAGCGGCACACCCCCAAGGTGCCCCTAGCGGCACGGCCTTTGGCCCTTCCAGCGGTACGCTGGCCAGCCCTTTCAGCGGCACGCTCCCACAGCATTCCAGCGGTGCAGCCTGCTGGCTCCCAGCGTCACGCTCCGGCGGGACGACGTGATGCCCACGCCCTATGAATTCTTGGCGCGCAATGGGCTGGCTGAGGTGTCGCCTGGGGAGACGGCCACGCTGCCTATCCCCCTACCACCCAGGACAAGGGGGTCAAACCCCCAATTAAATGCCCCCCCGGACGCTTCCCGCCTTCGGAGGCTTCCGCCGTGAGGGGTATAAAAACCCCTCTTCTTCGCTGCAAACGGGGGGAGGAAGCCAGCCAGCCAGCCAGACAGACACCCACACACAGAGGAAGAAGAGAAGAAGAGAAGAAGAAAAGAAGAGAAGAGGAAGAAGAAGAGGGAGAGGCTCCCTCTGCCGCCCCGTCCACCGTCGCCGGAGAAGAAGAAGAGAAGAAGAAAAGAAGAGAGAAGAAGAGAAGAGAGGGAGAGGCTCCTCCTGCTACTCCGTTCGCCCATCACCGCCGCCCGTGCGAAGAGAAAGAGGAAGAGGATGGAAGAGAAGAAGGAAAGAAGAGTGGGGAGAGAGAGAGAGTGAGGTCCGGGGGAGGAGCCCATGCTCCGTTCCCCCCCACTGTATTTGCTTTCCCTCTTTCTTTCCTTTCATTTCTTGTTTTGCCGCCGTTACGATGTATTAGCTCCCTTGGGGCACTCCTTTTGTGAGAATAAAAATAGAATGCTTGCAAGCATTTTTTTTTGGATCTCTTTCTGAAACATTCCTCCCGTGTTTGCATCATTCGGTGTTTCACGCCTCTTTACCCTTTCCCCTTTGTTAGGGTTTGCTTCCTCCCGAGCATCTTGCTTCTGATCACCCTTGGGCGCCTTCAACGGTACGCCCTTAGGCACCTTCATCGGTGCGCTTCTGGCGGCCCTCGGCGGCACGCTCTTGCCTCCCAGCCTTCAGCGGTATGCCCCGCCTCGGCCCTTCACCGGCATGCCCTTGAAGTGCCTCAGTGGCACACCTTCATCATGCCCTCAGCGGCACACCCTCATCATGCCCTCAGCGGCACACCCTTGAAGTGCCCCAGTGGCACACCCTCATTATGCCTCCAACGGCACACTCCATTTGTGCCTTCAGCGGCACACCCATCGTGCCTCCAGCGGCACACCCTGATCGTGCCTTCAACGGCACGCCCTAATTGTGCCCTCAGCGGCACACCCCAGACCAATTCTTCCCCGGCATGCCCTGGCTAGGCCCTTCGCCGGCATGCCCTCCCGTGCCGTCCTTGGCCCGGCACATTTGCCCCTTTGAGCACCTGGTGCTTGCCTTTGGCCGGTACGCCTAGGCCAACCCCCAGTCCACTTCGTCCAGCCTTGGGGGCCTTCGGCTCATTGTTTTCCCACGTTTTCCGAAGTCTTATAAAGGTGTTGCTACCCTCGGGCGCCCACCTCCAGTTGTCGGGTTCCGCCACTCCTTGTGGGCGCGTTCCCTGTATCTCCCTTACGCTCGGGTTAAGGGGAGATGCTGCCGAATTTTCGTTAGAAACTATAATACATTAAAAGACAAAAGACAGCAACAAACAAATGAAAAGAACAACGGTAAAATGCTTCAACCAATACAATGGAACCGCAACCAACTCAAAGAGAACCAAATCGAACAACAACTAAACAATTTGAACATCCGCCCTTACAAAAGAAAGAATGAAGATTGATCAAGAGAAGAAAAGAAGAAACCCATGCAGAGCTTAATAAAATCAAGAGAGAAAAGAAAAGAAAAGCCTTAAAAGAAATGGAAGAGAAGCGGACTCCCATGCCCCTCGCCGGTACACCCTCCATGCCCTTCACCGGCACAGCCCTTCACCGGCACAGCCCCCCCCCCCCCCCCCCCGGGTCCTTCACCGGCACAGCCCCCAGGCCCTTCACCGGCACAGCCCCCAGGCCCTTCACCGGTACGCCTATCGCGCCCTTCGCCGGCACACCCCCCTGGCCCTCCAGCGGTACGCCCCTTTAGCGCCCAACGGTACACCCCTTCAAGCCTTCAGCGGTGCACCCCCATTGAGCCTCCCAGCGGTACACCCCTTTAAGCCTTCAGCGGTGCACCCCCATTGAGCCTTCAGCGGTACGCCCCTTTAGCGCCCAGCGGTACACCCCTTCAAGCCTTCAGCGGTGCACCCCCATTGAGCCTCCCAGCGGTACGCCCCAGGCCCTTCAGCGGCACACCCCTACCGCCCTTCAGCGGCACATCCTCAGCCCTTCAGCGGTACACCTCTTTTAGCCCTCTAATGGCCCATTCTCTCTCCAGAAAATATGAATAATAATAATAATAATAATAATAAACAATAATAAACAATAATAAATAATAACAAATTCAAAAATGTATGAATAAATAAGAATAATAAAGGAACAAGTAATAATAATAATAAGCTTCAAATAAATAATAACAATAATAATAATTAGACCGATAAATGGTAACCAAACTAAATAAATAATAATAACAAACTTAACAAAAAATGACACGCAAATGAATGATAATAAAACGAACAAAAATAATAATAAACCTAATAATAACACTATTAAATGAATAAATCACAAGAAGAAATGAATAAATGATAATAAAGAATTCACTCAAAGATATATATAAATTAACAAATGATAATGATGACATTCCTCGAATAATAATGGAATAATGCAACCCGCTTTGCAGCCTCGTCTCTCCCGCGACCCGGTGCTGAAGGAACAACAATGTCGCCCTCGTGGGCTGGGCCCGTGCCTTGGGAGCTATCCCGAAATGGCCATGGCCTGACCTCGCCTCGGGCTGACATTCCGATTAAACCAGACTCGTTTCTCCGGCCGGATTCCTTTCGAGCCGCTACAGAAATTGCCGCACGTTCGGCAGACATTTGAACAGGTTCACGTCGATTCCCGCCGAGTTCTCAATATGGACCCGTGTCCGAACATGAAAAGGCCCGTGAGCGACTTTCATAGCCGGTGGCTCCTACCCCAACATGGTTGCGAGCCGGCATTGCCCTGGGCCAATAGCTCACCAATTCTGACCCGTTCCCATCGGAATTTACTCCCGCTTTTTCATTGAAATTGCCGTAAACTCGGTATACATTGGTACGGGGTCGCGTCCACCCCCGTCACGCTCTCAATACGGGCCCTTGCCCGAACATGGAAAGGTCCGCAAGTGACCGACAGAATCGGAATAGAACGAGACGGCTCTCGCCACCCCTGGACTCCTCCCATGGGAATATCAATAAGACCTCCGTGGGCCATATTTAGACCTCGGGTCCGTCCCGATCATGGTCATCGTCTGGCTCATATCTCCGGTCCACAGCCTGTTCCTCTCGAACACGTTTTCAGTTCCGAAGCGTAGTCCCGGGACTTTTCCCCGTTGCCCTCCGACACCAGAAATATTAACGCTGCCCACGCGAGCCCCGTTTGGATCACGGGAGGCGCCCCCGGCATGGTCCCGACTCGATCTCGCACCGGGCCAATAGATTCACGGGTTTCCGGATATAATAGCCGAGATTCAATCGAACGTTTTCAGTGTCTCGGAATAATAAAACTTGCCGTGTCCCGGCACACATACATTCTCGGTCTTTCCGCAACGATTACGATATCCCCAATATCGGACACCCGTCCGAACATTAAACGGTCTCCTGAATGACCGACACATTTAGAACGCCCGCTTCTCCGGACATAGGGCTTTTCAGCCGATTCAAGGGATATTCCCTCGTCGCCCCCTTGGCACCGGAAATATCAATGACGCTCATACAAGTCTTGTTTCGACCGCGGGGGGCCCACCGCAGTATGGTCGCAGCTTGCTCTTGCACCGGGCCAACAGATTTACCGGTTTCCGACCACTCCAGCCGAGGTTTAGCCGAACGTTTTCCGTTCCTCTGAACGATAAATTGCCATATACTGGCATACATACGCTCCAGTTTTCCCGCGACAACCGCGATTTTATCGAGCCGGACATTCGTCCGAACATTAAATGGTCAACACATGACCGACATGACCGCGAATGGTTTTCTTCTCGCCCTCGTGTGAGGATTTCAATGCCGCGTAATAGACCTTTCATGCAATTAATTTCTTGGCCATGAGGCTCTGAATCTCGGCGATTAATCAAGGGTGTTCCCTCGTATGGGGGATGTAAATGACGCCGTAACCTTTATGGCGCGGCGGGTTTTGGTCCCGACATGAACCACACAATCGTCTGACGAAGTCAGATCGAGCGCACCATGGGCTCTTCGGAGCCCGAATAAATCGTCACCTCGGTGACTGGCACGCCCACGCACTCAATAAACGAACAAACTAACGATAAAATAACAAGTCGATAAAAAGTGCGTCCACATACACCCAAAGTGGGGTGTGTCCTCGATGGCTTCTGTGCCCCCGTGGCGGGGTGTATGTTTCTTCTTCAGATTCCCCTAAGCCGGGGTGTATTCTTTTGCCTTATGTGCCCCCGAGTCGGGGTGGATTCTCTTCATGTGCCCCCATGGCGGGGTGTATTCTCTTTGTGTGCCCCTTGGAGCGGGGTGTCTTTCTTCTTCAAATACCCCTAAGCCGGGGCGTATTCTTTATGACCTCTATGCCCCCAAGTGGGGTAGGTTTCTTCTTCAGGTACCCCTAAGCCGGGGTGGACTCTTTTCTTCTTATACTCCCAAGGCGGGATGTAGCTTCTTCAAATGCCCCTAAGCGGGGGGGGGGATATTCTTTATGGCTTCTATGCCCCCAGGCGGGGTATGTTTCTTCTTCAAATACCCCTAAGCTGGGGTGGACTCTTTCCTTCTTATGCTCCCAAGGCGAGATGTAGCTTCTTCTTCAAGCGCCCCTGGACCGGGGTAAATTTTCTTCGAATACCCCTAAGCCGGGGTGAATTCTTCATGGCTTACATGCCCCCATGGCAGGGTATGTTGCTTCTTCAAATGCCCCCAAGGCGGGGTGTAGCTCTGCTTCTTCTTACGACCCCAGGCCGGGGCAGTTTCTTCCTCTTATGCTTATGTGCCCCCAAGTGGGGTGCATTCCTTTTTTCATGCGCCCCTAAACTGGGGAATGTCGTTTGTCCTGCTTCAAATGCCCCCAAGGGGGGGGTGTATGTTGCTTCATGGACCCCGAGGCCGGGGTGTATTCCTCTTCATGTGCCCCGGACCCGGGGTAAGTTTCTCTCTTTGTGTGCCCCCAGGCGGGGTATAGTCTTTGCTTCTCATGTCCCCACAGCTGGGTATAGCTCTTCTTCAAATGCCCCTGAACCAGGGTAGAGTCTTTGCTTCTTATGCCCCCATGGCGGGGTACGTCTTTTATGGCTTCTATGCCCCCAGGCGGAGTATGTTGCTCTCTTTTTTTTTTAGACGCCCCTTAGGCGGGGTATGCCTTTCTTTATATGCTCCACCCCTAAGCTGGGGTGTACTCCTGCTTCTTGTGCCTCTCATGGCAGGTGTGTTTTTTCATGTGCCCCCCGAGTCGGAGTGTAACTCTGTTGCTTGTTGTGCCCCCATGGCGGAGTGTATGCTACTGCTTCTTATGCCCCAGAGCGGGATATACTTCTCTTCATATGCCTCTAAGTCGGGGCGTGTTCTTTTACTCTTTATGCCCCTGGGTCGGGGTGAAACTCTATTTCTTCTTATGCCCCCCCAAAGCTGGGTAGATTCTTCATCAAATGCCCCTAAGCCGGGGTGTAACTTTTGCTTTATGTGCCCCCGATTCGGGGTGGATTCCCATCATGTGCCCCCGGGCTGGGGTGTAGTTCTTCTTCAAGTGCCCCTGGACCGGGGTAAATTTTTGAATACCCCTAAGCCGAGGTGAATTCTTCATAGCTTCCATCCCCCTCCGTGGTGGGGTATGTTGCTTCTTATGTCCCCATGGCGGGGGGTGGATTCTGCTACTTCTTATGCCCCAGAGCGGGGTATACTTCTCTTCATATGCCCCTGAGCCGGGGTGTATTCTCTTCATGTGCCCCCATGAGCGGGGTGTATTCTTTCTTGCCTCTTATCCCCCCATGGCGGGGTATATTTCTTCTTCTTATCCCCCATGGCGGGGTACATGCATGCTCTCTTCGGGAGTCGTGGCCGTGCTTGGCCTTATTGCTACAAAGCATTCCTCATAGCGGGCAGAAATTCATCAAGCTACAGTCGCGGCTTGTTTGATCTTCGAACAGTCACTCGAGGTACCATCTTGTGCCGGATAGTGGCAGAAGGGAGGTGGAACGGACCGGGGCATTGAACCACGGACTTGGACCCTCCTAGAGTCGGGCGGGATGACGGCCTCCTTCTTGTTCTCTTCGTCGGCGATGCTTGCCAACTCTTCTTCCTCTTTTTTGTCCTTTCTTTTCTTCTCTTCTCTCTTTTCTCTTCTTGTGCGTAATAGACCAAGGTGGGTACGCAGGAGAGCGCCCACCCCCTCAGGGAGGGGATGAGTGGTTCGCTCCACCGCATCAATCCCACACTTGTAATTATTATTCAGCACGGATGTCGACGGATGTGACCGTACAACCCTCTCTCACCAATTCTTTCTCTTCCTTTTTTGTTTCTTTCTTTTCTTTTCTTTTTTTTTTGGGAAAGGGGGTTTGATTTCCCCTCCCTTCTTCTTAGCGGCCTCCATGATTCCTGGAAGATGTAGATGCCTCGGAGTAGCATCTTCGAGGCGACAAAGATAATTTCGCCTAGTCTGGCTTTTCTCCCCATAGGGCTGGGGAAGAGAGTACATGTAATTCATCAAAACAGGTAAACATCATTTATTAGGAGGTCATGAGGCCCCGAATCCCAGCGAAGAGATGAAGGGTGGTTCCGGTCCCACCGGGCGTGCCAGAATTGTGGACGCACTTTTCGTTCACTTATTATGGTGTTCGTTTATTTGGGAATGGTTGAGTCATCTATTAAGTGCGTGGGCGTGCCAGTCACAAAGTGGCGATTTATTGTGCGCTCGATTTGACTAATCAGACGATTGTGTAGTTCGTGTCGGGACCGAAACCCGCCGCGCCATAAAGGTCACGGCGTTATTTACATCCCCTCGAAGAGGGGAACACCCTTGATTAATCGCCGGGAATCAGGGCCTCATGGCCAGGGAATTATATTGAGAGAAACAAGACGATAGCGATCTTGAATCGGTTGAAAGGCCCTATGTCTAGGGAGGTAAGCATTCGAAATATGTCGGTCACTCAAGGGACCATTTTGATATTCGGACGAGCGTCTGGCTTCAGGGAAGCATGATCGTCATGGGGAAAACCGAAACATATGTATGCCGGGGTACAGCAGATTTATTGTTCGAAGGGATGAGAGACATTCAGTTAAATCCCGGTTAGAGTAACATGTCGGTCGCTCAGGGGACCGTTTAATATTCGGACGAGCGTCCCAGCTTCAGAAAAGCGTAATCGTCACGGGAAAATCGGATCATGTGTATGCCGGGGTACGGCAAATTTATTATTCAGAGGAACGGGAAACATTCGGTTAAATCTCAGTTAGAGCGGTTGGAAACCGATAAGTTTGTCGGCCCGGTGCAAGATCAAGCTGTGACCATACTGCGGTGGGCCCCCCGCGGTCGAAGTCAGGCTTGCGTGGGCATCGTTAATATTTCCGGTGCCAAGGGGCAACGGGAGAATGTGCCTTGAATCAGCTGGAAAGTCCTATGTCTAGGGAAGCAAACACTCGAAACGTGTTGGCCGTTCGGGGGGACCGTTCAATATTCGGACGGGTGTCCGGCTTGAGAATATCGTAATCATCGCGGGCAGACCCGGAACTTATGTATGCCAGGGTACGGAAAATTTATTATTCCGAGGAACTGAAAACATTCGGTTAAATCCCGCTTAGTGTAGTAGGAAACTAGTGAATTTATTGGCCCGGAGCGAGATCGAGTCAGGACCATTCCGGGGGTGCCTCCCGTGGTCCAAACGAGGCTTGCGTGGGCATCGTTAATATTTCCGGTGCCGAAGGACAACGGGAAAGAGTCCTGGAACTAGATTCCAAAATGAAGACGTGTGCAGAGATAGCTGGCTGTAGGCCGAGGATGTGGGTCAGGGCGAACCCGTGGTCTAAGCGTGACTCACGAAGGTCTTATCGATATTCCCATGCGTAGGGCTCGGGGGTGACGAGAGCCTTCTCGTTCCATTCAGATTTTTGTCGGTCATTCATGGACCGCTTTATGTTCGGACAAAAGTCCGCATTGAAGGTACGACGCAAACGGGAATAAATTCGTACAAATGTATGCCGAGTTTACGGCAATTTCAATGAAAGAGCGGAAACGAATCCTAATGGGAACGAGTCCGGTTTGACAAACTATCGGCCCAAAGCAATGTTGGATTACGGCCATATTGGGATGGCTCCCAAGGTCCGAACCCGAATTGGAGAGGCAGCGTTAATGTTCCCTTTATATCGGGCCTCGAGGAAAACGAGGCTGTGGAGCGAATCTCATCATTTTATTATTATTTAAATTTTTATCATTATTATTTGTTATTTTATATATTTTTTTGGAGTGAGTTTGTTGTTATTATTGCTTATTTATTATTTCTTTATTATTGTTTATTCATTTATTATTCATTACTATTATATATATATATATATTAAGTTTATTATTATTATTGTTAAGTTCATCATTATTATTACTTATTTCTTTTTTATTATTTTTATTTATTTATTTATTGAGTTTATCATCATTTTTATTTACCCCCTTTTTATTATTATAATTTCATTATTATTATTATTATTATTTATCCCATTTTTATTGTGAGTCCGTTATTATTATTATTATTATTTGTTGCATTTGGCACGTGTGTGGAGAGGGTGGTGGGGAGTGTACCATTGAAAGGTTGGTGGAGAGTGTGCCTTGTACCGCTGGAGGCTGGTGGAGAGTGTGCCGTTGAAGGCCAAGGGAGTGTGCCACTGGAGGCTGGTGGAGAGTGCCGTTGAAGGCCAAGGGAGAAGGATGGGCTGGTGTGAGGGCTGAAAAGGGGTCCCTTTTGGCATATGAAGTTCAGATGGAGGAGTTCTGGGTGGCCAGGTTCTCAATTCTTCATTGAGTGGTTATGTCCGGGGTCATGTTCAACAGCCCAATCCTCTGAGTCTCGTACGGTTCCATTATTTTGATTAGGATGTCTTATCATTAATTGTTCGTTCATTAGTTACTTCACTTTGTCTTTTATCATGGCATTACTTTTAACAAGAAAAACTCGGCAGCATCTCCCCTTGACCCGGGGCGTAAGGGAGATACAGGGAACGCGCCCACATGGAGTGGCGGAACCCGACAATTTGAGGTGCGTGCCAAGGGCGACAACACCTTCGATAAAACTTCGGAAACCTAGAAGAAGCAACGAGCGGAAGACACTCCTAAGACTAGCTGAGAGTGCACCGGGGAAGAACTTGGCCAAGATGTGCCAGTTGAAGATAAGTGCAAGACTGTGCCGGGCTGGGCTCAAGTGAGGGGCTGTGCCGCTGGAGGGCTGAGCAAGGTGTACCAGTGGAAGCTGGCTAAGGGTGTATGCCGGCCAAGGCACACAAGGGTGTGCCGTTGAAGGACAAATGGGGTGTACCGTTGAGGGCACGGGCAGGTGTGCCGCTGAAGGCGCAGAGGGGTGTGCCGGCCAAGGAGCCAGAAGGTGCACCGTTGGACGGGGGTGCATGCGCACCGGAAAAGGCCCCAAAAGGGGCTGGCGTGCTAATGGGGCAGGGGCATTAGGCTGATCAAGCCCACGGGGAAAAGATTTTGGGAGGTGGCTCAAAGGGCAGGCGAGGGACTTGCATGTGTGCTTCTACCAGAAGACCACAACGCAGAGAGGCTTTGCACTGGAAAGGCTCACGATCTCATACCACCCAAGGTGGTGCGGTGTCCGGAGGAAACTGTCGGCAGGAGGAGCTAAGGAAAACACCGGGAAGAGGGGAGGAAGGGCGATCAAGCACACGGTGGCACAAATCAATCAAGACGACGAGAAAACCCATCAAAGGGGACAATACTCATTCATGGGGGAACAAAAGGCTATGGCCGGCCATACACATTACAAATCATGCCCGAGCTAAGGCTACGAACAAAAAAGAAAACGGAAGAACAAAAGAACGGGGAAGAAGAAGAAGAAAAAGGGGGAGAAGTGTTGGGGATCGGAGCAGGGTGACCACCCACTGCCCTTTCCCCCACTTCCCCCCACTACATCAAGCTCCCTCTTTCTCTCTTACTCTCTCTTGCTCGGCGGCGGTCGGAGAAACCCCACTCCGGAGCCCTCCTTCTTCTCTTCTCTCTTTTTTCTTCTGTCTTCTCTTTTCTGGCGGTGGCTCCCTATTCTCTTCTTCTCTGGCCTCTGTGTCATCGTGGCCAGCCAACGAGCAAGCCTCCTTTTATATTGAATGGGGGTTGGCCACTTCGAAGGCCAAGCCTTCTTCTTCTCCTCTTTTTTCTTCTCCCGTCCGAAGCCATCAAGTGGCATGTACATAGGGACAGCAGGAGGGAGCTGGCGTGCCTTCACCTGGTTGGCCGAGGTTGAAGTCGACGGCCTGCTGTCGCTACGCTGTCGGCTAGAGCACGAGCCAGCGGCGTGAGCATTAAATGCTCCGTGCTTGAGTGAAAACAGAGCATCGTAATGAGATAGGACGTTGTGCCACTAGGGGGGCCAAACAAGTGTGCCGCTGAAGGGCTGCCCTGGGTGTGTCGCTGGGACACTTTGGAAGTGTGCCGCTGGAGGGGCCTTGAGGATGGTGTGCCGCTGGGGCACTTCAGAGTGTGCCGTTGGAGGGCACTTGAGGGTGTGCCGCTGGGCACTGGCAGGGGTGTGCCGCTGGGGCTTTCAGGGTGTGCCGTTGGACGCTTCAAGTGTAATGTCCCTGATCTTTGTTTGATCTTTATTGGGTCTTTCGGATCTTTTTCGGAGAGTTTCGGATCGCTTTTGTACCTCCCGAGTTGAGTTTTATGATCCGTGTGAGTTTTTCTCTCGTACTAGTTACGGAACCCTGCGGTGAGTTTATCTCTCACTTCATCGACTCGGGGACGATACAGTGGCGATGTACTCTTCGAGCCGATCGTTTTGACTATTTTTGTGTATTTTTCTGAGACCGGGCCAAAAATCTATTTTTTCAGAAATTAGGAAAATTTCCTAATTTCTTTCTATAAATTCAATTCCACTATCTCTCCAGCTCATTTTCAACTTCACGCTATCTCACTCCATTCTCTCCCGTCTCTGGTCCGTTCGGCGCGGGGCGCGCACCGTTGCGGAGCTGGCTGAGGCGTGGACGTGCTCGAGTGATCGGTTCGTGGGAAGGAGCAGCGGATGGAGCGTGGCGGGCACGATCCCTCGGTGGATTCCGAGTGGGTGTCGTTCGTGATTCGGTGGTTTTTGGCATGGTTTAGTCCCTTCGAGGCACGGTTTCTTCGGTGGAGGTAGGGAGATGGACCGCCACTTCCTTCTGCATGTTTTCCATGCTTCTGTGTGTTGTTTGGTGCTCGATCGGGGGAGATCGGGCCGGTTTAGTGAAAACCGTAGTTTTTGGGGTTTTCAGGGTTCGCCGGAAAACGGCAACCATTTGTGATGTGGTTAGTGTCAAACTGACCGTTGGGATGTCTGGATCCCATTCACGTAAGTTTCGTGTCGATCGGTTGTCATTCGAGGCCGGTAGGAGTCCGGGAACCGCGGTGACCCATTTAGGGTCGATTTGTCTAAATCACCCCGATCTCTCGTTTTAGGGCTTGCATGTGGGCTTTTGAGCCTCCAAGAGTTGTTTTTCATCGTCTAGATCTGTTTCCCCTGCGCTTCGACGTGAATGGGGCGTGGAACGGCCCGATTTGGCGTTTCCACTGTTTTCCCGCCGTGACCGGTGTAGCGGTCGTTTCAGAGACCGTCACATGTCTCTGACAGCCCTACGACAGACCATCACAGCGTCTGGGTGTTTCTAGTTCTTCGTGGTTTTGAGAGTGTGACGGCCGAGGGGAGGCGCGTCACAGCTCTCTGACGCGTCCGGGGTGATGCGTCACGCCTGTTTTGTCGTCTAGCATTTTGGGTGAGTCGGTTCCCCTGACGCGCCCGCCTTCGTGCGTCAGGTTTGTGTAATGCGCCTGCCCCAGGCCGTTACACTCTGTTTTTGTTGTGTTGGGTGGCTGTGTCGGCTGTCTCTAACGGCCCTGCCCCCTTGCGTCACAGTGCTGTAACGCGTCCGCCGTGGACCGTTACGTGATGTTTGTCCGAGTTTCAGTTTTGGGTCAGTTTCCGTAACGCGCCTGCCCTGGTGCGTTACGTGGTTCGTGTTCTGTCTTTGTGCATGTTGTCTCTGACGCACCCGCCCCGGTGCGTCAGGCCCGTGTAACGCGCATGTGCTAGGCCGTTACAGTCCTGTTGTGGCCGTGATGGCCATTGGGCTATTTGGTGTGTGGTCGTGTATTGTGGGTCTGTCTTAGGTGACGTTAGGGGTTGTTTTGTGGTGTGTCTGTGTGTGTGTCTGTCTATGTTAGGGTGATGTCTGTCGCTCCCGTGGTCTGGCCGCTTTCCCCGTGGACATCGGTCGATGCTCCTATGAAGGCTAAGACTACGTTTCCGAGTCTGTCGGCAGTTTCCTGTGCTGCCTTTGGTGTTTGAGGTACGGGTGACAGTGCATGTTCGACTGTCTGTACTTCAGCGCCGCGTTTCGAGCTTCTTCCTTGCGTCGCCCTAGACGTGCAGCAGTCGAAAGGTGACCCCGATATACGGTTTGTAAGCTAGTTTTCGTCGGCTCCTGCGGTTACCGTAGCGTCCTACGGGGGGAGAAAACTAGCTAGAGGCCTGGCTCTAGGCAGGAGCCGATGTGTGCACACGTGGTCAGGGGCTGAGGACTGACGCCGACGGGCGTAACCCTGACTAGTACTTGTACCTGTGTTTCCACGTGGGTCTACAACTCGGCCTTGTCCGTGTTGGTCGCGCTTGGTGGGTGGTCGGGACACTTGTGATGGGTGTTCTGGTGCAGTGTAAGACGTCAGTGGACGCATCTGGCCGTTCTCCCGGTGCGGGGGTTTTTCGTCGCCTGGCGCGCGACTCCCGTGCTCTTCCTGTGTTGTGACCTGTCCGGGTTGGCCTTTCCGTGGCTGTACTCGAGGTCTGTGCCTGTCTAGGTCTTTTCTAGACTTTCTTTTGCATGCCTGTTGTAGGTGTAGGTTGGGGCGTTTGTGCATGGTTTTTAGCCTTTTTCCTCGTTGCTCCTTACTCCTCTTTCCCTTTCTAGGCCTGCTTGCCTGTTTCGGGTTATTCCCCTCGTCCTTACCTGTTCCCTATTCCTGCTTCCTTTTCTTTTACAGCTTTCTAGTGTTGTTTCTTGCTGCTGTTCCTGTTGTTCTGTGTTACTGTGCATTTTTCAGTGGGGATCCACGTGACCCCTACTGAGCCAGTGACACGAGGCTCACCCCTGCTTTTCAGGTGGGGTGATGTGTTCGTTCTGCTTCCGCGGGTCCTGGAGTTCGAGTTGTAGCTACCAGCTGGTACCCCCGTCGGGTTTCCCCCGAGTTTTCGGTACGTCTTTTCTTTCTGTCGACTGTACTGCTAGACTACTGTCTTTAGCTTTGGAATTGACTCTGGTATATAATTGTTTAAAATCTGTTAATAAAAATGTAATTTTATTTCTGCTACATTAGCAAACCGATCTAATGAAATTTAATTGCTTGCTGGTATATCTGTCAGTTTAATGTACTACAGGATAATCCTTTTTCCCTTCGGAGCTTTACCGCTCTTGGGAGGCCTCACGGGTCCCAAGTGGTATCACGTGTATTCTGTAGCAACCCTAATAAATGAATAATTGAAATGAATTAAAACATATATATTACAGAAGTAATATATATAAAAGGAATAGGGTTAATTGGACGAAATAAAACAAATTAAAAATAACGCCTCTTATTAAGGCGTTAATTTATAAAGAAACGCCTCTATCCATGGCGTGAATAAAGAAAGGACGCCCACACCTACGGTCGTCAGTTCTCACGCGACCAAATGGGTAAGTAAAAGAAACGCCCCTATCTTGGGCGTGTTTTAAAACATGAAACGCCCTTTTTCAAGGCGCTTTTTAAGAAACGCCCTTATGCAAGGCGTTAATTAAAGAATCGACGCCCTGACAAAAGGCGTTAATTCCGTTCGTGAACCGTTCGAACCCAGAGCTTATCCAGGGAAAGATTAACCTAATCTAGTAAGTGTCTAATAGAGTAAGGATTCTATTAGGGATATACTACCCTCACACAATCACTAACTCTAATAGGACTTCCAAAGTCTTATAAATAAACCTGTTCGGCCAACCCTAAATCTATTTGGACGAACTACTGCTGCACGGTACGTGAAGAACAAACTGTTCTTCTTATTCCCTTTTATTTTTCTTGCTTCAGATTATATGAAGAATAATTAGTTTTCTTCTTGTTCAGGAAACTCTGCTACTGCCGTCGAAGAATAGGTAATATTCTTCTATCTTTTTTCCTTAAACGTCGATTATAACTATGAAGATTATTAACATCTTCATCTTCCCTCTTTTTCTCTTCCTCTACAGGTTCTGTAGCGTGAAGATCTTTGAAGAACATTTGTTCTTCTTCCGGCTGCTGCTGCTGTTGCGGATTTTCGTTGCAACAGAGCTCATCTTCTATCTCATCCTTCACGTTCCATTAAAGGTAGGTTTTCTCAAGTTATTGTAGCCCAAATGAAATTAATGCAAGATATATATATATAAGCATGTCATGCATACAGTTATTATAGTTTTCATGCGTTTTCTGCAATATTTTGAAAGAGACGCCCCTGTCAAGGGCGCTAATTCACATGAAACGACTTTTCCCAGGTCGTTAATTTCATGTTTAACGCCCCGTACTCAGGCGTTAATTTCTTTAAACCGTTAATCACCCATCTTAAGAATTGATTATCTATGAAATCATGATTATAAAATAATGCATGATCCTCTGTCTTCAACCTGCTAACTTTACTGTCATGATATTACATTCGTTCCTCTGTTATCCTGAAATTGTTACTGTCCTTAAAGTTTCTGAAGGAACTTGAATTAACGACTTGGACAAAGTCGTTTTCCACATATTAACGCCCCCTCATAGGGCGTGAATCTGAAAGGTAACGCCCCTTCCTAGGGCGTGTATCGGTTAAAATCCTAAAATTTAAATATTCTGAAAAATAGAATTAAATAGTAACGCCCCTGCCCAGGGCGCGTTTTTGATAATTCCTGAAAATTAATTGTATTCTGTCAAATATGTAAACAATAAGACGCCTTCTGGTGTAGTCGTCAGATCTTGAAGAAACGACCCTGATCAAGGCGTGTTTTTGATCTCAACTTTGAATAAACGCCCCCAGGCAAGGCGTGTTTTTGATCTCAACTTTGAATAAACGCCCCCAGGCAAGGCGTGTTTTTGATAAATTAATGAAATAATGAAAATTCTGCAAATTGGCAATATATGTAAACGCCCTCATGTTAGGCGTTAATTATTCAATACACGACTTTACTCAAGTCGTTATTTTACTGTAACCTGATTCTATTACCGATGGTTTCATATTATATATATATATATATATATATATATATATATATATCGGCACTATTCTCCATTCCGTGAGTATAGTCCCACTTTTTACGTTGATTTATCGATCACACTCAACTCTCCTTGACATACAAGCTCTCCATTGGACATTCCGTTCCTTTGGACTAGCGAGTTAGTCATAGAGACCTCCGTAAGACTCCTCGTAGCCTTGGATTCCCTCAAGGCCGACTGAGCTGGTTGTACCCTAAAAACCCATTACACCATTGATGCCATGTCACTCTAAAGAAACATGGGATACCGGCCCTTATGATTATACAAAGAGTATATCATAAGAAATTCTTAATGGGATGATGACATCATGCCATATCATGCCATTCTTGTAAACCTCAATTCTATGATAAGAATGAGGGTATCTTACCTTTGATATACTGTTCATGTGGACCTCAATTCTATATAAAGAATGTCCATACTGATTTGTCATGGTACCCAAGTTAAGGGAATCATGTTCTACCTAGTTTTATCGATATCGTGATTATACCGTTATTATCGCCATTCTATGTCCTTTGTCATATTTTGGACTCTATTCTATCAAAGTTGTCATACGTGTCTACAAGCTTGATTATTGAAATTCTATGTTGGCTATAAACAAGAGTGGATGTCAAAACACATGATAAATGCCTGCGCATATAGGGCCCGATCTGGTCCTGGGAGGAGCACCCGAAAGTACTTGTGCCCATGGGAGTTAAAATGATAAGGTATCTGACATTATACCGAGTACTTGACTTGCTTGATTGGACATTCCACACACATCTTGTACTTGAATCGTACTTGACTTTACATGAAATGCGTGGCCCGAAAAAGGGTAATTTACTTGCTTGATACATGATAGCCAAAGTTCTTGACATGACTTGTTAAACGTACTTGCTTGAATACCTTGAATACACTTGTCATCTTGTTGGAAGTTCATGATTAAGTTCATCTTATTTCTTTGATATTACATTCTCTCTATCTTGTCGTTTTATGCGAGCATGCATAGCTTTATTGCATTCATGAAAGATGTAATTACTTAAACCCCTTGCTAGTACTTGAGATATAATTTCCTACTGAGCGTTCGCTCATTCCGTTTGTCCCTTTTTACTTTTCAGGTAGGTCCGACGACGATGGAAGTCAATCGGATGGGAATGGTCAAGAGTGAAAGTGATAGAGCTTCTACAAGTGTCGTCTAGTCTTTTCTATAGTTTCTTGAGTCAAATATGTATTCTTTTCCTTTTTATTAAACAGAGTATTGGATTTGTAATAGTCTATCCATTATGAAATAAAGGATTGGGTTATCTTGCTATTTTGCGCATCTCTGTCTTCGTGTCGAATACACGACCACTCTGATTGACATGATTGATATAGACACGTCGCGCATCTCCGGGTATCTTCCGCGCTCGGGGCATGACAGTCTTTGTGGTATCAGAGCCTAAGGTATTCAATTCCTAGGAAACCCAAGTCCAAGGATAGGTTTCAAAACCTTTAACCAAGTGAGAGTGGGTAGAACCAAGGGTTAAATGATCAATGAGTCCTTTATAAGATCATAGTGATATAATACTAACATAGCTATTGTAATTATAGGATAATGGCTGCCGAACGTGCTCAATGGCGCAACATGCAGCGTACCCTTCAAGGGATGACCCAAGTGCTACAACAGGTAGCACAAGGTGGCGCTCCACGAGCTGGAAGCTTACACCAAGCATTCAAGAATATGAATCCCCCGAAGTTCATGGGATCGACCGATCCAGACGATGCCGAGCATTGGGTTCGGGAGATTGAACGTATATTCCGTGTTATGCAATGCACGGATCAGGACAAAGTCTTATTAGCTACTTTCCAGTTAGAAAAGGATGCTAGATGCTGGTGGGAGTCGATTGAAGCTACAATTGACCCAACTCAAGTTACATGGGGAGAATTCGTTGAATATTTCAACGCCAAATATTTCTCTGATAGGGTCCAGGAAAAGAAGGCCGCCGAATTTGCCGCATTAAAGCAAAGATCTTTATCGGTCGCTGATTATGAAGCACAGTTCTCTAGACTGTCTAGATATGCTAAGCATTTAATTAGCACGGAAAAGATGAAAGCCCGTAGATTTCTTAATGGGCTTAGGCCCCACTACATTACTCAACTGGCGCCTATGGATATTCAAGTTTATACTGAAATAGTGCGCCGAGCTCAGTTGCTTGAAGATGCCACGGAACTATCTGATAGGATCCGTGGGAAAGATAAAAAGGAGCAAGTCACAAGTTCGGGTTCTTTTAAACCCAACTTTAAGAAGAGGCCCAATAATGGAGGTTCTTCCTCTCAAGATCAGAAGTTCAAGAAATCCAAGCCTTTCTCTATCACCACTACACCTTCAAACGTAGTATGCAAGCATTGTGACAAGGCTGGTCACAAAACAGAAGAATGCTGGAGGAAATTAGGAGCATGTCTCCGTTGTGGGAGTCGTGAACATCGGATTCCCGATTGTCCATTAATGAATGACCAAGACGGTGAGGGTAAACGCCCAGTGACAAGGAACGCGCGTCTTCATGCAATCCAAGAGACCGAACCAGAAGAAGAAGGCGGATTGGTGGAAGGTACATTAAAAATTTGTTCCAAATATGCACATGTCTTATTTGATACGGGTGCATCGCATTCCATTATTTCCAAGAAGTTTGCTGACCCATTACCTCTAGAACCAGAATGGATGAAGTTAATATTGTCTACTCCTCTCGGAAACGAGACGGATATCACACATCATTACCAAAACTGTGAGGTATTGGTTCGAGGAAAGAATTTTCCTATTGATCTTATCTGCTTAGATCTAAAAGAGTATGATGTTATACTAGGAGCAGATTGGTTATCCAAATACCAGGCAACGGTTGATTGCCGTGATAGCAAGATTGTTTTCAAGGAATTTCCGGAACTGACTTATACTAGTCCTAAGAGTCGAAGCAAATCCCCTCTTATTTCGGCTCTTCGAGCAAGCAAGCTCGTCAAGAAAGGATGTGTATCCTTCCTTGCTTTTGTCACTATTAAAGAAGCTTAGGAAACCAAGATAGAAGACGTTCAAGTAGTACGAGAATTCCCTGACGTATTTCCAGAAGATTTGCCGGGATTACCACCTCAAAGAGAAGTGGCCTTCACCATTGACTTAGTCCCTGGTGCTGGTCCTGTTTCAAAGGCACCATATAGAATGTCCTCTGCTGAACTCAAGGAGTTGAAGGAGCAGTTGATGGAACTAATCCGAAAAGGGTTTATTAGACCAAGTACTTCCCCGTGGGGAGCACCAGTCTTATTTGTAAAGAAGAAGGATGGATCCATGAGATTGTGTATCGACTATCGACAGTTGAATCATCTTACTATCAAGAACAAGTATCCACTGCCGAGAATCGATGAGTTATTTGATCAGATTTTAGGATCCAAATATTTCTCCAAGATTGATCTCAGGTCGGGATATCATCAATTAAGAATCAAGGATGATGACATTCACAAGACCGCATTCAGAAGCAGGTATGGCCATTACGAATTTGTTGTTATGCCTTTTGGACTAACAAATGCCCCTGCTGCCTTTATGCAGTTAATGAATAGCATATTCAGGCCTTACTTGGATCAATTCATAGTAGTCTTCATTGATGATATATTGATATATTCTAAGACTCAGGAAGAACATGAAGAGCATTTGAGGATTGCATTGCAAGTCTTGAGGACAAATCAATTATATGCTAAACTCAGCAAATGCGAGTTCTGGCTTGAAGAAGTGGCTTTTCTCGGACATGTCATATCCAAGGACGGTTTATCTGTAGATCCGTCAAAGGTTGAAGCTGTAAGAAACTGGGAAAGACCCACTAATGCAAGCGAGATCAGAAGTTTCTTAGGTCTTGCAGGCTGTAATATCCCGGACCTTTCGGATCCTTCTTCATGGGTCCCGGATCTAGTTTTCGGAGTGTCCGGCTCCGTTGTGTCCGAAATTTCGTTTCGGACATCTTTCGTGTTCGGATCGGCGCGATCCGGAGTCGTTTCGGAGGCCCGGAGGCGTTCCGCGGCTTTTTCCGCGTGTGTTTTCCGATTCCCGGTGTGTGTTTCGGCTTTTCTCTTCGGACGCTCGTTGCGGGTGTACCGGGCTGTTCACACGGACACGAGTGGTACCGTTGCGATCGGTGCGTTCCGAGGATCGCGGGGGTGTGATTTCCTAATTTTTGGAATTTTACGGATTTTCCGGGTTTTTCTATAAAACCCTTTTTCTTTTCTCTCTCCCCCACCATCTTCTTCTTCCTCTCTTCTTCTTCCTCCTTCCTCCTCCACCGTGTCTCCCTCCCTCTCCCTCTCTTCCTCCCGGTTGGCCACGGCGAGCTCCCCTCCGGCTGCAGACGGCGGCGGGGCGACGGCGCGGTGACGTGGGCGGCGGCGAGGCGGTCGTGGGGGAGTGCGGCGAGCGTGGGAAGCTTAAGGAAGAACGAGGGTTTTCAAGCGTTCTTCGCGATTCGTGGACGATCCGGCGGAGCATTCGCTCCATTGAGGTAGGGTGACGTTCCCTAGCTCTTCGCCGTTCTTTTCCGTGGTTTGTAGGCCGCGGGGAGGCCGAGAGAGGCATGTTTGGGCATTTCTGGGTTTTTCCATGTTTTGGGGGTGAGCCGCCCGATCTATGATTTTAGCCCATGATTCTATGTTTTGGTGGCTTAGATGCATGCTAGGGGTCCCCAGGGGTCTTCCCCCTTGTTTTCCCCCTCTCCGGTGGAGGTACGGGGGCGTGGTTGGTGTTTTTGGGGTTTTCCCGCCGTAGCGTGCTCTGGGGCAAGCGACGGTCACTCCAGTGACCGTCACATGCTTGTAACGCCCCTAGAGGGGTGCGTTACTTCCCTGGGTGTTGGCCTTTGGGGTCGAGGGCTGTAACGGTCCTGCGACTGGCCGCCGTTTGCTAGTGACGCCCCTGGGCTGGGCCGTCACATGCTTTCGACCGTTGGGTTTTGACCGTTGGGAGTCAGGCCATGTAACGCACCGAGATAGGCGCGTTACATGCGTGTAACGCACTGGGGCAGGAGCGTTACTTCCTGTTGTCCCCCATGTGGATGGGCCAAGCGACGCACTGGGCCCAGCGCGTTACTTACAAGCGACGCGCTGGGGCAGGCGCGTCACTTCCCTTTCCATCCCGAGCGTGAGGGCCATGCGACGCGCTGGTCTAGGCGCGTTACATGTGAGTAACGCACTGAGCCGACGCGTTGCTTGCAAGCGACGCGCCGGGGTAGGCGCGTTACTTTCCCTGTGGTTTTGGAGGGTGTGGGGCGCCGTGTGACGGCCTGTCTCAGGCGCGTTACTTTCAAGCGACGCACTGGAGCAGGCGCGTCACTTCCCCTACCCCTCTGGCCGTGTGACGGTCTGCCTTAGACCGCCATTTGTAAGTGACGGCCCTAGAGTGGACCGCCATTTGGCTGTGACGGTCCAGGGTCGGACCGCCACTTCCTGTGTTGCCCCATGAGGGTGGCAACCTCGCTTTTCTCCGACCGTGGTCTCCGTGCGACGGGACTAGTGCGTGGGGTGATTCCCACACGTTGTCGGGCTTGGGCGTTGTTTTCCGTAACTTGAGAGTCTACTCCTTCAGTGACCCTCCACTAGTCGTAGCCTACTAGTACGCGTGTGCTAGTCGCACCAGGGAGTGGTGTACGGGCTGACCTTTAGAGACGGTTTGTGGACCGGTTACCGTTGGGCCCCACGTCTTGCAGCCAGAGTCCGGCTGAGGGGAAAACCGGTCAGAGGGCCAGACCAGGGACGCGCGGTCTGTGTGTGCACACGTGGTTGGGGGCGGTTGGACCCACGTCGACGGGCGTGACCCCAGCTAGTCACTTGTTGTGGTTACTTGTACGGTGTTTGCGCCTCGGGTAGGACCTACCATGTCAGGCGGTTCACCTGCGGTGCGGTGTAAGACGTCAGGGGACGCTACCGGCTGTGCTTCTAGTGGGTGGTACTCCTGTCGAGTACGGAGTGTCAGACTGTCAGTCGTGTGTTTCCGACCTTCGGGTTTTGACGGTTCGACCGTTGAGTTTCGGTCTTCTCGTACCGTGGCACGTGTGTCGGTTTGCGTGCCGTTAGGGTCTAGTTCTGTAGAGTACAGGGCTTTCCTTTCCGAGGTACCTTCCTACCGCTAGGGTAGTGGTTTCTCGTTTTACGAGGTAGGGTTCGAGTGATCCCTACTGAGTCTTGTTCCGAGACTCATTCCCTGCGTGTTTTCACCGTGTTTCAGGTGAGGCGCCACCTTCGGGGAGCGTGTCAGGAGCGCAGCGGAAGCGTGGTGCGGGTGCCCAGAGGTAGTGCCAGAGGTCAGAGCCGGGGGATGCCCCGTGTAGCTGTACTTTTCTTTCTTGTCACTGTACTAGTCGTGGACTACTGTTGCTGTTGTTGTTATTTTATTGTGGACCATGTAAAATGTTAATTCATTTCCTGCTTAATATCATAACTGTTTAATTTCTGCAATTATTTGTGATGCTTGTGTAGTTTCCACACCATCCTTTTAACCCTTCCGAGTCTTCGGGCTCGTGGGTGGCGGTGCGAGTCTCGGGTTATCGGGCCTTCCCGGTAATCGGATTCTCGGGTCGTTACAGCTGGTATCAGAGCGCGGTTGTGGAATTACATGGGAATTATAGGTAATTGTATTGGTCCACTAGTCCACAACGATGATGTACATGTGACGCTGGCATGGGGCACCGCGTGTTTTATTCTGACCTTCCGTTTCTGAGTTTTCTGTCTTGTGCTTCAGGAGCGAGGATGGCGCCGAGGAGGAGTTCTCGCTCTCAGCAGGGGCAGTCGGCTGGAGGTCAGGAGATCCAGCAGGGGGTCCAGAGGGACCAGGAGGAGCATAGCAGAGTTCCGGGAGCTACCGAGGCCGCGGATGCTGCGAGAGTTCCGGAGGCCGAGGGTTTTCTCCGTGGCATGTACCATCTCATGGCTCAACAGTTCGGCGGAGAGGCCGGTGAGGGCTCGTCAGTCAGGGGTGGGCCAGGCCGAGCAGTGAGGGATTTCATGCAGTTCCATCCACCTTACTTTAGCGGCCAGGCAGACCCTGATGCGGCTCGTGATTGGCTTGATGAGATGGAGCGGGTGTTCAGTTCAGCGAAGAGTGCTGCCGATGACAGAGTGGTGTTGGCCTACAACCAGTTGCAGGGTACGGCTCGTAGGTGGTGGTCTTCCGAGTGGAAGACGTCCTTTCAGCTTCGTCCGCTTGAGCAGATCGAGTGGGATGACTTTGTCAGTGCTTTCGAGCGTACGTACTGTCCAGATATTGTTGCTACGCAGCGGATGCGGGAGTTTCTGGAGCTGGTGCAGGGTGACATGTCCGTGTTGCAGTACAGGGCCCGATTTGTCGAGCTGGGTCGGTACGCACCTCATATCATGGAGCATGAGAGGGTGAGGACGACGCAGTTTGTGCAGGGATTGAGGCTGGAGCTGAGGCACCATCTGATCGCGAATGGGGCCACTGATCTCGAGACGGCGTCTCGTGTTGCGATTTCCTTGGAGATGGATATGCAGAGGACTCGAGGACCGATCAGCCAGGGGCAGTCTGTGTCAGGTCGCAGCCAGCAGTCGGCTACTCAGCAGCAGGGTTTCTTTCAGTCTGCGTCGGGTGGTTCAGGAGTACCGGCATCGGCAGCTTCGGTGACAGGATCTGCGTCCTTTGGCACGAAGGTCAAAAAGTTCTTCAAGAGAGGGTTCGGCAAGAAGAAGTCCAGGGATCAGGGGCAGGCTTCATCGGGCAGTGTGCAGCAGCCGTTTCCTTTGCAGCGACAGGGATCGGTGGGTGGATCGCGAGGACCTTGTCCACGGTGTAGTGGGACCCACCCAGGCAGGCAGTGCACGGCGCCGATCATCTGTTTTCGGTGTGACCAGCCAGGGCACATGGCGCGTGACTGTCCTCAGAGGCCGCCGCAGCAGCAGGTTTCCCAGCAGCAGCAGCAGCAGGGACAGTATCCGCCGCTACCCAGGTCAGCTAGTGTGGGAGGCAGGCAGAGAGCTCGTGGCCAGATCACGCACTTGACCAGGGCAGAGGCAATGGCGTCGCAGCTCGTGGAAGGTACCGTTCAGATTTTGGGTTGTGCGGCTCGGGTTTTATTTGATTCTGGCGCGTCACATTCGTTCATTTCGGAGGATTTCGCGTCGAGCGTCGAGGAGCCGGTGACCCAGTTGTCCTGTGATTTGGCTGTGGAGTTGCCTTCGGGTGACTTTATGGTCACTCCGTATTGCTTCGACCAGGTTCCGGTGTGGATCGATGGGCGGAGTATGCCAGGCAGGTTGTATGCGTTGCAGCTTCGGGATTACGACGTGATTCTAGGCATGGATTGGCTCGAGACTCATGGAGCGGTGGTGGATTGTGGGATGAAGAGGGTCTACTTCCAACATCCGAGCAAGAGGACCTTCTATTTCCAAGGTATCCGTTCCGCCTCTTCTCGATTTCTTATCTCTGCTATTCGAGCCCGTCGATTGCTTGATTCAGGTTGTCAGGGTTTTCTCGCGTCTGTGGTTGTGTCTGACCGGATGGAGCCGAATGTCGAGGACATTGCGGTGGTGTGCGAGTTTCCCGATGTTTTTCCTGAGGAGTTGCCTGGATTACCTCCCCAGCGGGAGATCGATTTCGTGATCGAGGTTGTGCCTGGTACGGGACCTTTGGCGAAGGCTCCCTACCGTATGGCCCCCGCTGAGTTGAGGGAGTTGAGGGCGCAGTTGCAGGAGCTGTTGGTCAAGGGGTATATTCGTCCGAGCTTTTCCCCTTGGGGTGCGCCCGTGCTGTTTGTGAAGAAGAAGGACGGTAGTCTGCGGCTGTGCATTGACTATCGGCAGCTGAATGAAGTGACCGTTAAGAACAAGTATCCGTTGCCGCGGATTGATGATTTGTTCGACCAGCTGCAGTCTGCGCGAGTGTTCTCGCGGGTTGATTTGCGGTCCGGTTACTATCAGCTGAGAATTCGCTAGTCCGATGTGGAGAAGACTGCGTTCAGTACGAGGTACGGGCATTATGAGTTTCTGGTGATGCCGTTCGGGCTCACCAATGCCCCAGCAGCCTTCATGGACTTGATGCAGAGGGTGTTCCACCCGTATTTGGACCAGTTCGTGGTCATTTTCGTGGATGACATCCTTGTTTATTCGCGGTCTGCTGAGGAGCATGCGTACCATTTGGGTGTGGTGCTGCAGACGTTGCGAGATCACCAGTTGTATGCGAAGCTCAGCAAGTGCGAGTTTTGGCTCAGTGAGGTGCACTTTCTGGGGCACGTGATTTCTGGTGATGGCATTTCCGTGGATCCCGCCAAGGTCGAGGCTGTGATGCAATGGCCGAGGCCGAGGTCGGTGACGGAGATCCGGAGTTTCTTGGGGCTTGCGGGTTATTATCGCCGGTTTATCCAGGATTTTTCCCGCATTGCGACCCCGATGACGAGGCTCACGCGGAAGGATGTGCCTTTCGTCTGGTCCGAGGAGTGTGAGCAGAGCTTTAGGGAACTGAAGAGATTGCTCACCTCGGCTCCGGTGTTGGTTTTGCCTTCTGGATCGGGAGGTTTTGTGGTGTGTACAGATGCTTCCGGCGTCGGATTGGGTGCTGTTCTGATGCAGCATGGTAGAGTGGTGGCTTATGCATCTCGGCAGCTAAAGCCCCATGAGGAGAACTACCCTACCCATGACCTTGAGTTGGCGGCAGTGATCTTCGCGCTGAAGATCTGGAGGCATTATCTGTACGGTGAGAAGTTCGAGGTGTTCACTGACCATCAGAGTTTGAGGTATGTGTTCTCGCAGAGAGATCTGAACCTCAGACAAAGGCGTTGGATGGAGTTCATGAAGGACTATGACTTCACCCTGTCTTATCAGCCGGGCAGGATGAATGTCGTCGCCGATGCCTTGAGTAGGAAGGTTGCGGTCAGTACCTTGATGCTGAGGAAGTGGAGGCTCTGGGAACAGGTGCCCGAAGTATCTTTCAGGCTCAAGATTCCCCAGGAGCCAGGGTTGGCAGTGCTTGCGAGTCTGACTGTCACTCCTGCTATTCGTCGTCAGGTGACAGAGGCTCAGCATGCGGACCCTGAGTTGCCCCGGATTCTTGCGATGGCTGATGTGGAGCTCGGCGAGGACGGTGCTGCGAGGTTTCGTGGCAGGCTGTACGTCCCAGCGGAGGAGCAGGTTCGTCCTGCGGTGTTACGCGAGGCTCATGGGAGCAGGTACACTGTGCACCCGGGTGCGACGAAGATGTATCGGAACTTGCGGAGGCAGTTCTGGTGGCCTGGCATGAAAAGAGATGTGGCCGAGTTTGTGGCCAGGTGCCTGATCTGCCAGCAGGTGAAGGCAGAGCATCAGCGACCAGGCGGTACTCTCCAGCCCTTGGATGTTCCTGCTTGGAAGTGGGACCATGTGACCACGGATTTTGTGGTGGGGTTGCCCAGAACCCCGACTGGGCAGGACAGTATTTGGTTGCTGGTGGATCGGCTGACGAAGGTGACGCGGTTGCTACCGGTCAAGGTCAGCTGGAGCGTGCCTAAGTTGGCTCGTCTTTATGTGGAGCGGATCGTGCCGTTGCATGGGGTTCCCATTTCGATCGTGTCGGATCGGGATCCGCGCTTCACTTCTGGATTCTGGAGGAGTTTCCAGCGAGCTCTTGGCACGGAGTTGGCATTTAGCTCGGCGTATCATCCACAGTCAGATGGTCAGTCTGAGAGGACCATTCAGACTTTGGAGGACATGCTGAGATCCTGCTGCCTGGAGTGGCAGGGGAGTTGGATTCATCACCTACCGTTAGTGGAGTTTGCCTATAACAACAGCTTTCATTCGAGCATCGGCATGGCTCCTTATGAGGCATTGTATGGGCGTCCTTGTCGGACTCCACTTGATTGGTTTGAGGTGGGTGAGCGTGTTTTGACGGGACCGGAATTGGTGCAGCAATGTGTGGATGTTGTGCACCTGGTTCGTCAGAACATGTTGGCGGCCCAGAGTCGGCAGAAGAGCTATGCTGACCGTAGGCGGCAGCCCCTCGAGTTCGCCGTGGGCGATCATGTGTTCTTGAGAGTTTCTCCGATGAAGGGGGTGATGCGGTTTGGACGGCGTGGGAAGCTGAGTCCCCGCTATATTGGTCCTTTCGCGATTGTGGAGCGCATCGGTGAGGTTGCTTACCGGTTGCAGTTACCCTCTGAGTTGGCGTCGGTGCATGACGTGTTCCACGTCTCTATGTTGCGGAAGTATATGCCCGATGACTCTCATGTGCTCGAGTTTTCCGTTTGGCCTGAGGTGACTCCAGATCTTTCTCTCCCAGAGTTTCCGATCCGCGTGGAGGATAGGCGAGAGCAGCGCCTGCGGAACAAGGTCATTCCCTTGGTAAAGGTCGTGTGGCAACGACACTCTGGTGGTGAGGCTTCGTGGGAACGTGAGGACGAGATGCGTCAGCAGTTCCCGTACCTGTTTGAGTGAGTCTTCCTCTTCTTTCCCCTTGGGTTGTTCTCAATTTCGAGGACGAAATTCCTTAAGGGGGGAGGGCTGTAATATCCCGGACCTTTCGGATCCTTCTTCATGGGTCCGGGATCTAGTTTTCGGAGTGTCCGGCTCCGTTGTGTCCGAAATTTCGTTTCGGACATCTTTCGTGTTCGGATCGGCGCGATCCGGAGTCGTTTCGGAGGCCCGGAGGCGTTCCGCGGCTTTTTCCGCGTGTGTTTTCCGATTCCCGGTGTGTGTTTCGGCTTTTCTCTTCGGACGCTCGTTGCGGGTGAACCGGGCTGTTCACACGGACACGAGTGATACCGTTGCGATCGGTGCGTTCCGAGGATCGCGGGGGTGTGATTTCCTAATTTTTGGAATTTTACGGATTTTCCGGGTTTTTCTATAAAACCCTTTTTCTTTTCTCTCTCCCCCACCATCTTCTTCTTCCTCTCTTCTTCTTCCTCCTTCCTCCTCCACCGTGTCTCCCTCCCTCTCCCTCTCTTCCTCCCGGTTGGCCACGGCGAGCTCCCCTCCGGCTGCAGACGGCGGCGGGGCGACGGCGCGGTGACGTGGGCGGCGGCGAGGCGGTCGTGGGGGCGTGCGGCGAGCGTGGGAAGCTTAAGGAAGAACGAGGGTTTTCAAGCGTTCTTCGCGATTCGTGGATGATCCGGCGGAGCATTCGCTCCATTGAGGTAGGGTGACGTTCCCTAGCTCTTCGCCGTTCTTTTCCGTGGTTTGTAGGCCGCGGGGAGGCCGAGAGAGGCATGTTTGGGCATTTCTGGGTTTTTCCATGTTTTGGGGGTGAGCCGCCCGATCTATGGTTTTAGCCCATGATTCTATGTTTTGGTGGCTTAGATGCATGCTAGGGGTCCCCAGGGGTCTTCCCCCTTGTTTTCCCCCTCTCCGGTGGAGGTACGGGGGCGTGGTTGGTGTTTTTGGGGTTTTCCCGCCGTAGCGTGCTCTGGGGCAAGCGACGGTCACTCCAGTGACCGTCACATGCTTGTAACGCCCCTAGAGGGGTGCGTTACTTCCCTGGGTGTTGGCCTTTGGGGTCGAGGGCTGTAACGGTCCTGCGACTGGCCGCCGTTTGCTAGTGACGCCCCTGGGCTGGGCCGTCACATGCTTTCGACCGTTGGGTTTTGACCGTTGGGGGTCAGGCCATGTAACGCACCGAGATAGGCGCGTTACATGCGTGTAACGCACTGGGGCAGGAGCGTTACTTCCTGTTGTCCCCCATGTGGAAGGGCCAAGCGACGCACTGGGCCCAGCGCGTTACTTACAAGCAACGCGCTGGGGCAGGCGCGTCACTTCCCTTTCCATCCCGAGCGTGAGGGCCATGCGACGCGCTGGTCTAGGCGCGTTACATGTGAGTAACGCACTGAGCCGACGCGTTGCTTGCAAGCGACGCGCCGGGGTAGGCGCGTTACTTTCCCTGTGGTTTTGGAGGGTGTGGGGCGCCGTGTGACGGCCTGTCTCAGGCGCGTTACTTTCAAGCGACGCACTGGAGCAGGCGCGTCACTTCCCCTACCCCTCTGGCCGTGTGACGGTCTGCCTTAGACCGCCATTTGTAAGTGACGGCCCTAGAGTGGACCGCCATTTGGCTGTGACGGTCCAGGGTCGGACCGCCACTTCCTGTGTTGCCCCATGAGGGTGGCAACCTCGCTTTTCTCCGACCGTGGTCTCCGTGCGACGGGACTAGTGCGTGGGGTGATTCCCACACGTTGTCGGGCTTGGGCGTTGTTTTCCGTAACTTGAGAGTCTACTCCTTCAGTGACCCTCCACTAGTCGTAGCCTACTAGTACGCGTGTGCTAGTCGCACCAGGGAGTGGTGTACGGGCTGACCTTTAGAGACGGTTTGTGGACCGGTTACCGTTGGGCCCCACGTCTTGCAGCCAGAGTCCGGCTGAGGGGAAAACCGGTCAGAGGGCCAGACCAGGGACGCGCGGTCTGTGTGTGCACACGTGGTTGGGGGCGGTTGGACCCACGTCGACGGGCGTGACCCCAGCTAGTCACTTGTTGTGGTTACTTGTACGGTGTTTGCGCCTCGGGTAGGACCTACCATGTCAGGCGGTTCACCTGCGGTGCGGTGTAAGACGTCAGGGGACGCTACCGGCTGTGCTTCTAGTGGGTGGTACTCCTGTCGAGTACGGAGTGTCAGACTGTCAGTCGTGTGTTTCCGACCTTCGGGTTTTGACGGTTCGACCGTTGAGTTTCGGTCTTCTCGTACCGTGGCACGTGTGTCGGTTTGCGTGCCGTTAGGGTCTAGTTCTGTAGAGTACAGGGCTTTCCTTTCCGAGGTACCTTCCTACCGCTAGGGTAGTGGTTTCTCGTTTTACGAGGTAGGGTTCGAGTGATCCCTACTGAGTCTTGTTCCGAGACTCATTCCCTGCGTGTTTTCACCGTGTTTCAGGTGAGGCGCCACCTTCGGGGAGCGTGTCAGGAGCGCAGCGGAAGCGTGGTGCGGGTGCCCAGAGGTAGTGCCAGAGGTCAGAGCCGGGGGATGCCCCGTGTAGCTGTACTTTTCTTTCTTGTCACTGTACTAGTCGTGGACTACTGTTGCTGTTGTTGTTATTTTATTGTGGACCATGTAAAATGTTAATTCATTTCCTGCTTAATATCATAACTGTTTAATTTCTGCAATTATTTGTGATGCTTGTGTAGTTTCCACACCATCCTTTTAACCCTTCCGAGTCTTCGGGCTCGTGGGTGGCGGTGCGAGTCTCGGGTTATCGGGCCTTCCCGGTAATCGGATTCTCGGGTCGTTACACAGGCTATTATCGGCGATTCATCAAAGATTTCTCTAAGATCGCCGTGCCCCTTACAAGGTTAACTCGCAAGGAGATCCGATACGAATGGAGTGAGGAATGTGAAAGAAGTTTTCAAACTCTCAAGGATCATCTCACCATAGCTCCGGTCTTAGCTCTACCGATAGAAGGAGAGAAATTCGAGGTCTACACTGATGCTTCTGGCATTGGCCTCGGATGTGTCCTAATGCAACAAGGAAAGGTCATAGCATACTCTTCACGTCAGCTGAAGAAGCATGAGGAGAATTACCCCGTCCATGACTTAGAACTGGCCGCGGTAGTATTTGCCCTAAAGATATGGAGACACTACTTATATGGAGCACAGTTTACTGTATACTCCGATCACAAAAGTCTCAAATATCTATTTTCACAAAAGGAGCTAAACATAAGACAAAGACGCTGGCTAGAATATCTCAAGGACTTCGACTTCAATATACAATACCATCCCGGAAAGGGTAATTATGTTGCTGACGCCCTTAGTCGAAAGCCGAGAGCAATGATAGCAAATTGTATGATGCAAGAATGGAGGTTACTTGAACAATTCTCCGAGCTCAATATAAGCTTGGACACGGAATCCAAATTTGTCACACTATCTCATGTAAGCATACAGTCAGATTTGTTATCTGAGATACAAACACTTCAGGATGATGATCCTATATTAGTAGAAATCAAAGGCAGATTAGAAGGACAATCTGATTTTCAACTAACTTCTGATGGAAGATTATCGTTCAAAGATAGAACTTGTATACCCGATTGTCCGGAATTAAAGAAGAAGATCTTAGATGAAGCTCACCGATCAAGGTACACTATTCATCCAGGATCAACCAAAATGTACCAAGATGTAAAGAGGAACTTTTGGTGGCCTAATATGAAAAGAGAAATAGCGGACTATATATCACGCTGTCTCACATGCCAACAGGTCAAGGCGGAACACCAAAAGCCTGCGGGAAAACTACATCCTCTAGATATTCCTAAGTGGAAATGGGAGGATATTGGTATGGACTTCATCATGGGTTTGTCTAAATCTAAAGGAGGACATGATGGAATCTGGGTTATCATTGACCGATTGACTAAATCGGCACATTTCTTGCCAATCAAAAGCCGATGGTCAATTGATGTGCTAGCTGCACTATACATCAAAGAAATAGTCAGGATACATGGAATTCCTGTCTCAATCGTGTCTGATAGAGATCCCCGTTTTACTTCTCATTTTTGGAAGAGATTACAACATTCGTTGGGAACAAGGCTCAACTTTAGTACTGCTTTTCACCCACAAACGGATGGTCAGACCGAGCGAACTAATCAAGTTGTTGAAGATATGCTGAGAGCATGCATTATTGACTTTGGAGGAAGCTGGCATGACCACTTGCCTTTAGTTGAATTTGCATATAACAACAGCTATCAAGCTAGTATCCAGATGGCACCTTTTGAAGCATTATATGGAAGGAGTTGCCGATCACCCTTATGCTGGAACGAAGTTGGAGAAAAACAACTATTAGGTCCAGACATGGTAAGGGATACAACTGAGAAGATACAGGTAATCAGAGAAAGATTACAAGTTGCTCAGACGAGGCAAAAGGCTTATGCTGATACCAGGAGAAGAGATCTTGAATTCCAGGTTGGAGATCATGTATTTCTTAAAATATCCCCTGGACGTGGCATACGAAGATTTGGTGTTAAGGGCAAGCTTACGCCAAGATTCATCGGACCATTTGAGGTACTCGAAAGAGTTGGCGAGGTTGCTTATCGCATCGCGTTACCTCCTCAGTTGTCCGAGGTACACAATGTATTTCACATATCTATGTTGAAGAAGTATGTGCACGATCCGTCACATATTATTGAGCATGGTGATCTGGTGATCCAGAAAGATCTCACATATGAACAGAGGCCTTTAAAGATATTAGATCGAGAAATACGAGCTCTAAGGAATAAGGTTATTCCCATGCTTAAGGTGCAATGGAATAAGAATCCTGAACACGAAGCGACATGGGAGACCGAGGAATCTATGAAGAAACGATTTCCCGAGTTATTCTAAGAGGTATATGTCCTACACTCTCCACGTGTATAATTATATATATATTGAATTTGGGGACCAAATTCTTTTTAAGTGGGGGAGGGTGTAGCAACCCTAATAAATGAATAATTGAAATGAATTAAAACATATATATTACAGAAGTAATATATATAAAAGGAATAGGGTTAATTGGACGAAATAAAATAAATTAAAAATAACGCCTCTTATTAAGGCGTTAATTTATAAAGAAACGCCTCTATCCATGGCGTGAATAAAGAAAGGACGCTCACACCTACGGTCGTCAGTTCTCACGCGACCAAATGGGTAAGTAAAAGAAACGCCCCTATCTTGGGCGTGTTTTAAAACACGAAACGCCCTTTTTCAAGGCGCTTTTTAAGAAACGCCCTTATGCAAGGCGTTAATTAAAGAATCGACGCCCTGACAAAAGGCGTTAATTCCGTTCGTGAACCGTTCGAACCCAGAGCTTATCCAGGGAAAGATTAACCTAATCTAGTAAGTGTCTAATAGAGTAAGGACTCTATTAGGGATATACTACCCTCACACAATCACTAACTCTAATAGGACTTCCAAAGTCTTATAAATAAACCTGTTCGGCCAACCCTAAATCTATTTGGACGAACTACTACTGCACGGTACGTGAAGAACAAACTGTTCTTCTTATTCCCTTTTGTTTTTCTTGCTTCAGATTATATGAAGAATAATTAGTTTTCTTCTTGTTCAGGAAACTCTGCTACTGCCGTCGAAGAATAGGTAATATTCTTCTATCTTTTTTCCTTAAACGTCGATTATAACTATGAAGATTATTAACATCTTCATCTTCCCTCTTTTTCTCTTCCTCTACAGGTTCTGTAGCGTGAAGATCTTTGAAGAACATTTGTTCTTCTTCCGGCTGCTGCTGCTGTTGCGGATTTTCGTTGCAACAGAGCTCATCTTCTATCTCATCCTTCACGTTCCATTAAAGGTAGGTTTTCTCAAGTTATTGTAGCCCAAATGAAATTAATGCAAGATATATATATATAAGCATGTCATGCATACAGTTATTATAGTTTCCATGCGTTTTCTGCAATATTTTGAAAGAGACGCCCCTGTCAAGGGCGCTAATTCACATGAAACGACTTTTCCCAGGTCGTTAATTTCATGTTTAACGCCCCGTACTCAGGCGTTAATTTCTTTAAACCGTTAATCACCCATCTTAAGAATTGATTATCTATGAAATCATGATTATAAAATAATGCATGATCCTCTGTCTTCAACCTGCTAACTTTACTGTCATGATATTACATTCGTTCCTCTGTTATCCTAAAATTGTTACTGTCCTTAAAGTTTCTGAAGGAACTTGAATTAACGACTTGGACAAAGTCGTTTTCCACATATTAACGCCCCCTCATAGGGCGTGAATCTGAAAGGTAACGCCCCTTCCTAGGGCGTGTATCGGTTAAAATCCTGAAATTTAAATATTCTGAAAAATAGAATTAAATAGTAACGCCCCTGCCCAGGGCGTGTTTTTGATAATTCCTGAAAATTAATTGTATTCTGTCAAATATGTAAACAATAAGACGCCTTCTGGTGTAGTCGTCAGATCTTGAAGAAACGACCCTGACCAAGGCGTGTTTTTGATCTCAACTTTGAATAAACGCCCCCAGGCAAGGCGTGTTTTTGATAAATTAATGAAATAATGAAAATTCTGCAAATTGGCAATATATGTAAACGCCCTCATGTTAGGCGTTAATTATTCAATACACGACTTTACTCAAGTCGTTATTTTACTGTAACCTGATTCTATTACCGATGGTTTCATATTTTATATATATATATATATATATATATATATATATATATATATATATATATATATATATATATATATATATCGGCACTATTCTCCATTCCGTGAGTATAGTCCCACTTTTTACGTTGATTTATCGATCACACTCAACTCTCCTTGACATACAAGCTCTCCATTGGACATTCAGTTCCTTTGGACTAGCGAGTTAGTCATAGAGACCTCCGTAAGACTCCTCGTAGCCTTGGATTCCCTCAAGGCCGACTGAGCTGGTTGTACCCTAAAAACCCATTACACCATTGATGCCATGTCACTCTAAAGAAACATGGGATACCGGCCCTTATGATTATACAAAGAGTATATCATAAGAAATTCTTAATGGGATGATGACATCATGCCATATCATGCCATTCTTGTAAACCTCAATTCTATGATAAGAATGAGGGTATCTTACCTTTGATATACTGTTCATGTGGACCTCAATTCTATATAAAGAATGTCCATACTGATTTGTCATGGTACCCAAGTTAAGGGAATCATGTTCTACCTAGTTTTATCGATATCGTGATTATACCGTTATTATCGCCATTCTATGTCCTTTGTCATATTTTGGACTCTATTCTATCAAAGTTGTCATACGTGTCTACAAGCTTGATTATTGAAATTCTATGTTGGCTATAAACAAGAGTGGATGTCAAAACACATGATAAATGCCTGCGCATATAGGGCCCGATCTAGTCCTGGGAGGAGCATCCGAAAGTACTTGTGCCCATGGGAGTTAAAATGATAAGGTATCTGGCATTATACCGAGTACTTGACTTGCTTGATTGGACATTCCACACACATCTTGTACTTGAATCGTACTTGACTTTACATGAAATGCGTGGCCCGAAAAAGGGTAATTTACTTGCTTGATACATGATAGCCAAAGTTCTTGACATGACTTGCTAAACGTACTTGCTTGAATACCTTGAATACACTTGTCATCTTGTTGGAAGTTCATGATTAAGTTCATCTTATTTCTTTGATATTACATTCTCTCTATCTTGTCGTTTTATGCGAGCATGCATAGCTTTATTGCATTCATGAAAGATGTAATTACTTAAACCCCTTGCTAGTACTTGAGATATAATTTCCTACTGAGCGTTCGCTCATTCCGTTTGTCCCTTTTTACTTTTCAGGTAGGTTCGACGACGATGGAAGTCAATCGGATGGGAATGGTCAAGAGTGAAAGTGATAGAGCTTCTACAAGTGTCGTCTAGTCTTTTCTATAGTTTCTTGAGTCAAATATGTATTCTTTTCCTTTTTATTAAACAGAGTATTGGATTTGTAATAGTCTATCCATTATGAAATAAAGGATTGGGTTATCTTGCTATTTTGCGCATCTCTGTCTTCGTGTCGAATACACGACCACTCTGATTGACATGATTGATATAGACACGTCGCGCATCTCCAGGTATCTTCCGCGCTCGGGGCGTGACAGTCTTTGTGGTATCAGAGCCTAAGGTATTCAATTCCTAGAAAACCCAAGTCCAAGGATAGGTTTCAAAACCTTTAACCAAGTGAGAGTGGGTAGAACCAAGGGTTAAATGATCAATGAGTCCTTTATAAGATCATAGTGATATAATACTAACATAGCTATTGTAATTGTAGGATAATGGCTGCCGAACGTGCTCAATGGCGCAACATGCAGCGTACCCTTCAAGGGATGACCCAAGTGCTACAACAGGTAGCACAAGGTGGCGCTCCACGAGCTGGAAGCTTACACCAAGCATTCAAGAATATGAATCCCCCGAAGTTCATGGGATCGACCGATCCAGACGATGCCGAGCATTGGGTTCGGGAGATTGAACGTATATTCCGTGTTATGCAATGCACGGATCAGGACAAAGTCTTATTAGCTACTTTCCAGTTAGAAAAGGATGCTAGATGCTGGTGGGAGTCGATTGAAGCTACAATTGACCCAACTCAAGTTACATGGGGAGAATTCGTTGAATATTTCAACGCCAAATATTTCTCTGATAGGGTCCAGGAAAAGAAGGCCGCCGAATTTGCCGCATTAAAGCAAAGATCTTTATCGGTGGCTGATTATGAAGCACAGTTCTCTAGACTGTCTAGATATGCTAAGCATTTAATTAGCACGGAAAAGATGAAAGCCCGTAGATTTCTTAATGGGCTTAGGCCCCACTACATTACTCAACTGGCGCCTATGGATATTCAAGTTTATACTGAAATAGTGCGCCGAGCTCAGTTGCTTGAAGATGCCACGGAACTATCTGATAGGATCCGTAGGAAAGACAAAAAGGAGCAAGTCACAAGTTCGGGTTCTTTTAAACCCAACTTTAAGAAGAGGCCCAATAATGGAGGTTCTTCCTCTCAAGATCAGAAGTTCAAGAAATCCAAGCCTTTCTCTATCACCACTACACCTTCAAACGTAGTATGCAAGCATTGTGACAAGGCTGGTCATAAAACAGAAGAATGCTGGAGGAAATTAGGAGCATGTCTCCGTTGTGGGAGTCGTGAACATCGGATTCCCGATTGTCCATTAATGAATGACCAAGACGGTGAGGGTAAACGCCCAGTGACAAGGAACGCGCGTCTTCATGCAATCCAAGAGACCGAACCAGAAGAAGAAGGCGGATTGGTGGAAGGTACATTAAAAATTTGTTCCAAATATGCACATGTCTTATTTGATACGGGTGCATCGCATTCCATTATTTCCAAGAAGTTTGCTGACCCATTACCTCTAGAACCAGAATGGATGAAGTTAATATTGTCTACTCCTCTCGGAAACGAGACGGATATCACACATCATTACCAAAACTGTGAGGTATTGGTTCGAGGAAAGAATTTTCCTATTGATCTTATCTGCTTAGATCTAAAAGAGTATGATGTTATACTAGGAGCAGATTGGTTATCCAAATACCAGGCAACGGTTGATTGCCGTGATAGCAAGATTGTTTTCAAGGAATTTCCGGAACTGACTTATACTAGTCCTAAGAGTCGAAGCAAATCCCCTCTTATTTCGGCTCTTCGAGCAAGCAAGCTCGTCAAGAAAGGATGTGTATCCTTCCTTGCTTTTGTCACTATTAAAGAAGCTTAGGAAACCAAGATAGAAGACGTTCAAGTAGTACGAGAATTCCCTGACGTATTTCCAGAAGATTTGCCGGGATTACCACCTCAAAGAGAAGTGGCCTTCACCATTGACTTAGTCCCTGGTGCTGGTCCTGTTTCAAAGGCACCATATAGAATGTCCTCTGCTGAACTCAAGGAGTTGAAGGAGCAGTTGATGGAACTAATCCGAAAAGGGTTTATTAGACCAAGTACTTCCCCGTGGGGAGCACCAGTCTTATTTGTAAAGAAGAAGGATGGATCCATGAGATTGTGTATCGACTATCGACAGTTGAATCATCTTACTATCAAGAACAAGTATCCACTGCCGAGAATCGATGAGTTATTTGATCAGATTTTAGGATCCAAATATTTCTCCAAGATTGATCTCAGGTCGGGATATCATCAATTAAGAATCAAGGATGATGACATTCACAAGACCGCATTCAGAAGCAGGTATGGCCATTACGAATTTGTTGTTATGCCTTTTGGACTAACAAATGCCCCTGCTGCCTTTATGCAGTTAATGAATAGCATATTCAGGCCTTACTTGGATCAATTCATAGTAGTCTTCATTGATGATATATTGATATATTCTAAGACTCAGGAAGAACATGAAGAGCATTTGAGGATTGCATTGCAAGTCTTGAGGACAAATCAATTATATGCTAAACTCAGCAAATGCGAGTTCTGGCTTGAAGAAGTGGCTTTTCTCGGACATGTCATATCCAAGGACGGTTTATCTGTAGATCCGTCAAAGGTTGAAGCTGTAAGAAACTGGGAAAGACCCACTAATGCAAGCGAGATCAGAAGTTTCTTAGGTCTTGCAGGCTATTATCGGCGATTCATCAAAGATTTCTCTAAGATCGCCGTGCCCCTTACAAGGTTAACTCGCAAGGAGATCCGATACGAATGGAGTGAGGAATGTGAAAGAAGTTTTCAAACTCTCAAGGATCATCTCACCATAGCTCCGGTCTTAGCTCTACCGATAGAAGGAGAGAAATTCGAGGTCTACACTGATGCTTCTGGCATTGGCCTCGGATGTGTCCTAATGCAACAAGGAAAGGTCATAGCATACTCTTCACGTCAGCTGAAGAAGCATGAGGAGAATTACCCCGTCCATGACTTAGAACTGGCCGCGGTAGTATTTGCCCTAAAGATATGGAGACACTACTTATATGGAGCACAGTTTACTGTATACTCCGATCACAAAAGTCTCAAATATCTATTTTCACAAAAGGAGCTAAACATGAGACAAAGACGCTGGCTAGAATATCTCAAGGACTTCGACTTCAATATACAATACCATCCCGGAAAGGGTAATTATGTTGCTGACGCCCTTAGTCGAAAGCCGAGAGCAATGATAGCAAATTGTATGATGCAAGAATGGAGGTTACTTGAACAATTCTCCGAGTTCAATATAAGCTTGGACACGGAATCCAAATTTGTCACACTATCTCATGTAAGCATACAGTCAGATTTGTTATCTGAGATACAAACACTTCAGGATGATGATCCTATATTAGTAGAAATCAAAGGCAGATTAGAAGGACAATCTGATTTTCAACTAACTTCTGATGGAAGATTATCGTTCAAAGATAGAACTTGTATACCCGATTGTCCGGAATTAAAGAAGAAGATCTTAGATGAAGCTCACCGATCAAGGTACACTATTCATCCAGGATCAACCAAAATGTACCAAGATGTAAAGAGGAACTTTTGGTGGCCTAATATGAAAAGAGAAATAGCGGACTATGTATCACGCTGTCTCACATGCCAACAGGTCAAGGCGGAACACCAAAAGCCTGCGGGAATGGTATCAGAGCTATACCCCAGCCGGAAGTGTGGGAACTAAGTGCCATGCAGGGCAAAGTGCTACGCTATGGGAGCCACCTCTTGAGTCCGTAATGGAGCAAAGTGCTACATAGTGGGAGCCACCTCTTGAGCCTGTAGGGGCCACCTCTAGAGTCCTACCTGCCTGGGGCTTGATTGCGTGATTGCGTGCTATATGTGCCCAGCGACGAGGACGTCACCTATATAAGAGGGGTAGATTGTAACACCCTCAAATATAGCTAAGTTGTACTCTATATCATCGAGGCGCCTTTTCAAGTATCGGCTCAGTTCTTGGAAAGAACTCCGAAGTTAAGCCTGCTTAATGGGGAGTAGTACCGGGATGGGTGACCTGCCCGGGAAGTCCTCCATTCTGGAGCCGATCACCCTTAAAAAGGGATAAAACCGTGAGGCCGGTAGGCCAAAGCGGACAATACCTCGACGGTATAGAGTACGGGGCGTGACATATTCGGTAGTCCTACCGGGTATACCTGGTATCCGGGATCCGAGTCATCACATCAAGGGTGTGCCGTTGGAGGCATGCATAGTGTGCCACTGGGACACTTTGGAAGTGTGCTGCTGGAGGGGCCTTGAGGATGGTGTGCCGCTGGGGCACTTCAGAGTGTGCCGCTGGGGGCTGTTTGGGGTTGTGCCGTTGGAAGGCAGTTGAAGGTGTGTTTTCCTCTTCTTCTTTCCTTTATCTCATCTTCTCTTCTCTTTTCTCCCCTTCTTTATTTCCCTGTACGTAAACATGGGGTGAGAAATTTTTAGTGTCCACAGTCGGTCAGGACTACTATAGCATGGGAGAGGAAGTATGGTCGCAACTTGCGTGCGGCCGTTACAAAGGCAAGCGCAAATTTCTCGGTCCGTTGTAGATGTTTATATCTACCCGCCCCAAACTAAACAAATAACATGCATAAACATGTAAGATGAATGAAGAAAAGGGGGGCGATGAAGATGATGAACTGACTGTGATCGCCACCAAGGGTTTACAGTAGGAAACACGTGCTATAGAGATTGAAACACCTACTACGTACCTTGGAAAAGAGGAAGAAGAACACAGCCCAAGGAGGGATAGCTAAGACGTGATCGTGCGTGGTGTGGGGTGCGGGAACTTACGTGGAATCTGACCTCCTCACCTTCCAGCCGGCTAGAAGAAGAGGGCCTCATGTCCTATCTTGCTCTCCTGCAAAACAAAGCTCAAAACAAGGGAAAACCCATAAGAAACATGGAAGTGTAGAATCTGTCCCGTATACATAAAATAGCATGAAAGATTGAGGGAGAACGCAGCGGGGGAGGGTTTTTTAACCCTTGTAAAAGGGACAAAATAATAGGTGTGTATGGTGTGCAATGATTATGATTGAAATGATGAATTAACACGCAGTAGAATTGCGGGCAACGATGATGTAAAACGTGCAAAAATACAGAAACGGTGCAGAAACTACAGAAATCTGTGAAAATAATGTAAACAAAGTGCAAAGAATGAGAGAAATAATTGAGAAAACGAAGCCTTAACAGGGAGAGAACGATTCTATCAGAAGATGTGAGTGTTGTGCACAATTAGGAACAAAGAACACATCTAAAGGATGGCTGGACATCATGCATGAACGTCGGAGATTTGGAAAAAAATGTAATCTGTGCAGAAAACTGCAGAACAGTGTGAAATTGAACACAAAGAACAAGAGAAATATTACAGAATAAGAAGCCTTAAAAAGAAAGGGATGAATATAATGAAAGGTGTGAATGTTGTGATGAGATAAGGGTGAAGAGAATGAAATAACACGCAGTAGAATTGCGGGGAGAGACGACATAAAACGTGCAAATATGCAAGAATAGTGCAAAAACTGTAGAAAAGTGTGATGATTTGAGAAAAGCGAGGATGAATAACTAAGAGTAGAAACGAGGAAAAAAAGCCCTTGAATGTGGAGAACGGAGTTAATACTTCCCTGAAGAGCCTGGGGTCGAAGAAAAGGGTTGGAGATGCAGCATGGCTCCGCCCCGATCACGCAAACGTGCCCCCTCTGCACACTGCAAACTGGGTCCAGAAATTACAGAACAAAGTGACGAAATCAGAAAAGTAAGGGCATAGAAAATAGGGAAACAACGAAGAAATGAAGCCCAAATAGGATGCAGACGTAGGCGAAATAGGGCAACTTTATATAGAATTGCAGAAAACCTAGAAAGTTCCCCCACGAATTTAGGGGATAAAGCCAGAGATAAAAGGAGTTTGTATGATCAATCTCGAGATAATATCAAGGACAAGGGCCCAGAAGAGATAGAAATCGAATTGGAAGACTAATCTAGAAGTTATCAGCCCAAGAAGGAGACCTCGAAGCACAAAAAACAAAGTCCTGCACAAGCTAGACTCTTCACTAAGTGGGCCATGGGCCATCTATGTAATGACCCGAGAATCTGAGTACCGGGAAGGCCCGATAACCCGAGACTCGTACCGCCACCCACGAGTCCGAAGACTCGGAAGGGTTAGAAGGATGGTGTGGAAACTACACAAGTATCACAAATAATTACAGAAATTAAACAGTTATGATTAAGCAGGAAATAAATTAACAATTTACATGGTCCACAAGATAACAATAAAATAACAACAGTAGTCCACAACTAGTACAGAGACAACAAAGAAAGTACAGCTACATGGGGCATCCCCCGGCTCTGACCTCTGGCACTAACGCTGGGCACCCGAACCGTGTTGAGCCTCAGACGAACTCCCCTGAAGCCTCGCCTCACCTGAAACACGGAGAAAACACGCAGGGAATGAGTCTCGGAACAAGACTCAGTAGGGATCACTTGAACCCTACCTCGCAAACGGAGAAACTGCTACGCTAGCAGTAAGCGAGTATCTCGAAAAAGGGGCCCTGCCATCTACGAAAACACCGGTCTCACGGCACGAAAACTGACACACGCGCCGCGGTGAAGCAACCGGGACACAACAGTCAACACGACAGAAACCCGAAGGTCGAAGTCGCAACGACAGACAGCCTAACACTCCCGACTCGACAGGAGTACCTCCCACTAGAAGCACAGTCGGTAGCATCCCCTGACGACTTACACCGCACCACAGGTGAACTGCCTGACGTGGTAGCGCCTACTAGAGGCACGGACACCAAACAAGAACCACAACGGGTGACTAGCTGGGGTCACGCTCGTCAGCGTAGGTCCAACCGCCCCTAACAACGTGTGCACACACAGACCATGCGTCCTAGGTCTGGCCCTCTAACCGGTTTTCCCCTCAGCCGGACTCTGGCTGCAAGACGTGGGGCCCGACGGAAATCGGTCCACAAACCGTCTCTAAGGGTAGCCTCTCCACCACTCCCTGGTGGGACCACATGCATGTAAGCAGGCTACGACTAGTGGAGGGTCACTGAAGGAGTAGACTCTCAAGTCAACAGAAAATCACGTCCGTATCCGACGACGTACGGGGACCACCCCAAGTACTGGCACCGTCGCACGGCGACCACGGTCGGACAAGAAAACGGGACTGCGAACCGCTCGGGCAGTCCAAGCCTGACGGTCTATCCTAGACACGTCACAGGCCTCTGACGGTCTAGGCGGGACCGTCACAGGAAGCCTGACGGTCCTTGGCGGGACCGTCACAGACACCTGACGGTCCGACGCCGGCCGTCACGCTCCCAGCGCAAAGCAAAGTGTAACGCGCCTGCCTTGGTGCGTTACAGGCTGTGACGCCCCCACGCAGGAGCGTCACGGGGTGTAACGGTCCACACCAGGAGCGTCACACCACCTGGGGGTTCAAACGCTCAAAAGCGCCCTGACGCGCCCACCCTGGGCCATCACAAGGATGTGACGCGCCAGGCCTGGTGCGTCACATGCCTTGACTCCCAACGGTCAAAACAACAGTCACATGCCAACGGTCGGATGCCTCTGACGGCCCAACCCAAGCGTGTCACACGCCTGTGGCGGTCTATTGCGGGATCGTCACAGCCCCTGACCCCCAGCTGGCTAACAAGGGCCGTGACGCACCCTCCCAGGCGCGTCAGAGGGACGGCGAAACGGCGGGAAAGCCCAAAAAAAACCAACCACGCCCCCATGCCTCCACCGGAGAGGGGGAAATCGAAGGGGAAGACCCCTGGGGACCCCTAGCATGATACTAGGCCATCAAAACGTGAAATGGCGGGCTAAAATCATAGATCGGGCGAGCTCTCCCTAAATCATGGAAAACCCCAAACCCGCTCAATCAAGCCCCTCTCGGCCTCCCCACGGCCTATAAACCACGGAAAAGAACGGCAAGGAGTTAGGAAACGTCACCCTACCCTCAATGGAGCGAATGATCTGCCGAATGGTCCGTGAACCGCGAAGAACGCTTTAGAAAACCTCACCTCTTCACGCTTCCCACGCTCACCGCACGCCCACGAGATCGCCTCGCCACCACCCACGTCGTCGCGCCGTCGCCCCACCGCCGTCTGCAGCCGGAAGGGAGCTCGCAGCGCTCGAACGGGAGGAAGAGAGGGAGAGAGGGGGTCGCGATGGGGAGAAACGGAGGAGGAAGAAGAAGAGGAAAGAGAAGGTGGGGGAGAGAGAGAAAATAGGGGGGTATTTATAGGAAAATCTGAAAAATACCGAAAAATTAAAAATTACATTTTTGGGATCCTCAGAACGCACCGATCACAACAGTACCACTCGTGCCCAGGTGAGCAACTCGGTTCATCCGCAGCGAGGTTCCGAAGGAATTACCAAAACACACACCGGAAATCGAAAAACACGCGCAGAAAAGTCGCAAAACGCTTCCGGGCCTCCGAAACAACTCCGGATCGCGCTGATCCGAACACGAAAGATGTCCGAACTAGAATTTCAAACACAACAGAGCCTGACACTCCGAGAAACCAGATCCGGGACCCACGAAGAAGAATCCGAAAGGTCCGGGATATTACAATCTAAGTCGACTTGGGATGGCCTTAGATCGACTTGGGATGCTAAAATGGGCTGAAAACTCAAGAAACAAGCCCCAGGGCTCCAAGAAATCATGACCTCCAAGGTCCAAAGCCTAGGGAACAACAATAAAATGGGCTCGAAATCCATCCAAGGAAGGCTCCAAAACCACTGGCAATTCGGGACATCAAAAATGATGAATAAGAGAAGTAACTCAACTTGTAGGCTTAAAACGGGTGTCAACAGATGTCCCTCCTTGATGTCCACTTTGCAAGGGAGCAAGCGAAAGCGGCGCGAAGGCGGAGTGGAAAGGAGATGAAGCGAAAGCAATAGCGACGAGAAATGGAGATGAAGCAGAGAGAACTGAAAAGCGGGCATCAAGACAAAAGACACCCGTCACAACCAATAAATGACATGAATTCTCGCGAAAATGCCAAACTAACCAACCGGAACGGCTGACACGGATGAGACATGTCTGGAAAACTAACTAAGGAAGGAAAAGAAACACGACCAACCTCAATGGGGACACAATCCACGGACAATGAGGGGATCGGAATAACACAGCTGAAAAGTTAGAAAAGGAGAATTGAAACTGAGATAAAATCCAGACATGAATCACGCTGTCCAACTAGACCAAGCGGGCAGATAAGAGAAAACGTTCAAATTAAGAGTGGAATGAGAATCTCTTATTTAAGAGAACAAGCACAATTAACCATTGTTGAGGAGAAACCTTGAAAGATCACGAGACGTGAGTGCTCAAAATGTCATGATGCATGTTGGGCTAAAATAAAGAAATCATCAAAACGAATGCAAAGAAAAGATAAAATAGAAAGTACTCAAGAATAATATTGCTAGACCGAGCCAAGACGGGGTCAAGAGTCTTCTTGCAATCATAGCGTGCGAGACGGAGTCCATCGTCTCCCACCCGACTCAAACTAACGGCTTATCTAACGATTAACCGTATGCTCCTAGATCATCATCATTTTTGTTAAAGGGGAACATCAGATCCCAAAACACACGGAGAACCAGCCGCTCTTTGATAGACTATAATAATGTAGATACCATATAGTAATGCAACAAAGAGAATGGATAGAGAGCCATACCTGACTTACCTGCCAAGTAAAACGGCATTTTTTTATATTTTGGCAATACAAGACACAAACAACAAGATAAGCACGAAGATAACATAACATAGCATAATGAAAGAAATATAACATAACAAAGATGAATGAAACATAACACCACATCATGATATAGACAAAACATCACAAGAACAAACAATAGGCGTGCGCGGGACTGTGAGACACGGTGGGACAAGATAATATGACACGGTGGGACAACCAATACGTGGTGAGACAAGGACATGGTGGGACAAAGACACGTGGGACGACAACCATGGGAGACAAAAGATACGGACAACACATGTGTGGGATGACAACATCAACACATGGCATGGCGACATAGTGGGACGAAACCATAGTGGGACGAAAACATGACAGACACGGAGGGACAAAAAAACATATATAGACGACACTGAGAGACATAGACACGTGTGATAAGGACATGACGGGATAAAAGACATGATAAATATGCTCTTCAATCAAAGCTCAACATTCGACGAAGCAGAGCCGCTAGGTTCATAATGGTGAGGCAATGCCCTCTCATGGAAACAGGATGAAGTAAAGCGAAGTGAGCAAAAGTTGAGAAGGGCTAGGAGCTTCAGAACAGATCAGGGATAAGATTGAAGAAGGAGAACAAATCAAAAAATATGGGGGCAGGAGGCAAAGCGAAAGATGAAGAGCCAAGAAAGCTTGATCATCTGCAACATGCACACTTAGCAAACAAATTACATATTTATCCTCAAGACACATGAAAAAAGAGAAACAAAAGACACATATTTTTGGATTTTTTGATAATTTTTCTGATTTTTTTAATTTCGAACGTATTTGATTTTTTTTTGGGATTTTGACGTATTTGATTTTTTTAGACTTTTGACATACTTGGTTGTTTTGGACTTTTGACATACTTGATTTTTTTTGGATTTTGAAATATTTAATTTTTTAGGATTTTGACAGTATCTAGTTCTTTTAGATTTTTTGACAATATTCAGATTTTTTGGGGATTTTTGACAATATTCAGCTTTTTTAGGATTTTTGTTTTAGTTTTTGTTTTTTGATTTTTGATTTTTTGACAAGGCTATCTGCAGCACCCACAGACATGCTAAACTACTGGCCAGGGGTCATCATCCCTCCCCCTCTCATTAAAGAGTTCCCTTGAGCAGGGCGTGCATTTGAGGATGGCTCGTCACAACCAATCGCCTCTAAAGAATGGTGCCCCTACCAAAGCCATATCCGGGATACAACCCAACCTAAGAGGGAGAAATGAAAGAAAAACTAGAGATAAGTTTTATACAGGATGGAAGACATCAGGACTTGAATTCCTTCCGAGAACTACCCCTCACAGATTCAGTCTGTTACGCCAAGACTTTGTGTCTTTGATTTTGGGACCCATTCATACTAGGCACGCATGCGACCGGGCTCATGACGTCATGCGGAGAACTGTATTGCCACTCTTTTCATGCCTTTAATTATAATTTTGACATTATTCATTTATTTTGATTTATAACCCTTATTGGCTAGATTTCTCATGAAAGCTCATTTTTTGAGGGTTAAGATTGCCCCTATTTGAGACCTCTCTCGTATTAGGGAGCACCTAGGTTGGGCATCTCATCCGTCAATCTCTCGCCCCTGCACTCGACCGAGCAGAGAAAAGAAAAGACCTTTGTACATACCTAAAGTATGGCCAAAGCAGCAACGATGTTGCTCTAGAGGACTCGGCTATAGCCCGCCGTGTAATGTGTGAAAAACTCATACTCAAAGGTCACCATCAACAATCGGGGAAATAACTAGACTCCCAGTGCGGAGCTATCATCAGCCTAAGATTGTTGCAGAAGCGAACTAATTTTAAATAAAGTAAAATAACTTCCTAAAGCCACTCGACCATGTTGAGGAAACAACATTATAAGCATGTGCAGGACATAATGAAGGTAACAGAAATGATAGCATGCTCTTGCACAAAATAAAGATATCTTGCAAATCTATAGTGTGGAAATAGCGGCCTGAAGCGATCTTGATCAACGAGCTTTGAGTAGCGCGGGCTTTGTATTCCTTGCTTGACAGGATAAAAGAGAGAGGATAACAAGGCTTCAAGATTCCCCTACACGGAGGAGCGATAGACACTAAACTGGACGAAGAATGATAAAAAGGAAGAGAGATGAGGGCTAAAACTCCCTCGTTAAGGCACATAGACCTCGATAACAAGGAACCAGATACAGAATAAACAGAGATCAGCTGAGATCAAGGAAGACTAAAGCCTTAAAAATAACATGAAAAATGGTAAGAACCCCGAAAGGGTGAGACAGAAAGAATAGAAAAATAATGATGAGATTGCTGCGAAGGTGAGGAAGAAGGGTGGTCATCCGACGAAATCGGAGAAGGAGAATAGTAATCATCCGACAAGGTCGGATAAGGAGAATAAGGGTCATCCGACAGGGTCGAAGAGGAATAATGGTCATCCGACAGGGTCGAAGAGGAATCAGAGATAGAATTCGAAAATTCCAGAGGAGAAGAATCAGAAGACGTCCCAGAATCAGGATGAAAGGAAGGCATAGGCTGAGGCCTAGAATTGACGGAATAATAAAAATCTGGAGGATCCGGATGAAAAGGAGAGGAGCAAGGGTTCATGGACCCGAGAAAAGAGGAGAAATTTATAGAAGCAGAATTGGGAGAAGGAAAGTACACCACGCAGGGGTGGGAGCTAAGCAGAAGGAATGATGAATGAGAGGAAGAATAAAGAGAAGTTGTCCCCATAGTGCACAACTGACGGCCTTTGTACTTGCGCCGTCGCCTTTTCTTAGCAGAAATATCTTGAAAATGGACTCGCCTGGTGCGGGCTCGTACCTTCGGGCTTCTTGATTTGCAATATCTTCTCAAAAAATAGGCCCATGTGGCGGACAACCTAGCCCGGCTATGAACATGCAACTTCATTGGGGCGGTTGCCCCTAGACACCCTGTGCAAACAACAGGTGGACATTTTTGAACAAGCAACTCCTTAGGATGAACATCATGAAACCACAGAGTTTTATCCCTCGGCACAAGAAGCATGAGGTTCGGCAACTCCACTTGGTAATCAAGCTTGAAGCATAGCACCCTTGATAAAAGAACATGATGAAATTGAGGTAGTGTGATACCCGACGTGGACGTGGCTCGCTTGATAAACTGAGGGAGATTGCATAAAATGTGCAAAATGTCTCGAAAATGCAGATGACACGGTCAATTGCCCCTTGAATATAGAATCCCACAAACCTTTGGCGGCCGTATGAGTGAGCACAATTCGGGCAGAGAACCCTTCTTGGCCAGCAATCTGAATGGCGACGGAGCGAGATGAAATAACATCATCAATGGTGAACCCACCGGCGAGCAATGAGATTGTCACCGGTCTCGCTTGAGAAGAAATTGGCACTAATACGAGAGAACTCTTCTTAGCAACCATCTTCGGAGGCACATGTAGATCATCTCGAAAATAGCCAGATATCAGGACGTGAATGGGAATGCAACAAATAAAATCTTGAAGCTTGAAATGCACGATCGGCATCGAATCATCCTGACTGGGCTCATTGTCTCCTTGGGGACCAGACCCAAGGGGCACCAGAGATAGCGCACACCCGCTCCGTGGGGTGGAAGTAGACGGAGAAGTGGAGGTAATAGAATAGGTTTAGATGGTGTGGAGGCTCCAATGTGGGCTTTTAGTGGCGATGAAGGAAAAATGATAGTGACATGCTCAGGTGGGGGTGGAGGTGAAAGAGTAGGTGTAGGTGAAGCTTGCTCAGGCTCGGGCAAGGAGGGAGATGGAGACAGTGAAGATGAGGTAGGAGGTTTTGGGAGAGGCGGTGGTGAAGGCGATGGTGACGGGCTAGGTAATGAGGATGATGGAGATGGTGATGCAGGCAATGGGGGTAGTGGAGGTGATGTGGGTGATGGAGAAGATGAAGAGGAGGATCACGGCGCCCACCGTCGACGTATTGACACGACGCGTCGGGCGACGTCGGGAGCAGAAGTGGAAGTAGAAAAAGTGGATGCACTAGCCTGAGCAGAGGCTTAGTTTGGTGGAGGTAATGGAGAAGGCATAGGAGATGGCAAAGATGATGGGGTAGGTGGAGATGGAGATGAAGGTGATGGAGCGGGTGCAACATTAGATAAAGGATCACATGGGTGCCTCGGGTCTTATAGTGGAGACGGGTGCCTAGGCGGCGCTTGCTGCTGTTGCTGCTTGCTGTGAAGACATAAAATGACCTTGCGAATAGCGGATCAATCGATCTTCTTCTTGTCTTCCAGGCCATAGACATATTCCCAGAATTCGGTGCAATCCTCGACCAAATGCCCCTGCTGGCGATGGTAATCTCAAAACTGGAGCAAATTCCCGACCACGGGTCGGTAAGGCACAACCGGAGGGAGCTGCAACGCATGGGTAGCCATCAAAACCCTAAAGATATCAGAAAAACACTCCAGCAATGGAGGATGAGGAGCCCGCTTCTAGCAAGGCGGATGCCGAGGGGTTTGGGAAGGTAATAGAGAAGGTTGCGGAGAGGGAAGTGGAGGTTGTGTAGGCAATGGAGCGCAGCTAGTGGAAGGACTAAGCTAAGGCGCATGAGGAGTGGTATGGGGAGGTATGTAGTGTACGACATCCGCTTGCTCGAGATTCGGTGTTCCCTTGACCGGAGGTGGAGATGTAGGCGGAGACACATGGGGGTACGGGGAAGCAGAAGGCTGACTTGTGAAAGGTTGATATGTGGGACTCATGGGAGGCTGATATGTGTAGGAGTATGGCCGACTCGTGGAGGAATATGTGGCGGAAGCCTGACTTGTGGATGGCGAGTAGGTGGATGTGGATGGCGGAGTGTATGCGGACGTGGAGGGTGGAGAAGACTCGGGGTCAAGAGAATTATAGAGTTATTGGCGAATGAAGTGGGCTCGGCTATAAAGCTGTTGCCAAGAAGTGATGTCATTCAAGGCTAAGATAAACTGATATTTGAGCATTACGTTGGAGATCAACATCTTGATTTGCTCTCCCTCCGGAATGTGCCCCAGGACTTGCGCGGCAAGGCGATGCCACGGTCAACAAAGGCGGAGAATTCCTCCTCGGGCTTTATCTTCTCATGGGCCAAATCCACAACGGAGAACCTGGGCCCAACCAGGTCCTGATACTACTGAATGAATCTCTCTTGCACAACTTGAAAGTTCACAACCTGCTCTTGCGGCAAAGAGAAGAATCAATCCCGAGCCGGACCTTCCAAAGACGGACCAAATAGATATGCCATCAAGCGCTGGTCATGTCAAAATTGGGACGACTCATAAACGAACTCCTTAACGTGCACATAGGGGTCGCCGATTCCACCATAACGGTGATATGCGGGAATTTGTGAAGGTGGCAGAAGTTGGAGATTTTGAAATGCAAACGGGACACTCAAGGAGGGTTTAGGATCGAATCGGTGTTGGAGTTCATCAAGTTGGCATTGGGCTTGAGCAATCATCTATTGGGTAGGGAGAGATCGAGAATAATGTGGGCCAGTTGTAGTAAGGGGTTGTGAATTTGGACCAGGAGTTGGATAATGGGCCGAAAAAGTGGATCCGGGCTGAGAGGAAGCATAAGAGCCCATTCCAAGAGTGGAAGGATATGCAGTGTGACGACCCAAGATCCGGATACTGGGAAGGGCCCGATACCATTCGAATCGTGGCTCGTCGCCCATGAGCCGGGAGGGCTCGAAAGGGCTAAAAGGAGTGTGGAGGTACAAAGAAATAGGAAATAAAGCAGAACAATTCAATAATTAACAGAAATAAATAAATAAATACAACAGAGTCCAGTCCAACAGAAAGTATAGTGTAAGGCAGAAGAACATACCCAACACCGAGTGAACACTCGGCCCGGTGAGCTGGTAACTAAGAACCTCCGCACAGCACCCTCGAACCTTGAGGAAGAACCGTCGCACCAGAAACACAGGGGTGAGCCTCCTCTCACTAGCTCAGTAGGGCGGAACCCCAACCGTAAACAACGGCGGTGGCGGAAAGTAGTAACAACGGCAGGAACAGCACTTGGTGGCCGATAAAACTCGGCACTATAGCTACTCCTACTATACACGGAAACACTCTCTGGTCTCATAGTCGAGGGACCACCTAACACCATAGCTACCGAGAGAAAGCACGTGATGACTCTACCGTAAAGGCCTGTCACGAGGATGGGGCCTAACCTGGACCACCTAGTCCACGGGTACCATCACGACCTCACTGTCGTAAACCCGACGTAGCCAAGGGGGTGAAGCCTCGGTAATCCAACCGAGCATCCTTGGCGTCAACCTCGGAAAACACGTAGAAACGGTCCAGGAAACCACTCCTCATGGTCAGAAAACGGACGGGAACTCACCTCCCATGATGGGGGCACCTGCCCACCAGAAGAAAAGTCGGATGCGTCCACTAACGTCTTACACCGCACCTCAGGTGTCTCTCTACGACGCCCCAGGTGGAGACAGAGACCCAGCAGTAACCAGTTTCACGAACAAGGACTAGCTGGGGTCGTGCTCGTCAACGCGGGTTCGACAGCCCCCAACCATGTGTGTACACACAGACCATGCGCCCTAGGTCAGATCCTCTAGCTGGTTCTTCCCCGAAGCCCGGACTTAGGCTGCGCGAAGGGGCCCTACGGTAACCAGCCTAACAATCGTCTCTCTCGGGTGTAGCTCTCCACCTACCCCCTAGGTGGGTCAGCACACGCGTGCCCAGGCAAGCTACTGTAGCTCTCCACCTAACTCCTGGTGGGTCAGCACATATGTACCCAAGAAGCTACGACCATTGGGGGACACCACAGAAACGACCCTCGGTCAAACTAACGACTTATCTAACGATTAACCGTATACTCTTATATCATCATCGTTTTTGTTAAAGGGGAACATCAGATCCCAGAATAGACGGAGAACCAGCCGGTCTTTAAGAGACTATAATAACGTAGATACCATATAGTAATGCAACAATGAGAAGGGATAGAGAGCCATACCTAACTTACCTGTCAAGCGATACGTCATTTTTTTGTATTTTGGCAATACAAGACACAAACAACAAGATAAGCAGGAGGATAACATAACATAGCATAATGAACGAAATATAACATAACAAAGATGAATGAAACATAACACCACATCATGATATAGACAAAATATCACAAGAACAAACAATAGGTGTGCGCGGGACTGTGAGACACGGTGGGACAAGACAATACGATACGGTGGGATAGCCAACACGCGGTGAGACAAGGACATGGTGGGACAAAGACACGTGAGACGACAACCACGGGAGACAAGAGATATGGATAACACATGTGTGGGATGACAACAACAACACATGGCATGGCGACATAGTGGGATGAAAACATAGTGGGACGAAAACATGACAGACACGGAGGGACATTAGCACGTGTGATAAGGACACGACGGGATAAAAGACATGACAAATACGCTCTTCAATCAAAGCTCAGCATTCGACGAAGCAGAATCGCTAGGTTCATAATGGTGAGGCAATGCCATCTCATGGAAACAGGATGAAGTGAAGCGAAGTGAGCAAAAGCTGAGAAGGGCTAGCAGCTTCAGAACATATCAGGGATAAGATTGAAGAAGGAGAACAAATCAGAAAATATGGGGGCAGAAGGCAAAGCGAAAGATGAAGAGCCAGGAAAGCTTGATCATCTGCAACCTGCACACTTAGCAAACAAATTACATATTTGTCCTCAAGACACATGAAAAAAGAGAAACAAAAGACACATATTTTTGGATTTTTGATGATTTTTTTGATTTTTTTGAATTTTGAACATATTTGATTTTTTTTTGGATTTTGACGTATTTGATTTTTTTAGACTTTTGACATACTACATTTTTTTGGACTTTTGACATACTTGATTTTTTTTTGATTTTGAAATATTTAATTTTTTGGGATTTTGACAGTATCTCGTTCATTTAGATTTTTTGACAATATTCAGATTTTTTGGGGATTTTTGACAATATTCAGCTTTTTGAGATTTTTATTTTTATTTTTTATTTTTTATTTTTTGACAAGGCTATCTGCAGCACCCACAGACAGGCTAAACAACTGGCCAGGGGTCATCATCCCTCCTCCTCTCATTAAAGAGTTCCCTTGAGCAGGGCGTGCATTTGAGGATGGCTCGTCACAACCAATCGCCTCTAAAGAATGGTGCCCCTACCAAGGCCATACTCGGGATACAACCCAACCTAAGAGGGAGAAATGAAAGAAAAACTAGAGATAAGTTTTATACATGATGGGAGACATCAGGACTTGAATTCCTTCCAGGAAACTACCCATCAAAGATACAGTCTGTTACGCCGAGACTTTGTCTTTGATTTTGGGACCCATTCATACTAGGCACACATGCGACCGGGCTCATGACGTCCCGCGGAGAACTGTACTGCCACTCTTTCCATGCCTTTAATTATAATTTTGACATTATTCATTGATTTTGATTTTTAACCCTTATTGGCTAGATTTCTCATGAAAACTCATTTTTTGAGGGTTAAGACTGTCCCTATTTGAGACCTCTCTCGTATTAGGGAGCACCTAGGTTGGGCATCTCATCCGTCAATCTCTCGTCCCTACACTCGACCGAGCAGAGAAAAGAAAAGACCTTTGTGCATACCTAAAGTATGGTCAAAGTAGCAACGATGTTGCTCTAGAGGACTCGGCTATAGCTCGCCGTATAGTGTGTGAAAAACTCATACTCAAAGGTCACCCTCAACGATCGGGGAAAGAACTAGACTCCCAATGCGGAGCTATCATCAGCCTAAGAATGCTGCAGAAGCGAACTAATTTTGACTAAACTAAAATAACTTCCTAAAGTCACTCGACCATGTTGAGAAAACAACATTATAAGCATGTGCAGGACATAATGAAGGTAACAAAAATGATAGCATGCTCTTGCACAAAATAAACATATCTTGCAAATCTATAGTGTGGAAATAGCGGCCTGAAGCGATCTTGATCAACGGGCTTTGAGTCGCACGGGCTTTGTATTCCTTGCTTGACAGGATAAAAGAGAGAGGATAACAAGGCTTCAAGATTCCTCTACATGAAGGAGCGACAGACACCAAACTGGACGAAGAATGATAAAAAGGAAGAGAGATGAGGGCTAAAACTCCCTCGTTAAGGCACATAGACCCCGATAACAAGGAACCAGATACAGAATAAACAGAGATCAGCTGAGATCAAGGCGGACTAAGGCCTTAAAAATAACATGAAAAATGGTAAGAACCCCGAAAGGGTGAGACAGAAAGAATAGAAAAACAATGATGAGATTGCTGCGAAGGTGAGGAAGAAGGGTGGTCATCCGATGAAATCGGAGAAGGAGAATAGTAATCATCTGACAAGGTCGGAGAAGGATCATGATAGACATTCGACATGGTCGGAGAAGGAGAATAAGGGTCATCCGACAGGGTCAAAGAGGAATAATGGTCATCCGATAGGGTCGAAGAGGAATCAGAGATAGAATTCGAAAATTCTGGAGGAGAAGAATCAGAAGACGTCCCAGAATCAGGATGAAAGGAAGGCATAGGCTGAGGCCTAGAATCGACGGAATAAGAAAAATCCGGAGGATCCGGATGAAAAGGAGAGGAGCAAGGGTTCATGGACCCGGGAAAAGAGGAGAAATTTATAGAAGCAGGATTGGGAGAAGCAAAGTACACCACCCAAGGGTGGGAGCTAAGCAGAAGGAATGATGAATGAGAGGAATAAAAAGGAGAAGTTATCCCCATAGTGTACAACTGACGGCCTTTGTACTTGCGTCGTCGCCTTTTCTTAGCAGAAATTTCTTGAAAATGGACTCGCCTGGTGTGGGCTCGGACCTTCGGGCTTCTTGATTTGCAATATCTTCTCAAAAAACAAGCCCATCTGGCGGACGACCTAGCCTGGCTATGAACATGCAACTTCATCGGGCGGTTGCCCCTAGACACCCTGTGCTAACAATAGGTGGACATTTTTGAACAAGCAACTCCTTAGGATGAACATCATGAAACCACAGAGTTTTGTCCCTCATCACAAGAAGCATGAGGTTTGGCAACTCCACTTGGTAATCAAGCTTGAAGCATAGCACCCTTGATAAAAGAACATGATGAAATTGAGGGAGTGTGATACCTGACGTTGACGTGGCTGGCTTGATAAACTGAGGGAGATTGCATAAAATGTGCAAAATGTCCTTCAGAAATGCAGAAGATACGGCCAATTGCCCCTTGAATATATAATCCCACAAACCTTTGGCGGCCGTATGAGTTAGCATAATTCGGGTGGAGAACCCTTCTTGGCTAGCAATCTGAATGGCGACAGAGCGAGATGAAATAACATCATCAATGGTGAACCCACCGGCGAGCAATGAGATTGCCACCGGTCTCGCTTGAGAAGAAATTGGCACTAATGCGAGAGAACTCTTCTTAGCAACCATCTTCGGAGGCACATGTAGATCATCCCGAAAATAGCCAGATATCAGGACGCGAATAGGCATGCAACAAATAAAATCTTGAAGCTTGAAACGCACGATCGGCATCGAATCGTCCTGACTAGGCTCATTGTCTCCCTGGGGACCAGACCCAAGGGGCACCAGAGATAGCGCACACCCGCTCCGTGGGGTGGAAGTAGACGGAGAAGTGGAGGGAATAGGAATAGGTTCAAATGGCGTGGAGGCTCCAATGGGGGCTTTTAGTGGCGATGAAGGAAAAATGATAGTGACAGGCTCAGGTGGGGGGTGGAGGTGAAAGAGTAGGTGTAGGTGAAGCTTGCTCAGGCTCGGGCAAGGAGGGAGATGGAGACAGTGAAGATGAGGTAGGAGGTTTTGGGAGAGGCGGTGGTGAAGGCGATGGTGACGGGCTAGGTAATGAGGATGATGGAGATGGTGATGCAGGCAATGGGGGTAGTGGAGGTGATGTGGGTGATGGAGAAGATGAAGAGGAGGATTACGGCGCCCACCGTCGACGTATTGACACGACGCGTCGGGCGGCGTCGGGAGTAGAAGTGGAAGTAGAAAAAGTGGATGCACTAGCCTGAGCAGAGGCTTAGTTTGGTGGAGGTAATGGAGAAGGCATAGGAGATGGCAAAGATGATGGGGTAGGTGGAGATGGAGATGAAGGTGATGGAGCGGGTGCAACATTAGATAAAGGATCACATGGGTGCCTCGGGTCTTGTAGCAGAGAAGGCTGTCTAGGCGATGCTTGCTGCTGTTGCTGCTTGCTGCGAATACATAAAATGACCTTACGAATAGCGGACCAATCGATCCTCTTCTTGTCTTCCAGGCCATAGACATATTTTCGGAATTCGGTGCAATCCTCGACCAAATGCCCCTGCTGGCGATGGTAATCTCAAAACTGGAGCAAATTCCCGACCACGGGTCGGTAAGGCACAACCGGAGGGAGATGCAATGCATGGGTAGCCATCAAAACCCTAAAGATATCTGAAAAACACTCTAGCAATGGAGGATGAGGAGCCCGCTTCTAGCAAGGCGGATGTCGAGGGGTTTGGGAAGGTAATAGAGAAGGTTGCGGAGAGGGAAGTGGAGGTTGTGTAGGCAATGGAGCACAACTAGTGGAAGGACTAAGCTAAGGCACATGAGGAGTGGTATGGGGAGGTATGTAGTGTATGACATCCGCTTGCTCGAGATTCGGTGTTCCCTTGACCGGAGGTGGAGATGTAGGCGGAGACACATGGGGGTACGGGGAAGCAGAAGGCTGACTTGTGAAAGGTTGATATGTGGGACTCATGGGAGGCTGATATGTGTAGGAGTATGGCCGACTCGTGGAGGAATATGTGGCGGAAGCCTGACTTGTGGATGGCGAGTAGGTGGATGTGGATGGCGGAGTGTATGCGGACGTGGAGGGTGGAGAAGACTCGGGGTCAAGAGAATTATAGAGTTATTGGCGAATGAAGTGGGCTCGGCTATAAAGCTGTTGCCAAGAAGTGATGTCATTCAAGGCTAAGATAAACTGATATTTGAGCATTACGTTGGAGATCAACATCTTGATTTGCTCTCCCTCCGGAATGTGCCCCAGGACTTGCGCGGCAAGGCGATGCCAACGGTCAACAAAGGCGGAGAATTCCTCCTCGGGCTTTATCTTCTCATGGGCCAAATCCACAATGGAGAACCTGGGCCCAACCAGGTCCTGATACTACTGAATGAATCTCTCTTGCACAACTTGAAAGTTCACAACCTACTCTTGCGGCAAAGAGAAGAACCAATCCCGAGCCGGACCTTCCAAAGACGGATCAAATAGATATGCCATCAAGCGCTGGTCATGTCAAAATTGGGACGACTCATAAACGAACTCCTTAACGGGCACATAGGGGTCGCCGATTCCACCATAACGGTGATATGCGGGAATTTGTGAAGGTGGCAGAAGTTGGAGATTTTGAAATACAAACGGGACACTCAAGGAGGGTTTAGGATTGATTCGGCATTGGAGTTCATCAAGTTGACGTTGGGCTTGAGCATTCATCTCTTGGGTAGGGAGAGATCGAGAATAATGTGGGCCAACTTGAGTAAGGGGTTGTGAATTTGGATCAGGAGTTGGATAATGGGCCGGATAAGTGGATCCGGGCTGAGAGGAAGCATAAGAGCCCATTCCAAGAGTGGAAGGATATGCAGTGTGACGACCCAAGATCCGGATATTGGGAAGGGCCCGATACCATTTGAATCCTGGCTCGTCGCCCATGAGCTGAGAGGGCTCAAAAGGGCTAAAAGTAGTGTGAGGTACAAAGAAATAGGAAATAAAGTATGATAATTCAATAATTAATAGAAATAAATAAATAAATAGAACAGTGTCTAGTCCAATAGAAAGTACAGTGTAAGGCAGAAGAACATACCCAACACCGAGTGAACACTCGACCCGGTGAGCTGGCAACTAAGAACCTCCGCACAGCACCCTCGAACCTCGAGGAAGAACCGTCGCACCTGAAACGCAGGGGTGAGCCTCCTCTCACTGGCTCAGTAGGGGTCCCGCGAGACCCCAACCGTAAACAACGTCGGTGGCGGAAAGTAGTAACAACGGCAGGAACAGCACTCGGTGGCCGATAAAACTCGGCACTATAGCTACTCCTACTGTACACGGAAACACTCTCTGGTCTCATAGTCGAGGGACCACCTAACCACCTAACACCATAGCTACCGAGGGAAAGCACACAGCGACTCTACCGTAAGGGCCTGTCGCAAGGACGAGGCCTAACCTTGACCACCTGGTTCATGGGTACCATCACGACCTTACTGTCGTAAACCCGACGCAGCCAAGCGGGTGAGGCCTCGGTAATCCAACCGAGTGTCCCTGGCGTCAACCTCGTAAAACACGTAGAAATGGTCCGGGAAACCACTCCTCGTGGTCAGAAAATAGACGGGAACTCACGTCCCGTGACGGGGGCACCTGCCCACCAGAAGGAAAGCCGGATGCGTCCACTGACATCTTACACTGCACCTCAGGTGTCTCTCTACGATGCCCCAGGCGGAGACAGAGACTCAGCAGTAACCAGTACCACGAACAGAGACTAGCTGGGGTCGTGCTCATCAGCGCGGGTTCGACAGCCCCCCACCACGTGTGTACACACAAACCATGCGCCCTAGGTCAGATCCTCTAGCTGGTTCTTTCCCAAATCTCGGACTTAGGCTGCGCGAAGGGGCCCTACGGTAACCAACCTAACAATCGTCTCTCTCGGGTGTAGCTCTCCACCTACCCCCTAGGTGGGTCAGCACACGTGTTCCCAGGCAAGCTACTGTAGCTCTCCACCTAACTCCAGGTGGGTCAGCAGATACGTCCCCAAGAAGCTACGACCATTGGGGGACACCACAGAAACGACCCTCGGTGGAAATCGCCAGAACACGGACAGGCTACTCACAAGCCCTGTCACGTCCAGCTCGGGAAATAGGTGGCACCGTGCCACTGGACTCTAGGTAGTCCACTATAACCTATTAAACCAACGGTCCTTGAGTCGCAAGACTCAGGGTCAAGACCGTCGTACAGGACAGCTCCAAGCCGTCAATCTAGCGTATCCCTAGGTCAGAAACCACTGTAATATACAGCTCAAGGCGGCTTGTGACCGCCAAGCTCAATCTCTTCCAAAGGAACAAAGGAAACTCTCCAGCCCCGGGCTAGGCAATTGGACTCACGGTCCACAGGCCATACACACGGCCCGCACGGAAACCACGTTCCAAAGAGGCTACTGACACACGGGGACAACCCATCGCACTCATACTGTTACACGGGGACTCGATCCTATGAAAACTCATGATAACTCCAGGCGGGGAAAACACCCTCTATAGACACAAATTCCCACAGGAATAGCCCATGATGACTCACACAGGAAGCCCGGATCACGAAGGGTCATGCGAACACCTCTTCGGCGAACCCGCACCGCATACAGACACCTCGGGGCAAGAGAACGTGAAGCACCGCACCCCGGAGGCTTAAGGGGCTGGGCGGCCAATCTCTTGGCCCCCCAGAGGCTTGGGCGGCCACACCAGTGGCCGCCCAGCACCTGGGCTCCTTTGGCCTGGGCAGCCACATCTTTGGCCGCCCAGAGGGCTGGGCGGCCATCGGCTGCGCCACCGAGACCAGGGTAGGTGAGGAGGACGGCCAGGGTCCTGGCCGCCCAGCACCCTGGGCGGCCAGACCAGTGGCCGCCCACAGACCTGGGCGGCCAGGGTCTTGGCCGCCCAGACCAGGGCACTGACGGCCACAGATGTGACTGCCTCCTACGTCTTCCTACAGACAGACCGGGCCCCGCCGTGAGCTCGGTTCCACGCCCCATTCGATGCCAATCGAAGGAGAAAACATAGGGGATCATTCCCCTGACCCCAAAACCCAAAAATGGGAGGAAGAAACGGAGAAAACGACTCTCAATCGGACGAATCTATCACACGCCCTAAAAACATGATTTTTCCCCCAAACGAGCAATAAACCCCGCTCGACTCACCACGGCCTACAAAACTCGCAGGAGACTAAGTAATCGAGCTAGGGAACCATCCCCCTACCTCCACCGAAGATTCCGCACACCGTGGACGTCGTTCCGTCGTGAAACGCCCCACGAACCACCCCCGATGCCCCGAGCTCGCGAACGACGAACGCCGTGCCTCCACCTCGATCCTCGCTCCATCCTCGCCGCTCCACGCCCCACGAACCTCGCCGCCTCGCCCCCGTCCACCTCCGTCGGCCGCCGGAGAAGAGAGGGAGAGAGCGTAAGAAGAGAGAGGGAGAGAAGAGAGAAATGAGAGTGAGGGAGAGAGAGAAAAAAGGGTTATATATATATAATCCAAAACTTTTGAAAAATATAAAAAATAGAAAAAATACTCGCCACTTTTCTCGAAAACGTACAACGCAGTGGTAACGTCCCAGAGTCGGAGAACGCAACGGTTCACCCTACATAGGATTCCAAAGGTCCAACAAACAAAACACGCGTGAACCGCGAAACTCAATCCATGACCCACAAAAGCGATCCGAAATCCACGGATCCTGATCCGATAAATATCCAAAAAATCTGGGGCGTTACATGCAGGCCTAGAAGAGACATTAATATGGGGACCCATTGGGCCAGTAGCAACATGGGTAGAAGGAGGAGGCCCATTAAGGGAAGAAGAGAAGAAGGCCCATTAAGGGAGTAAGGCCATTAAGGGAGTAAGGCCCATTAAGGTGATTTGCAATCAATTTTTGGGCCTAGGCCGGGTCCCTCTGACGAACAAGATATGATAGATGGGCCATGAGATTTGCTTGTTCTTCAGACGGGTCAGAGGGACCACGAGGAGATGGACCTGCGTGGGAAGAAGATTCCACACGGGAATAGGAATAAGATGGGGAAGGCGAAGGGTACAAGGGATGACGGTAATGCTCCATGAGGGCAAATGGAGACTTTCTACAGGAATATCACAGGAATACAGCCAGGGAAGTAAGGGCAATGACTAGGGAGGAGGGCAAACTCGCAGGAGAGAAGGCGGGAGACAGACAGACTTATGCAAATGGAGAACAATGCAAATGTGACCAAGGACGGCAATGCAAACAGATGGAATGGACTTAATGTTTGACAAAAGGACACACAAAATATGGAGACTACCCTAAGAATGCATAACAACCATGAACATACAACAACAATGTGCAAAGGATTTCACCCAAGGCAAGCAAGTTGATATAATGGGAAAAAAAATTATTCTCCAAAGTTTTGGTGGACCTTTTAATGATTTAATTAAGCACAATTCCCTCAAGATATGGGTATCCTAAAGGGAAGGGGTCCAAACTTTGGGTTGACTAAGGTTAACTCCCTCACACATATGCAAATGCAAGTCCTAAGGGGTAGAAAGGTATAACCAGCCCGGCGTCCGTGTGGGAATCCACGGCTCACGGGGACTTACGGAGGTCCCAGATAAGATCACCTAATCGACTCCAAGGAATATGGAGGCGAGAGGGTCACTTACCAAGGTAGGAATGTAACTATGATATGCAATGCATGGCCCTATGCGCACTAGAGTGCATGCAGAATTCTAGCATAAAACTAAAAAAATAAAGGCAAGATTAAATTATGCAAACACAACAATATGGATGCAAACGATATATGAAAACGAAGATAATACGAAGGACAACAAGATAGTGCCAGAAAACAACACAATCAGACCCTGCAAGGTAATTTAAATCAACAAAGAACATCGTACCTGTGAGTCTATGTGCAGATTTTCAGCATAAAACTCGAAAATCAAGACAAGATTAAAATATGAAAATGCCACAGAATGAATGCAAATGATATATGAAAATGAAGACAATATAAAGGACTACAGGATGGGAGCAAAAAGTGCACAATCAGACCTCAGAAAATAAATTAAAACATCAACAAATGACGCTCATGTGAGTCTATCTCGGGTCTGCCTGTAGATTTCTTGTAGAAAACACAAAAATGAACACAAGATTAAATTATGCAAACATGACCCAATGAATGCAAATGATATATGAAAATGAAGATAATATAAAGGACTAGAGGATGGGACCAAAAACAGAGTGATTAGACCCCGGGAGGTGAATTAAATCGTCAAGGAAAGACGCGCCTGTGGGCTTGTGCGCAGAGCCTGCCAGAAACAAAAGGAGGTCTCCAGATGACTGTTTCTTTGAAGTAGTGGTCTCCTGGGAGACCACCTTCTGGTAGTGGTCTCCTGGAGACCATTTTCTGATCCCAAAACTTGAAAACTTGATAAAATTACGGAAAAAAGGAGACGATGCTATCTAAACATGAACACATACACACCAAACTTGCAGGAGAGCATGAATAACGTGATGGGCACTAGGTGTCCCACCGTGATCGCCAACAAAATAAAGTTGTAGATGTTTATATCTACCTGCACCAAACTAAACAAATAACATGCATAAACATGTAAGATGAATGAAGAAAAGGGGGGCGATGAAGATGATGAACTGACTGTGATCGCCACCAAGGGTTTACAGTAGGAAACACGTGCTATAGAGATTGAAACACCTACTACGTACCTTGGAAAAGAGGAAGAAGAACACGGCCCAAAGAAGGACCGCTAAGACGTGATCGCACGTGGTATGGGGTGCGGGAACTTACGTGGAATTTGACCTCCTCGTCTTCTAGTCGGCTAGAAGAAGAGGGCCTCACGTCCTATCTTGCTCTCCTGTAAAACAAAGCTCAAAAGAAGGGAAAATCCATAAGAAACATGCAAGTGTAGAATATGTCCCGTATGCATAAAATAGCATGAAAGAATGAGGGAGAATGCACCGGGGAGGGTTTTTTAACCCCTGTAAAAGGGACAAAATAATAGGTGTGTATGTTGTGCAATGATTATGATTGAAATGATGAATTAACACGGAGTAGAACTACGGGAAATGATGACGTAAAACGTGCAAAAGTGCAGAAACTCTGTAGAAACTGCAGAAATATGTGAAAATAGTGTAAACATAGTGCAAAGAATGACAGAAATAATTGAGAAAATGAAGCCTTGATAAGGAGAGAACGGAGCTAACAGAAGATGTGAGTGTTGTGCACAATTAGGAACGAAGAACATAGCTAAATGATGGTTGGACATCATGCATGAACACCGGAGATTTGGCAAAAAAATGCAGTCTGTGCATAAAACTGCAGAACGGTGTGAAATTGGACACAAAGAACAAGAGAAATATTGCAGAATAAGAAGCCTTAAAAAGAAAGGGATGGACCTAATGAAAGGTGTGAATGTTGTGATGAGATAAGGGTGAAGAGAATGAAATAACACGCAGTAGAACTGCGTGGAGAGACGACATAAAACGTGCAAATATGCGAGACTAGTGCAGAAATTGCAGAAAACTGTGATGATTTGAGAAAAGCGAGGATGAATAACTAAGAGTAGAAACGAGGGATAAAAAGCCCTTGAATGTGGAGAGCGGAGTTAATACTTCCCTGAAGAGCCTGGGGTCGAAGAAAGGGGTTGGAGATGCAGCATGGCTCCGCCCCGATCATGCAAATGTGCCCCCTTTACACACTACGAACTGGGTGCCGAAATTAGAGAACAGAGTGACAAAATCAAAAAAGTAAGGGCATAGAAAATAGGGAAAATGACGAAGAAATGAAGCCCAAATAGATGAAGACGTAGTTAACACTCCCCCTTAACAGCCTGGGGTCGAAGAAGGGTGACGGTGGTGCAGCATGGCTTCGCCTCGGCCCAAAGAATGCCCTCTGTTCGCGCAGGCGAAACATGGCAGCTTTATATAGAATTGCAGAAAACCTAGAAAGTTCCCCCACGAATTTAGGGGATAAAGCCAGAGATAAAAGGAGTTTGTGTGATCAATCTCGAGATAATATCAAGGACAAAAGCCCAGAAGAGATAGAAATCAAATTGGAAGACTAATCTAGAAGTTATCAGCCCAAGAAGGAGACCCCGGAGCATAGAAAACAAAGTCCGCACAAGCTGGACTCTTCACCAAGTGGGTCGTGGGCCATCTAAGTCGACTTGGGAGGGCCTTAGATTGACTTGGGATGCTAAAATGGGCTGAAAACTCAAGAAACAAGCCCCAGGGCTCCAAGAAATCATGACATCTAAGGTCCAAAGCCTAGGGAACAACAATAAAATGGGCTCGAAATCCATCCAAGGAAGGCTCCAAAATCACGGGTAATTCGGGACATCAAAAATGATGAATAAGAGAAGTAACTCAACTTGCAGGCTTAAAACGGGTGTCAACATCTGTGAGTACCGAAATTCAAGCCCCTGAAGGGCTTTGCTCACGTGGTAGACCGACTTCATGCTCTTTTCATCTTCTCAGGCGAGCACAGTGTTGAGTGTACTCGGCATTATAGATAGGTAAAAGAGTAGCTATTCTCCACCACGTGGCTTGGAGAGGACTGGTGGCAAGGAAAGGTACCCCTTCAAGTCCTCAAAGGCTTGCTCACACTCGTGGTCCCAGTCCACTTGTCCCCTTTTCTCAGGTGAGTTGTTGGCTTACTTGATGAGTCGAAAGAATGGGAGACACCTCTCGATGGCTCTAGATAGGAACCGGGTGAGGGCGGCTACGCGGCCGATGAGGCACTGCATGTCCCTCCCCCGCATTGGTCGTTTCATCTCCAATACTGCTCAGATTTGATCAAGATTGGCTTCGATACCCCGGTGCGTCACCAGGAAACCGAGGAACTTGCTCGACCTTACTCTGAACGCACATTTACTCGGGTTGAGTTTCATGTTGTACTTTCAGAGCATCGCGAACATCTCTGTCAGATCCTCCAAATGGTAGGTTGCATGCAGGCTTTTGACGAGCATGTTGTCAATGTATACCTCCATGTTGCACCCGATCTCGGGATCGAACATGTGGTTGACAAGTCATTGGTACGTAGCTCCTGCATTCTTTAACCCGATCGGCATGCGTGTGTAGCAGTAGAGACCGTGGTCGGTGAAGGCCGTCTTGTCTTGGTCGGGCTTGTGCATGCTGATCTGATGATATCCCGAATAAGCATCTAAGAAATTCAACATCTCGTGCCCGACTGTCGCGTCGACAAGTTGGTCGATCCGTGACATGGAGAAGCTATCCTTGGGAGTGACCTTCTTGAGGTCACTGTAGTCGACGCACATGCGCCACTTCCCATTGCTTTTGGGGACTAGGATCACATTGGCGACCCAGTCTGGGTACTGGGTTGGTCAGCAGAGTCCTGAGCGCAGCTTCTCGCTCACCTTCTCCCTTATGATAGCCTGTCGCTCAAGGTTGTAGTGGCTCCTACACTGTTGGACCAGATGGCATTTAAGATCCAGCTTCAGCTGGTGGGTGATTATCTCTAGTGGTATCTTGGGCAGCTCGTCCTCAGACCAAGGGAACATGTCCTGGTTTGCCACCAAGAAGCGTTGGTAGGCCTCCTTTTCTTACTCGGATAGGATCGAGCCAATCCGCAGGGCGTGGTTTGGGCTCTCACCTACTTGGATGAGGAAGAGATCTTCGGCCGGTGTGCTCCCACTTGGTCCAGGTTCTACCCTGGCTCTCTTTTTAGGCGGGGCGTCTTCTTCTTGTCTCTCTTTGGTGAAAATCAGGTAACACCGCGGGATTCCCCTTGGTCACCTCGTACTTCCCCTACCTCATGGGGAGTAGGGAACTTTAGCTTCTGGTGGTAGGAGGAGGGACGCCCCGTAGCACACCCAAGATTCCCCGGCCAATGACGGCGTTGTAGCCAGTCATACCTTGTACGACTGTGAAGTCAGCTACAAAGGTCATGTCTTGTGGATCCGTCCTGAACGTGATCTGGAGGAGATTCGCCCTTCATGTAAGACCGTAGATTCGGAGAATCCATACAAGGGAGTGTGTAACGGGGCTATACGCGATAAATCCACACCCATGAGGAGAAGGCAGTCATAAGAAATCATGTCGGGTCTACTTCCATTATCTACTAGAAATCGATGCACTGTACATTGGTTGATAGTGGAGGAGACTACAAGACCGTCAGAATGGGGAGTGGTCACTCCTACTAGATCATCGTCTGAGAAGACAATAAGATCTTTTAGGCGGTCTTGAGTATCATGGCGCGACGGCTTCCATTGCTACAGTCTATCTGATTGACTCGGGCAGCGTATGGCGTCTACTGGGACTGCCCCCCCCCCCATGCCGGCCCATTGGAGATCATCATGATCTTTCTCCCGTTGGGTCGGTTGTCGAAGGGGGGTGGTGTCCGGGCTTTCTACTGTCGCCTCTCAGTGGCTTTGGCGATGAATTTTTCCAAGAGTCCTCGAGGGACTAAATCCTCGATCACGTCCTTGAGCTAGACGCAGTTGGCGGTATCGTGGTCGTGGTCGCAGTGGAAGTGGCAGTACCTCCTCCGATTCTTGGTCCTCGGATCAAACTTCATCTTCGAGGGTCACCAGAGGTAGGACTCATCACGGATCTCCATGAGGATTTACTCTGGTGGGGCCGTCAGTGGGGTGTACTGCCTATATTGGCCCTTGTCCCTCGGCCCCTACTGGTCGCGACGTTCCCAGTCACGACACTCGTGCTTGCTCCTCCCCTCTCATGGGGATTCAGTCGATCTCTTGCGGTCGGGTTGACTAGACCTAGCTGCTCAGCTTAATGTTGTGTTGTTCTCTTCGCAACTAGCGTGTTTTTGGGCCAGAGCGAGGAGTTCCATCAGTGTCGTCGGAGACTCTACTCCGAGCGTTCGCCGGAGTATGGAATCTCGGGTGCCTTGTGCCATGGCAGTCGTGTAGATACTGACATCCAGGCGAGGTATACAGAGAGCCTCTTTTCTAAAATGGGACACGAAGTCCCACAAGGACTCCTCATGCTCTTGCTTGATGGCGAGGAGGCTCATCACGAACCTAACTTCCTTCTTGTAGTCGATGAAGTTCTCTTTGAACATTTTCTTCAATTGCTAGAAGGAAGTGATGGTCCCAGCGGGTAATGACTCGAACCAAGTCCGAGCATTCTCCCACAAGGTGGTGATGAACTCCAAGTACTTCACAGCATCTCAAGCCTGGTGAAACACCAGGTTGGATTCAAAATTGTGCATGTGGTCAGCGGGGCCGGTGGCGCCGTTGTACAGGGTGAATGTCGATAGTTAAAACTTCGGGGGAATCGGTGCTTCCATGAGGAGAATGGGGCATGAAAGTCTGAGTCATCATCGACGAGCCCCTGGTCCGTGCAGTCTGGAGGATGTCATCCATATAACGGACCTTTCCCTCTAGCTCGCGCTCCACTTCCTCGTATCGTTGAAGTCACTATGCCATTTCTGGGTTGGAGTGCAGCGGGCTATGGGGGGTGTTGCGAGTGCATGGCGGAGGCATAGGAATGATCACGCGCCCGACAGGATTTCTCCAGGGCAGGGGTGCCTCCGTTTAGGGGGAGCCCCATCGGAGCACGACTCTACTCTGCTTGCCAATTAAGGAGGCCTTGGCACACCTCCGTAAGCGCCTTGATCTGTCGACCCATCTCTACTAACTCGTCTGTGGCCAGACCAAGAGGAGCCGCTCCTGGGGGCAGGCGAGTAGAAGAGGAAACTTCCTTAGACCCCCCGTCTAAGACTTACAGCTCGTCGGGAGCCCTAGGCTCCCTAACGATTACTAGTGTTGTAGTAGCTTTCATGGGGTGCCATGCCTTCTTGCTCATTCCCAGAGATGGCACCAAAAAGTGTAGAGACAAGAAAGTGTTACACTAGCCTCGTACCACACCTTTAAGATTTATTTGTTGGGGAAGAACGACCCCCCCCCCCGGGAAAACTAGAGAATGACATTAGAAAGAGTCCCGGATGTGATCCTAGAGAACAACCCTCCGATACTTAAGTCAGATACATATATAAGTGGGGAGAAAGAGAGTTAGAGGAGGAGGGAAGCCAGAAAAGGAACTATAAGAGCCTGAGTAGAGGAAGGAAAGCTCGGAGAGTGCTTGGCTCAGAGAGTGCTCGGAGCAGTAGGGGGAGAAGAATCACAGAGGGACCTCCCTGACCCTACTTCCTAGATGGAGATTCCTTCGTGGGGGCCTTCTCTTTCTCTTTGGAGTAGATCTTCTGCTGGCTCGAGGCGGCCTTTCTCTCCTTCTGTATGTCTCTAGAGGTGAGTTTCTAGGGGTGTATCAGTGTGTATCTATTTGTGGGCGTAGTAGTCATCCTCCTTCTCTGGGTCTAGCTGGGGACCTATTTATAGGGGTTTCTCAAGAATGATGGTTGTTCTCCTGATAGGAAAATGGAGAAGATCGTGGAGTAACGCCTCCTTGATCGTGGGGGGTTGCTCGTTGCTCACTTGCCCTTCCTTAGAAGAGAGGCTTCGTGGCCGGGATCCCGTTGGCTTGGGCGTGACTTAGTCCACGCCCGGGAAAGCCATGTGATGGCGGTGGCAACGTTCTTCAGTTGGCGAGTTCTACGGCATCTAAAACACACGCAGTAATTCCGCCTGTAGGCTGGTGGATCTTCTTTGGGCCTTAGCTGGGCCGTATTGAATGGGCCGAAGGCCAGTGGGGCGGCCCGTTACGGGTTCGACCTGTCGGAGCCGCAACGGGCCTGGCTGTATTGGGCCCCACTGGGCCTGTCGAACATTCCCCTCCTCATCAGGGTTTAACTTTCTTCCATAGCACTGCCCCTAGAGATTTGGTCTGTTGTGCCAGGACTTTTGTGTCTTATTTTTTTAGACCTTTTGATTTAGGCACACATTCGACCAGACTCATGACGTCCTGCGGGGAACTGTATGTCACTCTTGCCATGCCTTTTTTTATGTGCTTGCCCTTTTAGTTAGATTTTGATTGATTTTGCACATTTTCATAGGTCTCATTAGACTATCCCTATTTGAGACTTCTTCTTTTTGGGGAGTGTTTAAGTTGGTTGTCTTATCCATTCTACCACTGCCCATACACCTGGGCTGAGTGAAGAAGAGAAAAGACCTTCATACTCCTTGGGTATGCCCTATGTCGGAACGGTGTTTTCCAAAGTGATCGGCTAAGGTTGCCATGTAGTGTGTGTAATCCGTGGTAAGCAACTGCCTTTAATGATTGGGGAGGGAATGCTGGACTCTCAGCGTGGAGTTGGTATAGCCTAAGTGTTGCAGAAGCAAACTTTAGCTTAGGACTGACTTGATAAAACTTGAGACAAGACCTTTAAACTACCACTTATTATCATGTTAAAGATGCCTCACTTGCAACACATGCGTAGAGATGAATAACATAAGGAAAGCGAACATATATTCTTACACAAATAAAACATACCTTGCACCCTTTGTCGTAGAAGTAACTTTGCAATCTGAAGCAGCTTTGATCATCATTGCACTTGCACTTCTTGTCTTCGCAGCTCGCAGGATGTGATAGGGAAGTAAAGGATGACAAAGGTTTGAGGTAGCTCGATGTGACAAAGTGGTGACAAAATTGGACTTAGACGAAGAGGATGAAAAGGAAAAGAGGCGAGGGCTTGAACTCCCTTGCGAGGGTATAAAACCTTGAATACATAAATGGTTTACAGAAGAAATAAAATTAGAGGAGATCGGGGAGGACTAAAGTCTCGAAAATAGGAAGAGAAAGGACATAGGCCCTTATCAAACGGGACATGAGGAAATGAATGATGAGAATTTGGAAGGTCTAGAGGAATAGGAAGAGGAGGGTCTAAAGGCCCTCGAGAGGTAGAAGGATTGAAGGATGCAAGATCTGGAGGGTCTGGAAAAAAAAGATCAAATGATAAAAACTTGGAATAGTTTGGAGGGAACGAAAGATAGGAATATGAAGGATAAAGAAAACAAGGGTTAAATGATGATTTAGGGAGGCTCGGGGGTTTCGAAAGAAAAGGATGACACGATGATGGTTCAATAGACGAATAACAAGGATGAGAAGACAATTTAGATTGAGGAGGTGATGAATTGGTTTTAAAAGGAGGGTAAAAATGAAAAGGAAGACCAGGGCCTGGAAAGAATGAAGATGATGGGGTAGACTTAGAGGATGGGAGATAGATGACCCACGGATAGGAACTAAGTAAAAAGAATGAAGACGGAGAGGAACTAGAAGGTGATGAGTTGTGGAGGAATCCAACATACACTCCTTGGGGCTTTAGCCTTATCTTGTGTTTCCTTCTCTTCTTGGCAGACATGGTCTTCTTGCAACATGATCGCCAAAAGATGTAGATATAAAAATATTCAATCTGATCCCCAATAATAAACTAACTAGTGATGATGATAATAAGCGATAAAAGGATGAAGAAATATAATCGTGATCGCCATCGAGGATTTATAGCAAGAAAAATAATGTGTAATTATGGGAACATGCTACTTACCTCGAAATAAGAGAAAGACTAGCCGGAGGAGGCCTCAATAGGAACGCAGTCATCTTGGTGTGCGCATCTAGGATTCGGCTATTGTGAAGGGCACGTTCAAGAAGAACACGATATTTGTGGACGACGTGTTCAACGAACAGTGCAGGATTTTGTGAATTCTTTCCTTCCTCAGTCCAAGGCCGACCAAGGAGCAAGGGCCTCACGTCTAATCTTCTGCATGGACTGGTTGAAGGTAGACGAAGGTGGAGGTCTCTCTGACATAGCATGACCTTGTGCAACCCCCAAGGTCGCATCCTCTTGAAACCCTAGGCCGATGGATTCAATTTATAGGGTGAAAACCCTAGTTTGTATATGTAGAAAAACCATAGATTTGGCAGATCAAATCGAGTTAATATTGTCACAATTTGAAATAGAGGAATCCTAGAAGGATTAGGGAATTGTCACGATCGAAAAGATCACCCAAAACCTTCCCAAGATGGACTCTAGGAAGATTGGGATCGGAAGAACGGGTTTCGGCCAACCGAGTTTCCTTCTGAGAACGCGGTCTACATAGTGACCGCGATCAGATGAAGATGTGGTCACACAATAGACTGCGTCTAGGCTAGTTCGGTCAAAACATAACTTTTAAATTTGAATGAACAATGTCTACTTAACAACCATGATCAGATGCGAACGTGGTCATATGATAGGCCGCGTTTAGGTCATGTAATATCCCGGACCTTTCGGATCCTTCTTCGTGGGTCCCGGATCTAGTTTTCGGAGTGTCCGGCTCCGTTGTGTCCGAAATTTCGTTTCGGACATCTTTCGTGTTCGGATCGGCGCGATCCGGAGTCGTTTCGGAGGCCCGGAGGCGTTCCGCGGCTTTTTCCGCGTGTGTTTTCCGATTCCCGGTGTGTGTTTCGGCTTTTCTCTTCGGACGCTCGTTGCGGGTGAACCGGGCTGTTCACACGGACACGAGTGGTACCGTTGCGATCGGTGCGTTCCGAGGATCGCGGGGGTGTGATTTCCTAATTTTTGGAATTTTACGGATTTTCCAGGTTTTTCTATAAAACCCTTTTTCTTTTCTCTCTCCCCCCACCATCTTCTTCTTCCTCTCTTCTTCTTCCTCCTTCCTCCTCCACCGTGTCTCCCTCCCTCTCCCTCTCTTCCTCCCGGTTGGCCACGGCGAGCTCCCCTCCGGCTGCAGACGGCGGCGGGGCGACGGCGCGGTGACGTGGGCGGCGGCGAGGCGGTCGTGGGGGCGTGCGGCGAGCGTGGGAAGCTTAAGGAAGAACGAGGGTTTTCAAGCGTTCTTCGCGATTCGTGGACGATCCGGCGGAGCATTCGCTCCATTGAGGTAGGGTGACGTTCCCTAGCTCTTCGCCGTTCTTTTCCGTGGTTTGTAGGCCGCGGGGAGGCCGAGAGAGGCATGTTTGGGCGTTTTTGGGGTTTTTCCATGTTTTGGGGTGAGCCGCCCGATCTATGGTTTTAGCCCATGATTCTATGTTTTGGTGGCTTAGATGCATGCTAGGGGTCCCCAGGGGTCTTCCCCCTTGTTTTCCCCCTCTCCGGTGGAGGTACGGGGGCGTGGTTGGTGTTTTTGGGGTTTTCCCGCCGTAGCGTGCTCTGGGGCAAGCGACGGTCACTCCAGTGACCGTCACATGCTTGTAACGCCCCTAGAGGGGTGCGTTACTTCCCTGGGTGTTGGCCTTTGGGGTCGAGGGCTGTAACGGTCCTGCGACTGGCCGCCGTTTGCTAGTGACGCCCCTGGGCTGGGCCGTCACATGCGTTTCGACCGTTGGTTTTGACCGTTGGGGGTCAGGCCATGTAACGCACCGAGATAGGCGCGTTACATGCGTGTAACGCACTGGGGCAGGAGCGTTACTTCCTGTTGTCCCCCATGTGGATGGGCCAAGCGACGCACTGGGCCCAGCGCGTTACTTACAAGCGACGCGCTGGGGCAGGCGCGTCACTTCCCTTTCCATCCCGAGCGTGAGGGCCATGCGACGCGCTGGTCTAGGCGCGTCACATGCGAGTAACGCACTGAGCCCGACGCGTTGCTTGCAAGCGACGCGCCAGGGTAAGCGCGTTACTTTCCCTGTGGTTTTGGAGGGTGTGGGGCGCCGTGTGACGGCCTGTCTCAGGCGCGTTACTTTCAAGCGACGCACTGGAGCAGGCGCGTCACTTCCCCTACCCCTCTGGCCGTGTGACGGTCTGCCTTAGACCGCCATTTGTAAGTGACGGCCCTAGAGTGGACCGCCATTTGGCTGTGACGGTCCAGGGTCGGACCGCCACTTCCTGTGTTGCCCCATGAGGGTGGCAACCTCGCTTTTCTCCGACCGTGGTCTCCGTGCGACGGGACTAGTGCGTGGGGTGATTCCCACACGTTGTCGGGCTTGGGCGTTGTTTTCCGTAACTTGAGAGTCTACTCCTTCAGTGACCCTCCACTAGTCGTAGCCTACTAGTACGCGTGTGCTAGTCGCACCAGGGAGTGGTGTACGGGCTGACCTTTAGAGACGGTTTGTGGACCGGTTACCGTTGGGCCCCACGTCTTGCAGCCAGAGTCCGGCTGAGGGGAAAACCGGTCAGAGGGCCAGACCAGGGACGCGCGGTCTGTGTGTGCACACGTGGTTGGGGGCGGTTGGACCCACGTCGACGGGCGTGACCCCAGCTAGTCACTTGTTGTGGTTACTTGTACGGTGTTTGCGCCTCGGGTAGGACCTACCATGTCAGGCGGTTCACCTGCGGTGCGGTGTAAGACGTCAGGGGACGCTACCGGCTGTGCTTCTAGTGGGTGGTACTCCTGTCGAGTACGGAGTGTCAGACTGTCAGTCGTGTGTTTCCGACCTTCGGGTTTTGACGGTTCGACCGTTGAGTTTCGGTCTTCTCGTACCGTGGCACGTGTGTCGGTTTGCGTGCCGTTAGGGTCTAGTTCTGTAGAGTACAGGGCTTTCCTTTCCGAGGTACCTTCCTACCGCTAGGGTAGTGGTTTCTCGTTTTACGAGGTAGGGTTCGAGTGATCCCTACTGAGTCTTGTTCCGAGACTCATTCCCTGCGTGTTTTCACCGTGTTTCAGGTGAGGCGCCACCTTCGGGGAGCGTGTCAGGAGCGCAGCGGAAGCGTGGTGCGGGTGCCCAGAGGTAGTGCCAGAGGTCAGAGCCGGGGGATGCCCCGTGTAGCTGTACTTTTCTTTCTTGTCACTGTACTAGTCGTGGACTACTGTTGCTGTTGTTGTTATTTTATTGTGGACCATGTAAAATGTTAATTCATTTCCTGCTTAATATCATAACTGTTTAATTTCTGCAATTATTTGTGATGCTTGTGTAGTTTCCACACCATCCTTTTAACCCTTCCGAGTCTTCGGGCTCGTGGGTGGCGGTGCGAGTCTCGGGTTATCGGGCCTTCCCGGTAATCGGATTCTCGGGTCGTTACAGCTGGTATCAGAGCGCGGTTGTGGAATTACATGGGAATTATAGGTAATTGTATTGGTCCACTAGTCCACAACGATGATGTACATGTGACGCTGGCATGGGGCACCGCGTGTTTTATTCTGACCTTCCGTTTCTGAGTTTTCTGTCTTGTGCTTCAGGAGCGAGGATGGCGCCGAGGAGGAGTTCTCGCTCTCAGCAGGGGCAGTCGGCTGGAGGTCAGGAGATCCAGCAGGGGGTCCAGAGGGACCAGGAGGAGCATAGCAGAGTTCCGGGAGCTACCGAGGCCGCGGATGCTGCGAGGGCTCCGGGGGCCGAGGGTTTTCTCCGTGGCATGTACCATCTCATGGCTCAGCAGTTCGGCGGAGAGGCCGGTGAGGGCTCGTCAGTCAGGGGTGGGCCAGGCCGAGCAGTGAGGGATTTCATGCAGTTCCATCCACCTTACTTTAGCGGCCAGGCAGACCCTGATGCGGCTCGTGATTGGCTTGATGAGATGGAGCGGGTGTTCAGTTCTGCGAAGAGTGCTGTCGAGGACAGAGTGGTGTTGGCCTACAACCAGTTGCAGGGTACGGCTCGGAGGTGGTGGTCTTCCGAGTGGAAGACGTCCTTTCAGCTTCGTCCGCTTGAGCAGATCGAGTGGGATGACTTTGTCAGTGCTTTCGAGCGTACGTACTGTCCAGATATTGTTGCTACGCAGCGGATGCGGGAGTTTCTGGAGCTGGTGCAGGGTGACATGTCCGTGTTGCAGTACAGGGCCCGATTTGTCGAGCTGGGTCGGTACGCACCTCATATCATGGAGCATGAGAGGGTGAGGACGACGCAGTTTGTGCAGGGCTTGAGGCTGGAGCTGAGGCACCATCTGATCGCGAATGGGGCCACTGATCTCGAGACGGCGTCTCGTGTTGCGATTTCCTTGGAGATGGATATGCAGAGGACTCGAGGACCGATCAGCCAGGGGCAGTCTGTGTCAGGTCGCAGCCAGCAGTCGGCTACTCAGCAGCAGGGTTTCTTTCAGTCTGCGTCGGGTGGTTCAGGAGTACCGGCATCGGCAGCTTCGGTGACAGGATCTGCGTCCTTTGGCACGAAGGTCAAAAAGTTCTTCAAGAGAGGGTTCGGCAAGAAGAAGTCCAGGGATCAGGGGCAGGCTTCATCGGGCAGTGTGCAGCAGCCGTTTCCTTTGCAGCGACAGGGATCGGTGGGTGGATCGCGAGGACCTTGTCCACGGTGTAGTGGGACCCACCCAGGCAGGCAGTGCACGGCGCCGATCATCTGTTTTCGGTGTGACCAGCCAGGGCACATGGCGCGTGACTGTCCTCAGAGGCCGCCGCAGCAGCAGGTTTCCCAGCAGCAGCAGCAGCAGGGACAGTATCCGCCGCTACCCAGGTCAGCTAGTGTGGGAGGCAGGCAGAGAGCTCGTGGCCAGATCACGCACTTGACCAGGGCAGAGGCAATGGCGTCGCAGCTCGTGGAAGGTACCGTTCAGATTTTGGGTTGTGCGGCTCGGGTTTTATTTGATTCTGGCGCGTCTCATTCGTTCATTTCGGAGGATTTCGCGTCGAGCGTCGAGGAGCCGGTGACCCAGTTGTCCTGTGATTTGGCTGTGGAGTTGCCTTCGGGTGACTTTATGGTCACTCCGTATTGCTTCGACCAGGTTCCGGTGTGGATCGATGGGCGGAGTATGCCAGGCAGGTTGTATGCGTTGCAGCTTCGGGATTACGACGTGATTCTAGGCATGGATTGGCTCGAGACTCATGGAGCGGTGGTGGATTGTGGGATGAAGAGGGTCTACTTCCAACATCCGAGCAAGAGGACCTTCTATTTCCAAGGTATCCGTTCCGCCTCTTCTCGATTTCTTATCTCTGCTATTCGAGCCCGTCGATTGCTTGATTCAGGTTGTCAGGGTTTTCTCGCGTCTGTGGTTGTGTCTGACCGGATGGAGCCGAATGTCGAGGACATTGCGGTGGTGTGCGAGTTTCCCGATGTTTTTCCTGAGGAGTTGCCTGGATTACCTCCCCAGCGGGAGATCGATTTCGTGATCGAGGTTGTACCTGGTACGGGACCTTTGGCGAAGGCTCCCTACCGTATGGCCCCCGCGGAGTTGAGGGAGTTGAGGGCGCAGTTGCAGGAACTGTTGGCCAAGGGGTACATTCGTCCGAGCTTTTCCCCTTGGGGTGCGCCCGTGTTGTTTGTGAAGAAGAAGGACGGTAGTCTGCGGTTGTGCATTGACTATCGACAGCTGAATGAAGTGACCATTAAGAACAAGTATCCATTGCCGCGGATTGATGACTTGTTCGACCAGCTGCAGTCCGCGCGAGTGTTCTCGCGGATTGATTTGCGGTCCGGTTACTATCAGCTGAGAATTCGCGAGTCCGATGTGGAGAAGACTGCGTTCAGTACGAGGTACGGGCATTATGAGTTTCTGGTGATGCCGTTTGGGCTCACCAATGCCCCAGCAGCCTTCATGGACTTGATGCAGAGGGTGTTCCACCCGTATTTGGACCAGTTCGTGGTCATTTTCGTGGATGACATCCTTGTTTATTCGCGGTCTGCTGAGGAGCATGCGTACCATTTGGGTGTGGTGCTGCAGACGTTGCGAGATCACCAGTTGTATGCGAAGCTCAGCAAGTGCGAGTTTTGGCTCAGTGAGGTGCACTTTCTGGGGCACGTGATTTCTGGTGATGGCATTTCCGTGGATCCCGCCAAGGTCGAGGCTGTGATGCAATGGCCGAGGCCGAGGTCGGTGACGGAGATCCGGAGTTTCTTGGGGCTTGCGGGTTATTATCGCCGGTTTATCCAGGATTTTTCCCGCATTGCGACCCCGATGACGAGGCTCACGCGGAAGGATGTGCCTTTCGTCTGGTCCGAGGAGTGTGAGCAGAGCTTTAGGGAACTGAAGAGATTGCTCACCTCGGCTCCGGTGTTGGTTTTGCCTTCTGGATCGGGAGGTTTTGTGGTGTGTACAGATGCTTCCGGCGTCGGATTGGGTGCTGTTCTGATGCAGCATGGTAGAGTGGTGGCTTATGCATCTCGGCAGCTAAAGCCCCATGAGGAGAACTACCCTACCCATGACCTTGAGTTGGCGGCAGTGATCTTCGCGCTGAAGATCTGGAGGCATTATCTGTACGGTGAGAAGTTCGAGGTGTTCACTGACCATCAGAGTTTGAGGTATGTGTTCTCGCAGAGAGATCTGAACCTCAGACAGAGGCGTTGGATGGAGTTCATGAAGGACTATGACTTCACCCTGTCTTATCAGCCGGGCAGGATGAATGTCGTCGCCGATGCCTTGAGTAGGAAGGTTGCGGTCAGTACCTTGATGCTGAGGAAGTGGAGGCTCTGGGAACAGGTGCCCGAAGTATCTTTCAGGCTCAAGATTCCCCAGGAGCCAGGGTTGGCAGTGCTTGCGAGTCTGACTGTCACTCCTGCTATTCGTCGTCAGGTGACAGAGGCTCAGCATGCGGACCCTGAGTTGCCCCGGATTCTTGCGATGGCTGATGTGGAGCTCGGCGAGGACGGTGCTGCGAGGTTTCGTGGCAGGCTGTACGTCCCAGCGGAGGAGCAGGTTCGTCCTGCGGTGTTACGCGAGGCTCATGGGAGCAGGTACACTGTGCACCCGGGTGCGACGAAGATGTATCGGAACTTGCGGAGGCAGTTCTGGTGGCCTGGCATGAAGAGAGATGTGGCCGAGTTTGTGGCCAGGTGCCTGATCTGCCAGCAGGTGAAGGCAGAGCATCAGCGACCAGGCGGTACTCTCCAGCCCTTGGATGTTCCTGCTTGGAAGTGGGACCATGTGACCACGGATTTTGTGGTGGGGTTGCCCAGAACCCCGAGTGGGCAGGACAGTATCTGGTTGCTGGTGGATCGGCTGACGAAGGTGACGCGGTTGCTACCGGTCAAAGTCAGCTGGAGCGTGCCTAAGTTGGCTCGTCTTTATGTGGAGCGGATCGTGCCGTTGCATGGGGTTCCCATTTCGATCGTGTCGGATCGGGATCCGCGCTTCACTTCTGGATTCTGGAGGAGTTTCCAGCGAGCTCTTGGCACGGAGTTGGCATTTAGCTCGGCGTATCATCCACAGTCAGATGGTCAGTCTGAGAGGACCATTCAGACTTTGGAGGACATGCTGAGATCCTGCTGCCTGGAGTGGCAGGGGAGTTGGATTCATCACCTACCGTTAGTGGAGTTTGCCTATAACAACAGCTTTCATTCGAGCATCGGCATGGCTCCTTATGAGGCATTGTATGGGCGTCCTTGTCGGACTCCACTTGATTGGTTTGAGGTGGGTGAGCGTGTTTTGACGGGACCGGAATTGGTGCAGCAATGTGTGGATGTTGTGCACCTGGTTCGTCAGAACATGTTGGCGGCCCAGAGTCGGCAGAAGAGCTATGCTGACCGTAGGCGGCAGCCCCTCGAGTTCGCCGTGGGCGATCATGTGTTCTTGAGAGTTTCTCCGATGAAGGGGGTGATGCGGTTTGGACGGCGTGGGAAGCTGAGTCCCCGCTATATTGGTCCTTTCGCGATTGTGGAGCGCATCGGTGAGGTTGCTTACCGGTTGCAGTTACCCTCTGAGTTGGCGTCGGTGCATGACGTGTTCCACGTCTCTATGTTGCGGAAGTATATGCCCGATGACTCTCATGTGCTCGAGTTTTCCGTTTGGCCTGAGGTGACTCCAGATCTTTCTCTCCCAGAGTTTCCGATCCGCGTGGAGGATAGGCGAGAGCAGCGCCTGCGGAACAAGGTCATTCCCTTGGTAAAGGTCGTGTGGCAACGACACTCTGGTGGTGAGGCTTCGTGGGAACGTGAGGACGAGATGCGTCAGCAGTTCCCGTACCTGTTTGAGTGAGTCTTCCTCTTCTTTCCCCTTGGGTTGTTCTCAATTTCGAGGACGAAATTCCTTAAGGGGGGAGGGCTGTAATATCCCGGACCTTTCGGATCCTTCTTCATGGGTCCCGGATCTAGTTTTCGGAGTGTCCGGCTCCGTTGTGTCCGAAATTTCGTTTCGGACATCTTTCGTGTTCGGATCGGCGCGATCCGGAGTCGTTTCGGAGGCCCGGAGGCGTTCCGCGGCTTTTTCCGCGTGTGTTTTCCGATTCCCGGTGTGTGTTTCGGCTTTTCTCTTCGGACGCTCGTTGCGGGTGAACCGGGCTGTTCACACGGACACGAGTGGTACCGTTGCGATCGGTGCGTTCCGAGGATCGCGGGGGTGTGATTTCCTAATTTTTGGAATTTTACGGATTTTCCGGGTTTTTCTATAAAACCCTTTTTCTTTTCTCTCTCCCCCACCATCTTCTTCTTCCTCTCTTCTTCTTCCTCCTTCCTCCTCCACCGTGTCTCCCTCCCTCTCCCTCTCTTCCTCCCGGTTGGCCACGGCGAGCTCCCCTCGGCTGCAGACGGCGGCGGGGCGACGGCGCGGTGACGTGGGCGGCGGCGAGGCGGTCGTGGGGGCGTGCGGCGAGCGTGGGAAGCTTAAGGAAGAACGAGGGTTTTCAAGCGTTCTTCGCGATTCGTGGACGATCCGGCGGAGCATTCGCTCCATTGAGGTAGGGTGACGTTCCCTAGCTCTTCGCCGTTCTTTTCCGTGGTTTGTAGGCCGCGGGGAGGCCGAGAGAGGCATGTTTGGGCGTTTTTGGGGTTTTTCCATGTTTTGGGGTGAGCCGCCCGATCTATGGTTTTAGCCCATGATTCTATGTTTTGGTGGCTTAGATGCATGCTAGGGGTCCCCAGGGGTCTTCCCCCTTGTTTTCCCCCTCTCCGGTGGAGGTACGGGGGCGTGGTTGGTGTTTTTGGGGTTTTCCCGCCGTAGCGTGCTCTGGGGCAAGCGACGGTCACTCCAGTGACCGTCACATGCTTGTAACGCCCCTAGAGGGGTGCGTTACTTCCCTGGGTGTTGGCCTTTGGGGTCGAGGGCTGTAACGGTCCTGCGACTGGCCGCCGTTTGCTAGTGACGCCCCTGGGCTGGGCCGTCACATGCGTTTCGACCGTTGGTTTTTGACCGTTGGGGGTCAGGCCATGTAACGCACCGAGATAGGCGCGTTACATGCGTGTAACGCACTGGGGCAGGAGCGTTACTTCCTGTTGTCCCCCATGTGGATGGGCCAAGCGACGCACTGGGCCCAGCGCGTTACTTACAAGCGACGCGCTGGGGCAGGCGCGTCACTTCCCTTTCCATCCCGAGCGTGAGGGCCATGCGACGCGCTGGTCTAGGCGCGTCACATGCGAGTAACGCACTGAGCCCGACGCGTTGCTTGCAAGCGACGCGCCAGGGTAAGCGCGTTACTTTCCCTGTGGTTTTGGAGGGTGTGGGGCGCCGTGTGACGGCCTGTCTCAGGCGCGTTACTTTCAAGCGACGCACTGGAGCAGGCGCGTCACTTCCCCTACCCCTCTGGCCGTGTGACGGTCTGCCTTAGACCGCCATTTGTAAGTGACGGCCCTAGAGTGGACCGCCATTTGGCTGTGACGGTCCAGGGTCGGACCGCCACTTCCTGTGTTGCCCCATGAGGGTGGCAACCTCGCTTTTCTCCGACCGTGGTCTCCGTGCGACGGGACTAGTGCGTGGGGTGATTCCCACACGTTGTCGGGCTTGGGCGTTGTTTTCCGTAACTTGAGAGTCTACTCCTTCAGTGACCCTCCACTAGTCGTAGCCTACTAGTACGCGTGTGCTAGTCGCACCAGGGAGTGGTGTACGGGCTGACCTTTAGAGACGGTTTGTGGACCGGTTACCGTTGGGCCCCACGTCTTGCAGCCAGAGTCCGGCTGAGGGGAAAACCGGTCAGAGGGCCAGACCAGGGACGCGCGGTCTGTGTGTGCACACGTGGTTGGGGGCGGTTGGACCCACGTCGACGGGCGTGACCCCAGCTAGTCACTTGTTGTGGTTACTTGTACGGTGTTTGCGCCTCGGGTAGGACCTACCATGTCAGGCGGTTCACCTGCGGTGCGGTGTAAGACGTCAGGGGACGCTACCGGCTGTGCTTCTAGTGGGTGGTACTCCTGTCGAGTACGGAGTGTCAGACTGTCAGTCGTGTGTTTCCGACCTTCGGGTTTTGACGGTTCGACCGTTGAGTTTCGGTCTTCTCGTACCGTGGCACGTGTGTCGGTTTGCGTGCCGTTAGGGTCTAGTTCTGTAGAGTACAGGGCTTTCCTTTCCGAGGTACCTTCCTACCGCTAGGGTAGTGGTTTCTCGTTTTACGAGGTAGGGTTCGAGTGATCCCTACTGAGTCTTGTTCCGAGACTCATTCCCTGCGTGTTTTCACCGTGTTTCAGGTGAGGCGCCACCTTCGGGGAGCGTGTCAGGAGCGCAGCGGAAGCGTGGTGCGGGTGCCCAGAGGTAGTGCCAGAGGTCAGAGCCGGGGGATGCCCCGTGTAGCTGTACTTTTCTTTCTTGTCACTGTACTAGTCGTGGACTACTGTTGCTGTTGTGGTTATTTTATTGTGGACCATGTAAAATGTTAATTCATTTCCTGCTTAATATCATAACTGTTTAATTTCTGCAATTATTTGTGATGCTTGTGTAGTTTCCACACCATCCTTTTAACCCTTCCGAGTCTTCGGGCTCGTGGGTGGCGGTGCGAGTCTCGGGTTATCGGGCCTTCCCGGTAATCGGATTCTCGGGTCGTTACAGGTCAGGTTGACCAAAACATGGATTTGACATCTAGGACACAGAAATTAGACTTTTAGGGCTTAGAATCAATTGAATGGGCTCACAATGGGCCAGAGAATCAATCAAATAATGAACAATTTGGGGCGTTATCAATGAGAATAATAGAATTGCTCTACTCATGGGCCAAAAACAAGTGTCTATGGAAGGTAATGCCTCAACTTTTTGACGGTGAGCACTAGTGCTAAACACATTTTTCCATAGGGGAATAATGATGTTTAGGGCCGACTAGCTTTCTACTAAGGTAGTAGGGCGACTACTCTTTACCTTCTTCATTTATTTGTGCCAAAAGGGCTCCCAAATAAGTGCCCATGGTGGAAATGTAGTGTATAAGAGGGTTTCCTTTGACCGTGCTACAAAGATCAAGGAAATATAAGTTGAAAATGAATCCTAAAAAATGTGTGTTTGGTGTTTCATCGGGCATGCTACTTGGATTCATTGTAAGTAAAAGGGGTATTAAGATCGATCCCAATAAGGTGAGGGCAATTAGAGAGATGCCACCTCCGAAGAATTTGAAAGAAGTCAGAGGATTAATCAGGAGGTTATAATTTACTCGTTGGTTTGTCTCCCAACACTCACAAAGGTTCAACCTTTCTACGAATTGACTAAATCGGGAGTCAAATTTAATTAGGATTCTAAGTGTCAAGAGGCCTTTGACGGATTGAAGAGGTATCTAGCTAATCCTCCTGTCCTGAGGTCACCTATTCTAGGCAAACGTTTGATTCTCTATGTCTCAGTCCTAGATGACTCTATAGGGAATATCCTTGCACAAATGGATGAAGAGGGCAAGGAGAGGGCAACTTACTATTTGTCTAAACTTCTCAACCCCTGTGAGTAAATGTATATAGCTATGGAAAAGACTTGCGCTACTTTGGTCTAGGTGGTGCAGCAATTGAAGCACTACTTTCTAAGTCACGAAGTCCAGCTGAATGTTGTAGAGTCGAGTTGGCAGATTTAGAGGGGGGTGAATAGATCTACTCCCTTAAAAAAATTGCAGTTAAAATGATGATACTCTTATGGTAGATAGACAAAAAGAGCGATCACAGACAAAACAGATCAAGTGCACTAGAGATGAAGATCGGAACTACCTGTGAATGGGGGTACGTAGAAGAGATGAAGCAATCACACAATCATCCACGCAGAATCACAGGATTTTTAAGTGGTTCGGTTGCACCTCTGTGCTCACCTACGTCCACCCCTCACCCAATTCAGTGAGGACCACTAGCTGCAGTTGCAACAGCAACTCGGGGATAAATCCCCAAAACACACCGCTGATTCATAGCTTCCAACACACACACGTTGATTCCAGCTTCACACAAACAGACACGCTGATACACAGCTTCACACACACATTAACCAAAACTATTCGAAAAGAGAAAAATAGAAAGCAAAAACACAAGAACACAATGTAGCTTCTGAAGAAGCACTCTAGATGATCCTTCGATGCTCTATTTCACTCAAGCTGGAGGGCTTTCTTCTTTTTTTTCTTTCTCTTTCAGATCTCTCCCTCTCTGACTCACTCTCTTTCTTTTCTCTTCTAAGGCTGCTCTCGTACTTTGGGCTCAGACAACATAATTCTTTCTTTTCTTGTCTCTCCTTTTCTTCTTCTTGTTGTTATTTTTGTTGTTGGAGAGAGGGTTTATTTATATCCTAGATAATGGGCCGATCGTCCTCTTCTCTAGTCCACTGCTCTATATTTTTGGGCAAATAAGGAATATTCCTCATCCTTGGAGCCTTCCAAAAGTCAAGGTACGATGCCCATACCATCTGCCAATAATTGGCATCTCAGAGCACGTGCACGGGGCTGGCTCACGCCCAGACGTATCTGGGCTCGTCTTTACATCTCTGTCGACCAGATTAAGGAGTCTTTCGACAACCTCAATATGTATTTCTGGATTCTGCTAAAATCGGTCGGTCGGACTTTGTTTTTGGTTGACCGAGGTGAACAAGACTTCTGGATGAAGTAGATCTATGTCGACCTGTCTTCTCTTATCATCTCTGTCGACCTGTCTTTTTACCTCTGTCGAGCTTGGCATCGTGTCTTCTGCTTCTCTGTCGACTAGTTGTATGATCTTGTTGACCAAGCTCTGTATACTCTTCTTCTAACCTTGATGGTTCAATCGACCAGCTCTTCAGTCCTGTCGACTGGACAATTCATTACTTAGTCAGAAAGCCATCTGATCTAAGTGCACTCATATTTGATCATTAAAATGTTCTATAATGATTCATAGTTAGAACATCATCAAAACCAATCACACAACATTCTCCCCCTTTTTGATGATGGCAACTATGAGTCATTATGTGCATTTAGCTCCAAGTACAACAATTTAGAATAAAAGAGAAATCATATGTTCCTTCATCCAACAAGAAATCAAGTAATCACATGGAATGGGATTTTGAAAGAAATTGATTTTTCATTGATTCTGAAACTTGATTTACAAATGAAACACACATTCATTCCAAAATGATAATTTCATCATACAGACAAGCAAACAAGATAGCCTTTACAGACCAAACACCAGACAAACCCTTTACATCATACTCAGACTGAGACTTCATCACCTAAGACTTCATTACCTAAGTACACATAAGTACCCACCAAATAGATGACTCATCACTTTCTCTCCCTTTGACATCATCAAAACAGGAAGATCTATAGGGGCAATCAAGTTCTTCTAGATGGGTGGCCTTGGTGGTGAGGTGAATGAGGAGCTTTGAACAGCTCTGGCAGACGCATTTGAGGCCTGTGGTGGTTGTGGAGAGGGATTTTGTGGAGGAGATCTGATGGGTGCTGCATGAGCTCGAGGACCTTGGCATCCAACATATTCACTTTCATCTTGTCCCTCAAAGGTGGCCATCTGGAGATGTCTTTGCAGAACCCTTGTGTCCATTCGCGTGTGGTGAAGATTGTTCTCCATGTACTGAAGAGATTGATCCACGCTTACAAAATTGCCCGTTGCTCTATGTAAATCACAATTGATTTCATAAAACCGTTGATGGGCATTCCTGATGCTTGCTTCCACTGATAGCAGTCGATCATTCATTATTGACTCCATCCCATTTATTTTATCATTGAGACGGGATTCCATTGAGTGTAGTGAGTCCTGGAACTGACTGAATAAAGCATGTAAATACTGATGCCGGCCAGGTGGATGAGTGGATGAAGCAGGGAACTGAGAAGATGAGGCATGATGTTGTTGTGTAGTGGGTTGTGGTCGAGGTGGAGAGGATGGTGGAGTCACAACCCGCGGAGGAGGTATGTAGGGAATGACATCTTGGCATGGAGGCTGGGCAACAGGTGACTACTGTGGAGCAGGGGATACAACATGAGGATCAATTGGATTTTTAGGTTGAGGATCAATTGGATTTTCAGGAGATTCTGCAGGGAGAGGCTGAGAATGCAATGTGCGAATCACCACATCAACCTCCTTTCTGAATTTCATGAAGGTCTGAATGGAGTGATGAGTGTAGATATTTCTCGCCGGAATGTCAATGTAGACTTCATTGGATAAATTTAACTTGTGATGCTTGAAAATAGCAGTAAGATGGCAGGGGAGTGAACGAGATTTTTCATGAAAGCACCGTTGGACTAGTTGGTACATCAGGAAAGGCAGGCAAGCTGTGGGTGGCCCTGAGGTGGGCAAGAACCTCGAAGCACTCAGGGAGGACACCCCTACCATCGTGGATGTGATAACGATCGACAAGAGGGAGACACTACCTCTTGGGCGTGGGAAGGCTCATCTTCTCCGGAGACGTGATGATGACAATTTCCTGCAAACGATGGGGAAGACGAGATGCTGCCAATGTTCTTGAGATGCGGACGGTGGGCGTGTCTTCTGGGTGGGGGCGCTTGGGGATCGAGTGGGGTAGAAGGAGGAGGAGGAGGAGGTAGAGGGATCAACATCTTCTAGAGGTGGTGGGAGATGGGGCAAGTGAGTATGAGGCATTATTCTTTTCCAGAGGAGCAGAGTCGAGGAAAAGGTTGGAGGCAGAGGAGGATGAGATGGGGTAGAGAGGGCGAAAACATGAGGGGAAGAGGGCTGCTCTTTCTGTTACAAATTAGAAAACCCTGGCCGCAGTGGGGTGCGTGAGCACCGGAGGGGTCTCTCTCTCTCTCTCTCTCTCTCTCTCTCTCTCTCTCTCTCTCTCTCTCTCTCTCTCTCTCTCTCTCTCTCTCTCTCTGCGACCCCAGTGAGGTGTAGCCAGTGCCGGAGGGCCCTCTCCGGTGCTCCTCTCTCTCACACACTCTATCTCTGAGCTCTCTCTCTCTCACACACACACTCTCTCGCTCTCCCCCTCTATGTCCCTCTTTCTCTCCCCCTTTTCTCTCTCCCTGTGACCCCAGTGGGGTGCACTCAACATTGGGAGGATTGTCGGCGTCGGGAGGGAGGGGTCCCCCCTCTCTCTCTCTCTCTCTCTCTCTCTCTCTCTCTCTCTCTCTCTCTCTCTCTCTATATATATATATATATATATATATATATATATATATATATATATATATCCTGGTCTTTTCTCTACCCTAGTTAGACTAGACTATGATTACCTTAACTTAACCGGACTTTAACTCATGGTGAGAGAATGTGAGTTAGGCGGGCTTTTTGCTAAGAGTTTGAAGATTTTGGGGGTTTTGGATAAATAGATAGATTAGAGAGCTTATTTCTACTTTCAAAATTTTTTAGGGGCTTAAACCAAAAATCCCTTAAAAATATATGTCTTGTCACCTCATGTATAATAATAATTCAACTAATTGGGATCAGAGATATACAATCTATAACATATGAAAATGTAAATATAAAGATAAATTTTCATACAAATGCTTTTTTCAGAAGGATATAAATGCGAAAGGCTCAATATGAAGTTGTGCAAAGTGCAAACTGCAAAAACACGAACAAAAAAGTTGAGAACAAGGTTTGCCAAACCGATCTGATACGGGCGATATTACGGGCGTACCGACCATACCGGACCATACCTGCCATAGATTGGTACGATCGGTCAGTGGTACGCAATCTATACGTATCCTATGTTTTTTAAATATTATATATATTATTTTATATTAAATATGATTTCATAATTAGTTTGGTTAAGAGTCTTCATTTAGAAGGTTAGGATTTGTGTTCAAATCACACTAGTGGCATTATTTTCTTACTTTTTTCATTATTCTTTAAGAAAAATAAGTCAGAAAATACGTGACATTTGTGAGATTTGAATCCTTTATCTCACACACAACTATTAATCACTAAATAACACATAATATTTTATTATATTTTATAATAATATATATTTATTAAATAATTTTTTAATATTGACACATTGCGGTATAGATCAATACGGTGTCATACCGTACTATATCGATAAAAAATTAGTACGATTAATATGATAGGACCGACGAACGTTGGTTAAGAGGAGCAAAACAGAACACGACAAAGATATAACATATATACTCAAAAATAAAACCAAAGAATTTTGGTGGGAGTGTACTGCAAGGTTGGGCCGGTCTGGTTTCTGTTGCCAACAGGGTTTGCCGGCCCGGTCGACCCGCCCGACCCGATCTCGGCTTGGGTCGGGTCGGGTCGGTCCCGTCTCGGTCCGACTCGATCCGTCCCGCTCCAAAACACCACTTTATATATATATAATATATATATAATAATATAATAAAATAGAAAAGGACACATTATATATAAAATATAATATAATATAATATTAAAATAATGGGCCGACCCGGTGGCGACCCACGGCCCGATCGACCCGGTCCCGGCCTGGGTCGGGTCGAGTCGTGCGAGTCGGTGCGAGACGCACCGGGTCGGCAAACCCTGGTTGCCAACCATGCAATCAGTGATTCAGTTACTTTGAGTAGATCATATTAATTAACAACAAATTTTTCTTTTCTATTTACCCTCACACGCCAGGTATATTCACAATTTAACATTCTAGGGGGCATGAAACATTATTTAATTTTGTTTTGGGGATGATAAAGGCTGAAAAATTGAGAGGAACAAAAGCAGGAAGTTAGAAGCAGAAATCTGTGAACGAAGAACATCCAAGAAAAATGGCGACGGCTGTTGGGTCACCGCTGAGCTCCCTCGGCTCTCTTCCTTCTTCTTCTTCTTCTCGAGTGCCTTCTCCTTCTCCGCGGAAGACCAGGAGGACCGCCGTCGCCTTCGCCAGCCCGCCCACCCGTGGGAGCAGACCGCGCGGCCCGCCAGCGCAGGGGGGGAGAGACCCCGTCGCCCCTACGTCTGACAACAACCGCTTCCTCCCTCAGGTCGCCTCATCTTCTTTCCCATCTCTCGGCATATTCTCCATTTTCCTTTCCTCTGGTTATTCGCTCATTTGTGCATATCCCCGCCCGTTGCCCCCGAGGGAAGTCCACTGGGTAAGCTGCCCCCTCTCATCTTTATATTCCTTTTCTTGTATCTATGGATTGAAGATGATGAAATGGATACGGGTTCTTGCAATTTTTGTGCCTTTTTGTTTAAAGTTCTGTATGAAATATCTGTTTGGAGGGACACTTTTCCATCTGGAAATGAATACGAAAACTGCCAACTTGGGTGGAAAATGCTCCATGTGCTGGTCCGAAGCATGGATCTTCATCTGTCCGTGTATTGGTACTATTTACATATCCAAATATTATTACGACTTACGAATGCATCCAGTTTATTGTACTCTTCGTAGTTTGTTTAAATTTCTGCATGAGATGTTTGTTTGGAGGGACACACTACTTTGAAACTATAAAGGGGAAAGCTGCCAACTCGGGTAGAAAACAGTCCGTATGTTGGTGCAATGCTTGGATCTTTAGGCATGCAAATACTACTCTTACTTAGGTAATCTTATGTATTAATTCTGAGTCCACTGTTGCAATGTCATCTGAAAGAAATCAAGGTTGTCGACGGATTATGAGGGAAGAACATATCTAGGCAAAAAAAAGAGGGTTTTTTGCATAGACAAGAAAAATTGCAGATATATCATTCCTGGAAATATATTAGCATATATATCATCACTATTTTGAAAAACTTTCAAAAATGTCATCGTAGTAACCTCACATTATCACCCGTCAACCTAACCATGGTTAAGCTTAACCAGACATGGGAAAAGACGAAAATGCCTATGTTTATCTCTCTTAGGGTTTGATTTATTTGTAAAAAAACTCAAAATAGAATCTTAAAGCAAAAATAACACATTTAATAGAGATATATAAACAAATAACTAAGACTTTAGAGTTGAAACGCATGGAGAGTCATCTTCTTCCTCTCCTCAATGGGGTTCCCAAAGCCTAAATGCAATGGTGGGCCGCCATCCGGCAGGGCCAGCCTCTATCGGGGAGAGGCGAAGGCGGCCCAGACGGAGGCAAAAAGTGGGGTGGCCAGTTTGATTGTTATCGATGGAATTGCTGAAGATGGCGAGCCGGCCAGGGAAGGCCGGCACACAGTTGGCGAAGGAGGCGGAGATAAGTGGCCAAGGGGAGAGAGAGTAGGGGCTAGCAAGGGTGTTGTCCTTGTCGAAGACAACCCCCCAGAAGCAATGTAATCAGAGGCATGAGGCGACTAAGGTGACCAAGGGGTCGCCTTATGCCTAAAACGCCTAGGCGATGGCCTAGGCATTTGAGGTGTTTGAGGCATTTTATCAAAAAATATATATACAATTCAAAAAATATAAATACTTGTCTAAATATCAAAAAAAATACATACATACAATCAAGATTTTCAATAAAATTAACAACAACAAGATTTGAGGCGAAAATACATAGAGTAAGTCAATCAAGATCTCTTGGGACTAGCCCTCCTAGGAGTGAGGCATTTGAGGCGAGAGCGAGACGGTTTGGGGCTGCCTCGCCTCAAAAACTGCCTAGGCGAGCGCCTGGGCATATTTTTGATAACATAGCTCGGAAGTCGAACCGCTTCAGCTCCCGCCAATCGACCCACCAGGTGTCGGACGCCCAGACACGCGGGATCGCCAGTCGCCGCCTCTCCTTTGTTGCCACTACAGGGAAGGAGGAGGCCACCCCCGCTAAGTTCAGGTGCTGCCTCGGCGCCTCCTCGAACCACCTCCTAACACCACTCCAGCCCATCACAGTGCTGCTGCCCTCAGCCTGCCCCCCTCGACTACCTCCCAGCCGGCTGCTCCTGGGGGTAGTCGTGGCAATGTCGCAGCTGCCGCAGGAGCAGCATCAGCTAGTGAGGTTGCAATGAGGGGAGTGGAACCCCCCTCCCCTGGCCGCCCCCTCCCCCCGCCGCCGGCCTGGAACCCCCTCCCCCCGCTGTCGCCGGTCAGCAACCCCTCCTGCCGTCACCATCTCTCTCTCTCTCAAAAAAAAAAAGAGAGGGGTATTTTGGTCATTTGACCTTTAACTGACGGGAATATTAGAATCGTTGTGGAATATTCAAGGCCCCATCGACGGAAGTTAATTGTAGTGCCATTTTGAAAGTTTTTCAAAATAGTTGTGATATATATGCTAATACGTTTCCAAGATTAATATATCTGCACTTTCACCTGCAACAATGGTTTTTGTGCAAAAAACCCAAAAAAAATGCTAAAGGGATCATGTTGAAGGCATCTACTATTGAAGGGAGAGGTACACTTTTGTTCCATTTTATAGCCTGGCCGGTAGGAAAGATGGGCGTCTTTTTTATTTATTCTGCCTATGGTTTACAGTATTATAGATTATGCTGGAATGGATCCGGGTTATCTTACATACATAGTTTTGTGAAGGTTCCTGGGTGAAAAGTCTGTTTGGACTTTGGAGGACACTTGTCCCTTTGGAAATAAACGAGAAAAAAGCCAATCTGGGTAACCAATAGTTCATTGGATCTTTTAACACTCTATTGCATCTTCTTGGCTAGCAATTTTGATTGTCGAAAAAACAAATGTGGATACTCTATAGATTACAAATGGGTTTGGATGCTGATACACTATTGTCTATAACAAGGTGATGGCATTCATTCACGAGCACAGTACAGTCGCTATCTCTGATTCTGGCTCAACTCACCTGGATATGAGATAATAGAGTGTCCACATCCAAGACTTTCAACTTTCAACTCCACTTTGTTTCGGCATTTTTGAGCAAATCAAGGATGAATTTGACAAATTTCCTATGTTATCATCTCTGCATTTGGATGACAGTTCTTTGCTTGGACACTGTGACAGTACAACCTACACCTCCACAGAACCATGTGAAGGGAATTGCTCATTTGTGGGCTAAACCATCCTCCACATACCCGATAGCCTTGACCAAAGACAATGTACAGCTGGCATGGGCAGTTTCCTTGGTGTTATTAGAAAGAACCTTCATGTCTCTACCCATGGCCTTTGCAGATTTGGTCATGTTGCCCAGTTTCCTTTGATTAGTTCGCTGCAACGGCAATAGGGTGTAGGAACTTCTACTGCTCCTCTTTTTATGAAAATCAGAAACATTCAGATTACTTGGTTTCATAAACATTTTCACTTTTCTCAGATCTATGTCAGGATCTATGTTTCTTTATGCAAAGCTTTCTCAAATAAAACATTGAGACCCAAGTTTCACTCCTGATTGAAATCGTGCAAGTACTAAGTTGCCAACCTTATCGTTAAGGGCTAGAAGATGCCATAATTTGAGGCATCAAGCATATTGTTATATTCATATCTCTTGAAGCCTCCAGGATCGAGAAAGGTAAATATTCACATAAGTGATGAGAAGATTTAGGTGTAGCCCCAATTGATGAGCTTAGGAAAATTAGGCCTAGATAGTTTGGTCATGTGCACTATCAGTGCCATTTAAAGTGTGATTAAATTCAAATGGAGGATTGTGAAAGGAGTTGGGGAAGGCCTTTAATAAGGTGGCTTGACATAGAAGAAGGAATTTGACCTTTCCAAGATTAACTACTGAAATGGCATTTAATAGATTAAAATAGTGGGATATGATTCATGCATAAATGGGATAACACTCTATTGATCATCATCGTCATCATATGATGAACTGTATGTTGGATGAATAAAACATTTTTTTTGGAGGTACATATATGGCTGGCAGCTCCTCTTTTAACTCAGCCACTTGTTCAAGTTTCTATTTGTCTGTTAGACATTGACTCGTACATTTTCACTTTTCTCAGATCTATGTCAGGATCTATGTTTCTTTATGCAAAGCTTTCTCAAATAAAACATTGAGACCCAAGTTTCACTCCTGATTGAAATCGTGCAAGTACTAAGTTGCCAACCTTATCGTTAAGGGCTAGAAGATGCCATAATTTGAGGCATCAAGCATATTGTTATATTCATATCTCTTGAAGCCTCCAGGATCGAGAAAGGTTAATATTCACATAAGTGATGAGGAGATTTAGGTGTAGCTCCAATTGATGAGCTTAGGAAAAGTAGGCCTAGATAGTTTGGTCATGTGCACTATCAGTGGCATTTAAAGTGTGATTAAATTCAAATGGAGGATTGTGAAAGGAGTTGGGGAAGGCCTTTAATAAGGTGGCTTGACATAGAAGAAGGAATTTGACCTTTCCAAGATTAACTACTGAAATGGCATTTAATAGATTAAAATAGTGGGATATGATTCATGCAGACAACCCGAAATAAATGGGATGACACTCTATTGATCATCATCGTCATCATATGATGGAGTGTATGTTGGATGAATAAAACATTTTATTTGGAGGTACATATATGGCTGGCATCTCCTCTTTTAACTCAGCCACTTGTTCAAGTTTCTATTTGTCTGTTAGACATTGACTCATGCCTTGTGGTCCAAGCAGGAGGATGTAAACTATTTGTGGAAATTAGCAGCTGGGTCTGTTGGCGGTGGTGCCATCATAAAGTATGGCAGCACTCTTTTCCCTGAGATAACAAGACCCAATATCTTGGAAGCACTGTTAATGATTGGACTACCAGTGATTGTGTCCGTTTCCCTTTTGATCAAAGAAAGCACCTCTGACGGTCGAAATTAACATCCTTCCATGCGGAGTCATTGTGTAAACTGTCATGCGACGAAGACCATGTTTCTATCTTCTATTGTATGTTTCAGTCTGAGAAAACTTCTAATAGAATGCATTGCCACAGCATCTATTGTTTTTTTTCCCCCCTCTATGTTACAGTAAGGTAAAATTTCTGGTTGCGAAAGTACATGGAAACATGTAACAATGCCATTATGTACTCTGCAATGTCAGACTTCTCTGTGAGAACCTCCCCAAGAGTACATGTAGAAGTTCATGCTTCATTCAAAGCCCATGAATCTGTACCTTCTATGAGCGTTAAGATTAAACAGCTTGCGAGATGTAGTCGCATGATGTTGCTCAGGATGAGACTATTTGGTACATCAAAGGAATTTGTGCCTTTGGGCATGAGCATTCTTCCATCTTGTTGTTAACAGCTCATGTGTTGAAGCTTCCCTTCACTCAGTTACACTAGTTAGTCGAGCAAAATTAGTACTACCTAATAGATCTGGCCGGTGGGAGGCTGGAAAAGGCGGCGGTGGCCGGACCCCCCCCCATCCCCCACCTCCCACGTCCCCCTACGGCCCCCTCCCCTGGATGGCCTCCCGGCGCCTCCCACCTCCTCCGCCCTCCACCGCCGCCTTCTCCCACCCACCGGCCACCCTCCTCCCTCCTCTTGACAAAAAAAAAAAAACTCAACATTTCAGTTATCTCGCCGGTCCCCGTTGGCCTGCACCGTGGCTCGCCGCCCTGCACCGCCCTTCGCCGCCGTGCACATTTCACTTTTGTAGGTGAGAAGGTTAGAAGGGGCATCTATGATTTGTGAGATATGGACAGTGTTTGGAACACCCAAAAAGAAATATTTAAAGTTATACTTGAGGACATGTGAAAGAATTATATAAATACAAAGATTTAACAGTCTGTTAACAGAAAAGTGATGATAAGGGCATACGTGATATTTAATTCAGGTAAGAAAGGTATATATGTAAATATAAATGCAGGATAGATTTTCACACAAATTCACCTTTAACAGAGAAATATATGTAAAAGTTTTATTATAGAATATAATTATTAAATTTTGTTACGACACTTTTTTTTGTTTGTTAAATTTGTTACAATACAAAACTGATAAATAGTATACTGACCAAATTATTAAAAGTTGATATTCAAATATGTTTAAATGAATCATTGAAGTGTTTTCTTTCAGATCTTAACATAAAATGTCAACCTAATTGTCCAAGTGTCATGTCACATCCAAATGTCTGATATGACTTTTAACACAGATAGAACTGTCAATCAAATCATGTGGAAATTATTGCACTTGTTACTTGGATTCCAAAAGACAGTAGACACAAAATATTAAACTAAATAGAAGAGAAAAAACCATACCTTTTTTTTTCTCGTCCCAAAATGGACATAGAATGTTTTAAGAATAGTATTCTTCAATCGCCAATAGTTAACCACATGGACCACACATAAGCTCATCTCTTAAACCCTGTTTGAAAAATGGGCAGGGTTAAGGTATACCCGAGGTCAGGTAAGAGATATCTGTGTGAGATGAGAAGTGGAGTTCACGTTTTCTCTTTCATGGGTTAAGGAATCTTATTCTAATCTATTCTAATATCAAACCGGGCCTAATATAACTTTGGGACTAGGGCTGCCAATGGATATAGATATTATCTACACCCAATTTTTTAGATATTTATCTGAATTCAATATCCAATGAATGCAATTTGACATCTGTTTAAATCTGAAACAAAAAAAATAGGCATCCCCTATGATTATTATCGACTAATGATATCTTATATATTAACTCTTCCATGTTTACTGACTACAAATTTCCTTTGAATCTACTTGTGTATACCGTATTTAGACACTGTTGAAAAAAATGCCCTTTTCTTATAAATGAACTATTTTAAGTTTATGACAAAATAAACAGATTTTAAATATCTCGGAAAAAATGACTAAGTTAAAATACATGTTTAACGCCATTTCAGCTCTCTTAACACTCAAGCAAAATCAAGATAGATTTGTTTCTGGGCAAAACTGGACGAAATTAGGCATCATTGCATCTAAGTCTAAAACTCAGATGGAAGCAACACCTAAATAAGATGACATTGCATCTGTTTTCCATCGCCGAGAAAGATAAGTTAGATGATGTAAGATCCAATGCCAAAATAGATGAAATATCTTCGTCAAAGAACTCCATCATCTAAAAGATATCCTAGTCAAAGTAAGATCTAAAGCCAAAGTAGATGAAAAACTTCACCCAAGTCCTCTTCATCCAAAATGTTAATATAGATTAACAATTATTGTTAATAGCCGGGCACACCCTAGAAAGGGAGTGAATAGGTGTGTCTTGAGATATGATTGCGAATTAAAATTTTGTCTAAGCTTATTATGTATGCATCAGAAAATAAATGTACGAGTAAGCTATCAAACCACACTGAACAAGAGATTTATATTGGTTCGGTCAGCCTTCAGCTTCCGTACGCCTAGTCCCCCTTGCAACTCGCCCGAGTGTTCTACTAACCTTCAATGGTTACACCAGTTGATTCTAAGGGCCAACTCGTCACTTGATTTTTCTAGAAATTTCGTACCAACTAACCTTCGAGAGGATAGTCGCTCAACTGATTTCACGGATATCAGCGAGCCAACCAATCACTCACGGTACTGGTAACACTGGGCAACATATGCTCTTCACTCAGTGCCCTTTAGACAGTAATACAAAACATAGAAATGTAAATAAGTAAGATAGAAATGAGGAGGAGGGGAATGAGAATATCGTTACATCACAATATCCCCCTCTTGAATGCTTCCTAAAATGAAGAACTTTAGTAGTGGGGTTTAAACGCGATGGAGTTCTTCTTGTCAAGGATGCCCTGGAAGAGAGATGCTCAAATCACTTGAACGCAGGAAGGCGCTATGAGACTTTTCTCATATGAAGCATGCTCAACCGTGTCATGTGTTGCCTTGATGCAATCTTCGTATATTTATGGGATGAAGATAATGTATCTGTTAGACACAAATTCATCCAACGGTCGGATCTTAAGTACTCGGTCTTTGGAGATTGGTTGGAGCTCCTGGTTCTTGATCTTTTGATCGCTAAGTCCATACCAGCTTCTACCTTAACATTTGTTCCTTGATCTTCTGAGTAGAGTGAAATCCCTGAGCTGAGTTGCATCTTGTCAGTTGTTGTACAGATTTATTTTCTCAAATAATCAAGAATTAAAGGTGCGGGACCACTCTCTAACACCTTACGAGCGCTATTTATTTAGCGTCTCTACAACAATCCAGACTCGATTTCGGACCCGAAACATCTTGTCATGCCCCACAGCAATCTTAACACAAAGAGGGGATCACCCCCGATCACCTAATAAGCGGCATCGGGCCGCCCACACTTTAGTCCCCTGGCCAACCTTGGGACTTGCAGCAACACACCGCGTCGTGCGGCATTCAACAACGAGGCTAGGAACCAAGGGAACACCGCAATCCGGACATTGGCACCACAAGACGCACCGAGTTCCAAACTCTCGAGACTTGCCATAGCTAAGGATTCCATCCACGACCATCATGGCACTCAACCAATCCCGAATATCACATCCGCCAAACAACCGGCGCACTAAACCATAAATCACCAGGGCGCTTAAACAACTCCAGTATCTCCCTCGACTACTCATCATGGCATCCATACAGGGTCTCATCCTCAACACCAAACACCTCTCATTCCTTGGATCCACCCCTGGAACATCCATGCCGACCAAGGTCGGTCAACTCACTAGCTCAACTCTGAGCAACGCACACCTACACCATATAACCAGCCCAAATGGTCATGACTTGTTCACAATACCAATCGCTAAGTGACTCCAATCTGAGCCACGCGACACAATTCGCGGAAAAGACTAGCGCCATAATTATCCTCATCCGGCAACTCTCACTGCTGAGCTCCCCGATTCTCAATTCTACTAATGCCACCTAGCACGATACTGCTGCCGACACCCGACAACCCAGGCCACTCACATGGCCAGCACAGCCTTGCCCCCAAAGGCAACTTTCTACAACTGATCACAAAACTTCCAGGACATGCTTACCATTTAAACACACGCCATTCGCCACTACCCATCCGATCCTGGAGCCTGTGGGTCATAGGCCCACCACGCTTCCACTATGCAACTCTGCACCAATTATACCATAGAAACGGGGGAAAACCTGGCATCCGCCATAACACAACCTCCAATATAATTAACTGAATCCAGAAATAGAGGTGGAGCCCACACTCTTCAGTTCTGGAACACAATCTCCCCTTCCCTCGCCTGACAATTCACCTACACGTGTAGGTCTTAACATTAGGGCATATCGGGAGGCTCAACACCAACCTTTACAACACAACACGTTAACCCGGCTGGTGACTCTAGTCACCCGATTCTATACCACCTTATCGGCACCTACACACCAAGACATAAAGGGGGATGAACACATGACCCCCTGCAGACAGCTCCACTGCCAACAGACAGGATGCTCTCGGGAACTCCCGAACACACTTCGAGAAAAGCAAGCACATGAAAGCACAATCATAACAAGAAAACGGCAGAATTAACACAAGCACAACATACAATAACCAAAATTCGCACATACCTTCCACGAGGTGAGTACAACTGACTTCGCCCGGTCAAGTGCCTCGCGCACTTCGGGATCCCTAACTCGCCAGGCTGGTGGACCGCTATAGAGATGGCTGGGACTGGGGCGGCCGCCGTGGGCAGTCGCTAACAATATGTCTGATCTGACCACACCTAAAACACTCCAGATACGCTTCATCCACAATGCATGGCCTGCCCTCATGAAACCCGCCGCACCTCAGACATTGTCATGGCTGCTCATTCATACCATGTCGTAGTGGTCGAACCACTGACTGCTAAATAGTCACCGTTGACACTTGCTCCTCCTGCTCCTGGCGCCTCCTGCCAGACCTACATATCTGAACAACCTAGTCATCCGACTAAACCTCGATCTCGAAGGGGAAGAACTCGTGCCAGGGGATGGAAGAGATTTCAATTCTGACTGCCTCTGACACTGCTAGGGGACACATTGCTGCTGAAGGGTCCTCAACTGACCCTGACTTGATTGAGACTGCCCTGCACAGACATGCTCCTGGGTCTTCAACCAGTCCTCCTCTAAATCTATCGCGGCTTGATAGGCTGATTCCATATCCGTAACACGGGTCGCAATCAGTGGATGTCTAAGTTTTGGCCTCAGACCTCTAACGAATTGATGAGTCTTTAATCTCTCATCTGCCATGATATGCGGTGCATAGCGACCCAACTCCATAAACCGAGACCAATACTGCATTACTGTCATATCTCCATGTGACATCTCCATAAATTGATACATCCTTCTCATCCTGACAAGCTCTGGACTGAAAACTTACTTGAAGGCTGCAAGAAACTCCTACCATGGAATCTGTCGTAGAGGACGTGACTGAAATGCCGATTCCCACTCTGTAGTCCACCACGACAAGGCTGATCCATGCAACTGATAACTCGCTAGCAAGACTTTCTCATCATCCGCACATTCCATAGACCGGAACATCCATTCCACGGCATCAATCCACAATCTTGCTACACCAGGATCTGGCTGGCCTTCAAACGTCGGTGGGTGAAACTGTAGAAACTCTCGCAAAATACGTCCACGGCCACCATGCGACGAACTGCCCTCGCCAACCTCCTAACCACGACGTTGTTGAGTCATCTGCCGCACGAAGAACTGATACATGCCGGCATAAAACTCGGCCTGACTCAGCACACCCAGGGACGCTACCTCTGGAGGAAAAGACTCGCCACCCGGTTCCTCTCTATTCGGCTCCTCTTGAGCCCCTGCCAGAACTTCTGACAACAATCGAACCCGCCTCCTTGGCGCCATCCAACCTTTAACACAAACACAGAAAACAAGGGGGGTGAATAAAACAAAACACCCTATGCCATCTGTCGACTGTACTGGACTCTTTGGACTCATAAGCATTGCATAGTCTCAAATTTTCATACATTTTCACAACATGGCTCTGATACCAACTGTAACGACCCAAGATCTAGATACCGAGAATTATCCGATACCATTAGAATCCTAACCCGCCACCCACGAGCCGGAAGGCTCAGAAAGATTATTCGGGATGCTGTGGTTATGCATTGAAATTGTAAATAATAGCAGTATCGGTCACAAGGAGTCCTCGATCTCGAGCTAGGACTAGGAAAAGAACCATGCTCTCTACACAGGGCAACACCAGTCCTTCTGTCGGAAGATCCACGATAATGCTATCAGTAACTCAACCTTCACCGGCATAGAGTCCACCCCTCGAATATACACAACATGACCAAATGCGTCCCAGGTCTCGGGAGGAGCAGAAGAGACACTCACACACACCACATCCTAGGACTACCTAGGATCTGCACCTCTACACCCAACAGCACGGCCGTGTCCTACAACCTGACACGAGGTATGCGCCACTGCACCCATCAACAACGTACACTTGTCCTAACCAAGGTACACACGCTCAAACGATCTCGCCTCTACAAGGAGCGTTGTACACACAAGGCGCTCTCGCCCGGTCCAATCACGACATGCCCTTCAGGCAGTGAAACTGTAAAGCACTAACCTCCATGCTCTTAGGGAAATCCCTAGAATATGCGTACGCATGCGCCTGAATCACAGGGAACCTCAGAACAACACTACCATCTACGGGTAAACCATTTAAGGGCGGATGACAAAAACGTGGGGATCTCGACCCATAATTCATACGAGGATACCTAGCCGTGATCACAGCCCTCACGCGGGAATACCTTCCGTGGTCACGGAACTCTTACGAGGACAATCGTCACTGATAGCCCAATCACAAGAATGACTGCCCACACTACACAAGTCACACAGGGATGGCCCACTCTAAATATACGGAATAGACAGAACACCCGGAATCACGCGGACACGCATTCTGTAAAGCAACACCCCATACGGACACCCCAGGAAACAAATCGACAGAATACAGCACCCCCAGGCTCAAGGGGACTGGGCGGCCAAAGCCCTGGCCGCCCAGAGGCTGGGCGGCCACAACCTTGGCAGCCCAACCAACCATGGCCACCCACCCTGGGCACAGATAGGCCAGGGCGGCCACCAGTCTGGCCGCCCAGAGAACTGAGACAGAAGGGTTGGGCAGCCAACCCTCTGGCCGCCCACCCTGGGCACTATAGGGTTTGGGAGGCCACAAGTCTGGCCGCCCAGAGGACGTGGGCGGCCAACCCTCTGGCCGCCCAGTCAGTGGGCTACAAAAGCAGAAGAAGGGGGTAGGGCGGCCAAGCTCCTAGCCACATGTAATCTTGGGCGGCCCAACCCCTGGCCGCCCAGCAGACCTGGGCGGCCAGGCCCTTGGCCGCCCAGCTTTGGACGCGACGGCCACTCTTGTGGCCATCTCCTTCTGGGTTCGCAAAAAAACACCGAACTCCACGCGAAGTCCGATCACAAGTCCCATTCATCACGGGACTAATGGAAAAATATGGAGAATCCATCCTCGGGCATTCCTACGTCCGGAAAATAACATTTCAACCACGAATCAAGGCCTAGATCGGCCAAAAATCGTCGCTCATCCCCGAACATGCATATACCCCAAAAATAAGAAACACTCCTTGTAACGACCCAAGATCCGGATACCGGAAAAAACCCGATACCATTCAAATCCTGGCCCGCCGCCCACGAACCGGGAGGGCTCGGAATGGCTAAAAGGAGTGTGGAGGCACAAAGAAATAAGAAATATGGTAGGATAATTCAATAATTAACAGAAATAAATAAACAACTACTACAACAGAGTCTAGTCTAAAGCAGTAAAACGTACCACATGCCAAGTGAACACTCGGCCCGACGAGCTGGCAACTAAGAACCTCTGCAACACTGCACCCTCGAACCTCGAGGAAGAACCGTCACACCTGAAAAAGAGGGATGAGTCTCCAAACAGAGACTCAGCAGGGGTCCCGCGGAACCCCAACCGAAAACAACGGCGGTAGTGGAAAGGAAAGCTACAACTACAGCAGGAACAGTGAACCGGTGGCCGGTCAAAACTCGGCACGCCAGCTACTCCTACTGTACCAGAAAAACACGACCCGATCTCACGATCGGGGGCTACCGAACCACACTAGTACCACTTACCGAAGTAAAAACTCGCGGCAACCCCGCCGTGGAGACCTATCTCCTAGGACACGGCCAACCTGGACACGCTGTCCAAGGTGCAACCCCGACCACCAGCTTGCGGACACTGCACCAACAAGACGCAACCTCGATAAAGCTACTAGCACCCTGGCCACTAACTCGGAAACACCAGCCGGTCCAGAAAACCATGTCTCGCAGACGGGAAACGAAACCCAGAAACAGGAGAGTCACGTCTCACGTGACAGGAGTACCTGCCCACCAGAAGCAAGGCCGGATGCGTCCACTGACGTCTTAGTCTGCGCCTCATGTGTCCCCCTAGACCCCTGGTGCAACGGGGACACCGTACAAGTAACCACTGAACAAGTGACTAGCTGGGGTCGCGCTCGTCAGCACGGGTCCAACCGCCCCCAACCACATGTGCACACACATACCGCGCGTCCCTGGTCTGGCCCTCTGACTGGTTTTCCCCTCAGTCGGACTCTGGCTGCAAGACGTGGAGCCCAACGGAAACCAGTATAAAAACCGTCTCTCGGGGTAGCCTCGCCACCACTCCCTGGTGGGACCACTCGCGTGTCAAAAGGCTACGACTAGTGGGGAGTCACTGATGTGACCACTCTCCAAAGAGAAACTCCGAGAACCACATACGCACCCTACGCGAAAGTCGAGAAGGACCAAGTGGCGACGAGCCATTGGACTCTGGACGGTCTTCTAGACTCACTAAATCCAACGGTCCTTGAGTCACAAGACTCGGGGTCAAGACCGCCGTACGTAACAATACAAGGCCGTCAATCTAGCCTAATCCCTAAGTCTAAAACCACGGTAGCACAAATACCGAGGCAGCTCACGAGCCGTCGAGACCATTCCCTCGGGAAGGGAACTGAGAAGCCTTCCAGCCCCAGGCTGGACAGCTGGACTCACAGTCCGAGGCCACACATATGGCCCACTCGGGAACCATCTTCCGCAAAAACCCACGACATGCGAGGGAACCCCACCGCACTCACACCGATACACGGTGACTCGATCGAGCGTAACACAAAGCCTGGAACACACACACCTATGGGCACGCTAGTCGAGGTAACGTGGCACCTCCAGACACCCCAGAAACACGGACACGGAACCTATGGGGTGTCCGGGACACTCACGAGGCCGACCGCAACTCACAGAAACCACGGTCGAAGAGAAACGGGACTGCAAACCACTCGATGCAGTCTAGAGCCTGGCGGTCCAACCTTGGGCCGCTACAGTCTCTAGCGGTCCAACTCTGGTCCACCCTTGGCCCGCCAGAAGACGAATCACACAGGGCCTGGCGGTCCTACCCAGACCGCCACACGACTTCTAGCGGCACAACTCTAGTCCGCCACAATCTCTCTGGCGGTCGAACCTACGGCCGCCAGAGGAGCAAGATTCCCAATCGATCAAAAAGCACGTGCTCTGAGGCACAGCGATCAAAACGGAGTAGCGATCTAAGTCTCGACCGCCACCCCGTCTGGCAATTTATCGTGCGGCCGTCAGACGACAGAAACCCCTGCCGACAAAACAGTAACAAGTGGCGCACCCAGCTTAGGCCGCCAGGGTCTCTAGCGCGCCTACCTTGGGCCGATAGTGAGTGTGGCGGTCTCTGGAAGGACCGCTACACTCACCCGAGAACGGGACGGCGGGACCATTCCCAAAATCCCGTTCCACGTCCCGATCATCTACGGATGATGGGGAAAATAAGGGGGAAGCTCCCCCGACACCCCTAGCATGCATCTATGACCCCAAATCGGTCCGAAACGCGATCAAACGGGAGATCCGGGTCACACCTCAAAAATATGGATTTTTCCCAAAAAACTCAAATAGGCCCTCTCGGCTCACCACGGCCTACAAAAGTCACGGGAAAGAAAATGCACGAGCTGGGGGTCCATCTCCCTACCTCCATCGAAGATTTCGCATCCCGATGTCACCAATCCGCGAAGAAATGCCGTTTAAACCCTCGCCGGCTCGCGATCCCACGAACCACCTCCACCATCACGATCCTCGTCCCGTGCCCGTCGCTCCACGCCCCACGAGCCACGTCGCCCCGCCCTCGTCGCCTCCTTCGGCCGCCCGGAGTGAGAGGGGGAGAGGAGAGAACGTGAGAGAAGAGAGAGGGAGGGAAGAGAGAAATGAGAGATGGGGAGAGAGAGAAAAAGGGGTTATATATATATAGGAAAATCTAGAAATTACCAAAAATATGAAAAATAGGAAAAAATCACCTCCCTAATCCTCGGAAGACGCACAACACAGTGGTAATATCCCGGAGTCGGAGAACGCAACGGTCCACTCTGTACGGGGTTCCGAAGGTCCGATAGATAGAAAACACGCATAAAAACCAGAACGCAACCCAGGACCCACAAAGGCGCTCCGAAAATTTCAGAAAAATACCGGCGTGCTCCTTACTACACCACGGACTCAAGAAAAATCACGGGCACACCATCATTGGACCCGACAATCCGGTATAAAAATCCGAAACCCACTCGGACACAATCCGCAATCCGCAATCCGCGAAAAGACGATTCGAAACCCACAGATTCAGATCCAAAAAATTCGGGGCATTACAGCCCTCCCCCCTTAAAGGAATTTCGTCCTCGAAATTCAGGACTAACACCAAGACACAGGGGAAGAACACATTAACCAACTGACAACGATGTCAGAGCCCCAGCACGAAAAACCTCGATTCTCACAAAAACACTGATCCTGAGAGACACAGCCAGACTAACACCACGAACGACACCTCGCTCCACATGCCGCACACACACCAGCCATTAGAGCAGGCACAACACAAAAGCACAAGTCTGGTATCACCTCAGTCACAACGAAAAACCAATCATGGCACCGTTGTCACAATCTCGCTCGCCGAGGAAACGCAGTCCTCGTCACGAGAAACAGCTACCGGTCCCTCCTATGGTCGGCAGACAAAACACACCAACTTCACAACCAGCTGACAGGTCGCACACCATGCTCAAGAGAACAACCAATATAGAGCCTCCACCGGCTCATGCAGTCATCTCAACAGACCGCAACCAGAACATCGGCTCAGCACCAAGAACCACCTCACACATGGCAAGCTGAAAGCCAGACATATCACTGTGCCAACTCTGTCGGAAGACCAACTTCGACAAAGCCCAGATCCCATCCGGAAGGCACACCACAGATGTAATATCCCGGACCTTTCGGATCCTTTCTTCGTGGGTCCCGGATCTAGTTTTCGGAGTGTCCGGCTCCGTTGTGTCCGAAATTTCGTTTCGGACATCTTTCGTGTTCGGATCGGCCCGATCCAGAGTTGTTTCGGAGGCCCGGAGGCGTTCCGTGACTTTTCCGCGTGTGTTTTCCGATTCCCGGTGTGTGTTCCGGTTTTTTCTTCAGAAGCTCCCTGCGGGCGAACCGGGCGGTTCCCCCAGGCACGAGTGATACCGTTGCGATCGGTGCATTCCGAGGATTCCGGAAATGTATTTTTCTATTTTTCGGTATTTTTCCGAAAAATCGGATTTTCTATATAATCCCATTTCTTTTCTTTTTTCTTTTCTTCCTTCTCTTTCTTCTTCTTCTTCCTCCTTCCTTCCCCAACCGTGGCCGCCCTCCTCTCTCTCCCTCTCTCCCGTTCGAGCGCGGCGACCACCGTTTCGGCTACAGACGGCGGCGGTGCGACGCGGCGAGGACGTGGGCGACGTCGAGACGATCGTGTGGGCGTGCGGCAAGCGTGGGGAGGCAAAGTTTCTAAAAGCGTTCCTCGCGATTCGCGGGTGATTCGGCGGAGCATTCGCTCCATTAAGGTAGGGTGACGTTCCTTGGCCTCTTGTCGATCTTTTCCGTGATTTATAGGCCGAGGGGAGGCCGAGAGGGGCTTGTTTGAGCATGCTTGGGGTTTTTCCATGTTTTGGGGAGAGTCGCCCGATCTATGGATTTGATGCATGAATTCGTGTATTGATGGCCTAGAATCATGCTAGGGGTCCCCGGGGGCCTTCCCCTTTGATTTCCCCCTCTCCGGTGGAGGCAAGGGGGCGTGGATGGTGTTTTTGGCCGTTTCCCGCCGTTCTCGATTTTCCGAGATGATAGCGGTCTACCAGTGGCCGCGTTCACTGGTAGCGGTCGGGTGGGGACCGCCTTCACCAGGGTTTTTGACCGTTGGGGCTTGTTCTGTCGGCAGGCGGTCGCGGTCTTGCGACTGACCGCGACTGCTGGTGGCGATCAGGGGGCGACCGCTTTCACCATGGGGTTCGGCACGGTCTTCGAGACGGTTTTTTGACCGTTGGAGTCTGGTCGCGGTCTCCTGGAGACCGCTATCAGGTGAAGATGGTCATCATGCGACCGCATTCACTTTTCGCGCACCAGGGTGGTCGCGGTCCCAGGAGGACCGCGACTAGGTGGTAGCGGTCCTGGGTCGACCGCAACCACGGGAGGCGGTCCTCCGGTGACAGCGACTCCTTTTCCTTGCCAATTCGAGTCCCGGACGAGCTAGTCTCGATCCCTGTGCTGACCCGTAGTCCGACTGATGCGGGGCATCATGTGATGGCTACACGTGGGGGTGCTGTGGGGTCCCGGGAGGTGGTGACTCTGGTTTGTGTCACCGTGCGTTAGTGTGGGTACAAGGAGCGTCCCTCGTACCTGTGGTTGCGACGTTGTTTTCCGTGACTTGAGAGTCTACTCCTTCAGTGACCCTCCACTAGTCGTAGCCTACCAGTACGTGTGTGCTGGTCGCACCAGGGAGTGGTGTACGGGCCGACCTTTAGAGACGGTTTATGGACCGGTTACCGTTGGGCCCCACGTCTTGCAGCCAGAGTCCGGCTGAGGGGAAAACCGGTCAGAGGGCCAGACCAGGGACGCGCGGTCTGTGTGTGCACACGTGGTTGGGGGCGGTTGGACCCACGTCGACGGGCGTGACCCCAGCTAGTCACTTGTTTGTGGTTACTTGTGCGGTGTCTGCGCCTCGGGTAGGACCTACCACGTCAGGCGGTTCACCTGCAGTGCGGTGTAAGACGTCAGGGGACGCTACCGGCTGTGCTTCTAGTGGGTGGTACTCATGTCGAGTACGGAGTGACAGACTGTCAGTCGTGTGTTTCCGACCTTCGGGTTTTGTTGGGTTGGCCGTAGAGCTTCGGTCTTCTTACCGTGGCACGTGTGTCGGTTTGCGTGCCATGGGACCTTTGTCTTGTAGAGTACATGGCTTTCTTTTTCGAGGTACTCTTCTACCGTTAGTGTAGTGGTTTCTCGTTTTACGAGGTAGGGTTCGAGTGATCCCTACTGAGTCTTGTTCCGAGACTCATTCCCTGCGTGTTTTCACCGTGTTTCAGGTGAGGCGCCGCCCCAGGGAAGCGCGTCTGGGGTGCAGCGTGGTGCGGGTGCCCAGAGGTAGTGCCAGAGGTCAGAGCCGGGGTATGCCCCGTGTAGCTGTACTTTTCTTCCTTGTCTCTGTACTAGTCGTGGACTATTGTTATTGTTGTTACTTTCTGTTGTGGACCATGAAAATGTTAATTTATTTCCTACTTAATATTATAATTGTTTAATTTTTACAATTATTTGTGATACTTGTGTAGTTTCCACACCATCCTTCTAACCCTTCCGAGTCTTCGGACTCGTGGGTGGCGGTACGAGTCTCGGGTTATCGGGCCTTCCCGGTAATCGGATTCTCGGGTCGTTACAGCTGGTATCAGAGCCAGGTTGTGGAATTACATGAGAATCATAGGTAATTGTAGTGGTCCACTAGTCCACAGCGATGATGTACAGGTGACGTTGGCATTAGGCATCGTGTGTTTTTTTTGACCTTGCCGTTTTCGTGTTTCCTGTCTTTTTGCTTCAGGAGCGAGTATGGCGCCTTGGAGGAGCTCTCGCTCTCAGCAGGGGCAGTCGGCTGGAGGTCAGGAGATCCAGCAGGGGGTCCAGAGGGACCAGGAGGAGCTTAGTAGAGCGCCACTGGGGGCTACCGAGGCCGCGGATACTGCGAGAGTTCCGGGGGCCGAGGATTTCTTCCGTGGCATGTACCAGCTTATGTCTCAGCAGTTCGGCGGAGAGGCTGGTGAGGGCTCGTCTGTCAGGGGTGGGCCAGGCCGAGCAGTGAGGGACTTCATGCAGTTCCATCCACCTTACTTTAGCGGCCAGGCAGACCCTGATGCGGCTCGTGATTGGCTCGATGAGATGGAGCGGGTGTTCAGTTCTGCGAAGAGTGCTGCCGAGGACAGAGTGGTGTTGGCCTACAACCAGTTGCAGGGTACGGCTCGGAGGTGGTGGTCTTCCGAGTGGAAGACGTCCTTTCAGCTTCGTCCACTTGAGCAGATCGAGTGGGATGACTTTGTCAGTGCTTTCGAGCGTACATACTGTCCAGATATTGTTGCCACGCAGCGGATGCGAGAGTTTCTGGAGCTGGTGCAGGGTGACATGTCCGTGTTGCAGTACAGGGCCCGATTTGTCGAGCTGGGTCGGTACGCACCTCACATCATGGAGCATGAGAGGGTGAGGACCACGCAGTTTGTACAGGGCTTGAGGCTGGAGCTGAGGCACCATTTGATCGCGAACGGGGCCACTGATCTAGAGACAGCGTCTCGTGTTGCGATTTCTTTGGAGATTGATATGCAGAGGACTCGAGGACCGATCAGCCAGGGGCAGTCCTTGTCAGGTCGCAGCCAGCAGTCGGCTACCCAGCAGCAGGGTTTCTTCTAGCATGCGTCGGGTGGTTCAGGAGTACCGACATCGGCAGCTTCGGTGACAGGATCTGCATCCTTCGGCTCGAAGGTCAAGAAGTTCTTCAAGAAAGGGTTGGGCAAGAAGAAGTCCAGGGACCAGGGGCAAGCTTCATCGGGCAGTGTACAGCAGCCGGTTCCTTTGCAGCGTCAGGGATCATGGGGTGGATCGCGAGGACCTTGTCCACGGTGTGGTGGGACCCACCCAGCCAGGCAGTGCACGGCACCTATCGTCTGTTTTCGGTGTGACCAGCCAGGGCATATGGCGCGTGACTGTCCCCAGAGGCCGCCACAGCAGCAGGTTCCCCAGCAGCAGAGGCAGCAGCAGCAGCAGGGACAGTATCCGCCGCTACCCAGGTCAGCTAGTGTGGGAGGCAGGCAGAGGGCTCGGGGCCAGATCACGCGCATGACCAGGGCAGAGGCAGTGGCGTCGCAGCTCGTGGAAGGTACCGTTCAGATTTTGGGTTGTGCGGCTCGGGTTTTGTTTGATTCGGGAGCGTCTCATTCGTTTATTTCGGAGGATTTCGCGTTGAGCGTCGAGGAGCCGGTGACCCAGCTGTCCTGTGATTTGGCAGTGGAGTTACCTTCGGGTGACTTTATGATCACTCTGTACTGCTTCGATCAGGTTCCGATTTGGATCGATGGGCGGAGTATGCCAGGCAGGTTGTATGCGTTGCAGCTTCGGGATTACGACGTGATTCTAGGCATGGATTGGCTCGAGACCCATGGAGCGGTGGTGGATTGTGGAATGAAGAGCGTCTACTTCCAGCATCCGAGCAAGAGGACCTTCTATTTTCAAGGTATTCGTTCCACCTCTTCTCGATTCCTTATCTCTGCTGTTCGAGCCCGTCGGTTGCTTGATTCTGGTTGTCAGGGTTTTCTCGCGTCCGTGGTTGTGTCTGACCGGATGGAGCCAGATGTCGAGGACATTGCGGTGGTGTGCGAGTTTCCCGACGTTTTTCCCGAGGAGTTGCCTGGATTACCTCCCCAGCGGGAGATCGATTTCGTGATCGAGGTTGTGCCTGGTACGGGACCTTTGGCGAAGGCTCCCTACCGTATGGCCCCCGCTGAGTTGAGGGAGTTGAGGGCGCAGTTGCAGGAACTGTTGGCCAAGGGGTACATCCGTCCTAACTTTTCCCCTTGGGGTGCGCCCGTGTTGTTTGTGAAGAAGAAGGACGGTAGTCTGCGGTTGTGCATTGACTATCGGCAGCTGAATGAAGTGACCATTAAGAACAAGTATCCGTTGCCGCGGATTGATGATTTGTTCGACCAGCTGCAGTCTGCGCGAGTGTTCTCGCGGATTGATTTACGGTCCGGTTACTATCAGCTGAGAATTCGCGAGTCCGATGTGGAGAAGACTGCATTCAGTACGAGGTACGGGCATTATGAGTTTCTGGTGATGCCATTTGGGCTCACCAATGCCCCTGCAGCCTTCATGGACTTGATGCAGAGGGTGTTTCATCCGTATTTGGACCAGTTCGTGGTCATCTTCGTGGACGACATCCTTGTTTATTCGCAGTCTGCTGAGGAGCATGCGTACCATTTGGGTGTGGTGCTGCAGACGTTGCGAGATCACCAGTTGTATGCGAAGCTCAGCAAGTGCGAGTTTTGGCTCGGCGAGGTGCACTTTCTGGGGCACGTGATTTCTGGTGACGGCATTTCCGTGGACCCCGCCAAGGTCAAGGCAGTGATGCAGTGGCCGAGGCCGAGGTCGGTGACGGAGATCCGGAGTTTCTTGGGGCTTGCGGGTTATTATCACCGGTTTATCCAGGATTTTTCTCGCATTGCAACCCCAATGACGAGGCTTACGCGGAAGGATGTGCCTTTCGTCTGGTCTGAGGAGTGTGAGCAGAGCTTCAGGGAACTGAAGAGATTGCTCACCTCGGCTCCGGTGTTGGTTTTACCTTCTGGATCGGGAGGTTTTGTGGTGTGTACAGATGCTTCCGGCGTCGGATTGGGTGCTGTTCTGATGCAGCATGGTAGAGTGGTGGCTTATGCATCTCGGCAGCTAAAGCCCCATGAGGAGAACTACCCTACCCATGACCTTGAGTTGGCGGCGGTGATCTTCGCGCTGAAGATCTGGAGGCATTATCTGTACGGCGAGAAGTTCGAGGTGTTTACTGACCATCAGAGTTTGAGGTATGTGTTCTCGCAGAGAGATCTGAACCTCAGACAAAGGCGTTGGATGGAGTTCATGAAGGACTATGACTTCACCCTGTCTTATCAGCCAGGCAGGATGAATGTCGTCGCCGATGCCTTGAGTCGGAAGGTTGCGGTTAGTGCCTTGATGTTGAGGAAGTGGAGGCTCTGGGAACAAGTGCCCGAAGTATCCTTCAGGCTCAAGATTCCCCAGGAGCCAGGGTTGGCAGTGCTTGCGAGTCTGACTGTCACTCCTGCTATCCGTCGTCAGGTGACAGAGGCTCAACATGCGGACCCTGAGTTGCCCCGGATTCTGGCGATGGCTGATGTGGAGCTCGGCGAGGACGGTGCTGCGAGGTTTCGTGGCAGGCTGTACGTCCCAGCGGAGGAGCAGGTTCGTCGTGCGGTGTTACGCGAGGCTCATAGGAGCAGGTACACTGTGCACCCGGGTGCGACGAAGATGTATCGGAACTTGCGGAGGCAGTTCTGGTGGCCTGGCATGAAGAGAGATGTCGCAGAGTTTGTGGCCAGGTGCCTGATCTGTCAGCAGGTGAGGGCAGAGCATCAGCGACCAGGAGGTACTCTCCAGCCCTTGGATGTTCCTGCTTGGAAGTGGGACCATGTGACCACGGATTTCGTGGTGGGACTGCCGAGGACCCCGAGTGGGCAGGACAGTATTTGGTTGCTGGTGGATCGGCTGACGAAGGTGACGCGGTTGTTACCGGTCAAGGTCAGCTGGAGCGTGTCTAAGTTGGCTCGTTTGTATGTGGAGCGGATCGTTCCGTTGCATGGGGTTCCCATTTCGATCGTGACGGATCGGGATCCGCGCTTCACTTCTGGATTCTGGAGGAGTTTCCAGCGAGCTCTTGGCACGGAGTTGGCTTTTAGCTCGGCGTATCATCCACAGTCAGATGGTCAGTCTGAGAGGACCATTCAGACCTTGGAGGACATGCTGAGATCCTGCTGCCTGGAGTGGCAGGGAGTTGGATTCATCACCTACCATTGGTGGAGTTTGCCTATAACAACAGCTATCATTCGAGCATTGGTATGGCTCCCTATGAGGCTCTGTATGGGCGTCCTTGTCGGACTCCACTTGATTGGTTTGAGGTGGGTGAGCGTGTTTTGACGGGACCGGAATTGGTGCAGCAATGTGTGGACGTTGTGCACCTGGTTCGTCAGAACATGTTGGCGGCCCAGAGTCGGCAGAAGAGCTATGCTGACCGTAGGAGGCAGCCTCTCGAGGTCGCCGTGGGCGATCATGTGTTCTTGAGAGTTTCTCCGATAAAGGGGGTGATGCGTTTTGGACGGCGTGGGAAGTTGAGTCCCCGCTATATTGGTCCTTTCGCGATTGCCTAGCGCATCGGTGAGGTTGCTTACCGGTTGCAGCTACCTCCTGAGTTGGCGTCGGTGCATGACGTGTTTCACGTCTCGATGTTGCGGAAGTATATGCCCGATGACCCTCATGTGCTCGAGATTGCTGTTTGGCCTGAGGTGACTCCAGATCTTTCTCTCCCAGAGTTTCCGATCCGCGTGGAGGATAGGCGAGAGCAACGCCTGCGGAACAAGGTCATTCCCTTGGTAAAGGTCGTGTGGCAGCGACACTCTGGTGGTGAGGCTTCGTGGGAACGTGAGGACGAGATGCGTCAGCAGTTCCCGTATCTGTTTGAGTGAGTCTTCCTCTTCTTTCCCCTTGGGTTGTTCTCAATTTCGAGGACGAAATTCCTTAAGGGGGAGGGCTGTAATATCCCGGACCTTTCGGATCCTTTCTTCGTGGGTCCCGGATCTAGTTTTCGGAGTGTCCGGCTCCGTTGTGTCCGAAATTTCGTTTCGGACATCTTTCGTGTTCGGATCGGCGCGATCCGGAGTTGTTTCGGAGGCCCGGAGGCGTTCCGCGGCTTTTCCGCGTGTGTTTTCCGATTCCCGGTGTGTGCTTCGACTTTTTCTTCGGAAGCTCGCTGTGGGCGAACCGGGCGGTTCCCCCAAGCACGAGTGGTACCATTGCAATCGGTGCGTTCCGAGGATTCCGGAAATGTATTTTTCTATTTTTTGGTATTTTTTTGAAAAATCGAATTTTCTATATAATCCCATTTCTTTTCTTTTTTCTTTTCTTCCTTCTCTTTCTTCTTCTTCTTCCTCCTTCCTTCCACAACCGTGGCCGCCCTCCTCTCTCTCCCTCTCTCCCGTTCGAGCGCGGCGACCACCGTTTCGGCTGCAGACGGCGGCGGTGCGACGCGGCGAGGACGTGGGCGACGTCGAGACGATCGTGTGGGCGTGCGGCAAGCGTGGGGAGGCAAAGTTTCTAAAAGCATTCCTCGCGATTCGCGGGTGATTCGGCGGAGCATTCGCTCCATTAAGGTAGGGTGACGTTCCTTGGCCTCTTGCCGATCTTTTCCGTGATTTATAGGTCGTGTAAGACCCCAAATTCTTTAGAAATTTATTTAGAAAGTTATTTGTAATTATTTAGAATTTATTTGAAATTATTCGAAATTAATGAGAATTATCCAAATTAATTAGATTAATTAATTAATTAATAGAATAAGTCATTTTTCTACTATTTTCTAAAAATCCCCAAAAATCACATCTTGTATAATTAATTTTGTTTATCAACTTTGTCTTCTACAATTAAGCCTAATACAATCGTTTATTAAGCCGAATTAGCGAACTAATTCTTCCGAACTTAATATTTAATTAATTACGGAATAGTAGAAATGGAATTTTATCTAACATATAAAAATTCATAAAAATAGTAATTAAATAATAGATGCTTCGACTAACACTTTTGTCTTCTTGGAGTAAGCCTAATTAAATCATTATCTAGCCCTAATCGGTGGATTAAGCCTGACTTATAACCCACCTAACCCAAATTCGAATTTACTATTCACCCAAACTTTGAACATCAAATTCGAGCTTGTTTCTCAACCAAATGGGGTGATTCCAGAGGCAAATGAAAGGTATTACATAAAGGAACTTTTACCCTCAATCAATTTGAGGTAAACTTAGCCCCAAAACGTGCTGCCGACATAGTTTGGTCAAGTCAAAGATTTCGGCGCCGTTTCTAAACTTGTAGCTTGCAGCAGCAAATACTCCCAATTCATAAGGCTCCAGAAGCTCTATGAGCTATCAAAATGAAGCCCTACGAGTCTTCTTTCATTTGGCTGCTGTGGGGTTCGCTGAAATTTCGGATCTGGAGAGATCTAGTTCGATTTGTGAAGGTCGGTCAGCAGGCCGTTGGCTTCCCTTCATCCTTCTTTGATCAATCGATTGAGTTAGGAATTCTCAACCAAATCTTGATCGTGAGTATAGCAAATTGTACCTCTCATCGAGCTCTTTCCATTGGTGGCAAAAGCCCCAATTTTCATTAGGTATCCGTGGAGATATCGAAGTTTTAGTGAGGTGCTGTCAAGTTGTTCTTCATTCTAGGTTTCGAGTTCCTTCTTCAATTTGAGGTAGGTGATAACAGCCCAATTTCTAATTAACATACATGAATGTAATCAATAGCATGTTAGCTTTCTTTTGACATCAAAATCCCCAATTTTTATAGATCATGTCTAGAGTATTTTGTGTGTTATTAGAAGCATGCTAGCAAGCTAGACTTCACTTGTGTTCTTCATAGAATATGATTTATTTCATTAGATTCCTATCGAAATTCGTGATTTAAAATTGTATTTTATGACCCTAGGATGCATATTATTAACCCTAGAGTCTATGGTTATGATCCCAATACTTTTTAGACCCCAAATTCGTGGAGATTTCATCGCTTTTTGAGTCTGGAAACCCAGGGGTCGACCCATCCCTGGAATTTTTCCAGGGGTCGACCCAGAGGGTCGACCCATGCCCCGTAAACCCATTTTTAATGATCCTTTGACCCGGTAATCAATCCGGATCACCGGGGAATCAATCCATTCAACCTAAACACTTTGAAAACTACATTTTTGAAGAACTAATGACCTATTCATGTACCCTTTTTAGTTTCAATTAACATTGGTCCATACATGCAAACTTAGTATAAAAACACACCGTTTATCATCTTCATTTCAATGCATACAAGATTAAATAGAAACCCACATAATTAGTGGTTAATGGTGTAACTAAATCTCTGTTAATGCATTCTATTTCACTCCTGTGGGAGTTGTTCTTTGCCTTATCATCTTGAATCAGCTTCTTGGCAATTGTCTTAATGCAAATGATAATGGTTAAATCATGATATCTTAACTTGGTGATTAGGATTAATATGTTGATTAGCTTGTTTGATTGCTGCTGTTGTACAGTAGCGCAGCACGATTAACTCTTGTTGTGACTTGATTTCAATCTCCTTGATGATTATACTTACCTTGAAATTCTGGAAATGAATCTCCTTCCTACTTGAAGTTGTTATTGCTACTTAGTTTAAACCTTGGAATTCTGGCCATAAACTGTGGAAGTCTAGATTCGTGGGATCTTTGATCCAAAAGAAATCAATGCCTGGCAAACAATTAAGGGCTCGGTCTAGTCCTGGGAAGAGCGCCCGAACACTACGTGTACCCCTGGGAGGTGAATGACTAGGTGTGGCATTTGGCACCAGTACTTGACATGTGTTAAATCTAGGACTGTCCACTACTCTCTCCACTACTCTCTCCACTACTCACTACATTACTTTCTACTACTTTTCACTTTCCACTCGTCACTGTTCTATACTCTACTTGTGGTTACTGTACTTGCTCATTACTTGGACGTGGAAATGAAATTACATACGTGCTTGACATGACTTGAATTGACTTGATATGGCCAACTTTTATTGTTATCTCCTGTAGTAAATTCTTGTCTTACTATTCTATTCATTATATTTCTTGACCTTGCAAGATCTTTGAATTTCGTTTCTTCATCGTTATCTTTTTATCGTTTTTATCATTTGTAGCATGACATTTTGAAAAATGTAATTAAACTGTTAATCACTTATACATGTCTGTTATTTCCTACTGAGCGTTAGCTCACACCCCGTTGTTTCCCCCTTTTCCAGGCTTTTCAGGTGACGCGCTTACCGATGGGGAAGGGCATGAGTGATGTCTTGAGTGTATCAGTTCTAGTGTGTTAGCAGTGTGTTATTGTTAGTTGTGTTTGGAGATCATTTAGTTTCAGTTTGTTATTGAGTTTTAGTGGTTGATTATTCCAGTTGTATTAAGTTGAACTTGAGGATTATTGTATTAGTCGTGGTTTATTATTAATCATTTAGCTTTTCCATCTTGTAGCACTTGTGTATTGTTTTAGATTTAGTTCCCTCTCTTGCTAGCGTGTCCCTAACTGTACGTCACGATACTTCCGCCTTGTTCGGGGCGTGACAGTTTAGTTGGTATCAGAGCCCTAGGTTTCACATTCCTAGGTTTCCTAAGTTGTAGGTTTTCTTGCATTGCATCCCAATAATCGGTATATCAAAAGGTGTTGTCCGAACGTTAGGCTACGCCTATCGGAAAGGTCGCACACTTGCGCGAGTGGTCTTCGGACCGATTACCTCCGCCAGGTACCGAGTTTTGGTCGTGTCTAGGTGCACTAGATCCCTAACCTTGTAAAAGTTTAAGACCTTACCTGTGAGATTGGGTAGAACTTGGGTTAAGTTTGTTTCTTAATCGTGTAATTATCTATCTTATTTGAACCTAAGTAACCTATTTCTCGTGTAGATGGCAGCTGATCGTGCTGAATGGAGGAACCTGCAACGTACGGTTCAAGGCCTTACTCAGGCCCTTCAGCAAGTAGCTCAGGCAGGAGCGGCACAGCATGGCACCGGTGATCTATACCGGAACTTTCGCGGAATGAATCCGCCTAGATTCGCTGGTTCGACTGACCCTGACCAAGCCGAGCACTGGCTAGATGAGATGGGGAGAATCTTTGAAGTTATGCAATGTACCAACCAGGAGCGTGTCCTTTTGTCCACATTTCAATTGGAACATGATGCACGTACTTGGTGGGATTCTATCAAGGCAACTCTCGGAGATCGGCAAGTTATGTGGGAAGAGTTCGAGGAATTCTTCAACAGCAAGTATTTTTCCGATAGAGTGCAAGAGAAGAAAGCGGCAGAGTTCGCGGCCTTGAAACAGCGAGGTTTGTCCGTGGCGGAGTATGAGGCTCAATTCGCACGGCTTTCTCGATATGCTACACATCTCATTTCCACCGAGAAGATGAAGGCGAAGCGCTTTCTCAATGGTTTAAAGCTTCATTATATCAATCAATTGGCACCGATGGAGATTTCCACTTATTCCGAGATGGTAAGGAAAGCACAAGTTCTAGAGGATACTCTTGAAATGACGGAGAGAATCCGTGGGAAAGGCACCAAGAAAGAATTACCTACGGGTTCCGGGAGTGTCAAACCCGGGTATACCAAGAAGAGGCCTGTTAGTGGACCTGGTTCGTGGAGCGGGTCCGGATCATGGAAGGGCAAGATGCCGAGGCATGAAGACAAGAAGCCTGGCCCTATTGTTCCATTCAAGGGCGTGTGCAACTATTGTGATCGTCCGGGTCACAAGATAGAGGAGTGCTGGCGCAAGCAAGGCGCATGTTTACGATGTGGAAGCAAGGAGCACCGTATCCCCAATTGTCCTCTCATATCGGAACAAGCTACACCGGCAAAACCTCTAGTCTTCAAGAAACCACAAGGCAAGCTTCAAGCTTTACATGAAGATGAAACTGGGATTTCTGATGATGGCGGACTCGTCGAAGGTACCCTTACTATAATCGATAAGCCCGCGTTTGCTCTCTTTGATACTGGTGCAACACATTCTTTTATTTCACGGAGATTTGCTAAGTCATTAGCTGTGGAACCTGTTTTGATGAATACTCCGTTAGAGATTTCAACCCCTATTGGCACTAGATCAACAATCCAGTATTTCTATCCTTCTAGTAAGGTTATGATTGGTGAACAGAACTTTCCAGCAGATTTGGTCTGCATGGATATGAAGGATTATGATGTAATCCTAGGAGCAGATTGGTTGGCTAAGTATGAGGCCAATGTTCACTGTAGTTCTAGCTCAGTGACTTTTACTGGACATTCTGGTTTATCTTTTACGGGAGTCAAGCACCATAACTCCGTACCACTCATTTCGACTTTTCGAGCTGATAAGCTTTTGAGGCATGGGTGTGAGGCATTTCTAGCCTTTGTTTGTGCAACCCCTGAGCAACAGATTGAGATCAAGGACATTCCTGTTGTCCAAGATTTTCCTGATGTCTTTCCAGAGGAACTACCAGGACTTCCGCCTGAGCGGGAAGTTATCTTTTCTATTGATCTTATTCCTGGCACAGCTCCTATTTCTAAGGCTCCTTATCGTATGTCTCCTGCGGAACTGAGGGAACTGAAGCAGCAACTGATGGAATTACTCGAGAAGGGTTTTATTCGTCCTAGTACTTCTCCGTGGGGAGCCCCTGTGTTGTTCGTCAGGAAGAAAGATGGTTCGATGAGGTTGTGCATTGATTATCGGCAAATAAACCAGCAGACTGTCAAGAACAAATATCCCTTGCCGAGGATTGACGAGTTATTTGACCAGATAGCGGGAGCTCAATATTTCTCTAAGATCGATCTTCGATCTGGATATCACCAGTTGCGGATTAAGGAAGAGGATATTTATAAAACGGCTTTCCGCAGCAGGTATGGTCATTTTGAATTTGTCGTTATGCCTTTTGGTCTAACGAATGCTCCAGCAGCTTTCATGCAGTTGATGAACGATGTATTTCGGCCCTATCTTGATCAATGGGTCGTAGTCTTTATTGATGACATCCTGATTTATTCTAAGAATGAGGAGGAGCATGCTGAGCATCTGAGAATGGCATTGCAACTATTGAAAGATCATCAGCTATATGCTAAGTTCAGTAAGTGTGAGTTCTGGCTACAAGAAGTGTCCTTTCTCGGACATATTATCACCAAGGAAGGTATTTCTGTTGATCCTTCGAAGATTGAGGCAGTGAAGAATTAGGAGCAGCCTACTAGTGCAACTGAAGTTAGAAGTTTTCTAGGCCTGGCAGGCTATTACCGAAGATTTATTCAAGATTTCTCCAAGATTGCAGTACCTATGACAAGATTAACCCGCAAGGAAAATAAGTTTGATTGGTCAGATGATTGTCAGCGAAGCTTTCAGACTCTGAAGGAGTGTTTGACTACTGCACCTGTTTTGGCTTTACCTTCTGGTGAAGGAGGTTTTTTGTTTATACTGATGCTTCAGGTATTGGCTTAGGCTGTGTACTCATGCAGCATGGGAAGGTGATTGCCTATTCCTCTAGGCAGTTGAGGAAGCACGAAGATAATTATCCTGTTCATGATTTGGAACTTGCTACAGTCGTGTTTGCTTTGAAGATATGGAGGCATTACTTGTATGGAGAAACCTTTACAGTGTTTTCAGATCATAAAAGTTTGAAGTACTTATTTTCTCAAAAGGAACTCAACATGAGGCAGCGGAGATGGTTGGAGTACTTGAAAGACTTCGACTTCTTGATTGAGTATCATCCTGGCAAAGGTAATGTTGTGGCAGATGCATTAAGCCGGAAGCCGGTAGCTAGATTGTCAAGTCTCATGTTACAAGAATGGAGATTGTTGGAACAATTATCTAGTCTGGATCTCAATATTGACAATGATCGGATCATGATTGCTCAGATTCAAGTTAAACCTGAAATATTGATAGAGATCAAGTCCTTGCAAGATAATGATCCCGAGTTGGTAGAGATCAAGGGAAGCTTGAGTAGCAGACCTGATTTCATGTTGGCCGATGATGGTAGATTATTATTTAAAGGCAGAACTTGTGTTCCGGATGAGGTTACTATAAAGAACAAAATCCTTGAGGAAGCCCATAGATCCAGATATACCATTCATCCTGGAGGCACTAAGATGTACCGAGATTTGAAAAGGTCCTTTTGGTGGCCGAATATGAAAAGAGAAGTTGCAGATTTTGTGAGCAGATGTTTGGTATGTCAGCAAGTTAAGGCCGAACATTTCAGACCAGCAGGGAAATTGAAACCACTCGACATACCCCAATGGAAGTGGGAAAGTATTGGCATGGATTTCATTATGGGTCTACCTAGGACGCGTGGTGGATTTGATGCGATATGGGTGATTGTCGATCGATTGACGAAGTCGGCTCATTTCTCACCAATTAAGTCAAAGTGGACGATTGATGTATTGGCTGCTTTGTATATAAAGGAAGTGGTGAGATTGCATGGTATTCCAGTGAATATAATATCTGATCGAGACCCCAGATTTACTTCACATTTCTGGAAGGGACTGCAAGAGTCTTTGGGTACTCGTCTGAATTTCAGTACTGCTTTTCATCCACAGACAGATGGACAGACTGAAAGAACCAATCAGATAGTGGAAGATATGTTGCGAGCTTGCATGATTGATTTCGGTGGTAATTGGAGTGAGCATTTGGCATTAATTGAATTCGCCTACAATAACAGCTATCAGTCTAGCATTCAGATGGCTCCTTTTGAAGCACTATATGGTAGAAGTTGTCGTTCCCCGTTGTGTTGGGACGAGGTAGGTGTGAAACAGTGGCTTGGACCAGATCTTGTTTCGGAATCATCACAGAACATCCGTGTTATCCGAGACCGGTTACAAGTAGCCCAGTCAAGACAGAAGAGTTATGCCGACAACAGGAGAAGGGCATTGGAATTTCAGGTTGGCGAGCATGTGTTCTTAAAGGTCTCTCCGACGAGAGGGATCCGAAGATTTGGCATTCATGGCAAGCTGAGTCCGAGGTACATTGGTCCATTCGAGATTCTAGATAGAGTGGGAGAGGTGGCATACAGACTGGCTTTACCACCGCATTTGTCTGGCGTACATAATGTTTTCCATGTGTCTATGTTACGGAAATATGTGTACGATCCCACTCATATCATTCAACAAGTGGATTTTGAACTGAAGGAAGATTTGACCTATGAGGAAAGACCTGTCAAGATTCTGGACCGGAAGCATCAGCAACTCCGGAATCGTTCGATACCGATGGTCAAGATTCAGTGGAGTCGGCGTGGGACCGAAGAAGCTACATGGGAGTCTGAAGAGACTATGCGAAAGCGGTATCCCGATCTATTCTAGGTGAGTGATCTTTTTCTACTCTCAGTTTTAGTGCAGTGAATTTGGAGGACCAAATTCCTTTAAGTATGGGAGGGTGTAAGACCCCAAATTCTTTAGAAATTTATTTAGAAAGTTATTTGTAATTATTTAGAATTTATTTGAAATTATTCGAAATTAATGAGAATTATCCAAATTAATTAGATTAATTAATTAATTAATAGAATAAGTCATTTTCCTACTATTTTCTAAAAATCCCCAAAAATCACATCTTGTATAATTAATTTTGTTTATCAACTTTGTCTTCTACAATTAAGCCTAATACAATCGTTTATTAAGCCGAATTAGCGAACTAATTCTTCCGAACTTAATATTTAATTAATTACGGAATAGTAGAAATGGAATTTTATCTAACATATAAAAATTCATAAAAATAGTAATTAAATAATAGATGCTTCGACTAACACTTTTGTCTTCTTGGAGTAAGCCTAATTAAATCATTATCTAGCCCTAATCGGTGGATTAAGCCTGACTTATAACCCACCTAACCCAAATTCGAATTTACTATTCACCCAAACTTTGAACATCAAATTCGAGCTTGTTTCTCAACCAAATGGGGTGATTCCAAAGGCAAATGAAAGGTATTACATAAAGGAACTTTTACCCTCAATCAATTTGAGGTAAACTTAGCCCCAAAACGTGCTGCCGACATAGTTTGGTCAAGTCAAGGATTTCGGCGCCGTTTCTAAACTCGTAGCTTGCAGCAGCAAATACTCCCAATTCAGAAGGCTCCAGAAGCTCTATGAGCTATCAAAATGAAGCCCTACGAGTCTTCTTTCATTTGGCTGCTGTGGGGTTCGCTGAAATTTCGGATCTGGAGAGATCTAGTTCGATTTGTGAAGGTCGGTCAGCAGGCCGTTGGCTTCCCTTCATCCTTCTTTGATCAATCGATTGAGGTAGGAATTCTCAACCAAATCTTGATCGTGAGTATAGCAAATTGTACCTCTCATCGAGCTCTTTCCATTGGTGGCAAAAGCCCCAATTTTCATTAGGTATCCGTGGAGATATTGAAGTTTTAGTGAGGTGCTGTCAAGTTGTTCTTCATTCTAGGTTTCGAGTTCCTTCTTCAATTTGAGGTAGGTGATAACAGCCCAATTTCTAATTAACATACATGAATGTAATCAATAGCATGTTAGCTTTCTTTTGACATCAAAATCCCCAATTTTTATAGATCATGTTTAGAGTATTTTGTGTGTTATTAGAAGCATGCTAGCAAGCTAGACTTCACTTGTGTTCTTCATAGAATAGGATTTATTTCATTGGATTCCTATCGAATTTCGTGATTTAAAATTATGTTTTATGACCCTAGGATGCATATTATTAACCCTAGAGTCTATGGTTATGATCCCAATACTTTTTAGACCCCAAATTCGTGGAGATTTCATCGCTTTTTGAGTCTGGAAACCCAGGGGTCGACCCATCCCTGGAATTTTTCCAGGGGTCGACCCAGAGGGTCGACCCATGCCCCGTAAACCCGTTTTTAATGATCCTTTGACCCGGGAATCAATCCGGATCACCGGGGAATCAATCCATTCAACCTAAACACTTTGAAAACTACATTTTTGAGGAACTAATGACCTATTCATGTACCCTTTTTAGTTTCAATTAACATTGGTCCATACATGCAAACTTAGTATAAAAACACACCGTTTATCATCTTCATTTCAATGCATACAAGATTAAATAGAAACCCACATAATTAGTGGTTAATGGTGTAACTAAATCTCTGTTAATGCATTCTATTTCACTCCTGTGGGAGTTGTTCTTTGCCTTATCATCTTGAATCAGCTTCTTGGCAATTGTCTTAATGCAAATGATAATGGTTAAATCATGATATCTTAACTTGATGATTAGGATTAATATGTTGATTAGCTTGTTTGATTGTTGCTGTTGTACAGTAGCGCAGCACGATTAACTCTTGTTGTGACTTGATTTCAATCTCCTTGATGATTATACTTACCTTGAAATTCTGGAAATGAATCTCCTTCCTACTTGAAGTTGTTATTGCTACTTAGTTTAAACCTTGGAATTCTGGCCATAAACTGTGGAAGTCTAGATTCGTGGGATCTTTGATCCAAAAGAAATCAATGCCTGGCAAACAATTAAGGGCTCGGTCTAGTCCTGGGAAGAGCGCCCGAACACTACGTGTACCCCTGGGAGGTGAATGACTAGGTGTGGCATTTGGCACCAGTACTTGACATGTGTTAAATCTAGGACTGTCCACTACTCTCTCCACTACTCTCTCCACTACTCTCTCCACTACTCTCTACATTACTTTCTACTACTTTTCACTTTCCACTCGTCACTGTTCTATACTCTACTTGTGGTTACTGTACTTGCTCATTACTTGGACGTGGAAATGAAATTACATACGTGCTTGACATGACTTGAATTGACTTGATATGGCCAACTTTTATTGTTATCTCCTGTAGTAAATTCTTGTCTTACTATTCTATTCATTATATTTCTTGACCTTGCAAGACCTTTGAATTTCGTTTCTTCATGTTATCTTTTTATCGTTTTTATCATTTGTAGCATGACATTTTGAAAAATGTAATTAAACTGTTAATCACTTATACATGTCTGTTATTTCCTACTGAGCGTTAGCTCACACCCCGTTGTTTCCCCCTTTTCCAGGCTTTTCAGGTGACGCGCTTACCGATGGGGAAGGGCAGGAGTGATGTCTTGAGTGTATCAGTTCTAGTGTGTTAGCAGTGTGTTATTGTTAGTTGTGTTTGGAGATCATTTAGTTTCAGTTTGTTATTGAGTTTTAGTGGTTGATTATTCCAGTTGTATTAAGTTGAACTTGAGGATTATTGTATTAGTCGTGGTTTATTATTAATCATTTAGCTTTTCAATCTTGTAGCACTTGTGTATTGTTTTAGATTTAGTTCCCTCTCTTGCTAGCGTGTCCCTAACTGTACGTCACGATACTTCCGCCTTGTTCGGGGCGTGACAGGTCGAGGGGAGGCCGAGAGGGGCTTGTTTGAGCATGCTTGGGGTTTTTCCATGTTTTGGGGAGAGTCGCCCGATCTATGGATTTGATGCATGAATTCGCGTATTGATGGCCTAGAATCATGCTAGGGGTCCCCGGGGGCCTTCCCCTTTGATTTCCCCCTCTCCGGTGGAGGCAAGGGGGCGTGGATGGTGTTTTTGGCCGTTTCCCGCCGTTCTCGATTTTCCGAGATGATAGCGGTCTACCAGTGGCCGCGTTCACTAGTAGCGGTCGGGTGGGGACCGCCTTCACCAGGGTTTTTGACCGTTGGGGCTTGTTCTGTCGGCAGGCGGTCGCGGTCTTGCGACTGACCGCGACTGCTGGTGGCGGTCAGGGGGCGACCGCTTTCACCATGGGGTTCGGCACAGTCTTCGTGACGGTTTTTTGACCGTTGGAGTCTGGTCGCGGTCTCCTGGAGACCGCTATCAGGTGAAGACGGTCATCATGCGACCGCATTCACTTTTCGCGCACCAGGGTGGTCGCGGTCCCAGGAGGACCGCGACTAGGTGGTAGCGGTCCTGGGTCGATCGCGACAATGGGAGGCGGTCCTCCGGTGACCGCGACTCCTTTTCCTTGCCAATTCGAGTCCCGGACGAGCTAGTCTCGATCCCTGTGCTGACCCGTAGTCCGACTGATGCGGGGCATCATGTGAGGGCTACATGTGGGGGTGCCGTGGGGTCCCGGGAGGTGGTGACTCTGGTTTGTGTCACCGTGCGTTAGTGTGGGTACAAGGAGCGTCCCTTGTACCTGTGGTTGCGACGTTATTTTCCGTGACTTGAGAGTCTACTCCTTCAGTGACCCTCCACTAGTCGTAGCCTACCAGTACGCGTGTGCTGGTCGCACTAGGGAGTGGTGTACGGGCCGACCTTTAGAGACGGTTTGTGGACCGGTTACCGTTGGGCCCCACGTCTTGCAGCCAGAGTCCGGCTGAGGGGAAAACCGGTCAGAGGGCCAGACCAGGGACGCGCGGTCTGTGTGTGCACATGTGGTTGGGGGCGGTTGGACCCACGTCGACGGGCGCGACCCCAGCTAGTCACTTGTTTGTGGTTACTTGTGCGGTGTCTGCGCCTCGGGTAGGACCTACCACGTCAGGCGGTTCACCTGCGGTGCGATGTAAGACGTCAGGGGACGCTACCGGCTGTGCTTCTAGTGGGTGGTACTCCTGTCGAGTACGGAGTGACAGACTGTCAGTCGTGTGTTTCCGACCTTCGGGTTTTGTTGGGTTGGCCGTAGAGCTTCGATCTTCTTACCGTGGCACGTGTCGGTTTGCGTGCCATGGGACCTTTGTCTTGTATAGTACAGGGCTTTCTTTTCCGAGGTACTCTTCTACCGCTAGTGTAGTGGTTTCTCGTTTTACGAGGTAGGGTTCGAGTGATCCCTACTGAGTCTTGTTCCGAGACTCATTCCCTGCGTGTTTTCACCGTGTTTCAGGTGAGGCACCGCCCCAGGGGAGCGCGTCTGGGGTGCAGTGTGGTGCGGGTGCCCAGAGGTAGTGCCAGAGGTCAGAGCCGGGGTATGCCCCGTGTATCTGTACTTTTCTTCCTTGTCTCTGTACTAGTCGTGGACTATTGTTATTGTTGTTACTTTCTGTTGTGGACCATGAAAATGTTAATTTATTTCCTACTTAATATTATAATTGTTTAATTTTTACAATTATTTGTGATACTTGTGTAGTTTCCACACCATCCTTCTAACCCTTCCGAGTCTTCAGACTCGTGGGTGGCGGTACGAGTCTCGGGTTATCGGGCCTTCCCGGTAATCGGATTCTCGGGTCGTTACAACAGAGATGACCACCAAAGGTCTCATTGAACACGGCTCTTACCGTTCACGATGCACAACCAACAGCATCTTCTGTCTGTGAAAAGATCATCCACCGGTCACCAACTGCTCGTCAACGGGAAACCTCCACCAGCCCAAGAGGCACGATCCAACTCACAATAGGCCATCCGCTGACTCACACACAGACAATTATCACATCTCGAGCTGCACTCCTCTCGGACACCACGTCCGATCTCAATCATCGCACTAACTCAACCCTCTCGGGGAGCACGATGAAACCAAATGACAAGATCCTGATGTCTTCGGTCATCACCTCACTCGACTCAGACTTACAGGGGAACCATCCCATGCTGGTCACCAAACGAGAGATAACCATTGCAACACCAACGTCCCACCACGGATCTCCACGCACAGGCGTCACTCTTCCATCCTGTCTCACCGAAACCTTCGTCTCAATTAATCTAAGTGGACACCTGTCAATCCCGATTCTGCCCTCATCACAGAGCCACGGGACACCACCGGAACAATTCATGGCACACGTCTCTAGGGGAGAAAAAGTGACACCCAATATTACGGCAACTAGGTTGCCAACACCACGACCAAAGCACTATAGGTCCCCATTCACTTATATCTCACCGTGGTCGACTACGAGACTAACATTACCAGTCACTCGCAGCAACCAACCGGAACCCAAAACCTCTCAGAGATCACTTTCTCCAAAAACGATCTCACTCTAGGACACAACCTCCAATACAAGTCGGGCACCAAGCCACCAACTCTGACCAACACGTCCTCGATCACCGTCAGGCGACATCCTCAACAACCCCTTCCCGGTCACACCGACGCCTGACACGGCTTCCATCACAGGAACAGGGCACTCATGCGGCACACTTGCCAACATTTTTCCCTAACACTCCATCCTGCCAGTGCCAAGAACCATAACACCTCGAGCAACGGCACGGCAACAACACGTCACACACAGAGGAACCAATCCTCCAATGCTCAACGCAAACTCAGGAATCCGCACGTAGCAACCAACGCTACGATCCTGAACCAGTGGGTCACAGGCCCACCAGGCTACCGCTACGCACTCAGATCCACGCGCACAGCCAACATGACAACTTGAGACTCATCATCCCGACAATCCACAACTCGGCTGGTCAACCTCAGGAAATAGGGTGAGCAAAGCTCCATTACCTCGAACCCCAAGCACAGATTCTCTCTCAAATCTGGCAATCTCTACAACTCTGCAGGCTCGAACCGCCACACATCGGAAAGTTCCAGCACCAGCCAAGAATTCGAACACCGCCCAACCAGCACTCGTCCTTCCGAAACAGTGCCAGCACCCTTACACACCAGGGGAAATGGGCACAACTCTCACAGGCAAGCACCTTGCCAAAACACGGATCACATCTCGCACGGACTTCATGGCACACGAGACCAACCAATCCGAATACACAATACAAGACGACGAACCTTAGCCAAACACAATCTCTCCAACCAAAGGAGAAACCGACATACCTTCGACCAACGGAAAAACTCCACGCCCGACCTGATCTCGAATCTCGTGCACGCTGGAAGCAGCACCATCCAGCACCAAGAAAACCATCACTGCGTCAGGTCAGCGCCTCCGACACACTCGGCGAGTGTCACGTCGGACTACAATCACAGCATCTCTCGATGCAACACCGCTGCAATTCCTCAAACTGCCACACGCCACGCCAAGAGCCGCAACACGAGCCATAATCAACAACCGTCGACGCTCATCCTCGAGTCTCGAAACTCACCGCGGAACTTCCACAACTCAAGCCAAATCCAGGGCGAACACAACCCATTCGCACACCAGAGCGCAGGAGCAAGATCTTACTGGGACACCAAAGCCCAATCCCGTCTCGAAATCTGTAAAATAATCGGGATCGACACGTCATTTTTGACGCCACAGAGCATGACACGAACATCAGGCTCGACGAAACAGCAGCTCGTCGAGAAGATCCTCAGCTCACCCGAGCACACTTCTCGATCAGAGCACCCGTTCTGCCACCTCAAACCGCAACCTTAACATCTCAGGGGCTGGATAAACCTCAAGCTAAAGTGGCCAACTCGAAAGTAGCTCCCTCAAAACATGCTCACGGCCACTTAACCACAAACAATCCTCGCCAGCCACCTGACCTCGCAGCGAATACCTCGAACGCGGCACCGCAACAACGCACCTACCGGTAACCTCTGCCCAACGCAGCGCAACCGGGATCACCACCGATAAGGCAGAAAACTCTCGACCTCGATCTGCAGACCCCACATCGGCACGGAAGCCGTGAGCAACAACCAACTTCACAGCGCCATATAGCGCACTCAATCTCTCAAGCGAAAAACAAGCACAAAACCCTAAACCAACTGCCGACTGTACTGGACCTTATGGACTCTGATCACTGCAATATCTCGAATTCCTATGTACGTCCACAACCACCGCTCTGATACCAGCTGTAACGACCCAAGATCCGGATACCGGGAAGAACCCGATACCATTCGAATCCTGACCCGCCGCCTACGAGCCGGGAGGGCTCGGAAGGGCTAAAAAGAGTGTGGAGGCACAAAGAAATAGGAAATAAGGCAGGACAATTCAACAATTAACAGAAATAAATAAACAACTATTACAACAAAGTACAGTCCAACAGAAAGTACAGTCTAAAGCAGTAAAACGTACCACATGCCAAGTGAACACTGGACCCGACGAGCTGACAACTAAGAACCTCTGCAACACTGCACCCTCGAACCTCGAGGAAGAACCGCCACACCTGAAAAGCAGGAATGAGTCTCCAAACATAGACTCAGCAGGGGTCTCGCGGAACCCCAACTGGAAACAACGGCGATAGCGGAAAGGAAAGCTACAACTATAGTAGGAACAGCGAACCAGTGGCCGGTCAAAACTCGGCACCACAGCTACTCCTACTGTACCAGGAAAATACGCCCCAATCTCACGGTCGGGGGCTACCGAACCACACTAGTACCACTTACCGAAGTAAAAACCTACGGCAACCCCGCCGTAGAGACATATCTCCCAGGACACTGCCAACCTGGACACGCTGTCCAAGGTGCAACCCCGACCACCCGGTCGCGGACACTGCACCAACAAGACGCAACCTCGGTAAAGCTACTAGCACCCTGGCCACTAACTCGGAAACACCAGCCGGTCCAGAAAATCATGTCTCGCAGACGGGAAACGGAACCCGGAAACAGGAGAGTCACGTCTCACATGACAGGAGTACCTGCCCACCAGAAGCAAGGCCGGATGCGTCCACTGACGTCTTAGTCCGCGCCTGAGGTGTCCCCCTCGACCCCCGGTGGAACGGGGACACCGTACAAGTAACCACTGAACGAGTGACTAGCTGGGGTCGCGCTCGTCAGCACGGGTCCAACCGCCCCCAACCACGTGTGCACACACAGACCGCGCGTCCCTGGTCTGGCCCTCTGACTGGTTTTCCCCTCAGCCGGACTCTGACTGCAAGACGTGGGGCCCAACGAAAATCAGTCTAAAAATCGTCTCTCGGGGTAACCTCGCCACCACTCCCTGGTGGGACCACTCGCGTGTCAGAAGACTACGACTAGTAGGGAGTCACTGATATGACCACTCTCCGAAGAGAAACTTCGAGAATCACACATGCACCCTGCGCGAAAGTCGAGAAGGACCAAGTGGCGACGAGCCACTGGACTCTGGACGGTCCTCTAGACTCACTAAATCCAACGGTCCTTGAGTCACAAGACTCGATGTAACGACCCGAGAATCTGATTACCGGGAAGGCCCGATAACCCGAGACTCGTATCGCCACCCACGAGTCCGAAGACTCGGAAGGGTTAAAAGGATGGTGTGGAAACTACACAAGTATCACAAATAATCGTAGAAATTAAACAGTTATAATATTAAGCAGGAAATGAATTTAACATTTTACATGGTCCACAATAAAATAACAACAACAGCAACAGTAGTCCACGACTAGTACAGTGACAAGAAAGAAAAGTACAGCTACACGGGGCATCCCCCGGCTCTGACCTCTGGCACTACCTCTGGACACCCGCACCACGCTTCCGCTGCGCTCCTGACGCGCTCCCCGAAGGTGGCGCCTCACCTGAAACACGGTGAAAACACGCAGGGAATGAGTCTCGGAACAAGACTCAGTAGGGATCACTCGAACCCTACCTCGAAAAACGAGAAACCACTACTCTAGCGGTAGGAAAGTACCTCGGAAAGGAAAGCCCTGTACTCTACAGAACTAGACCCTACGGCACGCAAACCGACACACGTGCCACGGTACGAGAAGACCGCAACTCAACGGTCGAACCGTCAAAACCCGAAGGTCGGAAACACACGACTGACAGTCTGACACTCCGTACTCGACAGGAGTACCACCCACTAGAAGCACAGCCGGTAGCGTCCCCTGACGTCTTACACCGCACCGCAGGTGAACCGCCTGACGTGGTAGGTCCTACCCGAGGCGCAAACACCGTACAAGTAACCACAAACAAGTGACTAGCTGGGGTCACGCCCGTCGACGTGGGTCCAACCGCCCCCAACCACGTGTGCACACACAGACCGCGCGTCCCTGGTCTGGCCCTCTGACCGGTTTTCCCCTCAGCCGGACTCTGGCTGCAAGACGTGGGGCCCAACGGTAACCGGTCCACAAACCGTCTCTAAAGGTCAGCCCGTACACCACTCCCTGGTGCGACTAGCACACGCGTACTAGTAGGCTACGACTAGTGGAGGGTCACTGAAGGAGTAGACTCTCAAGTTACGGAAAACAACGCCCAAGCCCGACAACGTGTGGGAATCACCCCACGCACTAGTCCCGTCGCACGGAGACCACGGTCGGAGAAAAGCGAGGTTGCCACCCTCATGGGGCAACACAGGAAGTGGCGGTCTACCCTCAGACCGTCACTGCCAAATGGCGGTCCACTCTAGGGCCGTCACTTGGAAATAGCGGTCTAAGGCGGACCGTCACACGGCCAGGGGGTAGGGGGAAGCGACGCGCTTACCCTAGTGCGTCGCTTGGAAGCGGCGCACCTAGGCCAGGGCGTCACATGGCACCCCACACCCACGAAAACCACAGGGAAAGTAACGCGCTTACCCTGGCGCGTCGCTTGCAAGCAACGGGTCGGGATCAGTGCGTTACTCGCATGTGACGCGCCTAGACCAGCGCGTCGCATGGCCCTCACGCTCGGGATGGAAAGGGAAGTGACGCGCCTGCCCCAGCGCGTCGCTTGTAAGTAACGCGCTGGGCCCAATGCGTCGCTTGGCCCATCCACATGGGGGACAACAGGAAGTAACGCTCCTGCCCCAGTGCGTTACACGCATGTAACGCGCCTATCTCGGTGCGTTACATGGCCTGACCCCCAACGGTCAAAACCCAACGGTCGAAAGCATGTGACGGCCCAGCCCAGGGGCGTCACTAGCAAACGGCGGCCAATCGCAGGACCGCTACAGCCCTCGACCCTAAAGGCCAACACCCAGGGAAGTAACGCACCCCTCTAGGGGCGTTACAAGCATGTGACGGTCACTGGAGTGACCGTCGCTTGCCCCAGAGCACGCTACGGCGGGAAAACCCCAAAAACACCAACCACGCCCCCGTACCTCCATCGGAGAGGGGGAAAACAAGGGGGAAGACCCCTGGGGACCCCTAGCATGCATCTAAACCACCAAAACATAGAATCATGGGCTAAAACCATAGATCGGGCGGCTCACCCCAAAACATGGAAAAACCCCAAAAACGCCCAAACATGCCTCTCTCGACCTCCCCGCGGCCTACAAACCACGGAAAAGAACGGCGAAGAGCTAGGGAACGTCACCCTACCTCAATGGAGCGAATGCTCCGCCGGATCGTCCACGAATCGCGAAGAACGCTTGAAAACCCTCGTTCTTCCTTAAGCTTCCCACGCTTGCCGCACGCCCCCACGACCGCCTCGCCGCCGCCCACGTCGCCGCGCCGTCGCCCCGCCGCCGTCTGCAGCCGGAGGGGAGCTCGCCGTGGCCAACCGGGAGGAAGAGAGGGAGAGGGAGGGAGACACGGTGGAGGAGGAAAGAGGAAGAAGAAGAGAGGAAGAAGAAGATGGTGGGGGAGAGAGAAAAGAAAAAGGGTTTTATAGAAAAACCCGGAAAATCCGTAAAATTCCAAAAAATAGGAAATCACACCCCCGCGATCCTCGGAACGCACCGATCGCAACGGTACCACTCGTGTCCGCGTGAACAGCCCGGTTCACCCGCAACGAGCGTCCGAAGAGAAAAGCCGAAACACACACCGGGAATCGGAAAACACACGCGGAAAAAGCCGCGGAACGCCTCCGGGCCTCCGAAACGACTCCGGATCGCGCCGATCCGAACACGAAAGATGTCCGAAACGAAATTTCGGACACAACGGAGCCGGACACTCCGAAAACTAGATCCGGGACCCATGAAGAAGGATCCGAAAGGTCCGGGATATTACAGCCCTCCCCCCTTAAGGAATTTCGTCCTCGAAATTGAGAACAACCCAAGGGGAAAGAAGAGGAAGACTCACTCAAACAGGTACGGGAACTGCTGACGCATCTCGTCCTCACGTTCCCACGAAGCCTCACCACCAGAGTGTCGTTGCCACACGACTTTTACCAAGGGAATGACCTTGTTCCGCAGGCGCTGCTCTCGCCTATCCTCCACGCGGATCGGAAACTCTGGGAGAGAAAGATCTGGAGTCACCTCAGGCCAAACGGAAAACTCGAGCACATGAGAGTCATCGGGCATATACTTCCGCAACATAGAGACGTGGAACACGTCATGCACCGACGCCAACTCAGAGGGTAACTGCAACCGGTAAGCAACCTCACCGATGCGCTCCACAATCGCGAAAGGACCAATATAGCGGGGACTCAGCTTCCCACGCCGTCCAAACCGCATCACCCCCTTCATCGGAGAAACTCTCAAGAACACATGATCGCCCACGGCGAACTCGAGGGGCTGCCGCCTACGGTCAGCATAGCTCTTCTGCCGACTCTGGGCCGCCAACATGTTCTGACGAACCAGGTGCACAACATCCACACATTGCTGCACCAATTCCGGTCCCGTCAAAACACGCTCACCCACCTCAAACCAATCAAGTGGAGTCCGACAAGGACGCCCATACAATGCCTCATAAGGAGCCATGCCGATGCTCGAATGAAAGCTGTTGTTATAGGCAAACTCCACTAACGGTAGGTGACGAATCCAACTCCCCTGCCACTCCAGGCAGCAGGATCTCAGCATGTCCTCCAAAGTCTGAATGGTCCTCTCAGACTGGCCATCCGACTGTGGATGATACGCCGAGCCAAATGCCAACTCCGTGCCAAGAGCTCGCTGGAAACTCCTCCAGAATCCAGAAGTGAAGCGCGGATCCCGATCCGACACGATCGAAATGGGAACCCCATGCAACGGAACGATCCGCTCCACATAAAGACGAGCCAACTTAGGCACGCTCCAGCTGACCTTGACCGGTAGCAACCGCGTCACCTTCGTCAGCCGATCCACCAGCAACCAAATACTGTCCTGCCCAGTCGGGGTTCTGGGCAACCCCACCACAAAATCCGTGGTCACATGGTCCCACTTCCAAGCAGGAACATCCAAGGGCTGGAGAGTACCGCCTGGTCGCTGATGCTCCGCCTTCACTTGCTGACAGATCAGGCACCTGGCCACAAACTCGGCCACATCTCTCTTCATGCCAGGCCACCAGAACTGCCTCCGCAAGTTCCGATACATCTTCGTCGCACCCGGGTGCACAGTGTACCTGCTCCCATGAGCCTCGCGTAACACCGCACGACGAACCTGCTCCTCCCCTGGGACGTACAGCCTGCCACGAAACCTCGCAGCACCGTCCTCGCCAAGCTCCACATCAGCTATCGCCAAAATCCGGGGCAACTCAGGGTCCGCATGCTGAGCCTCTGTCACCTGACGACGGATAGCAGGAGTGACAGTCAGACTCGCAAGCACTGCCAACCCTCGCTCCTGGGGAATCTTGAGCCTGAAGGAAACTTCGGGCACTTGTTCCCAGAGCCTCCACTTCCTCAGCATCAAGGTACTGACCGCAACCTTCCTACTCAAGGCATCGGCGACGACATTCATCCTGCCCGGCTGATAAGACAGGGTGAAGTCATAGTCCTTCATGAACTCCATCCAACGCCTTTGTCTGAGGTTCAGATCTCTCTGCGAGAACACATACCTCAGACTCTGATGGTCAGTGAACACCTCGAACTTCTCACCGTACAGATAATGCCTCCAGATCTTCAGCGCGAAGATCACTGCCGCCAACTCAAGGTCATGGGTAGGGTAGTTCTCCTCATGGGGCTTTAGCTGCCGAGATGCATAAGCCACCACTCTACCATGCTGCATCAGAACAGCACCCAATCCGACGCCGGAAGCATCTGTACACACCACAAAACCTCCCGATCCAGAAGGCAAAACCAACACCGGAGCCGAGGTGAGCAACCTCTTCAGTTCCCTAAAGCTCTGCTCACACTCCTCGGACCAGACGAAAGGCACATCCTTCCGCGTGAGCCTCGTCATCGGGGTCGCAATGCGGGAAAAATCCTGGATAAACCGGCGATAATAACCCGCAAGCCCCAAGAAACTCCGGATCTCCGTCACCGACCTCGGCCTCGGCCACTGCATCACAGCCTCGACCTTGGCGGGATCCACGGAAATGCCATCACCAGAAATCACGTGCCCCAGAAAGTGCACCTCGCTGAGCCAAAACTCGCACTTGCTGAGCTTCGCATACAACTGGTGATCTCGCAACGTCTGCAGCACCACACCCAAATGGTACGCATGCTCCTCGGCAGACTGCGAATAAACAAGGATGTCATCCACGAAGATGACCACGAACTGGTCCAAATACGGGTGGAACACCCTCTGCATCAAGTCCATGAAGGCTGCTGGGGCATTGGTGAGCCCAAACGGCATCACCAGAAACTCATAATGCCCGTACCTCGTACTGAACGCAGTCTTCTCCACATCGGACTCGCGAATTCTCAGCTGATAGTAACCGGACCGCAAATCAACCCGCGAGAACACTCGCGCAGACTGCAGCTGGTCGAACAAATCATCAATCCGCGGCAACGGATACTTGTTCTTAACGGTCACTTCATTCAGCTGCCGATAGTCAATGCACAGCCGCAGACTACCGTCCTTCTTCTTCACAAACAGCACGGGCGCACCCCAAGGGGAAAAGCTCGGACGAATATACCCCTTGGCCAACAGCTCCTGCAACTGCGCCCTCAACTCCCTCAACTCAGCGGGGGCCATACGGTAGGGAGCCTTCGCCAAAGGTCCCGTACCAGGCACAACCTCGATCACGAAATCGATCTCCCGCTGGGGAGGTAATCCAGGCAACTCCTCAGGAAAAACATCGGGAAACTCGCACACCACCGCAATGTCCTCGACATTCGGCTCCATCTGGTCAGACACAACCACTGACGCGAGAAAACCCTGGCAACCTGAATCAAGCAATCGACGGGCTCGAATAGCAGAGATAAGAAATCGAGAAGAGGTGGAACGGATACCTTGGAAATAGAAGGTCCTCTTGCTCGGATGCTGGAAGTAGACCCTCTTCATTCCACAATCCACCACCGCTCTATGAGTCTCGAGCCAATCCATGCCTAGAATCACATCATAATCCCGAAGCTGCAACGCATACAACCTGCCTGGCATACTCCGTCCATCGATCCACACCGGAACCTGGTCGAAGCAATACGGAGTGACCATAAAGTCACCCGAAGGCAACTCCACAGCCAAATCACAGGACAACTGGGTCACCGGCTCCTCGACGCTCGACGCGAAATCCTCCGAAATAAACGAATGAGACGCGCCAGAATCAAATAAAACCCGAGCCGCACAACCCAAAATCTGAACGGTACCTTCCACGAGCTGCGACGCTACTGCCTCTGCCCTGGTCAAGTGCGTGATCTGGCCACGAGCTCTCTGCCTGCCTCCCACACTAGCTGACCTGGGTAGCGGCGGATACTGTCCCTGCTGCTGCTGCTGCTGGGAAACCTGCTGCTGCGGCGGCCTCTGAGGACAGTCACGCGCCATGTGCCCTGGCTGGTCACACCGAAAGCAGATGATCGGCGCCGTGCACTGCCTGCCTGGGTGGGTCTCACTACACCGTGGACAAGGTCCTCGCGATCCACCCACCGATCCCTGTCGCTGCAAAGGAAACGGCTGCTGCACACTGCCCGATGAAGCCTGCCCCTGATCTCTGGACTTCTTCTTGCCGAACCCCTTCTTGAAGAACTTCTTGACCTTCGAGCCGAAGGACGCAGATCCTGTCACCGAAGCTGCATGTGCCGGCACTCCTGAACCACTCATCGCAGACTGAAAGAAACCCTGCTGCTGAGTAGCCGACTGCTGGCTGCGACCTGACACAGACTGCCCCTGGCTGATCGGTCCTCGAGTCCTCTGCATATCCATCTCCAAGGAAATCGCAACACGAGACGCCGTCTCGAGATCAGTGGCCCCATTCGCGATCAGATGGTGCCTCAGCTCCAGCCTCAAGCCCTGCACAAACTGCGTCGTCCTCACCCTCTCATGCTCCATGATATGAGGTGCATACCGACCCAGCTCGACAAATCGGGCCCTGTACTGCAACACGGACATGTCACCCTGCCCCAGCTCCAGAAACTCCCGCATCCGCTGCGTAGCAACAACATCTGGACAGTACGTACGCTCGAAATCACTGACAAAGTCATCCCACTCGACCTGCTCAAGTGGACGAAGCTGAAAGGACGTCTTCCACTCGGAAGACCACCACCTCCGAGCCGTACCCTGCAACTGGTTGTAGGCCAACACCACTCTGTCCTCGGCAGTACTCTTCGCAGAACTGAACACCCGCTCCATCTCATCAAGCCAATCACGAGCCGCATCAGGGTCTGCCTGGCCGCTAAAGTAAGGTGGATGGAACTGCATGAAGTCCCTCACTGCTCGGCCTGGCCCACCCCTGACTGACGAGCCCTCACCGGCCTCTCCGCCGAACTGCTGAGCCATGAGATGGTACATGCCACGGAGAAAACCCTCGGCCCCCGGAGCCCTCGCAGCATCCGCGGCCTCGGTAGCTCCCGGAACTCTGCTATGCTCCTCCTGGTCCCTCTGGACCCCCTGCTGGATCTCCTGACCTCCAGCCGACTGCCCCTGCTGAGAGCGAGAACTTCTCCTCGGCGCCATACTCGCTCCTGAAGCACAAGACAGAAAAACACACAAACGGCAAGGTCAAAATAAACACACGGTGCCCAATGCCAGCGTCATCTGTACATCATCGTTGTGGACTAGTGGACCACTACAATTACCTATGATTCTCATGTAATTCCACAACCGCGCTCTGATACCAGCTGTAACGACCCGAGAATCCGATTACCGGGAAGGCCCGATAACCCGAGACTCGTATCGCCACCCACGAGTCCGAAGACTCGGAAGGGTTAAAAGGATGGTGTGGAAACTACACAAGTATCACAAATAATCGTAGAAATTAAACAGTTATAATATTAAGCAGGAAATGAATTTAACATTTTACATGGTCCACAATAAAATAACAACAACAGCAACAGTAGTCCACGACTAGTACAGTGACAAGAAAGAAAAGTACAGCTACACGGGGCATCCCCCGGCTCTGACCTCTGGCACTACCTCTGGACACCCGCACCACGCTTCCGCTGCGCTCCTGACGCGCTCCCCGAAGGTGGCGCCTCACCTGAAACACGGTGAAAACACGCAGGGAATGAGTCTCGGAACAAGACTCAGTAGGGATCACTCGAACCCTACCTCGAAAAACGAGAAACCACTACTCTAGCGATAGGAAAGTACCTCGGAAAGGAAAGCCCTGTACTCTACAGAACTAGACCCTACGGCACGCAAACCGACACACGTGCCACGGTACGAGAAGACCGCAACTCAACGGTCGAACCGTCAAAACCCGAAGGTCGGAAACACACGACTGACAGTCTGACACTCCGTACTCGACAGGAGTACCACCCACTAGAAGCACAGCCGGTAGCGTCCCCTGACGTCTTACACCGCACCGCAGGTGAACCGCCTGACGTGGTAGGTCCTACCCGAGGCGCAAACACCGTACAAGTAACCACAAACAAGTGACTAGCTGGGGTCACGCCCGTCGACGTGGGTCCAACCGCCCCCAACCACGTGTGCACACACAGACCGCGCGTCCCTGGTCTGGCCCTCTGACCGGTTTTCCCCTCAGCCGGACTCTGGCTGCAAGACGTGGGGCCCAACGGTAACCGGTCCACAAACCGTCTCTAAAGGTCAGCCCGTACACCACTCCCTGGTGCGACTAGCACACGCGTACTAGTAGGCTACGACTAGTGGAGGGTCACTGAAGGAGTAGACTCTCAAGTTACGGAAAACAACGCCCAAGCCCGACAACGTGTGGGAATCACCCCACGCACTAGTCCCGTCGCACGGAGACCACGGTCGGAGAAAAGCGAGGTTGCCACCCTCATGGGGCAACACAGGAAGTGGCGGTCTACCCTCAGACCGTCACTGCCAAATGGCGGTCCACTCTAGGGCCGTCACTTGGAAATAGCGGTCTAAGGCGGACCGTCACACGGCCAGGGGGTAGGGGGAAGCGACGCGCTTACCCTAGTGCGTCGCTTGGAAGCGGCGCACCTAGGCCAGGGCGTCACATGGCACCCCACACCCACGAAAACCACAGGGAAAGTAACGCGCTTACCCTGGCGCGTCGCTTGCAAGCAACGCGTCGGGATCAGTGCGTTACTCGCATGTGACGCGCCTAGACCAGCGCGTCGCATGGCCCTCACGCTCGGGATGGAAAGGGAAGTGACGCGCCTGCCCCAGCGCGTCGCTTGTAAGTAACGCGCTGGGCCCAATGCGTCGCTTGGCCCATCCACATGGGGGACAACAGGAAGTAACGCTCCTGCCCCAGTGCGTTACACGCATGTAACGCGCCTATCTCGGTGCGTTACATGGCCTGACCCCCAACGGTCAAAACCCAACGGTCGAAAGCATGTGACGGCCCAGCCCAGGGGCGTCACTAGCAAACGGCGGCCAATCGCAGGACCGCTACAGCCCTCGACCCTAAAGGCCAACACCCAGGGAAGTAACGCACCCCTCTAGGGGCGTTACAAGCATGTGACGGTCACTGGAGTGACCGTCGCTTGCCCCAGAACACGCTACGGCGGGAAAACCCCAAAAACACCAACCACGCCCCCGTACCTCCATCGGAGAGGGGGAAAACAAGGGGGAAGACCCCTGGGGACCCCTAGCATGCATCTAAACCACCAAAACATAGAATCATGGGCTAAAACCATAGATCGGGCGGCTCACCCCAAAACATGGAAAAACCCCAAAAACGCCCAAACATGCCTCTCTCGGCCTCCCCGCGGCCTACAAACCACGGAAAAGAACGGCGAAGAGCTAGGGAACGTCACCCTACCTCAATGGAGCGAATGCTCCGCCGGATCGTCCACGAATCGCGAAGAACGCTTGAAAACCCTCGTTCTTCCTTAAGCTTCCCACGCTTGCCGCACGCCCCCACGACCGCCTCGCCGCCGCCCACGTCGCCGCGCCGTCGCCCCGCCGCCGTCTGCAGCCGGAGGGGAGCTCGCCGTGGCCAACCGGGAGGAAGAGAGGGAGAGGGAGGGAGACACGGTGGAGGAGGAAAGAGGAAGAAGAAGAGAGGAAGAAGAAGATGGTGGGGGAGAGAGAAAAGAAAAAGGGTTTTATAGAAAAACCCGGAAAATCCGTAAAATTCCAAAAAATAGGAAATCACACCCCCGCGATCCTCGGAACGCACCGATCGCAACGGTACCACTCGTGTCCGCGTGAACAGCCCGGTTCACCCGCAACGAGCGTCCGAAGAGAAAAGCCGAAACACACACCGGGAATCGGAAAACACACGCGGAAAAAGCCGCGGAACGCCTCCGGGCCTCCGAAACGACTCCGGATCGCGCCGATCCGAACACGAAAGATGTCCGAAACGAAATTTCGGACACAACGGAGCCGGACACTCCGAAAACTAGATCCGGGACCCATGAAGAAGGATCCGAAAGGTCCGGGATATTACACTCGAGGTCAAGACCGTCGTACGTAATAGCACAAGGCCGTCAATCTAGCCTAATCCCTAGGTCTAAAACCACGGTAGCATAAATACCGAGACAGCTCACAAGCCGTCGAGACCATTCCCTCGGGAAGGGAACTGAGAAGCCTTCCAGCCCCAGACTGGACAGCTGGACTCACAGTCCGAGGCCACACATATGGCCCACTCAGGAACCATCTTCCGCAGAAACTCACGACATGCGGGGGAACCCCACCACACTCACACCGATACACGATGACTCGATCGAGCGTAACACAAAGTCCGGAACACACACACCTACGGGCACACTAGTCGAGGTAACGCGGCACCTCCAGACACCCCAGAAACACGGACACGGAACCTACGGGGTGTCCGGGACTCTCACGAGGCCGACCGCAACTCACGAAAACCACGTTCGAAGAGAAACGGGACTGAAAATCACTCGGTGCAGCCCAGAACCTGGCGGTCCAACCTTGGGCCGCTACAGTCTTTAGCGATCCAACTCTGGTCCGCCATAGGGACTCTGGCGGTCCACCCTTGGCCCGCCAGAAGACGAATCACATAGGGCCTGGCGGTCCTACCCAGACCGCCACATGGCTTCTAGCAGCCCAACTCTGGTCCACCATAATCCCTCTTACGGTCGAACCTACGACCGCCAGGGGCGCAAGACTCCCAATCGGTCAAAAAGCACGTGCTCCGAGGCACAGCGATCAAAACAGAGTAGCGGTCTAAGTCTCGGCCGCCACCCAGTCTGGCGATTTATCGTGCGGCTGCCAGACGACAGAAACCCCTGCCGACAAAACAGTAACAAGTGGCGCACCCAGCTTTGGCCGCCAAGGTCTCTGGCACGCCTACCTTGGGCCGCTAGTGAGTGTAGCGGTCTCTGGAAGGACCGCTACACTCACCCGAGAACGGGACGGCGGGAACATTCCCAAAAACCCGTTCCACGCCCCGATCATCCACGGATGATGGGGAAAACTAGGGGGAAGCTCCCCCGACACCCCTGTAGACACGCCAAATTTGACATTATTTTGAGTATATTTCATATCGCTCTGCGATGCCCCATTTGACCCTCAAATCAGCTTATTTGAGTGGTTTTCCCACTTTTCATGGATTGCCCCTGATTTCTCCTATTTTTCCCAATTTACCTCCCTTTTCCTATTTTTCTGGATTTTTTGGGCATTTATCTCTATTTTATGAATTCACGCCCTCATCAGGGGCGTGTTTTTGAAACACGCCCTTGTCTAGGGCGTGTCTTTCCCATTTTATCTATTTCTCCCCATTTTTTTATTTTCTGAATTTTCTGAATTTACGACCTGGGTAAGGGCGTGTTTTCTTAAAACATGACTTAATCTAGGGCGTTTCTTAAAGAAAGGACGACCTCACCTGAGGGCGTTAATTCTTTTGGTTTTGACCGACTTGAGCTCTTGAAATTAACGCCCTTCCCAGGGGCGCGTTTTTAAAAAAGTGGCTTTGATTGAGGCGTGTTTCACATTTTTCAAATATGGGGAGTTTTTATTGCTAAATTTAGTTTTTGAGAAACGCCCTTGTGCAGGGCGTGTTTTTGAGAAACGCCTTATGTGTAGGTCGTCAATTCTTAAATTGACGCCCTGACATAAGGCGTGTTTCACCTTCTGGCTTCGCCGCCCTTTCCCCCGAGAGTCCTTGCTTCGTTGGATACCTGCTTGATTTGGGCTCTTGCCCATTCTTATCATTTCCCCCGGTAGGACTCTTGCCTTCCTATCTCTTCATCCGATTCTATTTAATAGAGACATTGTCTCTGTTCTTAGGTTGGACTCCTCTTCGTTGGATGCCCCTTCTTCGGTTCCGATATTTCTTATTCTCCGCTGACGTTCTTCTATTTTTTCTTCTTCTTTCTATTGTTCTTCTTGTGTGCTGCTTCTTTTCTTTTTTCTTCTTCCTTCTTCTTCCTCCCTTTCTTCTTCTTCTTTCCCCTTCTTCTGCTGTCTTCTCCGTATTCCCCTTCTTCTTCTTCTTCTTCTGCCTCCTCCTTCTTCTTCTTCTTATTCTTCTTCTTCTGCTTCTTCTCTTTTTCTTCTGTTGTTTTCTTTTCTTTTTACAGGAACCGAAGGTAGGGTGGCATTGGCTAAGGAGAGGCTTCTTCACGGTTCAAGTCTTCATCCCTTTTGAAGCCTTTCTCCCATCGAGCATTCAAGCCAAAAGAGCCACCAAACAAGATTTTTCTATCTTATCTCCCCCTTATTTGTATTTTTTTCATTAGTTCATGCATGCATCATGTTTCATTATTATATTAATTTTTCTCAACTATCATTGAGATCTCCCCTTTAGTGCATCTCTTGCACTCTTTTCCCCTTTATTTTATTTACATATTCATGTCATATCATTCATATCTCCACACCCTTTTTTGCATAGGGGTTTAAGGGCAATCCCCTTAAGGTGTGTATTGTTCATATTTTTCATGCTCACCTATATTTTTATTGAATTTGATGCTACACCATTGTTTCTAATCCATATCTTTTTGGTGTTGTCGTCTTTGTTTTGTAAGGGTAATTAATTGAAAAGACTCTCTTCGTCGGCCGGCCGATCTTGAAGAGAAAAGGAGTACTCACATCCCCCGCACACTTGAGGTATTTTGCGATCATCTCCCCATATAATCTCCACTTGAGACCCTCGCGTCTCTGGCGATCACACACACTCCACATTAGCACCCCGTGCTATCTTATTGCTTTCATCATATCTACTGCTTTTTTATATTTAAGTGGATTTTTAAAGAGATCTACAAATTGGCGATCACGGTGGGACCCTTTGTGTTCTTCATCTATTACCCGTTTCCCCTTAGGCACCCGCGTGTGCCATCTCCCTTATTTGCACCCTCGGTGCGTCCCCCTTTTGTGCCCCTCGGGCACCCTCCATTGGTTTTGTCCTTTTCCCTAAGTGATTTGTCAATTTATTGATTTTTCTTTAAAATCTCCACTTATTTGAAATTTTGATGAGCATGCTTATATCTTATATTTGTTGATTGCCTGCGACTGTGAGTGGTTGTTACTGTTGGCCGTGGATTGAGAATTAACGCCTCTGTCGGAGGCGCCTTTTGATTTCACGCCCTAACCCAGGGCGTGTTGTTTGAAGTTAACGCCTTCTGACAGGGCGTTTGCTAGCTGTCTCCAATTATCTCTGCTTGCTTGGTGAATTCAGGCCCGTTGCAAGGGCGTCTTTATCTTTATTAGCGCCTCCCTTAAAGGCGTTTTCTTGGATTTGACGTCCGCTGGATAGGGCGTCCTTTTATTTATAGCGCCTCACACTAAGGCGTGTTTTACCCTACCCCTTGGCCCCTCACGTTGATTCACGACGGTCACACCGTCGTGTCCTTGTTTAGTAGCGTCCCCTTCCAGGGTGTGTTTTTACTGTGGGTTTCCAGAACCCCCCCGGCTGTGGTTTTTCATGATATTTCATGCTTATCTTTGTTGATTGATCATATTATTGTGGTTGGCCTGTTTACCCTGTTTCATTCATATTTGCATTGGTTTGGGAGCCCCCTCCTCTTCATTAGGATCCACACACCCCCTTGGTGAAGGAACGACCCTCCATTGAGCATTCCGTCTCTTTGGATTGGAAATTCCTAAACCAAGCCTCCGTAAGTCCCCGCACCCGTGGATTCCCTCACGGACGCCGGGCAGGTTGTACCCTTTTGGAGTCCCGATATAGTTGGCCTAATACGTGGTGAGTGAGAGTTCCTAGTTGGCATTGGAGTTCAAATCTCATTTGAAACTAGGACTCTCCTTGTGTGAATCTTTCCAAACTTTATTAAAATCCTTAATTCACCAAGGATAAAACAATCAAAAATCACGGTAACCATTCCAACTTGTGTGCTTATTTGCATAATTATTGGGAATTTTTGACTATATAATGGCTTACCATGATAGAAACATGTTCAATTCAATTCATGAGGATGCACAACCTAGCACTTCATATCCTCAATTTCAACATGTTAATCAGCATTCTCACCATTCTTTCAAGGGACCACGTCCTTATTCTCATGGTCATACCCAACCCATGGGCAATGTCCATTCTCATGGTCCACCTACTCAATTTCAGGCCACTATTCCCTCGGGACCGTCTCCTCCCAATGACGAGAAGGTCTCTCGAATCATCCATGCATTAGATCATCTTACCCCTCAACAGATCCAAGCCCTTAAGGCTGCCGTTGAGGGTACATCTCATGCACCTCCCCCTCTTTCCAATTCTATATGGGTGGCCCATCACCTACCTCCTTCCAATTCTATTCGGGTGACCCATCACCCATCTCCCTCCAATTCTACACGGGTGGACCATCACCCACCTCCTCCTTCCAATCATATTCGGGTAGCCCATTACCCATCTCCCCCTATTCATTCTACTCGGGTGGTCCGACACCCGCCTCCTTCTATTCCTCCTCCCTCACGGCCCCGAGGCCCATTTATTCATTGCAATCCGGCCCTTCCGGGTTCTTTTACGGGTCATACCGTCAACTCCCCTCCACGGCCTTTTTATGCGGCCCCTCCTCCTTCAAGGCCCTGCCAGCCCTCTATTGTTCAAGTCACACCCCTCCAACAATCTCTTTTTGATAAGATTACTTCCATGGAGGAACAATTAAAGAGGGTCACGGTTCCTCCTACTCCGGTCAATCCTCTCTATGCGGCTTTGGATGACATTACAAGAATGGAGAGAGAATGGAAGGATAGGATGGACGACTACGGCGTTGATATTCCAAGCGAGCAAGAATCGGCAATTGAAGAATCCGAGCCGGTGTATGATGATGAAGCTCCGCAGGCACCCCTTTCGAGTTTCCTTAACTTTCCACTTCCCCCACTTTCATTCGATGAACCCCTCGCTCAGAATGAAGCCACCATCCCCGATCCAACCCCTATTTCCGAGACTTCTTGGTGTTACGACGATGGGTCGATACTCCAATCACCCGCGCCGACGCATCTTGAGTTTTTCACCACTCCAAACACCGCTCGCCCCATTCGGCATTTCCTACGCACCAAACCTTCACCCATTAACCCTCCACCCATTACACCTCCTCCAGTTACACCATTAACCTCCGCAACACTGGCCTCCCCCAAGCCTTCCACTATTAAACCACCACCCATTAAGCCATCTACCTCCACACCATCGGCCTCCATTAATTACACCATTAAACCTTCCCCAATTAGCCTCCCATTACCGCCACCTCGGTCTTCCATTATCCCTTTAAAACCCACTTTGCCTATTCCACCACATAACCCTCCACCTTTACCTATGGCTAATCCTGAGCAGGACCCACCACTTTTTGCACTCGAGCTAACCCCGACCGCTTGCAAGCAAAGGGAGAAACTTGATGTGTTTGAACCTCCGTCTCCACTTACGCCAACACTTTCCATTATACCTCCACCACTCACAAAGCCTTCCGCCTCCGCTTCACCTCCTTTTACTACTCGGAAGGGGCGTGCTTCTGCAGCTATTTGTGCCGAAAATGATCAAGAGCCGGGCAGCAAGGATTTGGCCGCGCTATTCAAGACGCAAGAATTTGTTTGCCGGATGCTAATCCGGGTTATTGTGCCAATCACGGCCGAAGAAGTCAAGTCGCCGCCATGCCAGGCGTTGATGCCATCTAAGAGCCGGGCAGGGCACCCCTTGTTCCAATTTCTGAATTCCGAATTCATTATTCCTTACAAGGGGCGAATGCCCATTTTGCTCAACTTTCCATATATACCACATTCAATGGGCAATACGATGCTTCCCGTTCCAACTCTCCAACTCCCTCACATTGTTGATCTTTGCCTTCAAAGGGGGTTGCCACTTATTGAAGCTCCTTTTATTGGGCCAATTGGCTATACACTTTCACTGCCGTGGAGGGGCAGTTATCTTGGTGCTAAGGGGCCGTCCCCTATTTGTTCCACCTTTTATTCATCCATTTCTATCACATCATTTTCATGGGCCATTCCCAGGGTTAGGAGGAGGATCTCATCTTCTCGCCCTTCACATTCTACGTATCCTTTGCATTTCATGCATTCTGTTGCATTCATGCATTCATTGCATCCATTATATCCATCATTTTGCATACATTTGCACCTCCTGCTTCCCGGGTTTCCAAACCCGTATCTTCCCCGCCTTCCGGCACCTCCGGATATTCCGCACTTCCCATCTTATTCATCTTCATCTTTTTATCCACTATCCCTGGGGCATCGCATCCCTTTTCCTGCTATCTCCCTGGAACCTCCAGGAATTTTATCCCTCCTCTTCGGGCATCGCGCCCCTTTTCATCTTCCTCCTCCGGAACCTCCGGACCTTTCTCTCGGGCATCGCGCCCCTTTCCACTTTCCTCCTCCGGAACCTCCGGACTTTCCCCTCGGGCATCGCGCCCCTTTCCATTCTCCTCCTCCGGAACCTCCGGACCTTTCTCTCGGGCATCACGCCCCTTTCCACCTTATTCCTCCGGAACCTCCGGATTTTCCCTTTGGGCACGACGCCTCTCTCCACCTTCTTTATTTGCTTCCTCCGGAACCTCCGGACCTTCCCCTCGGGCATCACGCCCCTTTCCACCTCATTCCTCCGGAACCTCCGGATCCTCCACCTGATTGTCTCCATCTTTTCCCCGGGCATCGTGCCCCTTTCCATTTGCTTCCTCTGGAACCTCCGAATTCTCCGTCTTATTCTCTCTATCATCTTCCAGGGCATCGTGACCCTCCTGATTTCATTCCCCCGGAACCTCCGGACCCTCCATCTTTCTTCCGATTCATCTTTCTACTCCTCCGGGATATCACATCCTTCATTTTCTTCTTCCTTTTCCATCATATTTTTCCCTATTTCTCCCCAGGGCATCGCATCCCTTCTTTCAATATTCCTCCGGAGCCTCCGGATTCCTCCTATCATGATTCTCCTCCTCTGCCTCCGGACCCTCCGGATCCACCTCTTTCCATCTACCAATTTCTTCTTCTGATTCCTCCTAATTCTGGGTCTGACCCAACTTCTTCCACATCCACTGCCTTGGGCATCTGCCCTTTCTCCCACTGCTTCCGAGGCTTTAGTCCTCACTCCTCTTCTTGATTTTCCGCTTCTTCTGTAGACTGTTCCATGTGATCAGGGTCTCCGCACCTTAGTGAGGGAGTTCTAGCCCTCGCCTCTCTTCCTTTTCTCCTTATTTCGTCTGAGTCTGGTCTGGGCACCATTCCGTCTTGTTAAGCCACTTTCAATCCTTTGCTTCCAATCTTTTTTGTTGCTGAAGAGGACAAATCCCATGATGATCACCTCTAGCAGCAGTTGCTTCAACAAAGGTTGCAAGGTAACATATTGGCGTACGTAAGCATTTATATGATATCATTTTCTCATTACTTCACGCATGATTTTCAAAATCAAGTGCTTCTTAACGAGATTAAGAGTGGTGTTTTAAACCTTTATCTTAGGCTTTTGTTTAATTAAATCACTCTCAAAAGAGTCTTTAGGCTTGCTATGCAGCACCTTTGGTTGATAAAGAACCCAGCATTGGGAATTCAACATTCTCTCCCTGCTTGTTTAAGAGTAACCCTAAGTCGGGCACCGCACACACTTCACGGCGTCCTTAGCCGGCTCTTTTGATTGAACACCGTTACTACCTTGGCCATGCCATGAGTATACCGAAAGTCTTTTCTCTTCTTCACTCGGCCGAATGCAGGGGCAAGAGGTTGACGGATAAGATAACCAACTTTGGTAAATCCCAATACGAGAGGAGTCTCAAACAGGGGCAGTCTTGACCCAAAATCAATATGAATTTCATGATACATCTCGCCACAAGGGCTGTTATAAAAATAAAATCAATATTTTGATGCAAAATTGTGAATTATGGCATGTCAAGAGTGGCGAAGTCCCCGCAGGGAAAACCCTGGTCGTATGCATGTCAAGGGTCTAAAAATCAAAGGCACAAAGCCCCGGCACAACAGACTACCTCTTTGAAGGGAACACCTTGGAAGTAATTCAAGTCCTGATATCTCCCATCCTGCATAAAGCTTATCTCCAATTGTTCTTCTCTTCTTCCTCCAAGACCGAATGTTTCTTGGGTATGGCCTTGGTAGGGGCACCGTTGATCAAAGACGGTCGGTTATAGGGCGCCACCTTACAATGCACGCCCAGCTTTGGACAATTTTAAGCAAAAAGGGAAGGAACGAGGACCCCTAGCCAGTGGTTTAAAACACCCTTTGATGCTGCTTTAGCAAGTCTAACCAAAATCAAACAAAAAATTGAATATTTCTTGTCCAAAATCCATAAAAATTTGAATACCTTTCTCAAAACTTCACAAAAAAATTGAATATCTTTTACAAAACTTCATAAAAATTTGCATATTGATCAAAACTAATAAAAATTTACATATTCCAAAATCCAAAAATTTGCATTGTATTTTCTGATGGTGTTTTGCAGGAACAACTTTGCAGAGACCAGGAGCACGGGATGAGTCCCCTTTCCACTTATTGTTATCAATCCATTGATTCTTCCCGATTTTCATGATTTGCCACTAGGCATTTTGATTATATCATTCTGATTATTCATCTCCAAATCTTTCAATCAAATCCTGCTGATTTCAGTTCATCATTTTACTGCTGGGCATTCCTCAATCTTTCAACTCCAAATTTTGATTGCCCAGATTGTCATCCTCATAACATAACGACAAACAATGTTGTTTTGCAATGATACTTTGCCATTTTCATTCTTGCTATTCATGCCATATACATGCTATAATTGATGCTTTGATGATTGCTATGCTTAAATGCCTTCTTCATTGTTTGTTATCTTTTATATCTTGGCTAATGAATTTTTGAGCGCATGATAAGAAGCTCTTGGTCCCGCCGACTGGGCATCATCATCAAAGTCCCACGGTGCTTGCAGCTCATCTCTCAGTTCCTTCATACTTATTGCTCCGCCATCTCTCCCTGTATGCATTCTACTATATGTTATTACGCTATTAGATTATATCAAGGACCTTGTGGCTTTGGTAAATCTGGAATTTGAGTTCCCCTTCATCAAAAACAATGATGATTCCAGAGGAGTCTTAGTCACACAGATAGGCCGTTGAGCCATCCAAGACTGGGGACGATGGTTCCCTTTTACGAGTTGGTGCGTGGATAAACGGGCTTCGGCTTAGTATCAGCTCGCGAAATTGGTTTCTTGACCCAGTCTTGGTAGTTTAACAATATTATCCTTGATTATTCTATATTTTCATTTGATTTATTTTTTCCCTTTGAACCCAGCATGCATTCATGTAGGAATTTGAAATAATTGTTGGAAAAATCATTTTGATAAGCTGTTTTTGTGGGTCAAATTGATCTTGATCTTCGATGTGAGATATTCCATGCCGAATTGAGTCCTCAGTTCGTTTTGTCGCTGTTTTGGGTCATTTTCTCGAAAACTCCCTGTTTGGATTTTTATCATCTTATTTTAATCTTTTTCCCTTTGATCCACCTTGGCTGCAGCACGTCCACTGGCTGGTAACCGCTCCCCAATGGTGAAACTTGCAGGTTTGTGACCTGAGGTACTTCCACCGCGCTGGAAGTTGATCATTTTATTTTATCTCCTTCGTGCACCGCGTGCACACCTCCCCGTTTTATCCAAACATTGTTGATTTCGTTGGATTTCCCGAGATTTGCTTCATCTCGTGCTTTTGATTTGATTCTCATCAAGTGATGTTGATTGCGTGTCTCATCACACCTTGGTATCTACTTTTCAGTTTGCTACGCTCCCTTGCAAAGCAGACGCCAAGGCGGGGCAGCTGTAGACACGCCAAATTTGACATTATTTTGAGTATATTTCATATCGCTCTGCGATGCCCCATTTGACCCTCAAATCAGCTTATTTGAGTGGTTTTCCCACTTTTCATGGATTGCCCCTGATTTCTCCTATTTTTCCCAATTTACCTCCCTTTTCCTATTTTTCTGGATTTTTTGGGCATTTATCTCTATTTTATGAATTCACGCCCTCATCAGGGGCGTGTTTTTGAAACACGCCCTTGTCTAGGGCGTGTCTTTCCCATTTTATCTATTTCTCCCCATTTTTTTATTTTCTGAATTTTCTGAATTTACGACCTGGGTAAGGGCGTGTTTTCTTAAAACATGACTTAATCTAGGGCGTTTCTTAAAGAAAGGACGACCTCACCTGAGGACGTTAATTCTTTTGGTTTTGACCGACTTGAGCTCTTGAAATTAACGCCCTTCCCAGGGGCGCGTTTTTAAAAAAGTGGCTTTGATTGAGGCGTGTTTCACATTTTTCAAATATGGGGAGTTTTTATTGCTAAATTTAGTTTTTGAGAAACGCCCTTGTGCAGGGCGTGTTTTTGAGAAACGCCTTATGTGTAGGTCGTCAATTCTTAAATTGACGCCCTGACATAAGGCGTGTTTCACCTTCTGGCTTCGCCGCCCTTTCCCCCGAGAGTCCTTGCTTCGTTGGATACCTGCTTGATTTGGGCTCTTGCCCATTCTTATCATTTCCCCCGGTAGGACTCTTGCCTTCCTATCTCTTCATCCGATTCTATTTAATAGAGACATTGTCTCTGTTCTTAGGTTGGACTCCTCTTCGTTGGATGCCCCTTCTTCGGTTCCGATATTTCTTATTCTCCGCTGACGTTCTTCTATTTTTTCTTCTTCTTTCTATTGTTCTTCTTGTGTGCTGCTTCTTTTCTTTTTTCTTCTTCCTTCTTCTTCCTCCCTTTCTTCTTCTTCTTTCCCCTTCTTCTGCTGTCTTCTCCGTATTCCCCTTCTTCTTCTTCTTCTTCTGCCTCCTCCTTCTTCTTCTTCTTATTCTTCTTCTTCTGCTTCTTCTCTTTTTCTTCTGTTGTTTTCTTTTCTTTTTACAGGAACCGAAGGTAGGGTGGCATTGGCTAAGGAGAGGCTTCTTCACGGTTCAAGTCTTCATCCCTTTTGAAGCCTTTCTCCCATCGAGCATTCAAGCCAAAAGAGCCACCAAATAAGATTTTTCTATCTTATCTCCCCCTTATTTGTATTTTTTTCATTAGTTCATGCATGCATCATGTTTCATTATTATATTAATTTTTCTCAACTATCATTGAGATCTCCCCTTTAGTGCATCTCTTGCACTCTTTTCCCCTTTATTTTATTTACATATTCATGTCATATCATTCATATCTCCACACCCTTTTTTGCATAGGGGTTTAAGGGCAATCCCCTTAAGGTGTGTATTGTTCATATTTTTCATGCTCACCTATATTTTTATTGAATTTGATGCTACACCATTGTTTCTAATCCATATCTTTTTGGTGTTGTCGTCTTTGTTTTGCGAGGGTAATTAATTGAAAAGACTCTCTTCGTCGGCCGGCCGATCTTGAAGAGAAAAGGAGTACTCACATCCCCCGCACACTTGAGGTATTTTGCGATCATCTCCCCATATAATCTCCACTTGAGACCCTCGCGTCTCTGGCGATCACACACACTCCACATTAGCACCCCGTGCTATCTTATTGCTTTCATCATATCTATTGCTTTTTTATATTTAAGTGGATTTTTAAAGAGATCTACAACCCCTAGCATGCATCTATGACCCCAAATAGGTCCGAAACGTGATGAAACGGGAGATCCGAGTCACACCCCAAAAATATGGATTTTCCCCAAAAAGCTCAAATAGGCCCTCTCGGCTCACCACGGCCTACAAAAGTCGCGGGAAAGGAAATGCACGAGCTGGGGGTACATCTCCCTACCTTCACCGAAGATTTCGCACCCCGAGGTCGCCGATCCGCGAAGAAATGCCGTTTAAACCCTCGCTGGCTCGCTATCCCACGAACCGCCTCCACTATCACGATCCTCGTCCCGTGCCCGTCGCTCCACGCCCCACGAGCCACGCCGCCCCGCCCTCGCCGCCTCCGTCGGCCGCCCAGAGTGAGCGAGGGAGAGGAGAGAACGTGAGAGAAGAGAGAGGGAGGGAAGAGAGAAATGAGAGATGAGGAGAGAGAGAAAAAGGGGTTATATATATAGGAAAATCTGAAAATATGAAAAATATGAAAAAATAACCTCCCGGATCCTCGAAAGACGCACAACGTAGTGGTAACGTCTCGGAGTCGGAGAACGTAACGGTCCATCCTGTACGGGATTCCGAAGGTCCGACAGACGAAAAACACGCGTAAAACCCAGAACGCAACTCGGGACCCACAAAGGCGCTCCGAAAATTCCAGAAAAATACCGGTGTGCTCCTCACAACACCACGGACCCAAGAAAACTCACGGGCACACCACCATTGGGTCTGACAATCCGGTATAAAAATCTGAAACCCACTCGGAAAAAATCCGCAATCCCACGGATCCAGATCCGAAAAACCCGGGGCATTACACTCCTGCTCTCGACCTCACCGTGCCATGGAAACGTGGGGAAAACACGCGAGGAGAGTAGGGATCTGTCCCTCTATCTTTTCTAAAGCTTTAATCCACCGAAACCTCGAAGAAACAACGATCCTCCCCACATGGTTAGCGCCCATGACCGCAACCGCCTCCGCCTCGTCGTTCCGCACGCCCCTCACCGTCGTCCTCGCCACACGCCGCCGCCGTCGCTCCGCCCCGGACCTCCCCACGGCCGTCGACCATTGGAGGTGAGAATGGGGAAGGGGAAAGAGAGACAGGAGAGTGAGTGAGAGGGTGAGACGCGAGAGAGATGAGAGAACGGAGTGGGGAGAGGGGGTTAAAAGGGGTTTTTTAATTTTTTATTTTATTATATATTTTTCTATTCCATTTAGAAAATTCACACAAACTCTGGAAAAATCCAAAATATATATTCTAACCCAAAAAAATTCCAGGAAAAAGCGGAGCCGCCCCACGCGTCGCCACGAATCCAAAATAATTCACATACTCACCATCAAAGGGCCCAAAAATCCAATATAAAAGTCTGAAACTTACTCGGACACGATCCGCAACTCGCGAAACACGATCCAAAAATTCGGGACGTTACATAGAACATCGTCCAGATATCGGACTTTACCTTCTATCTCGTGTTCTACTTCCTCGTAGCGCCGCAGCAGCTGAGCCATCTCCGGGTTGGAGTGGAGCGGGATGCGAGGCCTTGGTGCGGGCGAGCTACGCGGACGCCAGGCTTGCGTAGCAGAGGCGTGGGTGGGCTCTCGTATTCGACGAGAGTCTGCCACGGTCGAAGCCCCCATATTCTGAGGTAGCTCCGTCGGGGCGCACTCCTACCCCGTCGGTCGGTTGAGGAGGTCTTGGCAGAGATCCTTTAGGGCTTGGAGCTGGCGATGCACCTCTGCTAACTTGTCGGGGGCGACGTTGGGTTGTGGCCGCGTGGATGAGGATGGCTCCTATGACCCCCGACGGAAATTGATGGCCTGGTGGGATCCTCGGCTACGATTGCTGGTGTTGCAATAGCTCCCACGGGGTGCCATGACTTTTCGTATCGTTCCCACAGATGGCGTCAAAAAGTGTAGAGGTGGAAAAACGATCTCCCGAATCTCGTACCACACTTTTAAGATTTGTTTGTTTGGGGAAGAACGTCTAGCCACCCGTGGAAGCCTGCAAACACCAGAAAGAATGCGTCAGAAGAGCCCTGGACGCTATACCAGGGGACAACCCTCCGATATTTAAGTAAGGACGGTGTTGGATGAAGATCACCAGGAGATGAAAAGGAGAGGAGAGTGTGAGAGTAGAGTGATCAAGCCTGGAGCCAGAGCGGAGTTCCTGGAGGTGCTCGCTTTGTCCAGTGAGTGCTCGGAGAGTACTTGCAGGGCCTAAGACGTGCGCGAAAGCTGGCTCCTCTTGATGCCTCTTCCTCCGTAGAGGGTCTGGGCATTCCTCCGTGTATGGCTCTTTGTCTCTGTTTGTCTCTGCGCGTGCGTCTCTCCTTGTCATCTGATCGAGGTCTATTTATACCGGTTATCATGGTGGTAGAGGTCCATCCCTTAACAGAGAAAAGTGTGAGTTATGGGATAACGTCTCCCCGCAATCGTGCGGAGTTTCATGTTTTGCGCCCACTCATCCGGGCCGTGCGGCCTCCATGCGAGTCTTACGGCGTTCTAGACGCGTGCTCGCCCTCACTGGAGTAGAGGTCGGCGATGGTGGAAGCAACGTTCGGGAGTAACGCTTGATCGTCGGAGAGTCATCCGACGCCCGAGATGCCCGGGTCAATGCCTCTTGTGGGCTGGCAAATCCTTTGTCCATCTTTGTTGGATCGCCTGGCGTGGGCCACTAATTGTCGGGAGGTCGCTTTGCGTCGGATGGGTCTTGGGCCGACTTAGACCTGGTGTTAATGAGTCGCATGTGGACCGAATTGATTTTACCCTCCTCAATGATAATATCCACCAGCTCCACCTTACACCCTCAAATAAAAAAATACATGAATATGATAAAAAATTTCCACACGATAACAACTCGATTGACTAAACAACAGAAATTTGTATTGATATTAATATCCAGCAGCTCCATCATATCCCCTCGGACGGGGAAAAATACATGAATCTTGTAAAAAATTTCTAATGGAAGGTATAGTGTTCCTAAAGAGAGGAAAACAACTGGTAAGGATACTAAAGATCCCAAATATAGTACCTTCCCAGTGCTGAGGTATTACATCGTGTCTATACAGGAGCCATACACAAGTGGGGATCCACAAAATGTGCAGACAAGCACGTTGAAAACTGTGTCTCCCATCATGGAGTAGTGAACGGCAAGGTTTGCCAGCAGAATTGTGGTCCATCTTTTAACCACATAAGATATGTCTGAAAGTAAAATTTCTCCACAAGTCATCTAATAAAGGCATAGTTCTGCATCCAGAGGGGAAATTATTGCAAGATCAACCATACTCCTTCCAGAAGATCAGGTAAGACCAATAAAAACCTCTAACCTACTATGCCATGCTCTCAACTTCAACCAAACTAGCACCTTGCTCTCTGCACACTTCTCTCTCTTCCAAGAGACAACTTAATTTTTCCATAGAATCCCGCCTCCCAAAGCCAGCATACGCATCTGAGAGCTGGGCATATGATAAAGGACGTCCCTGAGGCCTCAGTGGAATAAAATTCTCTGCTGCTTCAAAGTGTTCCACAAGGCTGTTATCTCTTTTATTGTAGGTAACGCAATCGAAAAGTCGTTGGGCTTCTGATAAGCTCCCACATTTTGAGTACATGTCAATAAGACAACTAAGGGATACTGCATTGGGACTGAAAAGCGTCCTGATTAGGTGTGCATGGATCTGTTTGCCACGCTTAAGTGAAGAAATACCAGCGCAAGCACATAGAGCACTGCTGATTGTGAACTGATCGGGGCCCATACCTTCCTTCATCATCTCAGCAAAGAGATCCAGTGCCTCATATGACAGATCTTTCCGACCAAACCCAACAACCAAGACAGTCCAAGAGAAGTGATTCTTCTCAGGCATCTCGTCGAACAGCCTCCGCGCAGATGCAAGGTTTGCCAGCAGAATTGTGGTCCATCTTTTAACCACATGAGATATGTCTGAAAGCAAAATTTCTCCACAAATCATCTAATAAAGGCATAGTTCTGCATCCAGAGGGGAAATTATTGCAAGATCAACCATACTCCTTCCAGAAGATCAGGTAAGACCAATAAAAACCTCTAACCTACTATACCATGCTCTCAACTTCAACCAAACTAGCACCTTGCTCTCTGCACACTTCTCTCTCTTCCAAGAGACAACTTAATTTTTCCATAGAATCCCACCTCCCAAAGCCAGCATACGCATCTGAGAGCTGGGCATATGATGAAGGACGTCCCTGAGGCCTCAGTGGAATGAAATTCTCTGCTGCTTCAAAGTGTTCCACAAGGCTGTTATCTCTTTTATTGTAGGTAACGCAATCGCAAAGTCGTTGGGATAAGCTCCCACATTTCGAGTACATGTCAATAAGACAACTAAGGGATACTGCATTGGGGATGAAAAGCGTCCTGATTAGGTGTGCATGGATCTGTTTGCCACGCTTAAGTGAAGAAATACCAGCGCAAGCACATAGAGCACTGCTGATTGTTAACTGATCGGGGCCCACACCCACCTTCATCATCTCAGCAAAGAGATCCAGTGCCTCATACGACATACCTTTCCGAGCATACCCAACAACCAAGACAGTCCAAGAGAAGTGATTCTTCTCAGGCATCTCGTCGAACAGCCTCCGCGCAGATGCGAGATCGCCGGATTTAACATACCCAGAGACCAAGGTGGTCCACGTGAGCACATCCCTCACGGGCATTTCAGTAAACATCTTCCCCGCGTCGTCTATACACCCGCATTTCGCATAAGCGTCGACGAGAGAGCTCGAAATGATCAGATTCGAGAGGTACCCAACGACCACAACCTGCCCGTGGACCTGCCGCGTAAGACCCGGCCGTCCAAGCCGCACGCAGGCCACCAGCAACCCAGAAGAGCTGTACTGGTTGAAAGAGCAACACGACGACCGACGCATCCGGACGTACAACTCCACCGCCTCGCCGGACGATCCGCCGCGGGCCAGCGCGACGATCATGGTGTTCCACGACACGGCGTCGCGTAGGCCCTCGGGTATCGCGTCGAACACCTGGCGAGCAGATTGGAGCATGCCGAGCCTCGCGTAGCCGGCGAGCATGGCGTTGTAGGAGAACACGTTCCTGGCGGGCATCCTCTCGAAGAGCGCCCGGGCGTCGCCGGGGCGGCGGCAGTGGAAGTGGAGGGCGAGGACCTGGTTAGCGAGGAAGGTCCTGGCGGGGAGGGCCCGCTTGAGACCGGTGAGCCTGAGGTGGAGGTGGACGCGGCGGGCGAGGGGAAGGGCGCCGGAGCGGAGGCACTGCTGGAGGAGGAGAGCAAGGACCTGGGAGTCGGGGCGGATGCCGCGGCGGGCGAGGGCGGGGAGGGCGTCGACGGCCTGGGCGAGGCGGCCTCGGGAGCAGAAGCGGAGGAAAGAGTCGGCGAGGCAGGGGCGGTGGCGGTGGGGCATCGGGGGGAGGAGGAGGGGGCGATGGGGGGAGGGCCGCCCACATCTGAGATCGTGCAGACCGGGCTGGGGGCGGAGGGGACTCGGGCGAGTTGGGCCGGGTTTGGGAGTAAAGAAATGGCGAAGCCGATCCAAACCCGGCAGCGTCAAGGAGGAGAATCCTGGGAATCACTTGTCAATTGTCATTGTACAACCAATAGGGGAAGATTACTGACATACAATAGAATGTGTAGCAATGACTTAAAATTGTCAAGTTGTGGCCTCAACTTGAAATTTCATTAACTTTTCTATTTGTCACTTAGAATCACTTGCATTTACAGAATAATGTGGAGAGACATTTCATGAATCAAGGGTTGCAAGGTATCTAATAGATCACTTAGAATCACTTGTCAATAGATCATGAGATGTTCAAATGGATGAAGCAGCCCTATAGCATCTTGAAACAAAAATGATAATGAAGTAAATGAATTTAAGGAAGGATGATTTAAGGTGGTGAAGTAGATATCATTTTTAGATAATGGTTTTCTTGATGTCAGAATGCGATTTATTTTGATATTTGAATTTGGGTGGTGTTTCTATCACATTGACACGCACAAATAGAGTTTCTATCACATGAAGATGGGAAAGACTGTCAAGTTTATTGAGCAATGAATTTAAGTAAACTGAGGTGTCAGCGTGGGATGAGTGTCCATTCTTCTACGATAATTCATGTCACACACACCATTTGAAATGCATATAATTAGATAATTATGTATATTTTATAGTTAACCTCAACTTCACACATAAATTGGATCTTTCACATAAATTAACTTAACTTAATATCATCGTTCAATAAAAGGGAGTCGAGGGCCATGAGTATTAATTTCACGTCACATAATTATGAGCACTCTTAATTTATATGCACAGTGTGGTAATTTTTATGAACTAAATCGAAATTGTGTGTGTGCAGGACACTCAGGACAATTGCAGGACAAGCCATGGGCAAAATGATCTCAAGATCAGAGGAGAGAAGTCCTAGGGCGCCCCCATCTCCTCAACATCATATATAATTCATGAGACAATAATTAATATATACTTTCATATTATGCACACTTCTCATACGGTTTGAATTCCTTTGAGAAGGCTGGGCATGTGGAGACAACTTCAGCTCTTACTCTTCATTCTGATCAGGATCCCAAGCCTATATATTATGATCCAGCTGTACGTCCACTGTGTTCTTGGTGCCATGAAGCATGCAATGAAGAGAATGCATGTGTGAAGCAAACTCAAGGATCAGTACTGTGGTTCCCTTTGTTATTATAAGGGCCTCCATGCATGCACACCAGAGTGATCCCAGGTTCAAACCCCACCGTGTACCTACCCCCAATCACCCTTTTCCCTGGGACGACCTCCTATATATATAAATATGCCCTCAAAATGTCATTGTCAGGTTAATTATAGCCTTAGTTGAATATTTATACATGCATGTATTGTGATGTGCATCCCATTAGCTTGTCCAGTTTTATTCAAACATTTGCAGTTTAAAAAGAACGTTAACATGTATCATCATTAGTACATGCGGATATTCATTTTTCAACCTCCATGTTGTTCAGGAGGCCAGGGGCGTTGACCTTTTTCGTCATTTGACAGGCTGGTGGGGCTCTTCCCAACTTTGTCTACTTCTGATCTGGTTTTAATTAGGAAGGGGATGATCCTGTCATGTTGGCGTGTTTACTTTCGTTGTCGTTCTGGTCTTCAAAACATTGCACTATCGTTGCATTCCGCATGATCCTTGCGTATATAATTGTTGATGGGCTAATTCCCATTAATTTGGGCTGCCCAGGGGCTGCTGGCCTGCTGAGAGCGCCCGCAGCCCGCGGTACCGTGGCCACCAGCACACGCGCCCACCACACGTCGGCACAGGCACACCACAGTGGGCGGGCGCATGCGCTCGCATGGCACCCCCACGGGTTGCGATTGGAAGCTAGATACACATTATGTCGTGTGCTCCGCAGTATATTAGCTTCGCAACGGGCCTAGCTAGTTATCGCCAGGGCAATCAAGGTCCCATGCATTTTGTAGACCCAGGAGGGACGCCAAGCCGTATCTTATGTTAGGGAGAGATGTGCTAAAATTGATTGGCTACAGCGATACATATTAGGCTAATAACAGAGATAAGCATAAGTTCACTTAGGATTTGTGTTCATGTTACTTAGCGGAGTTATCTCGTAATATGGTAGGTAGTAGACATGCATTGCTTTGTCTTCAGCGAAGGCACATTGTGTGATCAATTCCGCTACATACTAAAGTAGTATGATTGCGAAACGTCCTACGATGATGGGCGAATACATTTTATTGGGATAGGAGATGAGGGTGTGTAGTTGTATATGGGCGAATACACTTTATTGGGACAGGAGATGAGGGTGTGTAGTTGTATGTAGAGAGCACTGGACATTGGCCTTCTCCGAGGACCCTAAGTAGCAGGACAAACTACATAGATATCTGTTATCACTATATATAGGATCTACTAATGAGAGAGTTCGTGGTGCTCCGACATATTTATTTTGGTCATGGTAGCTAATCCACTAACCGAGGTTAATGGAGCTCTGACATGTTTCTATTAGTCTCGGAAGTCGATCTATTAACCAAATAGATCACCGAAGAGAGTTTTGTGACCTATTACGGGTCCATGGGTCCGTGAATTGTAATCGTTACAATTTTTGGGACATCATTAATAATATAGTTAGATCATTCTCCAAAGGAGTGTCATTAGATTGAATGATTAATTTACACATCATTAAAGTATCACCAGGTTTGAATCGACCCTCTCACACGGATGATTCGCTTTGGCGCTGTAGATAACGTGCAAGATGGGACATTTAATATTGCGGCACCCTGGAGGTCAAGAAGCGATACCACCATGGTCGAGGCTAAGATGAGATATGATAAAGATCGACCATGACGATTTGGCTGCAATCTTATGGAACCTAAAAAATCTAGATACGTGAGTTGCAAGAGGACACCGAAGGGGGTGATTGTTGGTTTGTGAGATTTTGGTTAACCGTGGAGGTCGCAACTAAACTTGTATCTGTGTTATGTTTTTATAATTTTATAGTGACACGCCCATGTTAATGGTAGAACACCGTAGTATGCAAATTATATTTAAAAAAACTTATAACGTGGGACTCATGTCCCCCTAATTTATCGTACAAGACACATAGAACAGATTCAAAAAAAAAATAGACTCAATACTATTCAATGAATCTGATTTTTATTTTTTAAATTTTTTTGAGTCGTCAAATGGAGATGTGACGTGTACGACAAATTAGAGAGATGTGAGTCCAATATCATAAAAAAAATTTAAAAAAATAATTTACTTAGTGCGCACCTTGATTATGTATTTGACCGCATTAAGAATTTTTCTTCGAGATATATCATGTCACATCCAAAAAAGAGTGCGACATGGTTTGGAGCAAAAGATATATATTCTCCCGTCCATTGGAAAGCAAGGGAACATGCTACGTACGACCAAAATCTTTTGAAATCGACATTGTTATTTCCCGTTGTTCCTCTTGCACTGGGTCCGACTATCTCGACATATTAGAGATGATAGTTATCAAATCCCTGATAAAGAAGTCACGTTCTATAGAATAGAGAAGGGACATATTTTTAGCAAATTTGATTATAAGAGTAGATTATACTCTATTCGTCATTTTAGGAGAGTAATAAGTTGTATAATTATATTTGAAACAGTTAGATATTTGGATATCAGTTGTGCTTGAATATTATTTGATGGTGTCAAATTTGGATAATTCTTTTTGTTAAAAAAAAACTTATGGCTTGGAGCGACATCCAACATCTGTCCCATTTGGGAAGGAGAAAGGCTTGCCGTAGTTGCACACTCAGGTGTGCAATGCTTTTGATTTTTAATTTTTTAAATTTTTTTTGGAGTGACCTCTAAGATATGTTAATTTGAGTGCAAACCACGTCACCATTCAATTACTAAAAAAATAAAAATGAAACGGGCTGCTTTTTGAAAGGATGAGTCTAACACTATTCATTCAATCTGATTTCTTTTATTATTTCTTTCTAGATAATCTATCGGTGACGTGACTTACATCTCAAATTAAGGTACTTTGAGGATCACTCTAAAAAAAATTAGATTTTTTGTATGAAAACTATTGTTAAATAAAATTTATAAAAAAATCATTCCTGCAAATGTATTAGCAAACATATCACTGTGTGAATCTGAATTGTGTAAAAATGTCATATTTATTTGTATATATATCACTTATTTTTGTTAAAAACTTGTAAAAAATCACGTTTAAGTGACATTTATACACTATTTGTATTAACTCATCGATATGTCGACGAATATATTCTTAGGAACTGGTTTGTTTGTAAATTCACTTCTAACAATAATTTTCATACAAAAATTTTAAATTTTTTTAAAGAATAAAAACTTAAAAATATTACACACCCAGAGTGTACGGCACCACACCTGATGTGCCATGAACCTTCTCTTTGGAAAGAAGATATTGGGTTCGACCCACTGCATCTTATGTCATGGCCCATGGAGGCCCATGTCATGGCCCTATATACATTATTTGGGGGAAAGAATGAATAATGAGATTTAAACTCTCTCTGTCGGGGAGAATTTGTACATATTTGACCATACGAATAATTGTCACCCAACTTTATGTAAAACATAATCACAAAATTTTTAGGGAAAATTACTCTTTTATGATTAAAATATTATGAAATTATACCTATGTCTTTATCTTTATCATATTTACAGTAACATCACTTAGATCGTTCATAAAAGATCTATCTTGCCTCAATGTCAAATATATCTTGCCTCTCATCTAAGCATATTATCATAAATATCTTCGTTTAGATAGAAATGTTGCGATTATACCCTTTAATTTATTATCGTCGACGGGAGGAGAATATTCCATAAAATATGTCATCTACGGTCGTTAGATGTAGGGCATATTTGACAAAGTCGAACTTTATATGGATATATACACAAAAATATTACTCCTTAACTCACACTTAACTCGGGTTAAACACACGGGAGTTACAGCGAGTGCATAATCATGACATTACATATATTTTGAAGATATTCACGATAATATGCTCGAGGGGTATATTCGACAAGATTAACCTTTATAGGGCTATATATGTAAAAATCTTAATAAAAATATCATCATCTCCTCCGTGAGGGACATAATAATTATTTTAAAAAATTTTAAAAATATGTCGATAAATATGCTAAGATAAGAACATACGAATAAATTTAAATAATTTCAAGAGTGAAACAAAGGTGAAGACAACAAAAAATTCATACGAAGGGACTTCTATGAGAGAGAGAGAGAGAGAGAGAGAGAGAGAGAGAGAGAGAGAGATTGTGACTGGGATAGTTATCCGGTCGTTTCTTAAGTTGACCCTCTGTTTTAGAGAGAGGGTGGGGGGATGAGATTGTGACTGGGATAGTTATCCGGTCGTTTCTTAAGTTGGACCCTCTTAATTCTGCATCAAACCGACGGTGGGCCATCCAAACAGTGCACCCCCTTGTCGTGTACCCCCCCCCATCCCCCACCCCGTCAAACCCGATCTCCACTTCGCTGGGCACGTCCGAAGATCTCCCTCCGGATTCTCTCTCTCTCTCTCTCTCTCTCTACCTACTTCGGGGGGACTGGTGGATGCCGCTGGGAATTAAAGTGGCAGTGCATGTAGGTGCCGAGGTAGACCCGGGACCACCCTTCCCTCTCCCCCCCCCCCCTTAACTTATTATATTATTACGAAAAGGAAGGACGATGGCAGGTGGGGCGAGGATCTGATCGGATTTGGTCGTACTGTCGCCGTCCGATGTTGATCACGTGGTGTCGCTGCCCCCGCCGATGCATCTTCGTTCTCGTCCTTTTCTTGTCATCAAAATAAATAAACACACATGACGACGAAATCTTCTCTCTTATCTCCCGTTCCTATCTTTATATCTATCTATCTATCTATCTATCTATTATTATTATTATTATTATTTAATTTTAATAATTATATATATATAATATGTTTATACTTTAGAGAGAGAGAGAGAGGGGGGGGAAGAGGGGATGGTAGTAGTCCTGTCAACAGAGCGGATACGAAGCGAATATATGACTATCTGTATCCGCTCCGTTTTAAAATTCGAATTATCCGATTTTGATCCGTTCCGATTTGAATTCGGATACAAAGCGAACGTATGACTATCCGTATCCGCTCCGTTTTAAAATTCGAATTATCAGATTCGAATTTAAAAGTATATTAATACAATTATAAAATGTCAAAAGTATATAAAATATATTTATAAAATATCAAAAATATATAAAATAAATTTTAAATTAAAATACAACTATAAAATATCTAAATTTCTCTAAATATTATTTATTTTATAATATATTATTTGAAAATATATATTATATGATATATAATATTTTGAACGGATATTTTTCGAAGTGAATATTATAATATCTGTATCCGCTCCGATTTAAATTCGGATATTATCCGTATCTAAAAAAATGAATATAAATTTAAATATTATCTATTAATACGAATTCGAATTAGAATCGAATCCGAATAATATCCATATCGATGGACAAGTCTAGATAGTAGCAGATGATGTGTCGTCTTGGGTATGGGCCGCCGTCTTACACGCACTCGCGCGTGCGCGTGAACAGTGTGCGTGTCCCCGAGGGTTGTGGGTCCCACCGCCGGGGGGAAGTGACGCATCCGGGTTTTTTCCTCTTTCGGGAGTATCAGGTCTGTCCACCAACGGCATCCAACGTCGCGTACGTGCTCCTCTTCTCTCTCTCCTTTTTTTTTTTCTTCTTCCGATGATAACAAAAATAGAAAGGAAGCAAATAGCGCCGTGTTTCAACGATAATCATTTTTTAAAAAATAGTATGCCTTCAGATTCCATCTCTCGTGATGTGAGAGAGGAGGGATCTTATAAGAATTCACTACGTGAGCAGCCCGCGTCCAAATCTTCCTCACGATTGGTAGGACCCGTGGGGCCACTTTGATAACGCGGTGAGACGATTTATTCACGTCTATCTAGGGACGCGCACGAATAAGTCACTCCACCTCGGTTAAGAACGTAGATAAGCAAGGAGAAAAATGTGGAACGTCATTTTACCTCATCCTTCTCTATCCTCGGTGTCCTATTCCTAAATTAAAGAGGCACGGAGTGTAATGTCCTCGCATTTTTGAATTCACTTTTTTTTCAAAATTTGGATTTATTTTTGACAAATAAATTAATTTTTAATTGTCAGAATTTGAATTCCGTTCGAATCGCGACTTTCCGAGATTTTTCCAAGATTCGAGGGAAATCCCCAAAAAAAAGTTCTTGCCGTTAAACAACGCTACCCCACTCCTCTCTCTCCTCACTTTTCTCCGCTCCGATCACGAGGCTCGATCGCCCTCCTCTCCGGTTGCAGACAGCGAGTTCGGGGGAGAGCGCGTTCGACGACGACGACGGGCTAGGCGAGTGCGAGGAGGGTGGTTCGTGCGTGCACGTGCGGGGCCGAGCTTCTTCACTTGTTGTTTATCACACTGCTCGAATTCTCGTTGTGAGGTAAGGATCTGCGAGACTCCTACTGAGCCAATGAGATGAGGCGCTCACCCCCCATTAATTTTCAGATGAGACGAGATTGATGCGGAATACTTCGGAGGCTCCACGTGGTCCGATGTAACAGCGAGTGTGTCAGAGACGGGGTATACCCGCGTACTTGTACTTTTATTTCTGTTGTTGACTGTACTTATTATGGACTTGGATATTCTGGACTGTATAATTGTTTGATTATGTAAACTGTTTAATTTCCTACGTTAATATATTATGCTCGTAGTTTTATAATTATTTTAGATTCTTGTACATCTTCACACCGTCCAAATAACTCTATCAAGTCTCCCGACTCGTTGGTAACGGGTCAGGATTCGGGTCGTACTGATTCCTTTCCGATACTCAGATCTCGAGTCATTACATCTAAAATAATCATCCATATAAATAAAATTATCATAATTGTGTGTATATAAATCATCTTCTCAAGGGAGATTGCTCCAAAGATTGCTCACAATTGTGTATATAAAAAATCTCTTACAATACTTTATTTCCTCCGAAGAGAAAGGTGAGACGTCATTACTAAGCAAGAAAGAGATTACCGGGGAAATTTAGCCAAACAATTCCTACGACTATTATAACATCTGGGGAGTCAGCTTTCAAATGACTGCATTCATATCTGTAACCTCCTAAGGTTGTGCATTTACTTCGTGATAAAAACCCCGTTAATTCTGAGAGAAGCTTTCAAAAATTTGTGGTTGCTCCTAATTTTCTAGGTTTGCTCAGGAAAACAATCAGAGATTATGAACAGTTACAAATTAATAAGAATAAATCTCTAAACATGGTGGGTTCTAGCCTAAAGGATATATAAGGTCCAACAGTCCTTATATTTATACATACATGAACTATATACAATGCAAGTGTCAGATATTTAGAATTGTACATATTCTTTATATTTCCATGTTAATAATATTTACGTAAAAACACCAGTTTAATTAGGCCATCTAGATATATCTGAGATTTATCAAATAGAAATCTAGATGTCTTTGTAAGAAATGGCAACTTGATCTTGCAGTTGAATAAGCAGTGGATGTTAGCTCTCTTTGAAAAGTTATATCTAAAATTTATTTGTTTTCACATTATTCAAACTACACACTCTCTTTCAAAAGATAAAAAAAAATCAAAATCATCCAATGGCCACCTTCTTACTAGTTTTAAACTAAGAAACGTACAACTTTTAACAGAACTTGGTGATTTAAAAAACTAGCATTATCGAAAATAGGATATGAAAACAACTGTCGCTAGAAAAAAAGGTAAAATTAGCGACGAACTAAATCTTTTGCTAATCCGTCGTGAATCCCTCTCAAAAGATATTGGCAACAAATTAGCGACGGATTTGTGGCCGACAGCATCCGTCGCGTTATTTTGGATGCAAATTCACGACGGAAAGAGTTTCCGTCGTAATCCATCTCAAGATTAGCGACGGACGTATCACCATGGCAAACCCATCGCAGAATGCAGAGACATGTGATTCAGCGACGGATACAAAATCCGACGCTAATCCATGAAGTCTAGGTCACAAAAGCTGGCGTAAAACTTAGACATTAACTTTTAGTGACGAAATATGTATCCAATACTAATCCGTCACTAAATTGACACTTAGTGATACATTTATACCATCTCAAATCCGTCGCGTTAATTCAATTTTAATTTTTTTAAAAAATGTTTATTTATTTAAAAATCTCAAAAATCTATTTCAGTAATAAATATACAACACCCATATCAGACGCACAATGACAAATGAAAATTACATATTTTATTATTAAATTCAGATAAAACATTATTCAAACACAATATTTAAAAAGTATAATCTTTTTACAATTGCTTGAAAAATCAACAAAGATCCTCGGCGTCCTCGTCTTTCTCATCTCCCCCGTCGCTGTGCAGTGAATGTGTGTAGGATCCTACATTAGAAATGAAAAATAAAATAACATCAGGCGTATGTATATAAAATGAATTTCATACGAAATGAATTGAGATAAAAAATTTATTTGATTTTATAAATTGAAAATAACAATTTGTTTAGAATTCTTCAGTTTTCAACTAACTCGGCTCGGGAAAGGGTCTTTTGAGCACCGAGCCTAAATCGGGAATCTGATTTAGATTATATCAGCTCTTATAGGTCACTCTCACCTCTCCGGTCGTATTGGAACAATCGACGTGCCGATCGATCTGGTATTTTAGATTTTAGACCTCCGAACCCGAGTTCTTCTATTTTCAACTAACCTTAGTTCGAAAAACGATAGTTTGAGTGCCAAGTTCAAATTAAAAATTCGATTTAGATTCAGTCAGCTCTCACAAGTTACTCTTATCTCTCCGGTTGTGTTGGAATAAATAAAATCTGATAAAAGATATACTAAGCAGCATATAAAGGTGAATAACATTGGACTTTGCTCTATCGTTCCTAGTGCAGACAAATAAATCAACTTTAGACGTTGCTCTATCAATCCTAGTGCAGACAAATATTACTTCCGCTCTTCTTGTTCTCTTCTTGGGAAGGGCCAGAGATTTTTTTAGTTGGAAACGTCCGAGGCTAGCTCATGTGTGTCATCTCAGTGTTCAACATCCACAGGCTGGGCATAGTATGCTTGTGACCCCTGATTACATCAAACATCAGCGCAGCAAACTAAAAGCAAGTTCCCATGATACTCAAAAGCCATGAATTCTCTAGTGCTCAAAGAATGATCATGAACAAACTCTTTCCAGCTAGTCTCAAAGAGCAGACCTCCACCTCTTTTACCGGAGTCCCGACACAGCAACGTCATACCTCTCCAGCTAGCATTTCCCCGGGCACCATCCAGAAGCCCCTCATCTCAGCTCCAGTCATTAGAAAGACACCTTCAGAGTCTTTTCAACAACCCAGTCAAGCCTCTCAAAGCAAGACCCAGCCGATATATGATACCAAGATAACTGTTAGGAGTGGCGGTGTCCCGCTACTTCTCCAGACGTCGAAGGGTGCTGCCCCAAGTCAGGCCACTGAGACAAAGCTAAGGAGCAAAATCCCGAACAAGGCACATCGCCACCGTGGGTAAGGCTTCAAACCGCGCACACATCTTCGGATGCCAGTCCCAATATACCAGCATACCAGGAATTGTCACATGAGATCATCGAGCAGGCGATCAACGCCACCTTCAAATACAACAAGTGGGAGACGCCTGGAGTGAGATCAAGGCGAAGAAAAGCCGTCAACCTCGGCCTACCAAGACATCAGCTCGAAGGTAGGCAATCAACGCCACCTTCCAAATACAATAAGTGGGAGGCGCCTGGAGTGAGATCAAGGCGAAGAAAAGTCGTCAACCTCGGCCTGCCAAGACATCAGCTCGAAGATACCCCTCCGGGGACCTGTCAACTCCAACTTCACCACCGATCACTCCTACTCCCCTAGAGGTGACCATCACCAAGAAATAGGAGAGAAATAGGAGGAAGTATCTCAAAAGACGGCTCAAGAAACAGGTTAAACAAGCAGCCACCTTGCAAACCCCTATTGAGCTAATGCCTCTCTAGAGGCCACAAAGGCTCATCGATGACTTGGATGAATATATTCCCCCTCGTTCCATTTGTGATGTCCCGCTCGACAGTTATATCCCCTGGGAAGAGATGCAAAAGTGAGCTCGCCTGAGAAACTGGGTTCAAGAAATGATCCAGAGAACTCCAGTCATTAGAAAGACATCTTATGAGTCTTCAGCAACCCAGTCAAGCCTCTCAAAGCAAGGCCTAGCCGAAATATGATACCAAGATAACTATAAGGAGCAGCGATGTCTCGCTACTTCTCCAGACGTTGAAGGGTGCTGCCCCAAGTCAGGCCACTGAGACAAAGCTAAGGAGCAAAATCTCAAACGGAGTCCTCAGTCTAACTCCAAACAAGGCACATCGCCACCGCGGGTAAGGCTTCAAACCGCGTACACATCTTCGGATTCCAGTCCCAGTATATCAGCATACCAAGAATTGCCACCTGAGGTCATCGAGCAGGCGATCAATGTCACCTTCCAAATACAACAAGTGGGAGGTGCCTGGAGTGAGATCAAGGCGAAGAAAAGCCGTCAACCTCGGCCTGCCAAGACATCAACTCGAAGATACCCCTCCGGGGACCTGTCAACTCCAGCTTCACCACCGATCCCTCCTACTCCCCTAGAGGTGACCATCACCAAGAAACAAGAGAGAAATAGGAGGAAGAATCTCAAAAGACGACTCAAGAAATAGGCTAAACAAGCAGCCACCTTACAAACCCCTACTGGGTTAATGTCTCTCCAGAGGCTACAAGGCTCATCGATGACTTGGAGGAATATATTCCCCCTCATTCCACTGGTGCTGTCCCGCTCGACAACTATATCCCCTGGGAAGAGATGCAAAAGTGAGCTCGCCTGAGAAACTGGGTTCAAAGAATGATCCAGAGAACAAAAAATGGCGAAAGGCTCCTCATTCCTGAGGAACTCTCCCTATTTTGGTGAGATAAAGCAATATTTTGGTGACGTTTATGATTGATTCATACACTATTTTATACATTTATCACAGGTTCATCGGCATGGACTGTGGGTTGGAGAGATCCAGGTTTTATTCATACAAGTTTTCTGAAAGAGTTGTGGCCCAACCAAATGTGAGAATTAGTCTTATCGTTTCTATGAATTCCATAATGCTGGTTAGATGCAATTATATACATATTACTTCCAACATCCAGATTGTTTTCTAGCATTTCATGTAAGTGGAATAACCTAGGCCACCCACTTTCCCAAACGCAGGAATATTTCACTACTTTCTTGTAGCACCATACCTGACGGTTTTATAACATGAACAATACCTATGCAGTAGTTTACTTTCTTGCTCTCAGTATTTGTTTTGTCGCCAAGTTGCATCACCATTTTATTCTCTAAAACAATTGGTTTCGCAGGGAGAAGCTGATGGTACCGATGAGTATAATGCCTTCCAATTTGGAGCCCTCGACACTACTTATTAGCTAATCTAGGACTTAGAAAAATATCGACATGGCTCTCCATATTGGGGATATATGCTACGCTAATGGATACATCTCTCAATGGGACCAGTTTACAGAGCATATAGAACCCATTGCATCTTCTGTGTCATATACGATTGGAAAGTTCACCCTCTTTGTTTTTCTTAGAACATCCAGTAATCATGTAAGTCATTAGTCTTGCCTACTTATTATTTTTTGAATGAATGTCTTTAAGATTTAATCATGTAAATGTATGATTCTCAATTATCTTCAATAAATGAGACTTGTGAATAGTATGAATGAGAATTATGTGGATCAACACGGCTGTGAGTGATACAATCTATAAATGTGAAGATATGAATGGATGTACTATTATAGGTGATGAGAGTGCAGATATTAATATGATTTATTTTAAAAAAAAAAGATAACATATTCTTACATTTTTTATTAACCGATGTTAAATCATTTTCTTATATTTTTTAAAAAATGATGCTAATCTTTATTCATACGTTTCTTCTACTACGTGGCAAAAGGTAATACCTACGTTTAGAGAGAAACGTAGGTATATCCTTTTATATGCGTATGTATAGATGATTTTTACTTACGCTTCTATTGGAATATTCTTTATGCTTCTAAAGCGTAGGTATAAGTTGATCTATACTCATATTTCATTGAAACTTAGGTATAACTTATAGTAATGCGAGCAAGCACCACGTTTTCAAAATGTGGTAAGGAAACGTAGGTTAAAGTTTTACCTACATTTCTTGAACCTATACCTACATTTTTTAAAAACGTAGGTAAAAGTCTATTTTATTGTAGTGAATCTTAAAACTTTCCATCTAAAATTCACATAGATGATACATCACTCAAGTCTGCATATAGACAACCACCACATCGTCCAAGTAAGATGATGGACGATGTAACCTCCATCTACCAGACTTGGTCAAATAAATTTCCTATTGAGCATGCTTAGTCTTAATGCCACAAAACAACAACTCCACCTGCACTTATAAAATACTTAAACGCTATAGAGCCCTGCAATATAGATGATACTCTTTTCGTCTAATCAACTCAAAATATTTAAGAACTATATATCATGGACGATGCATGTCTAGACAAAAAGTAATGAATGGTCATATGGTTATACATCTACGTACGCCCTGCATTAAATGCAGGGTAACTATTGTATACTTTTATCACATGATGCAAAACTACTTTATATTGCATACTCGATATATATTTGAAAGTGGGATACACTTTATTTGTGTCTCCAAAATTATTTTATTCATATATTCAAATGTTAAAGTGCATATTTCAAATTTTATTATTTTATCTCGTGTCAATTTAACAGTTGTGTATGGAAGAAATGTTTTTAGTATATAGGTAAGATATACAGGCTGCGGTGACAAAAGTGTACAGTACACAAAGGGAAAGATACGCAGACATGATATCTGCGGCAGGGGCCTCACTCACCTACTACCTGGACAAAGGTTGGCGTATGTATGCAAGAACGCTTAGTTCTAACAAGGAGTCAGAGCCACCGAACGATGCGATGGGATCATATTGTTAAAGACTATTTGAGTCTAACGAATAGAAGTTCTAGAGGTCTATAAATACCCTGGACTTCGAAGAATGAAGAACCATTTGCACACCAAGCATTTGGCGAGCATTCAAACGATCTCAGAGTCACGCCTACGAAGGACTTCACCGCATTCACTTCGATCTCTGAAGTCTCTCACTCCAAGAAACATTCGAGAGGAGAAAGAATATGCGCATCATCGACATTCTTCATTCCCTCCTCTTCATGTCTTTCATTGTATTCATTTATTTCAGTCGTAAACTGTAACTATTTTCCTGACAGAGGAAGAGCATTTGTTGCTCCCGGGGACATCTATTCACCCCCTCTAGGGTGTGCCCTGCTACTGCTAGCATTATAGTAATTAGGCATTAAATCTCTAATCGCTAGATCGCAATTGCATTATTATGCCTTAAATTTTCTTCTTGAGATTTTTCTATAACTTAACGGCGTTATGTCCAAGTACCCGAGAACATAAAATAATCTATACAAGGGGTTATATATAAACATAAGAATTAAAAAGATTATTACCAAAATATGACAGATTTCGATAGGCAATTTATAAAAATCCATGGTTACAAATACCCGTGTGAAAAACATGTTTCTCACGTAATTACTCCACTTCGTGATTTCAAGTGAACGGCAGCGAATGCAACTGAACATCGAAAAGCATGATCAGTCTTTCTTCGGTCTCCTTGCAAATCGGTTTGTATTAGGCCGTCTTTGGCAATCCATGTGGGTTTTGACTAGTTTTCAAAAGTCATTAGATAGAGAACAAATTAATATAAGAAAACTTTTAGAGTTTTTAAAAATAGAGCCATTTTTACTTCTCTCTCTCTCTCTCTCTCTCTCTCTCTCTCTCTCTCTCTCTAGAACTCAAAATTCTTTGTTTGCGATTGGACTGTTGATACTAAGTTGACTTAGACTTTAAGTTCAACACTCTCTCAAGATTTGAGAGTATTGAAATTAAATTCTACATTTTTTCCTCACTATCTAATCTATAAATAAGATAGTGGGAAAATATAATAAATATCGATAGCTTGTAAATTTTAAAAAAAATCGATCGAATAATTATATAAATTAAGTTAAAGAAAGAATAAATCGACGTCGCACGCATAGCGATGGCACGCATTATTTGATTGAATGCAATGGAAGGTAAGGAATCAACGAGAACTCCCAGGCTAAGAATATATAGTTAGTCTTAAGATCGAATAATTGAAGTGAATAATTACGTAAATTAAGTTTAAAAAAAGAATAAATCGGTGTCGCAACACATAATGCTGTTACGTATTATTTGATTGAATGTGATGTAAGGTAGGGAATCAATGAGGGCAGCTTTGTTTCAGGGTTAGGATGGTGGAATCGATCCCCACCGCTCTCTCACACACGACGTTGTTAACCGAGATCGATTAGCGCACTCGATCTCGGGGGATCGAGTGCGTTAACTCCACCCGATTAACAAATAGGCCTGAGAGTCTATGACTAAGAATAGTGAGTCTTAAGACCGAGTAATTGAAGTGAGTTAATCGTGAACTAACTCTCGGACTAGTTTTGCTTGGTGTTTGGTGAGGTGGTGGTCCTTAGGAACTTCAGCTACTCCTCGACCACATTTTTTTACATAAAATTTGGAGTGTTCTTGGCTAATGGTAGAGTTGACACACTCTTTTTTTTTGCAAGGGAGAGATCTCGAGTTTAATATCAGATTATTTCTCTCCGTGGAAAAAAACACTCACTTATCAAAAAATAATAAATTTTTTTATAATATTCATTTATTTTTCTACGTCTTTAGCGGTGTTAAGTTTACTGAACGTGTTTGCCGATAGTGTGCAGTGCCGAGGCTTTGAGGTGATAAACAGGTGACACGTGGCGTTTCTCCGTCCGAAAAAGATGGTGCTGCAGTGCATGAGGGTTATGCCCAAATAATATTGAGGATACGTCTATACATATACTAACATGTTAAGGTATCCATTACATATATGAGAGATGTAGGGGTCTACATACAAAATGAGCCCGCATTCCGCCCTCCCGTTACAGTGGTCGGGAGAGAGGGGGAAGGCGCCAGCAGCAGCTGCGGTTTCTGGATGTGCCGTCGTCGGGGCTCCTGGGATCCGCCCTGTCACCTGCTCTCTCTCTCTCCAGCACTCTGCTTCCTCAACATCTACGCACATTCTCTTTCCATCTCTCTCTCCCTCTCTCTCTCTCTCTCTCTCTCCAGCACTCAGCTTCCTCAACATCTACGCACATTCTCTTTCCATCTATCTATTCTCTCTCTCCCTCTAATCTTTCCTTAACTTTCTCCCAATTTCTCTCTCTCCCTACCTTCAGCAACATCCACATCTTTCTATTTCTCTCTCTCTCTTTCTCCTCTCTCAACTAGGATTCGTCGACTGATATGGTATGATACGTTATAGTCACGTGCGACTTGGGTTGACTCGGTCGTCTCTCACCTCACCCTGCATATCTTTCTTCTCTCATCTCGGCGCCCTCTCACCTCGCGGCGATTTCTTCCCCCACCTCTATCCCCCCCCACCTCGACGCCTCCGCCGCACCCCCGGCAATCCCCCACCGTGGTTGGCAACATCTCTTTTGGCCGGATAATTATTGTCACTGTCGAATCTCGTCTACCACTGTCGAATCTTTGTCGTCACCGTCGAATCATCACCTAAACACGTATAGAAGGTCACAGAGAAGGATAGAGAGAGAGGAAGAGAGATTCGGTCCGAGTCGATCGAATCATGTGTCGAATTTTTGTGAATACGAGTAGATTTACCGAGTACCTCTACTCGAACTCAGTCAACGAACCGTACTCTCAACTACAACGTAAATAAAAACTCAAGAGAGAGAGAGAGAGAGGAGAGTAGCATCATAGTAATGTGGAGGTGATCTCGAAGAAAACAAATTACGGATCGTGTACGACATATGTTCCCTCGAACTTATTAAAATCAAACAGAGGAGAAGATAAAGTCGTGATCTCTTAACCCAGGATAAGGGGACGGCATCGTAGGCTGGGTAAAGCATCCCAACAAAATATTAGAAAATTAATGAATCCAGTAGTACGATGTTGTTCTTGTTCCTCCCAAGTTCTTTTTCTTAAAAACAAAAAAAAAAAAATAAAAACTGACCACAACAAGATCTTCAGCATCAGATTTTTGGCAGGGAGTAGGGGACTGTTACCACCCCCCCTCCCTCGCCTCCAAGGATCGCACCCCTTACCTCCGTAACTCCCCCCCTCCCCTTCAACCCTCATCATTCGATACAACACGCGTGAATTCGTGCGATCCGAAACCGACACATGTGATCTAGCGATAAATGAGGGGTGAGGCCCGCGAAGGGCGTGGCTGAGGAAGTAACACAAAGGCGTCGTCATGCAGAGATTGGAACATCAGGGAGTGATACTTCAACTATTGCTCGACAATCATAGGGCAAGGGCATCAAGAACTTCTTCAGTGGTGAGTTTAAGTACACAGAGAAAAAGAACACATATAGTAAGCATTGAAGATGCGAGAGCACGGCAAACAAACTAGGATCCATATATAATGCCTTCACAAGTAATGGGCCAAAATACATGTTGGGGAGGGCTATTGCAAGATGGTAGCATCACGTGATATTACCATTCAATGCAGTCAACATCTCTTACTATAAGACGATGTTCCAAGAAACATAACATCCTTGGTTACATGTGCAATCGCCTACCGCAAAACGCTTGTCAGATAGATACCTTGATGAGGAAGTGACCAAGATTAAAACTTATGTGGACTCCTTCAATTTGAAATGGAGAAAGAGGTGTGATGGTTGATCAAGCACCATTAAAAGTAACCTGATTAACTTCCTTGTGTAATGTGATAGATAGATCTTCTTTCACATGTCAGTTGATAGATAGATCAACAACACAAATCTAGATGCAGCAATTAAAGCACAGGAGAGAGCTGATCCAGGTAAATTACATTTATATTCTCTAGAGTAACCTTAAACAATAAGATATGGCTGCATCTATATTTGAGTTGTTGATAAGTTCCCAAAGTTGTTTTTGGGAATGAATAATTAAAATATGGGATAATTAATGTGGTAAGTCTCTTGGCAGTCTTTGGACCTTATTTTCTTTTTATATATGCTACGCTTCACTTTGTCCCCCACACACCCTTTATTTTTTCTCATCCTTATTTGACACCTATATCGAAGTGTTAGATTCTACTTTATATATAAATGTTAGGTATTAAGGTGTTGTAAATATTTGACATTAAAGTGTTAAACTATAAAGTAATATTGGCATAGTTTAAGATTTGTGCCTGCAATATATAATAAATATTACGCCACCGGCCTCTAGATGATAATGTTAAGAGATTTTTGCATGAAAATCATTGTTAGAGGTGAATTTATAAAAAAATCATTATTAGATAATATCATTATATTAATTCAAATAGTACATAAATATAATTTAAACATGATTTTTTTACAAATTTTTTACAAAAAGAAATGATATGCCTACAAATAAAAGTGACATTTTTACATAATTCAGATTTACACACTGATATATCTACCGGTGCATTTGCATGAATGATTTTTTATAAATTTTCGTTTAACAATAATTTTCATGAAAAAAACCCCAATGTTAAAGTATTAATAAGTGTTTTCATAAAAGACAGGATATATAGTACAACACTACAAGTCTACAACATGGGACAATAGACCAGGAAGAGCAAAAAGCAAGGGTTAGAGGGGGGTGAAGTAAATTATGATAAGAGAGAGAAAATAAACCCCAAGTACTATCGCATGGCCCTAATTAATCATCTCTTAAAATATTTATAAAACAATTTAAGGCCAGTGGTGTGGATAAGTACAAAAATCTAAATAATTCTTTGCATGAGAATTAAGTTGTAACCAAAATATTTTCTATTTTGTACATTGTCTTTGCCTCCGCACGAAGGATGCAACTCATTCAAGTCATATACTCCTATTCCAAATTCTCACGTAAATTCGTTTTTTAGATAGTGAGAAATCAGTTAGACTCCCTAGATCTTGATCCTTACAAATTGTGTTCGAAACGAAATTAAATATCATTTACAATCAAGAAAAAAATTAATTACAAGAATTTAAATGCTAAATTGACACATTTTACGATCTTTGACCCATCAAAACTTTAGCGCTTATTTTCCATTGTCTTCGTTGTGACAGGGGTTATGATGACAATCTTGACCATGGTAATGAAAATAAAACGTTATAGGGTAATTTTCATATACACCCTTCTTATATGAAAATATCAAAATCATCCTTAATTGTCAAATATTAAATATATCTATAATATTATCATTGATTCATAATAAAATTAAAACTTCTTGCAATGTTTGGATTGCTTAGCCTATATTTTAAGTTGTAAAAAAGTACTATTTCATCAATAATATGTCTGCATTATTTAAACCTTTTTTATTTTTAACTGATTTTTAAATATTATCATTATTAGAGAATAAATAAATAAATACACTTGCCAACAGAGTTTAATAATATTCATCTATGAAATGTAAGTCAGATCTATGACTGATCTTATATAATTATATGATCATTATATATTTTTTATTTTTTAAAAATATATACATTAAGAATTATATAATAACTTAAATAATTTGCAGCGACCCGTATAGAACGGTATGTGATAGTACATTGAACTTCCAGATAAAACAGTAAGTAATTAAATTTCTATGATTAGGATTGTTAAAGTAGCAGAAATAAAATTATATTTTCTATAACAAATTAAAACTAACAGAGTCCAGTCCAACAAGAAAGATAAGTACCGTCCAACAGAAAGGGAAACGTACCCTCAAGTCGGGGGAAGCCCGACATTGGCAAACGCTAGCAACAAAAAACCACACAGCAGGAACTGCCTAGCAGGAAGAAGAACTGCTACACCTGAAAAGTCAGGGGTGAGCCTCCTATCACTGGCTCAGTAGGGATCCCGCAGAACCCTACCACAAAACACGCAGTAACAGCAGCGCTACACTAAAGCAGAGCAGTAACAAAGCAGTAGTAGAAACGACAGAAGTAAAGAGGAAAGCCGTAAAGCTAAAACACGGCAGCCGAAGGAACCTTGGCCCTCTAAACTACTCCAAACAGCAACATAAAGAGGAACCCCGATCTCACAAAGTCGGGCGTTACCGATCCATTGACAAATCACGAAACCCTATCGCGAAAAGCCTGCCAAAATAGGTAAAGCCTACCAAAGACCTACACAGTCAAAGGCACAAACATACACGAGCTCACCGTAGTGTACGCTACACTAGACTAGACCGCGGGTGAAGCCAACGCAGACTACCCGACGAGTCACGTCAATCATGACGGAAACCAGTCACGAAAACACAAGTCACAAGAGTCATGCGTCAAGTGACAGAAGCACCTCCTCACCAGAAGAACAGCCAGATGCGTCCACTGACGTCTTACACTGCGTCTCAAGTATTTCGGACTCGCCTAGAATGGCGGTACCTGAGACACTCAACAGGAACCAAGTACCAAGTAACGAGTGACTAGTCAGGGTCACGCCCGTCGGCGCTCGTCCAACCGCCCCTGACCACGTGTGCACACACAAGCCCAATGACTTGAGCCAGGCCTCTAGCTAGTTTTCCCCCCCAATAGGAGGCTACCGCAAAGAAAGGGGGCCCATGGAAACTAGCCTAAACTATCTGTCGAGAACTATCCCGCCACCACTCCCAAGTGGGCCGACACATAGGAAAGTGTCGTCAGGGTACAACTAGTGGAGGCTCACTGGATACAGAGACTCGAAACAGCGAACATCGAAGTACAAACAGTGTAAGCACACATCTGTCGCACGTACTACAGAGCATAATGCAATACACAACTGCTACCAGACTCAGGACAATCAACTAGACAAGCTGATAACGATCCTTGAGTCGCGAGACTCGGGTCAAGATCGTCGCACATCACAGCACACGCTGTTAATCAGCCTAGTCCTTAAGCCAAAATCCACGAGAAACACGTCAACGATGAGTCCTCGGCCTCCGAGCCACACAACGGACTCACAATTCCGCATAACACAAAACAAGGAACACGGTGGATTACCAAAAAGCCCTCAAATCATATGGACACACAAATCGAGATAAGATGGTATCTCTAAGCATCCAAGCCATGTCTCGATCCTCACAGGATAGACGAGACACTCACGAGGTCACGTGTAACGACCCGAGAATCTGATTACCGGGAAGGCCCGATAACCCGAGACTCGCACCGCCGCCCACGAGCCGGGAGGGCTCGGAAGGGATAAAAGGAGTGTGGAGGCACAAAGAAATAGGAAATAAAGCAGGACAACTCAACAATTAACAGAAATAAATAAACAACTACAACAGAGTCCAGTCCAACAGAAAGTACAGTCTAAAGCAGTAAAACGTACCACATGCCAAGTGAACACTCGGCCCGGCAAGCTGGCAACTGAGAACCTCCGCTCCGCACCCTCGAACCTCGCGCACGCTGGAAACAGCACCATCCAGCACCAAGGAAAACCATCGCTTCCATCAGGTCAGCGCCTCCGACACACTCGACGAGTGTCACGTCGGACCACAATCACAGCATCTCTCGATGCACCACTGCTGCAATTCCTCGAACTGCAACACGGCATGCCAAGAGCCGCAACACGAGCCATAACAACAACCGCCGATGCTCATCTTCTCGGTGAGCGGCTGTTTTGTCGAGCCTGATGATCTTGTCGTGCTCTGTGGCGTCAAAAATGACGTGTCGGTCCTGGTTGTTTTGCGGATTTCGAGGCAGGATTGGGTTGTGGTGTCCCAGTAAGTCTTGCTCCTGCGCTCTTGTGTGCGATTGGGTTGTGTTCGCCTTGGAGTTGGCTTGAGATGTGATGGTTCCGCGGCGAGTTTCGGGACTCGAAGATGAGCATCTTACACCGCACCGCAGGTGAACCGCCTGACGTGGTAGGTCCTACCCGAGGCGCGAACACCGTACAAGTAACCACAAACAAGTGACTAGCTGGGGTCACGCCCGTCGACGTGCGTCCACTGTCCCCAACCACGTGTGCACACACAGACCACGCGTCCTAGGTCTGGCCCTCTGACTGGTTTTCCCCTGGCACTGGACTCTGATTTGACGAGGGGCCCGACGGTAACCAGTCTACAACCGTCCTCAGGGTAAGCCCGTACACCACTCCCTGGTGCGACCAGCACACGCGTACTGGTAGGCTACGACTAGTGGAGGGTCACTGAAGGAGTAGACTCTCAACTCAACGGAAAACAACGTCCGAATCCGACGACGTACGGGTACCACCCCACGTACCGGCCCCTTCGCACGGCGACCACAGTCGGAGAAGAAACAGGACTCACAGTCCACGGCCACGCACGCACTGTGTGCGAGAGTCGAGAAAACTCGAGTGGCGCTAAGCCACTAGACTCTGGACAGTCCTCCAGACGCACTACACCCAACGGTCCTTGAGTCACAAGACTCGGGGTCAAGACCGTTGTACGCAACAGCACAAGGCCGTCAATCTAGTCCAATCTCTAGGTCTAAAACCACGGTAGCACAAGTACCGAGACAACTCACGAGTCGCCAAGACCACTCCCTCGGGAAGTGAATGCAAAGGACTAAGGCCACCCACACGGGCCACACGGAAAACACAGAAGCACGATTCCCAGGGCAGCACATAAGCCGCCACGATGACTTCCCATCTTGTAGCAAGCGGGAAACCTCCAGCCCCAGGCCGGATAACTGGACTCGCAGTCCAAGGCCAAGCACATGGGCCACATGGGAATCGCCTTCCAAAGAAACTCACGACATGCGGGGGAGACCCCACCGCACGCACACCGATACACGGTGACTCGATCGAGCGTAACACGAAAGCCCGGAACACGTGGGATCACCCAGACCCACCACACCTATGGACATGCTAATCGAGGCAACACGATCCCTCCCGATACCCCAAAAACACAAACACAGAACCCATGGGGTGTCCGGGATACTCACAAGGCCGGAGGTCGACCACTGGGTCACAACCGAGTCGACCGAAGACCAACACAACACAATCGGGACGCTAAAAGGTCACCCGGACCCTTAAGCTCACGACACGCAAAACGAGATAAGTGGGACAACCTTTGGACACCCAAAGACACGGTCACGGAACTCCACGGGGTGTCCGAGACACTCACGAGACCTAATGTCAACCACTGGGTCACAACCGGGTCGACCGGGGGTCAAAACAGCGCAAACAGGAACCAGAACATGGTAGTGGTCACCTGGTGACCGCGACCAGATGGTAGCGGTCGACCGGCGACCGCGACCATGCTGTCACGGTCATCTCGCGACCGCGACCAGCCAGACGCAACCCCGATGGTAGCGATCGCCCGAGGACCGCGACCAGATAGTAGTCGAGTTTTGACCGGCCACCGGGTTGCTGTTCCTGCTGTAGTTGTAGCTTCCTTTCCGCTACCGCCGTTGTTTCCGGTTGGGGTTCCGCGGGATCCCTGCTGAGTCTCTGTTTTGGAGACTCATTCCCTGCTTTTCAGGTGTGGCGGTTATTCCTCGCGGTTCGAGGGTACAGAGCGGAGGTTCTCAGTTGCCAGCTTGCCGGGCCGAGTGTTCACTTGGCATGTGGTACGTTTTACTGCTTTAGACTGTACTTTCTGTTGGACTGGACTCTGTTGTAGCTGTAGTTGTTCTTTCTTTCAGCTTGTTGTTATTGGTTGTCCTGCTTTATTTCCTATTTCTTCGTGCCTCCACACTCTTTTTAGCCCTTCCGAGCCCCCCGGCTCGTGGGCGGCAGTGCGAGTCTCGGGTTATCGGGCCTTCCCGGTAATCGGATTCTCGGGTCGTTACATCACGTGTCAACCACTGGGTCACAACTGAGTTAACCAGAAACCATAATGACCCTCGATAATACACAAAACACTACTCGGTATAATGGCCCTCTCAGACACCCTATAACACAGTCACGGCCCTCATAGGACGTCCAAGACATCCACGGAACAATGGGATAACCAAGGGGTCAAAGCCATAATAACCGGAGAGAACACGACAGTATACACTACTTGGGATAAAATCGCTCCTCCAGAATCCCTTAATACACAAATGGCTTTCACGGGACACCCAAGGCATCCGTCAAGCCAAAGGCTAAGAAGGCATTGAATCTTGGGTTCACCGGAGCCCGAAACAACTCAAATAAGACACGAAAAATAGAAAGCATTAATGCGCCTATACCCTACGTCGCGATGATTAACGTGCCCCTACCGAAGGTCGCGATGTCATCATAACGCGCCCACCACCTGGGTCGCGATGATCATATATAATTATATGATCATTATATATTTTTATTAAGAATTATATAATTATTTAAATAGTTTACATCGACCCATATAGAACGGTATGTGATAGTACATTGAACTTCCAGATAAAATAGTAAGCAATTAAATTTCTATGATCAGAATTACTAAAGTAGCAGAAATAAAATTATATTTTCTATAACAAATTAAAACTAACAGAGTCCAGTCCAACAAGAAAGACAAGTACAGTCCAACAGCGAGGGAAACGTACCCTCAAGTCGGGGGAAGCCCGACACTGGCAAACGCTAGCAACAAAAAACCACGCAGCAGGAACTGCATAGCATGAAGAAGAACTGCTACACCTAAAAAGTCAGGAGTGAGCCTCCTATCACTGGCTCAGTAGGGATCCCGCAGAACCCTACCACAAAACACGTAGTAACAGCAGCGCTACACTAAAGCAAAGCAGTAACAAAGCAGTAGTAGAAACGACAGAAGTAAAGAGGAAAGCTGTAAAGCTAAAACACGGCAGCCGAAGGAACCTCGACCCTCTAAACTACTCCAAACAACAACAGAAAAGGGAACCCCGATCTCACAAAGTCGGGCGTTACCGATCCATTGACAAATCACGAAACCCTATCGCAAAAAGCCTACCAAAATAGGTAAAGCCTACCAAAGACCTACACAGTCAAAGGCACAAACATACACGAGCTCACTGTAGTGTACGCTACACTAGACTAGACCGCGGGTGAAGCAAACCCAGACTACCCGACGAGTCACGTCAATCATGACGGAAACCAGTCACGAAAACACAAGTCACAAGAGTCATGCGTCAAGTGACAGAAGCACCTCCTCACTAGAAGAACAGCCAGCTGTGTCCACTGACGTCTTACAATGCACCTCAAGTATTTCCCACTCGCCTAGAATGGCGGTAACTGAGACACTCAACAGGAACCAAGTACCAAGTAACGAGTGACTAGTCAGGGTCACGCCCGTCGACGCTCGTCCAACCGCCCCTGACCACGTGTGCACACACAAGCCCAATGCCTTGAACCAAGCCTCTAACTAGTTTTCCCCCCCAATAGGACGCTACCGCAAAGCAAGGGGGCCCATGGAAACTAGCCTAAAAATCGTCTGTCGAGAACTGTCCCGCCACCACTCCCAGGTGGGCCGACACATAGGAAATTGTTGTCAGGCTACAACTAGTGAAGGCTCACTGGACACAGAGACTCGAAACAGCGAACACCGAAGTACAAACAGGGTAAGCACACACCTATCGCACGTACTGCGGAGCACAATGCAGTACAAACTGCTACCAGACTCAGGACAATCAACTAGACCGGCTGATAACGATCCTTGAGTCACGAGACTCAGGTCAAGATCGTCGCACATCATAGCACACGCTGTTAATCAGCCTAGTCCTAAGCCAAAATCCACGAGAAACACGTCAACGATGAGTCCTCGGCCTCCGAGCCACACAACGACTCACAATTCCGCATAACACAAAACAAGGAACACGGGGGATTACCTAAAAGCCCTTAAATCACATGGACATGCAAATCGAGGTAAGACGATATCTCTAAGCATCCAAGCCATGTCTTGATCCTCACGGTATAAACGAGACACTCACGAGATCACGTGTCAACCACTGGGTCACAACCGGGTTAACCAAAAACTATAATGACCCTCGATATAACACAAAACACTACTCGGTATAATGGCCTTCTCAAACACCCTATAACACGGTCACGGACCTCATAGGACGTCCAAGACATCCACAGAACAATGGGCTAACCAAGGGGTCAAAGCCACAATAACCGGAGAGAACACGACACTATACACTGCTCGGGATAAAATCGCTCCTCCAGAATCCCTTAATACACAAATGGCTTTCACAGGACACCCAAGACATCCGTCAAGCCAAAGGCCAAGAAGGCATTGAATCTTGGGTTCACCGGAGCCCGAAACAACTCAAATAAGACACGAAAAATAGAAAGCATTAACGCGCCTATACCCTGCGTCGCGATGATTAACGCGCCCCTACCGAAGGTCGCGATGTCATCATAACGCGCCCACCACCTGGGTCACGAACTCACGATAACACATTAACGCGACGTTTGCTTAAGTCGCGATAATAGACACAACCATAGCCTCTAACGCGATAACACAGACCTAAACGTAAACGCAAACGCAAACGCAACGCGCCCCTCACCTGGGTCGCATTCACAACGGATCACACCCATCACATGGGTCGCGTTAAACAGGATCGCGCCCATGACCTGGGTCGCGTTCCTAACCACCAAACTGTTCATCTCCTACACGAGGCGCGGTGCATCGTTATAGCGCGTTCCACTGAGAATGCGGCATACACGACCGACGCGTTCTCGTCACGAAGCAAAACACAGAAAATCCGCACGAAAACCCATTTTCCACGCCCCAATCGTCTCCAGAACGACGGGGAAACACCCACAATCACATTGCCGACCTTCCACAAGCCAGAAGAGGCCAACAAACCACAAAATAGCTACAAAAGGGCGATTTCTTCAAATCAACATAAAATGACTCACATGGGTAACCGGCCTCGTACCGGTCCCAAACCATGACCAAATACAGCCAAATTGACGGGAAACGAATCCCGACAAGCAAGGGGTTCATTTTCTACCAATTGAACCGAGAAACATCGCCTAGAACGGTGATTTCATCGCACACCCCAAAACATGCATTTAATTCCCCAAAAATGAAAATCAACTCAAACTCGCGCTAATTGGCACGAAATTCAAGAGAAACGCAGAACTAGAGGTAAGGAATCCATCTCCCTACCTCCACTGACGATCTCCCGAGCTGAAAGTGCCGAAAACCATCACACGAACCCACGTCTTGAATCCACCGAACGAGATCGCGCCAACACCACACTCCAATCTTCACGCTGGCACCCTCCACGATACCTCCACGGCATCTCCACGACATCCCCGGGCCTCCTCCGTCTGCAGAGGGGGGAAGAGGAGAGAGAACGGAGGGGGAGAGAGTGAACGGAGAGAGGAGAGAGGGTGAGAGAAATAAAAAGGAAAAGAAAAATAGGAAATTGGCAAATTTCCTAAAATTTGATTTTCGACACGAAATTCATAAATTCAGAAAATTACGAAAAAATAGTCTTCGCGATCCTCGGAACGAGCACAACACACCTGTAGCGTCCCTGAGTCGTAAAACTCAACGGTCAACTCTCCACAGGGTTCTGCAAGTTATACAAGGGAAAAACCCGCGTGGATCGTAAAACACGTATCCGACTCACGAAAGCGATCCGATAGCTCTTCGATTCCGATCCGAAGAATCAAGATATTCATCTACAGTACGGAGAAGTACAAAAATCTAAATAATTCTTTGCATGAGAATTAAGTTGTAGCTAAAATATTTTCTATTTTGTACATTCTCTTTGCCTCCACATGAAGGATGCAACTCATTCAAGTCATATACTCCTATTGCAAATTCTCACATAAATTCAGTTTTTAGATAGTGAGAAATCAATTAGACTCCCTAGATCTTGATCCTTACATATTGTGTTCTAAACAAAATTAAATATCATTTACAATCAAGAAAAAAATCAATTACAAGATTTTAAATGCTAAATTGACACATTTTACAATCTTTTGACCCATCAAAATCTTAAGCGCTTAATTATTTTCCATTGTCTTCATTGTGATAGGGCTTATGATGACAATCTTGACTATGATAATGAAAATAAAACGTTATAGGGTAATTTTCATATGCACCCTTCTTATATGAAAATATCAAAATCATCCTTAGTTGTCAAATATTAAGTATATCTATAATATTATCATTGATTCATTATTATCAAAAATTTTAAAAATATCATTAAATAACAAGAATGCTCGTAGGGTCTGTATGGCAAGGTTTTATGAATGTTGAGGGTATCTTAGACATTTAGGGATATTTTTGAGATATTATGTATGTTAATAACGACGGTGTATATGGAATTTGACAATTAAGGATGACAAGTTTGATATATAGACATAACAAAAAAAAGGAACGATCGCAGCTTGCAGATGCTTGCTAAGCTCTGCTTTGTTTTGGGATTAAAGGTAATTTGATTAAATTTAAGTGGATTTATTTTATTTATTTTTAATCTCTTTTATTTTGGCACGACATCAGACTAAATTATCTCACTTGTGAAGGTGAGATAGGTTAATCCGATCGACTTAAATCAGATTAAATCACTTTTAAGTGGATTATCTAAATTTTCTCCCATCAAAACCAAATGACTTAAGTTTGAGATAAAGGGGATAATTAATCTTTAGGATAAATCCCAAATAAAATAGGGTTCCGATGGCCGAAGCTTTGACACACCTAATGTAAACAAAGCCATTGTTGTGACGGGGCCATGCACTCACACTCCAGCTGGTAAACCCGAGTAAGATTGCGTTAATTATGTTTTCCATCATTAAGCAAAAAAAAGAGGGAGCCATGCCTCAGCACATATTTCTTTTCAAGTTAACCCTATTAATTAACTTCACACTTTCAAATGTGTGAAAATAATTTTATGTTTTTTTTATGATAATAGAATAAGAGGTGAATAGGATGAGTTATTCTGCCTACTCGCCCTTAATCGAGTTTGGTAGTAGAGTTGAGTTATCTGGGGTCGGTTAGGGCTAAAGCTCTTATTCTAGGAATAACTCATTCCACCATTTCACGTGGAATGAGTTATTCTCATGATAAGATTAAGTTATCAAATTCAAAAGAAGAAAATCTAAAGAATAACTCACCCGAACCTACCTTGGATAATTTATCCTAACATGTTATAAAAGTTACCTAAGAAATTTTGGTACATTTATAATTATCCCTGTGTGCTATTATTGCCCACATTTTGTCAGAGATCAATCTCACCGCCTTCGGCGGTGGCCTCCTCGCTGGACCACTCCGGCGGCCCCTTCACCGGCATTTTCGACGGTGGACTGTCGGGAGGGGGGAGCTCCCGTCGGGATCTCCCCCCCCTCCTCCAGGTACCCCCCGGTTCCTCCCTCTCCGTCTGCCCTCCCCCCCCCCCCTCTCCGTCTTCCCCCCTACCTCCTCCTCCCCCTCTCTCCCCTCTTCCCCACCCCACTCTTCTCCGTCGTCGGCCCTCCCCCCCGCCGAATCCACCAGGCTGCCCCTCTTCTCTCTCCCCACCCCATCTTCTTCTCTGTCGTCGGCCCCTCCTTTCCCACCGAACCCCCTCCCCCTCTAGCTCCCCCCCACCCCTGTCGTCCCTATGTCTTCCTCTTTCTCCACCATTCGCTACCCTCCCACGCCTCCCCCTCCCTGTTCCACCCCCCCCTCCTGCGACGCACCCACCCCCCTCGCCGCGCTCCCCCTCACTGCTTCCGTGCCTCTCCTGAGCCTCACCCCCCTGCTCCTTCCGTTCCCCACCGCCCTTCACCCCCTGCTCCCTCCGTTCCTCACCGCCCTCCCCTTACCCCTAATTCCTCCCTCCCCTCCTCGCGCGGACTTCCCCCCTTCTCCGCCTCCTCCTTCTTCGGCCTGTTAACCCCTCCGATCGTCCCCCTTCCCAGATCCCCCCTTCCCCGCCTCCTCCCCCTTTGAAATGTTACCCCCTCCGATCCCCCCCTTCCCAGATTCCCACCGCAGACTCCTTCCTGCCTCCCTTCCTCTATCCTCCCCACCCACCTCCCCCACCTTCCTGCTCATCCCCTAGACCTTTTGAAACATACTGTCTCTCCCTGCACTCCATCCTCCTCCGTTGATCGCTACCCTCCCTCGGCGATGGGCGTTTCTGTGAGTCCCCGACGAAGCTCGGGCCTGATCCGCGATGCAGGTAATGGGCCTCCACCCTCGGTCTCAAAAGGGCTCGGAGATTCTGAGCATACCCCCCATGCATCTCACGGGATGCTGGCCACCAGAGTATCCTTCTCTCACCGCCATCAGTTAGTGCGGACCGACATCCTTGTGCTCCTCGAGGACGGAACCCGCCACCCATCCCCCCAACTTTCCCCCCTCCCTCTCCTTTCTAGTTTAGCCTTCCCCCCTGCTCCCTCCGTTCCCCACCGCCCTTCACCCCCTGCTCCCTCCGTTCCTCACCGCCCTCCCCTTACCCCTAATTCCTCCCTCCCCTCCTCGCGCGGACTTCCCCCCTTCTCCGCCTCCTCCTTCTTCGGCATGTTAACCCCTCCGATCGTCCCCCTTCCCAGATCCCCCCTTCCCCGCCTCCTCCCCCTTTGAAATGTTACCCCCTCCGATCCCCCCCTTCCCAGATTCCCACCGCAGACTCCTTCCTACCTTCCTTCCTCTGTCCTCCCCACCCACCTCCCCCGCCTTCATGCTCATCCCCTAGACCTTTTGAAACATACCGTCTCTCCCTGCACTCCATCCTCCTCCGTTGATCGCTACCCTCCCTCGGCGATGGGCGTTTCTGTGAGTCCCCGACGAAGCTCGGGCCTGATCTGCGATGCAGGTAATGGGCCTCCACCCTCGGTCTCAAAAGGGCTCGGAGATTCTGAGCATACCCCCCATGCATCTCACGGGATGCTGGCCACCAGAGTATCCTTCTCTCACCGCCATCGGTTAGTGCGGACCGACATCCTTGTGCTCCTCGAGGACGGAACCCGCCACCTTCAGCAGCGGCTGCCTCTTCCTCGGTGCCTTCGGAAGCCCCCACCCATGCTGGGCGGCAGTGATCTCTACAGCTCTTGTTTATCTTTCTGTTTGTTCTATGGGTTGTTGACGGCATGGGCCAGGCATAGCAGCTTATGTATGTATCTATGTCTAGGCCGTCCATGTATTGTGGTTATCGTTTGCTTTGAATGAATATCGTATGTTTTCTGTCCAAAAAAAACTTTCTATCTAGAGGCAACATCAAGTGCACTTTTGCAAAAGAAGACCTTTGACCGAGGGGTTTCACATGTGCAGTTTCACACATGTACATATGTTTCTGCAGGGGAATCTGTGTAGTGATATGGAGATATGTAGCTGAACAGTGGACACTGACTCTCTTGACGGGGAGGTCGCCGGTTCGATCTAGGATCCCCCGCATCACCCACGCACGCCCCTTATTGTACTTGACGTGGTACAATCCAAAACCAAATTAAGTTCACCGACTCATGGATCTGACTCGTATTAGATCCCCGCTAGTCTGATATGAGTCGACTTAACTCGGGTCTGACTCTGACAGACTCAATCAAGTAACATGTTTGAAATCTTTTATCTTTTTTAATAAAATTAAAACTTCTTGCATTGTTTGGATTGCTTAGCCTAATTTTAACTCGGGTTTGGACCGTAGTCATCTGTCTCTTTTGGGGTCTGATCCTATGATTAGATGCTTGATCTAGTTGTAACAAACATTTTTATTATGATTAGATATATATTTAGTTCACTTATAACAAGAAAAATATTGTACTGACAAAATATGTTATTATATCATCTTCTATTATACATTTATTATTCTATTCCTTTTAAGATCTCATTTGGTTCAGAGATAAATTTTAGGAGAATAAGTATAAGTCATTTCAAATTAATTTGTCCCTATCAATATTATCATATACGTTTGATATGCCAGAGGATAAGTACGACGATATCTCTATTACTCGTTTGGTAAAAAATAAGGATACGAACTAGAATCAATATTATAAAATACTAGTTTATCTTTCTTAGTAATCATGATTAGTACTAATACTTATCTTTAATGACCATAATTAGTACTAATATTATTAATTCTATTAAATATGTTTATCTTTAATGATCATGATTAGCACTAATATTGTTAACTTTAGCACGATTAATTCTTCATTAGTAACAATGAGGCGATTATACTTAATTATTTAATGATCATAAGTAACACAAATAAGATTAATTTGCATGATTAAGTAGCACTAATAGGATTAATTAGTACTAATAATATTAATTAGTGTGATTAAGTAACAATAATAAGAATACTTATCTTGCTATAATTAATTATTCAATGATAATTAAATAATATATGTATTAATTAACACTAATGAGATTAATTAACATTAATAATATTAATTAGCACTAATATGACTTTTTAGCACTAATGTTGGAGAGAGAACAACGAGGATGGGGAGGTGGGAATAAGTCATTCCACCTGAAGATTGGAATGTCCCAATCGTAATCTCATCTTCGAGGATAACTCCATTTTGCTTAACCCTTCTTATCCCGTCCAAATTGGCCCTATCAAATGAATAATGGGGTTTCAACAGGGATATCTCTGTCTTATTCTCCCCAACCAAATGACACCCGAGGGCCACTTTAATACCTGGGTAGGTCAAGGGAGATATTATTAACTCCATAGATTCACGTAAACAATCTTACTTGACATGGTACAATCCAAAACTTGAAAGTAAGGTTCACTGACTCGCGATCCGACTTGTATCGGATCTTCGTTTATCTAGTACGAGTCGATCTGACTCGAGTCTAACTCGGACTGACTCGATCGAGTCATGTGCTCAATTTTTTTTGTTATTTTTTAATAAAATTAAAATTTATTATAATGTTTGGATTGTTTATCCTATATTTTAAGTTGTTAAGCAACTATTTCATCGATCTAAAGTGTGCACGCATTATTTAATCCTTTTTATTTTTAACTAAATTTTAAACATTATATAATTATCAGATAGTTAATAAAATAAATAAATTTGATAACAGAGTTTACTATTTTTCATCCGTGAAATGTAAGATCTATTGTTATTATTTTATCATTATAATAAATTATTTTTAGATATTATATTATTACTTAAATAATTTGTAGTGACTCCTATGAATGGATCATGTATCGGATTCGTCTAAATACGATCTGAGTCGCTCGGGTTAGCTAGACCAAGTAGATAAATCTTGGTTCAAAGTAATCGCTCCAAAAAAGGTGGAAATAACTATTAACAAAATCTCTCACTTGAATGGAAATAGTTGAAGATGATGAGATTGTGCTTAGTTCACTGAGAAAGAAGTTATAAATATGAGTCATGTTTGGTACCCATCCCGGACGGGTAACTGTTCGCAACCCGTCCTGAACGGGATTGACTAACGGTAACCGTAGGATTTATACTACGCTTCTTAAGTTTTTCTTGAAACTCAAATTGGCCATAGTTATAAATGAATTGTTTTAGAAATTACATGGGATTTTGGTCCACATGATACTCAATGACTAGCAAACATGGGGGCCATGATCTGGTCCTAGACGAGTAAAGCCTAAAAGTACTTGTGCCCGAGAGAGTTGAATGATCATGTGTGACATTGCACCAACTGACATGCAAGATTGAACTAGATAATTCACTTATTACATGCTTGACTCGTTACACGCTTAACTTCCTATACATGACATGTTTGACCAGAGTGGTTAATATCCTTGTTACACGGCCATATTTACAGTTCTATACTTGTTATTGATCCTCATGTTTACACTTGAGTTCTACAATATCTATTCTTGAAATTCTTGACTTCCTGATCTTGTTCTCTAATTGTCATTTATTTTATTACTTGTTTTATTCGAGAGCATATAGATGATCCAAAATACTAATTACTTAAAGTAACATGGTAAGAAGATATAAGTCCTACTGAGCTTTCTAGCTCACCCTATGTATTGTAGTTAATTTTTAGAAAATCCTAAAGATGACGGGAATGGGCTGGAGTGATGAGAGTGATGATAGTTTTTAATAAATTACTTTTCCCAGTCTGTCTACTTATAAATGAATGTATCGAATCTGAATAGTATTGTAAGTCCTTGAAAGATATTTGTTGGAAATGTCAGATTATGAAATAAAGACGTGATTTTGTCCATTTGTGTTCATACTCATCATCTGAGTCTCTTGATCGACTTGCCCGTATAACTGTTCACGTCTTGATAATTTCGTCTTATTCGGGGCGTGACAGGTCCGGCAACCTTGTGCTCCTCGAGGAAGGTTCCCGTCACCTACAGAAGCGGCAGCCTCTTCCTCGACGTCTTTCGGTCTCCCCTTCCCCGAGGGTTGTTTGTGTTCTCTACTGTTCTTCGTTGTCTTCCTGTCTCTTGATCTGGATGTCGAAGGTTTGGGCCAACAGTGGCTGCTCTTGTTCGGCGGGTTGTCAATTGTCTGTTACAAATGAATACCATATGTTTATGCTTCCAAAAAAAAAGTGCACTTTTGCAAAAGAAGACCTCTGACTGAGGGGTTTCACACGCGCGGCTTCTCACATGTACATATGTTTCTGCGGGGGAATCTGTGTAGAGATATGGAGATCACCTTCCACTTTATGTTTAAATCTCATCAATGCATTGAACCTAGCCAAGTTTGTAGCTGGAATATATATGATCAGCCATATATGTGGCTCTCTCTTTTCTCACCCAAACGTGCTCTTGGTGGCATCGTCAACGAGAATCACCACCATGGTCACGAGAGCATGCAGCTTGTCGATTCCTATCATGCAACAATGTGATTGCAATAGCACAAAATTTCTACGTAATTAGGGTCTCTAGCTCGTAGCTCAGTGGACACCGACTCTCTTGATGGGGAAGTCGCGGGTTCAATCTGTGAGGGAGCGCGTAGGATCTCGCGCATCACCCACGCACGCCCCCCCTTATTGTACTTGACATGGTACAATCCAAAAGTAAATTAAGTTCACCGACTCAGGGATCTGACTCGTATAAGATTCCCGCTAGTCCGATACGAGTCGACCTAACTTGGGTCTGACTCCGACAGACTCGGTCGAGTAACATGTTTGAAATCTTTTATCTTTTTTAATAAAATTAAAACTTCTTGCAATGTTTGGATTGCTTAGCCTATATTTTAAGTCGTAAAAAAATTACTATTTCATCGATCTAAAGTATGTCTGCATTATTTAAACTTTTTTATTTTTAACTAATTTTTAAATGTTATCATTATTAGAGAATAAACAAATAAATAAACTTAGACAATATAGTTTAATAATATTCATATATGAAATGTAAGTCAGATCTATGACTGTTCTTATATCATTATCTTTGTTGACTTTCTCAGCAAAGATAGTAGAGTGCGACGGTTCGTTAATTAGTAAACCGACGGTGTTGGTAAGGTTTGGACCGTCGTCATCTGTCTCTTTTGGGATGGGTGATCCTATGATTAGACGCTTGATCTAGTACTTTGTAACAAACATTAATGTTATGATTTGATATTTAGTTCACTTATAACAATAAAAATATTGTACTGACAAAATATGTTATTATATCATCTTATATTATATATTTCCTATTCTATTCCTTTGGTTAGATGTCATTTGGTTTGGAGATAAATTTTGAGGAGAATAGATATAAGATATTCCAAATTAATTTATCCTTATCTATATTCTCATGTACGGTTGATATGCGATAGGATAACTACGATGATATCTTTTTTACTCGTTTGTTAAAAAATAAGGATAAGAATGAGAATAAATATTATAAAATACCAGTTTATCGAAATTAGTGATCATGATTAGTACTAATATTTATCTTTAACGACCATAATTAGTACTAATATTGTTAATTCTATTAAACATGTTTATCTTTAATGATCATAATTAGCACTAATATTGTTAACTTTGGCACGATTAATTCTTCATTAGTAACAACGAGGCGATTATAATTAATTATTTAATGATAATTAACTAATATATTTATTAATTAACACAAATAAGATTAATGTACATGATTAAATAGCACTAATAAGATTAATCAAAACAATTAATTAGCACTAATAATTATATTTACAATAAACAGAGTTTAATATTTTTCGTCTATGAAATGTAAGATCTATGGTTATTATTTTATCATTATATGAGTATTATGTATTTTTATTTAAAAAATTTTATTTTTTAGATATTATATTATTACTTAAATAATTTGTCGTGATTCCTATGAACGGATCATGTATCAGATTCGTCTAAATACGATCTGAGTCACTCGAGTTAGACCAAGTAGACAAATCATGGTTCAAAATAATCGCTCCAAAAAAGGTGGAAAGAACTATTAACAAAATCTCTCACTTGAATGGAAATAGTTGAAGATGATGAGAATGCGGTGAGATTTGTGCTTAGTTCACTGAGAAAGAAGTAATAAATATGAGTCACGTTTGGTATCCATCCCGGACGGGTAATCGTTCAGAATCTATCCCGAACGGGATCGACTCACAGGGGTGGGTGCAATACATCCACATCCTTCACGTGGCTAATCCCATCTCGCACGAGTAATCATACGGGCATTAAGATTTACCCTATAAATATTTTCCTTGGCTATTTAAATCACTTGAAAAAGAAAGAAAATGAAACAAGGAGAGGAAGAGTGAAGATAATGCAGCACGAAGAACAGAATATGTCGTGTGGGGTCTATTTGTCGCCCTCGTGTGAATGGACAGACAGGGTGAACAACCCCCTTCTCAGATATGGAGAGAGAGAGAGAGAGAGAGAGAGATCAGAAGTCGTAACAGTTATGTTATATGTGTACGGGGAGAGAAGACGACAAAATAAGTATTGAGAGAGAGAGAAAGAGAAAGCATGATGTATACGGGGAGAGATAAGAATGAGATTATGATAAGATTATGTGGTTGCACAGTGAAAGGGAAGGAATTAAGTGGTTATCACTTGTCATTGTCTGAGTTCCTACTTCATAAATGTGAATTAATTAATGACTTTCTGAACATATAAATATGGTCACAAACTTCCTTGTTTCCCTCTCTACCATTTCTTTTCAATATACCTTGAGGCATCAAGCCGAATGGATTAGTTCAAAAAATTGGGGGATTAAAGATCATGTGAGTAGAGTAACTAGGATGATGTAAAGCGTTGATCTTACTTGAGTAAGGTATACCCCAAAAAAATTTTGACCTGGAGTTGCAATCAAATCTTTGACCGTCGAATGTTCGGGGTTTGTCATATAGATCGTATCGATCTTTGATCGGCACAGTACGATATAATATCATAATACTACATGTCAAAAAAAAAAGAAAAAATCTACTTCATACGTATATATTATAAGAAAAGTATAATTAGTTTGTGATCTTATCTCAGTCGATTACTTTTGCTATGTTAAATATTTGAAACTCACGTGTTCAAAGCTTACCAATGTCATTGTTTCGTTAGTTTTTTATTTTTTAAAAAAATGACATCTTTTAAAAATAAATTGAAATTAAAATAACAAAAATTATATTAAGATGATTCCATGTCTAATTTTGCAGTTAACTATGATCACAATCTTACTTTGCTCAAGGTTGTCACCCTCACTCACCCTCTTTTTTTCTTGTTTTTTTACAAAACTTAAAACCCCTCGTCATCTCTCTTCACGAATTAAGATTTTTCTGCGGCCATCTGTATTCTCTCTCTCTTCTCTTCGTCACTGACAATGGCTAGTTGTTCCCCACCACCGTAGACGTGAGTCATTGTTTCATTAGAATGTTAAGTTATAACAAAATTTAATAATATAGACTAGCTTAGTTAGCTATAGTGTTAAGTTATATAATTGAGGTTATAGATTAAAGACTTACAAGGGTCATTTTTATTTTTATTTTATTTATTTATTTTATTTTTTAATTTTAAAAAAATAACTTAACATAAACAATTTTCTCATTTCCTAATTTTAATTAGTAATCTTAATTATTTTTAAAATATAATTTTCAGATAACTATAAGCTATTTAATTAATAAATTTTAATAAAAATAAATAAAAAATAAGTCGAAGATGAATAGTGTTGAGATATTATGACGTTTAAATTATTTTAGATTCTATTATTTAAAATATATTATAATTATCTAATAATTATATTTACAAAGTCATTAAGATTAAACTTTAAAATGAGAAAATTGTTTAAACTTTTTAAAGATTAGAAAAAACTATGAATAAAAAGTATGCCTTGCAAGTCTCGAACCCAATATCTCAAATTATAATACAAATGCAACGTTCTCAACTAATTAAACTAATAAGTCACGTGATCATAAACTAAAATATATTATATTTAAAAATATATAAACTAAAATTTTATATACCATAACTCATAAAATAAACATTTAACAGTTTCATATATATATATATATATATATATGGTATTCTATAGGATTATATACAAGTCTTGAAACCTGTTACGGTTGTTTAGTTTTAAGCTTTCTTTTTTCATGTATATCTCCGTTTAAAATTATTTTGCATGAAAACTCATCCTGTATCTGTAATCACACGTACATCCTCTTTATGTTTAATTTAATATCACGTACATTCTGTAGTAAGTTTTTAAAAGAATATTTGTAGATCATTTCATCTCTTTTTTATCACTTCACGATAGATTTTAACGACTTGTTCACGAAAAGTGACGATAAAAGGATATGTATATTAAATTCAAATAAGAAAGACATACATACAAATATAAATATATGATAATTTTAACTTTTAACAAGAGTAAAACGTGAAAAAATATTTAAAAAATTTCTTCTAAAATCAAGGATCATTACTTTTAGCGAAAGGAATAGATCACCCTCTCCTTCTCACTCCATCGGTCCATCTTCTAGCGACCACTCTCTCTCTCTCTACCTCTCCCTATCCCCCCTAAATATACCATCTACATTAGGGATGTAAATGGATTATGTTTGACTCGGAAAGATTAATACTATATATTCTATTCATAAAAATTTTACAAATATCGTACCTAGTTAGTATCCTATTATTTCGCGAGTGTGAATACGGATATATCCGTCGTGAATAGAGATATATTCGTCGATATATGTATCCGTCTATAAAGGATGAGCCCACGTCTACCTCCAAGAAGTGTGAAATATATGAGAAGTGGGAAAAGAGAAATCTAGTCAATTTTTTTATTTTTAAAATAATTTTTATATGTTATAAAAATATCCTTAAAATGTTAATAAGAAGGCTAAACTCACAATCCTAACGAGAAGGGCAACAGGTTGAGTTTAGGACAAAATCATAAGCCTAACATGTACACTTAGGGTTGTCAATGGGTCGGGCCGGCCCGACAGGCCCACGGGCCTGACTCGATTTTGGGCTGGACCGCAAGGTCTTTTTCGCCCCGCGGGCCGTTAGTCGGGGCTAAAAACTTGGCCCGACTAGACCTACAGGTCGGGCTCGGGCTATGAGTTTGGCCCACGGGCCGACCCGACTCATTCTTTTTTTTCTCCCATCAGACTTTAAAAATTACTTAGTTAAAATTACGTTATTTTATTTAATTATAAAATTAAAAACTTTATTTTCAAATAAATAAAATAATTAACATCAAAATTCTAATTAATTTAGTGAGATTATAAATTTTATAATATTAAATATACTATATATCATTAATTTTTATTTAAATTTTCGGACCGGGCCGGGCCTTAGTCGGGCATTACATTATTTTATTAGTGTCGGGCTCGGGCCGCCATAGCTCGGGCCCAAGTTACGATCAGGTTTTAATATTGATGAGTCGGGCCCGAGCCGGGCCGACCTAAACTCGGTCGCGACTCGGTCCATTGATAGCTCTATACACAATGAGTTATTAAGAACTAATTTGGGTCGGATATGAATTCAAGTCCACTAAATTCATTTTATATTCAAATATGAAATAGATATTTTAAATATATTTAAATTTAAATTTATACATATTTATTCAAATATTATACGATCTATCATTAATTAGGTGATGCTATCAAATTTTAAGATATACTTGACATTCTTAATCTAAATTCTCTCTCCTTCCGCATTTGCCCTCTCTTTCTCTCTCCTTATCTTCCGTGGGTCCTAGTTGTATAGGGGGTGTTTGTTAATCGGGTGAGGTTAGCGCACTTGACCCCGGAGGGTAGAGTATGCTAACTAACTTCGGTTAGCGAGATTGTGTGTGAGAGAGAGGCAGAGGTCACTGCTCTCTCTCTCTCTCTCTCAAATGCACTAATCCCACTCGATTAACGGAGTTATGTGTGAGAGAGATAGGGCTCAATGCTCTCTCTCTCTCTCTCTCTCACTCCCCTATCTTATCTGGTTGTCAAAGACGCCCATAGAGATTTTATTATTATTATATTTATCTAATAAATTTTTGTAAAACCAGAGACCCGCTTTCTCTCACTATCTTTGCCTTCCCCCCTCTCCCTCAGTTGTCACTCTCTCTATTCTGCCTGTCTGTTTCTGTGTTGGTTTGTTTGTCTGGTCTATCTCTCTCTCTCTCTCTCCACTCTTCACACACACCCCACCCCCTCTGTCTCTCCCCTCCACACTTTCTCTCTCCTAATTAATCATGGCAATTAAGGTATTAACTAATGAATTAAATGCCATTTATCACCCATTCCCCTGCGCTCGCACAGTTTCAAAAACCTTGGGAGGGTGCGAAGGCTGCCGCTGCCATCTCTCTCTCTCTCTCTATCGGGACACTCGTTCTTCTTCTGCTGCTGCTGCAGCTGGTGCCAACACAAGACAAAGAGTGAGAGAGGGGAAGAGGGCCGTGTAGAAGAAACCGTCGAGCACCAGAGCACGGGGGTGGGGGGGGGGGGTGGGGGGCCGAGCGGAGACGAAATGGTGGAGAGGGGCGGAGAGAACGGGGTGGCCGCGCCTGCGTCGGTGGAGGAAGGGGTCGGTACTGTAGGAGGGGCGGCAGCGGCGGAGGACCCACGTCTGCAGGGCATCTCTGCCGCCATACGCGTCGTTCCCCACTTCCCCAAGCCTGGTTAGCCACTCTCTTCTCGACCCACTTCCTATCTCTATCTCTCTCCCTATGCGAAGATGCAGGCTTTTGTGATGGGTTTGTCTTGGTTCTCTCTCTATCTCTCTCTGCCCTTCTGTCCTCTTCTCGACCCACTTACTCACTCTCTCCCTAGTCTCTCTATCTCTCTCTACGTGTGAAAGATACGGCCTTGTTGATGGGTTTCTGTTGGTTCTCTGTGAAGGCATCATGTTCAACGACATCACCACCCTGCTGCTGCGGCCAAAGGTGTTCAAGGACGCCGTGGACATCTTGGTCGACCGATATCGCGACATGGCAATCTCCGCCGTCGCTGGTAGCACCCCCTCCTCAACAATTCTTCCCTACTTGCGTTCTCTCTCTCTCCCCTTGTCTGATTGTTCTTTGACTGCTGGCGCTTGTATGCTTGTCTGTGCTACTGCTGCTTCCTTTCCACCTACCCCATTAGATGGCAATAGAAAAGTTTGATGTTTGACCTTCGATCGTCGTTTGGATGGCATGTTTCTGCATGCCTGATCAGCAAAAATGTCTCTCTTCCCATACGGTCTATTGTTGTCTAAACGCGGCTTACCGTTCCATTTGTTCTTCTTGTTTCAAAATTATTATTTGGATGGTCCTCTATCTATAGCTCCATTGCTTCTTTTGATTTTTTGTTGTCCGTAAGAACGTTGTAGAACTCCGCCTTTTCCCATCTTATCAATCTGTTATCGCTTCTGGGTCAATGATGCTGCAGTGTTGCCTTGCTGTCTGAGTTCATCCACTGCTCCTGTATTAAAGAATTTGTATGATTCTGTTTGCCATGCATTCAGATTCGAAGGGCAACATATATTACTGCTTTTCTCCCCATACCTTAATCTGGGAGTTGCCAGATTGTGATGCGGAACAGAAGCTAGGGTTTGGGATAGAAGGGGAAGAAGGATAGGAGGCGGGAGTGTAGGCTTCGCGCCCTCCCTTTCGCAGGGACCACCTAGGGTTTGCCTCTTCTCAAGTCACTCTCAACTCCATCACATATAAGGAAAAATTATGTAAAAATTGCACTAAAAAAGTCTTCATTAATTCGGAAAGTGAGATTATAGGACTATTTATAAGAGTTAGGCTAACCCTAACTCTCACTTGACTCTCTTTGACCCAAATACCTCTAGACTCAAAAAATAGTGTGAAAATCGCACCAAGATTACAGAAAAATAAAAGAACAACATTTTTTTTTGATAGGTAATAAAAAAGACATAACATTAGCTCCAAATGGGCCCAATAAGACCATAAAAATCACAGACTTAACCTTATCCACTTGAGACCACTACATTAGACTCAAACAAAGATAAAATTACATAATAAAATAAAAATGACTACTGCGACCCTGATTGTCGTCCGTGTAAATAATGCCGCCCTGCGAAGTGCCAATCGAAACCGTTGTTCGAAGTCACGAGTCCCGCTCTGCGTCCATCACGAGTCTCACTCCGTGTCAGATTGATCTACTAAGTTGTGTCAACAAGGTAGTCAATCAGATAGATGCAATGACCTACGTAGTATGTAGGTACCTGGAACAATTGCTTGGTATGGACCAATAAATTTCACACCAAATCATTGGTAAAGCTTCTGGAGGCTGGTTTCCAGATATAGATTACCATTTTGCATAAAATATCCCTCAATGGGACACTTTCATTTGTTTGTCGAGTATCTTAGGTAACACGTTTGGTGTCATTGTATGTGCTGAATGTATAGTGGCTTCCTTTCATCATTTCATGAGCTAGCAATAGCCAGTTAATTTTTTCAAGAGTCTCTAGACTCTTCAATCTAGTTTTGTTGCATCTCGTTGCAGTACACATGGAATGCCATATCAAATATCTCATAGCGATCAAGCCTGTGGAATTTGTAACATCTTCTCCTGTTGTGGGGTGTACATGTCTTTTGAAAAATGAGTCTGGCACCACTGATTGATTACCCAAATCTACCTTCTCAAAGCCTTGTTGGTTCAGTTACTTTGTGTTTGTCATCTTAAAATATGTTATTCAGTTACTTTGCTCTATA